>JANUWF010001539.1:0-1200000 GCA_026120185.1 Voacanga thouarsii | reverse complement strand
GTGGCTGTCGCTATGGTTGGGACTTTGGCGGTCAAATATTCAGCACAAAGACGGTTTGCTAGAGCCCAGAATGGAGGGGCATTTGAGGGTTGGTGTCGGATTAAGACCTTTTGAAACACTACAACAAATCTAGCAATTAATTTTAGATATTGACTCGCCAGAATATTATTGTTCCTTAACAAAATCGAGCAGCTCCGTGAGTTTTCTGCCTCCAGAAGAAGTGGCTGTCTATGGTTGGGACTTTGGCAGTCAAATATTCAGCACAAAGACGGTTTGCAAGAGCCCAGAATGGACGGGCATTTGAGGGTTGGTGTTGGAATGTAATAAAGACATTAGTGATAAGAATTTTTCATTTTTTATTTTAAAATATTAAATAAAAAAGAGAATAGAAATATAAAAATATAAAATAAATTAATAATTCTCTCTATTCTCCATTTCTCCTTCCCCATCATATTAAACATAATGAGAAATTTTATATTTTATTTGCTTTTCGTTCCAACTAAATAAATAGAAGCAAATATAATTTACTTCCCCAAACAAAAATAAAGGTTTCACCCTCCCTCCCCTCCCTCCCCACCCCTGTTTGAACCAAACGAAGTATGTGTAGTTACCAGCCTAAGCTTCAAAGTCCAATGCCCAAGTGTGTACTTATATATATTATAGAAAAGGAGAAATGACTGGATTGAATCTTGGTATTTCAAACTATGGTCATGCACTTGGCCAATGAGCTAATAGTTTTTACACAATAGGAATGACCATGTCCTTAACTAGTAGCATGCCAAAGGCAGGGTGGGTGACAAAAATGAAAGGGACGTTCTTGTTTATGCAGATTAATAGTTTTAGATAATTGTATAATATAATTTATATTATATATAATATAATTTTTTAATTTATATGATTTATGTAAATTGAATTCACGTTAAAATATTTGAAAATAAAATTATAATAAATTAGCTATATTTGAAGATATGACGCAATCAGCTCATTTTCAAGAATGATAATACTTGTTGAGTTATCTTAGTTTTGATACTAATTTACAATAAAAAAAATAGTTATATCTGGGTTAAATTTAAAAATGGATGTCTTGTTTTTCTTGGCCCCACAATACAATGAAATTGATTCGTGGTGGGATATTTTTGTGAAATAAAAGATACTTCTTTCGAATTTTAGTGTGCATAATTTTTTGTGCTAGGACAAGAAGGAGAGGGAAGTAATCTATAATGAAGCACCGGAGGGTCTAAAATGAGACAGATAAATTATTAGATCAGAGATGATGGGATGGGATAACTAAAACATTGATAAGATTTAGAAAACTTTTTCACTATTTATTTAAATTAAAAAGAAAAATATTAATCGACAAAATTTTTTAAAAATAAAATTCAAATCACTTGAAAGATGGAAGGTTTGACATCATCCCTATCAGTTTATTAAGAAAACTTGACAAGCATATTGTTTTCCAAAGTAAGATATTTATTAATTTCAGATTTATGCATGTGAACTACCCGTATATAGGTTGCTTATGAACTTTTTTTTATTTTTTATATAGAAGACAGATTATTGAAATGGGTGGAAAATTAATTCTATAATTAATTTCTTTTGGTTAAAATTACCCCCACTACCCAAGAAAGGTAACTAACATATAATTCCAAACTAAAATATATAGCAATACAGCATGATATCATTTTATTTTTTTTTTGTGCTAATTTTAATTTAATATATTTATTTAAATAATAATTTAATAATAAAAAACCTAACTTATAACATAAAAAATTAACAACCAAATCTTGACGCACTGTTTTATGAAGAGTGCATGCGAATTTGTCACCACCATTGGAAAAGTCTTGAAATGACCTTTCGTGATGACGTGTTGCCTGGTTTACTAAAAATTGCGACCCCTGCCCGGTGACCACGTAAACCGTTAAACAATCACAAATCAAGTCTGAGGTCAGGTCGGTCATAGGCATTTCAATTCACAAGTCAAGTATATCAGGCCACTTATATACAAATTAGGTAAATTACAAAATATATTTTAAATATCTTATTTTAATTCAATTTCAATTAAAAATATAGGTAAATGAGTATCGATCGTTTATATTCTTGAATAACATTTATTACGAACGAATTTACTAGTCAATTTTACGATTTTTATAAAATTAATAAATTTGAAATGTATCTTAATTAATTAATTTTATTTGATTTTAATTATGAAAATAACTGAACAAAAATTCTGACCCGCAACTGTTCATTTATAATATAAGTACAATTAGTTAAGTTGTGTCGCGGACTGGTAGGTCATATCCTTGTCAATAGAAGACTCAGCTTTGGGGTTCAATAACTTGGCATTGATGGCTTGAACAGGCCAATTCCCGTTGACGGCGTCTTCCCAGGCAAGTCACTGTTGACATGAACATTCTGATGCTCTAAATTTTGTTGCGAAGTATCCGCTAAAGGGGAATCCGAAGACGGAATCGAAGAGATACCAGAGCAGAGGACGAGGAGTTATTTCGTACAATTTTGTTTTATCTTTTTTTAAGAAAATATTTTTTAAAAATTTAATAAACTCAAATAATTTTCAAATAAAATCTTAAAAAATATCACTATCTAATGTATTAATAATAAATTCAAAAAGGCATGAGGTAGCTTTCAACTCTTTTTCCATATCATGAAAGTGTTTAATTTGAAAGTAGTTTAGGGATACATAATTTAATAGTTTTAAAATATTCCACAAATTTCGTACAAAATCTAAATTAAAAGTTTTAATAATCTAATTTGAGATTATTAAATTATGTATTTAACACAATTTTATATTTATGAAAAGTTAAATTCCCTCTTATTTGCAACGTCAAATTATATTGTCCAAATACTATGAAAGTTGCAAATCTTCACTTCTTTTAATTTTTTTTTTTTGACAATCTATTAATAATTTTGCCAAGATGGTATATATAACAACGTCTTGCAACACATATGTAATATTTTTAAAGTAATGTTTCATTATAAAAAATATAAACTGTAGGATTCTTGCATGGGAGCAAAAGGGTAAACCCTAATTTTGGGGCCCTAGCTTTGGTATTACAATCTTCCTCTAAGGTCCGTTTAATTGCAATGGAATAGTTTTTTGTGCACTTGCAATAATTTAATCGAGGATGGATTCAAATGGAGGTTGTGTTGTACTTCCAAAATTTTTAAAAAATAGTTTTTTCTTGTGAAAAAATTTGACTTAAAAAAAATTGTATAAACTTTACCTCCCAACCACTAATTTCTTTAATTTATAAAATTATTCTCTTTTTAAAAAAATTTGACAAAATTGGGTCATTCTTGAATTTGATGTATTCAGTTGATTTCACTATTTTGAAAAATTCATCAAATGGTCTTAATACATTTGTGATCAAATGCATCCTTACTAATCCTTCCTTACTTTCAAATGCTTCTTCAAATGTGAGTAAATATGCATTTGATAAATACGTTCTTACATTTTTATTTTTATGTCATATGAAGATACATTCCTGGTCATTTGATGAGTTGTACTCAACAACATTAAGACCAAATGAATATTTCAAATCCAAAAATGTCCTTTTCTTGTCCAAAACCCTTTTTTCCCCTGTAACTTTGTCCTCTCTTCTGCCAAATCTAATATGTTAATTCAGACCCTAAATAAAATTTAGATATAAAATAACTATATAGTAATATACCAAATACCGGCTCATACATATTTCATCATATTAATTCTTTTCAATTGAATTACAAAATTCAATCCAATTGAGTTGCAGTACAAATCCACTCCCAATCGCTCTTAAGGTCACTTCCAAGGGGACAAATCCACAAAACTCATATAGACCGGTATACGGTAATTAAGAACACATGATTAATGCGAAGGAAAATCTACTAGAGAGTTGATTTCCACTGTGAAGACTTTTGAACCTTTGGTTGACGTTGGTTAGGCTCAGACATGAACGTACAACATGGCTCCATTCTGCTATAAATAACAATCTCATCATGCATCTCATGCAAAGTGTCATCAGAATTAAAAGTATCCTGTGCTAGGACTCGAGCATCTTGAAGACTCTGCCAACTTCAACCCGACAAAGTAGAAATGAAGGTACAACCATTAGAAGAAAAAAAAAAAAAATCGATTATTCATCTAGCAAAAACCTAGTTGTAGCGTTCCATATTGATTTGGATATCGTTCCAATTGTTTTTTCTGTTGCAGAAGGTCGTGGTTAAAGTGTCTGTAAACGCCGGCGACCGGCACCACTCCCCCGGTAGGAGCATTTTGATGGGTTTAGCTAAATTAATCGTGCCCTGGGGATATCTCTGGAAAAAAATAACTCCGACGTCTGCCCAAAACAAAACCAAGGCCTTGAAGGTTGCCGTAAGTCTTCCAGGTAAGAAATAAATTAAGAAAACAAATACACACACTCTCACTTTTTTCCTTTTTCCTTTTGCATGATTAATCTTCTAATCTACCTTTGCGTTTTTCCATTTTCTTACTAAGATCCACCAGTAGTACTAATATCACTGTACCTTTTGCATGCAAGTCCATATGTTTTATGCAAATAAGATTTGTCATGTAGGAGTGTACGAGGCGGGTTTAGAGGGGGATAAGCTAGTAGTGAAAGGAAAAGACGATTTCGATCCAGTTATTCTCATCGGAAAGCTTCGGGAGAAAGTTGCATCTGCTGAGATTGTAAGTGTTGGTCCTGATAAGAAAGAGGAAAAGGAAAAAGTTCCAGCAGTAGTAGCGTATGATCCTTATCACTACTATGGTTATGCTGCTCCTAATATGCAACTAGTGGAGATTCCAGAACCCTCCCCTTTCTGCCGGTTCTGGTGAAAGCATATATAGGTTTCAGAAATTTCAGTTTCTCTGCCTCCTCAAGAGGGATTTCCTACGTATTTCTGTCCCAAAATAGCTTGAAGAATGTTTGTTTTGCGTGCTTTGGAAGGTTCAAGACTACTAACGAAATGATGAGAATTAATGTTGTTGTAATAATCATTTGATAGCTTTTACAAAAATAAGCTAGATAAGTGTAATTGTCTCCTGTAGGACCTATATATTCCATTCTCAATCCCTACCAAATAGTTTAAAATCGATTTTCTGTTGATCAGGAAAAAAAAAATTATATGACCCAAAAAAAAGAATTAAGAGTGAATCACATGTAACCAAAGATGCAAAAATTTGAAGCTGAATTCTTGATTTGAGCAATAATATATTTCCACAATGGCAGAATGTTTAAGCCAAAGTTGACAGTAATCTTATACAAAGACTCCTCAGGAGCCAATCACACATATACTCGATGCGAACCAACATCATATGTACGAGGTGTTGTGTAAGCTCTACGAGGTTAGATGCAATTCTGTCTGATTTGTGGGATTTGATTGCAACATGTGTGGTGGAATTTTTGGTTGTCTATGTTTTTATTATCCCTATATTTAGATATTGACTAGCTATAATACCATGTCTTGGGAAAATGTTTGAACCATTCCATACAAAGGAAGCACTCTAATTTATATTTCTCTTGTGGAATAATTTCTTGTTATTTCTTTTCTGATATTTTGGCAGAAAGTGGAATCAAAGATCAAATCCTAGTTTTCTAAAGTAGGATTCAGATATTCAACTACTGAATATTTGTTAGCTCAATAAAAGTTTCTCTTGAAGTTTTTAATAGACAAGAAATTTTGTGAAGATGAATATAACAGAGATGGTTTTTTTTTTTTTTTGGCACTGAAAACTAATGTGTTTGCCAAGAACTTCACTTGAAAGCTCTTTTTTTTTTTTTTTTATCAATCTTAATTTGAATTTCAGTCGTAATTTCTGAGAAGTTGTTTGATGATATTCACCATCTTCAGTAGCTTTCAGAAAACAAACTTAAGCATTATTATAACAATAGGAACAGGGTTCTTGATTGTGATGTTTGCTTGCTGGGTTTAAAATTCACTCAAAGGAAATTTCATTCAAGTTTACAGAAGAAAGAGCAACAAAGGGAGCTGAAGTCTTTCATCTATAAGTGGTAATATACTTGAGGGTTCTCCATTTTCAAGCTTTCAAGAATGGGAAATTTTTTTGTGGAAAGAAAGCTATCAATGGTGGACTTCCATCTTTCTCATGAAGCCATAGTTTCGAACATGGTATGATTCTCAAATTTTCTTTCTTTTTTTTTTTTTTGGTGGAAATTCCCTAGCTTTCCTCCCTCATGTCGACCTAACTGAGTGCTAATATCTTACAGTATTTATTTGACATAAAAACCCCACATTTGCACTACTTTCTTAAAGTCTAGCCAAACTTGAAAAGATTGTCAATATTTTCGTCTCTTTTCTTTTGAAGAAGGAGAGTGAGAGTATTAAAGGTTCATTTCAAATGGGATCGCAGTGTAATGTAATGAGTGTTTTTCCTATTTTTTCTTGTCTTGTGAAGCATGCTAGTATTAGATTTTAAGATTTTAAATTACAATTGACTCTTAATTTCGTATATTGTATATGTGTTTTTGAAACTGTTTCCAATCACCTAGAAATAAAGATATATCATATGGAGGAATGTGAGAGGCATGCCCCTAGTGAGGGTTGTCAAACCCTAGAGCTTCCGGCTTGGTAAAGTCAGTTTTGTCCAGCAAGTTATTCTTCTAGAGCCATCAACAAAGTTAAGAAAAGACAGAGATCAATAATGAGAAAGATAGAAATTGATTGATTAATATAGTTCAAAGTTCATTACTAATTAACCATAAGCCGGCTTATGAAGTTTCCACAAGAAGATTAGTATTGATCACGATCAAGGTTAAGTAAGGGAGCTGAATAATCATATTCATTTGAAAAAATGATTGAATTTATTGCGGATAAGACTTTATTTCAATGGCTTTTACACAGTAGTCAAGTTAGTGATCCTCACGTTTGAAATCCTATTTCTTGAGATGAATATTGAAAAGCAGATATTTTTCCACATGTATACATAATCAAGTAAAATTCAACAATATTTATATATATAGTGTATTTGATTGAACTTCTCTGGTCGAAATTAAAGAGACTAATTCTTAAGGCCGCTTTAATTTCAGGAGTACTGCCCCTAAATGCTAATACTACATTTCATTCATATGGTACCTGGCTAAAGTAAAATCAGTGTCTTCAACTCTCAAAATGTCCTGGCATAAAGTATCTTTTATTCAATTATTGAAGGAAAGATCATCCAATAAAGAATTTTCACTTTATTATTAACTCTTTAGATTCTGGCTAAAGTTGTGACGTGAAGAGGGAGATTATAGTCAACAATCAAGTGGGAGAGTCCAAAATGAGACAGGTAATTTTGTAAACTAAAGGCTGTGTGTTTTTTTTTTTTTTAAATAAATATTATGTGAGGGGATGTGGATTGAACTTAAAAATATCACCTCGTAAAAAGCTTTTCTTAACGAACTAAATTAGCATCTAGTAATTAAAATAAGAGAACAGGGCTTTTCTGAAAATTTTATGATATTTAGAGATAGGGACAGAGATGAATCTTGGGTCAATTTCAAAATTAAAATGAGGTAGGAATAGAGATAAAATTAGACCTTATTTCTCGACCTCTTGGATAAGAACGAATTAAAATAAAGATTATATTATCTCAATTCGTCATAATAAAGCCAAAAAATTTCAAAACATGTAGAAAGCGAAAGGAATAAAACGACTTGGAGTGCACGCTGGGGGAAGGAGAACCGAAGGGTGGAAGAAAACGCTGGGACAGAGAAAGGTATAGCAGGACACGACTAAACCGAGTCAAGCGCTGAAGTTTCTTCCACCAAAAGTTTGCGGTCGTGATTTTGCCGCTTGATACACATGGTGGCTGGGGTATGGTTCTGCAGTTGACCCGAACTACTGAGGTAAGTCTTCCTTTATTGTCTTTGTCTCGGAAAACAAAGGACGAACTCTTACTAATCTTTGGCAAACCGTGTTGAATGAGAAGGACGAGAGGGAAAAGTATTATGGTGGGGGTGATGCTTGATTTTTCCTGGTGCAACAAGTGCACATATTTTACACGGATGGGATTAAAATATTAAATTTGAAAAAGTAATATATATATATATATATATATATATATATATACCTGTAAAAGGTTCTAAGACATAACCGTATTCGAAAATGATATATAATCGTTTTGAATTAAAATGAAAGTATTTTTTTAACATAAAAAATAAAAATTATCTGAATTCATTTAATTTTTTTATTAATTAAGTAATTAATTAATAAAATATACATATATTTAATGTTAATATATTGAATCGTAAGATTTTTTTATTTTTTATTGAAAAGTTATGTGAATTAATTTAAAATATTAATTGATTAAATAAATAATTAATTTAATTAATAAGATATATATATTTAATATTAATACATTAAATTGTAAAATTTTTTGAAATTCAATTAAAAATTATCTAAATTTATTAAATTCTTAAAAAAATATTTTTTCGAAAAACGTAACACAAATTTAACTACTGGTACAATGAATTCGTCCTCGATATTCTAGAATATGTCTTGATCTTGTAGTACAAATAATCACGTATAGTCTTGAATATTCCAGCAGCAATTAGTCAAATAAAATACTTGTACAAACTATGGAAGTAATCTCCAAAGTCTAATGACGAGACATTTTGTAATATACTGAACTATTTATGAATATCACAACAAAAATGATTGAACATTTATAACCTCAAAGTAAAAACTCAATAGAATATAGAATAAGGATATACAAATAATAAGCAAAATAATAAATTGGATTGGAAAGTAATTCCCCTCTTACACCTCTAGATATCATACTCAATCCTGGAAAGATTATAGGGGATAATGTATTAGAATACGAAAATCCAATATATACATACATATATATATATATATATATATATATATATATATATATCAAAACATTTCATGACTTTATTGATCCGAATAAAAAATAAAAAGTAAATATACTTTCTTTTTTTTTTTCATGTTACGTTTCGTTACTAAAACTAGGAGGTGATGTTGATTCTATTTTTATATTTGGAAGGATAAAATTGACAGGTAAGAGAGTATAATTACAGAAATTGGAATATTTAAAAGGTAAAATTGAAAATTTAGATAAAAATAAATGTGTAATTGGACAAATTTAGAGAACTCTATTATTTCTATAATTTAGAGAGAAAAAGACTGAACTATTCGTATTGAAAATTATAATATTGATCGAAAATTAAAAATTAAATATATAATTTTGTTAAATAATACTTTTTCTGTTCCAATTGAATTGACAATAGTTAATTTAATATAATATTTTATGTAAAAATAAAATTATAGTATAATAATAATAATATAATAATAAATATAAGAAATTTGTAAGTTTAGAAATATTTTATATTAAATTTGAATATATAAAAATAATATATCAAAGAAATATTAATTATTTTATAATATATAACAGATTAAATTTTTTTTAAAAAAAAATATTAATTTTTTTAGGACAGTGAAATAGTAAATAAGTTAATTTTTTAAGATAAAGAGAATAAATGATAAAAATATAGATAAAAAAATAATGTAAATATTTTTAATTTTATAAAATGATAAATTTAAAATATATATATAATTTACATTGATTTAGAGCCACAAAAATATAATATTTCTTTGAAAAAACCAAAGAAATCATTGCGATACCGACCGTTGACTCCTACAGGACATCGACGTGACGCAATCTTAATCGGAATAATAATAATACTGTAATAAATTCTCACACTCGACACTTGACTTTTAAAAGTCTTGGTCTTTATTTTATTTTTATTTTTTATTTTTTAGAAAGACTTGGTCCATATAATTAACACTAAAATTTGTTTTCACATGGGAAAAAAGGGGTGAACAAAAAAAGAACTGTTGGATGCAGATAACCACAGACAACTCTGGTGAGATTTTTTTTTTTTTTTTAAACTCATAAACCAGAGTATCCAAAATATTTTTTTAAAAGTAATTAATATATAAAAGCAATCTCAAAATGAATATTTTATGCGTAATTGTTATACAATTAGGGTAGTGTTAGAATAAAATCTACACACTACATACTCTAACTATTCTTTGCACAAAAATTTCTCTTCAAACTTCTCTCTTTCTTTCTCTAATCTTTCTTTCACTAATCTTTCTTTCACAAAAATAATAGTGTATTACAAGCTTAGAGAATAGCTCTAGTTATAGAGCTCTAATTAGTGGAATACATCATAGCATACATCATCTTCCACTAATCTCAATTAGTGGTGTCTCCATTAAATGGTGGACATCCATAAAAATCTTCTATAATAATTCACATAAATCCATAATTAGTGGAGCCTCCACTAATTAATAAAGATTCCAATAATTCATAACACTCCCCCTTGGATGTCCATCCATTACATAAAGAATATGCCTCGTTAAAACCTTACTAGATAAAAACCCAGTGGGAAAAAAAATCTAGTGAAGGAAAAAGAGTACACTATTCTATATGTCTGTTTATTACTCCTCCTGATGAGATGATTCCTTTAAATCTTTAAACCAATGCATACCAATTTTATATCTCAACTTCTCAAATGTTGCAGTCGATAAAGTCTTCGTGAAAATATCTGCGAGGTTATCACATGACCGAATTTGTAGCACATCAATTTCACATTTCTTCTGGAGTTCATGAGTAAAGAAGAATTTTGGTGAAATATGTTTTGTCCGATCTCCTTTAATATATCCTCCTCGTAATTGAGCTATGCAAGCTGCATTGTCTTCATAAAGAGGAGTTGGAATATCTTTGATTGATGATAATCCACAACTTTCTCGGATATAATGAATCATGGATCTTAGCCATACACATTCTCGACTTGCTTCATGAATGGCTATAATTTCAGCATAATTTGAAGAAGTAGCTGCCATAGATTGTTTCGTAGAACGCCATGATATAGCAGTATTTCCACATGTAAATAGATAGCCCGTTTGAAAACGTGCTTTATGTGGATCAGATAAATAACCAGCATCTGCATAACCTTGGAGATATCGAATGACTTGTTTAATTCCATTCCATTGTCGTCGTATTGATGAAGAACTAAATCTTGCTGATAAATTGACAGCAAAAGTAATATCAGGTCGTGCATTATTAGCAAGATACATCAATGCACCAATTGCACTGAGATATGGTACTTCAGGACCAAGAAGTTCTTCAATATCTTCTTGAGGTCGAAAAGGACCGGATGATCATTGGAATACTCAATGGATGTACTTTGTCCATGTCAAATCTTTTTAGAACTTTTGCTGTATATGTTGAATAAATGTTCTACTTGCCAAATATTCAATTTGTAAACCAAGGCAAAGTATACTTTTACGACCATCCTTGATGTCGAATAATCAATTGTTTCTTGGAGCTCTGGTCATTTTTAAATCCCGCTTTCAATAAATATTCACTAAGACGTGTGAACCACATGCGCCCAAATTGCTTTAAGCCATATAATGATTTCTGCAACTTGATGGAGTAATTTTCACGAGAATAATGTTTATATACTTCAGGCATATGAAATCCTTCGGGGATTTTCATGTAAACATCATTTTCTAAATTTCCATACAAGTAAGCGGTGACAACATCTAATATGCGCATATCTATCTTTTCATGTACTGCCAAACTGATAAGATATCGGAGTGTAATAGCATCAACAACAGGAGAATAAGTTTCATCATAATCAATACCTGGTCTTTGTGAAAAACCTTGGGCTACTAATCGCGCTTTATATCGAACGATTTCACTCTTTTCATTGCGCTTTCGCACAAATATCCATTTGTAGCCAACAGGTTTTACACCTTCTGGTGTTCGAACTGCAGGTCCGAAGACTTCACGTTGTGTCAGTGCATTTAACTCTGATTGAATCGCATCTTTCCATTGCAACCAATCTTTTCTATGCTGACATTCATCAACTGATATTGGTTCAGGATCATCACTATCACATATAACATCAAGAGATATTATATGCAAACATATGATCAATAATTGTTTCTATCCGATTCCAACTTCTACCGGAAGTGGTATAATGGATAGAAATTTCAGTATTACTTTCATTTATGTCTGGTTCTTTGTCATAAGTTTTCTCTTAGTCTTTATCATTCTTTGCTTTAATATGATCATCTGGACCATTAATCCTCTCTTCTTTCGAGGATTTTTATCTTTAGAACCAAGAGGTCGGCCATGCTTCTGGCATGCTTTTGGCTCAGCAGCTATATGTAAAATCTTTTATTCTGTTGGAACTTCAATTAGAATAGGAGCATTTATAACTGGCATATGCGATTTTGTTACTCTTCTAGAGTCAACAAAAGCGTCTGGCATTTGATTTGTAATGCTTTACAAATGAATTATCTTTTGAACTTCAAGTTCACACGCGCTTGTATGCGGATCAAGATAATTTAATGATGTTGTCCAATCACGATCTTTCTTGTACTGTTTCTATTCTCCTCCTAATTTAGGGAATAATGATTTCACAAGAGAATAAGAAAAGAAATATAAGAAAATGATGACAAGCAGGAAATGCCAAGAAAAATATCTCATTTTTTTTTCACTCTTCCCGGTACCGACTTTTCCTCTTCCTCTCTTGTCTTTTCTTCTCCTCCGACCCTCTACCTACCATCTACCTCTTCTTTTTCCTCATATATATATATATATATATATATATATATGTATGTATCGATATATATCTCAGTTATCAGTCATTAGTAAATATCAAAAACAAAAATCACAAAGCAGATATGGAGACTCGTAATTCATTTGAGACATGGTCAAATTTTGACTCGGTTTCTGCAGCAGATGTTGATGTATTTTCCTTTCCAAACCAACTGCTTCTGTCTAATTCGAACACGGAAGATTTTGATATGTTTTTCTTTCCAAACCAACCGCTTCTGCCTAATTCGAACGCAGAAGATTTTGATATGTTTTCCTTTCCAAACCAACCGCTTCCTCCTAATTTCAGGTGAGATACCTTTGAGGGCTTCCATTTGTTTTTAGTATGCTTGATAATGAAATTAAACTCTCTTTTGGTTTGTTTTTTATGTAAATCAGTGGAAGTTTTGAACATACTGTTTTGGACTAAGTTGATCTGCCCCTACAAGAGACTGTTTTTGATACTGTTCCTCTTAATGCTATTCCTTTGAATGAGGATATGCTTGTGCATGATCTTTTCTACTCTCTAATGGATTTTGAACAAAGCCAGAATATGTTTCCAGGTTATTATACATTTAAACATGGATTTTGAATGGTATTACCTTTATTGATATTATTTTCTTTTTCTAGGAGAAATAATGAGTGGTCTTGGCAACGAAGTCGGAGTAAGTACTCATGAAATGCATAATATCGAAGTTCAAGATATTATTGCAGACAAAATTCCTGGGGAGAAGAAGATGATTAAGAGGCAGAGAGAGAAGAAGAGCAATAACTCACAGACACTATCAAGAGAAACAATTTCGCAGTACTTTTACCTACCAATCAAGAGCGCAGCCAAAGAACTGAATATTGGCATAACCCATCTCAAGAAAAGATGTAGGGAGTTAGGAATTCGTCGATGGCCTCACAGAAAATTGGTGAGCTTGGAGACCATAATCAAGAATGTTCAAGTTCTCTCTCATACATACTTATAATTTGCAAGTATGAAACTATGAAAGATTTATAAGTAAATAACCAATGATATCACTTCGATTTACAGGAGATGCAAAATAAAGAAGAAGGAGGACATATGGCTGATAAGAAGTTGAAAGAAGCCATTGCGATACTGGAATGTGAAAAACAGTTAGTGGAAGAAAGTCCTAATACGCAGTTAGAGGACCAAACACAGAAATTGAGACAAGCATGCTTCAAGGCCAAATATAATAAGAAATTTAATTATAATAAACTTAAGGAGATCATAAAATCTCAAGACTCATTTCGCAGTAATTTTACGGCTAATTCTACTGCTAGTCTCGATGCTGGCTCAAAGGGGAAAGAAAAAGAGGAGGATGTCGAAAAAGAGGAGCTGAAGTTCATAATTACTAATTGTTTGTCTTCCTCTAATGTAAATATTGAAAAAGAACAATTACAAACCTTCATCTTACATTTATCAACTCAATTACAAAAGAGCAACTATAAGCATGTATCTTCAAATTCATATGAACACTAGTGATATGAATAAAAGATGTGATGCTTATTATTAATGGAAATATCTTTTTCCTTTATTATCTTTTCTGTTCCACTTCAGGTAGCCAGTATTTCTCTGTGATAAGGGAAATATCGAGTGTGTCCATGACCATAACCACGGCCACTGCTACAACTACGACTATAACGATGGCTTCTGCTGGAGCCAACAGCATTCACTTCTGGGAGTGCTGTTGAGCCAGTTCATATGGCTTCATGATTTCTCAATAATAACTCATGTTAAAGCTGTCAATTTTGGATACCCTTTTTCTCGATGTTGTTACTGTAGGACATGAAAAGTGGAGAATGTCTTCTCCAATATAACTTCATCAATAACTTTTTCTCCGTAAAATTTTTAACTAAGATGTAGTTTTATACATCACGGAGTTCACGATTTTACAATCTTGCAACTTCAGGTGCAACCATTCATACCGTGCAGTGGGTAGTACGACCATCTTCAGATGGTCAAATCTTTCTTTTTATCAACATGACATATGGATCTCATTTTTTTTAGCATTTAGATGCATTTGTGCATGATATATAAATTTTTTTTTTAGAAATATCAAGGGCTATAAATTCGAATTTAGCGAGATCAATAAATGCGTACCTGTCTTCTGGCTTTAATAACGGTAGATACTCGTGTTGATAACGTGTTATACAATTAGGTTAGTGTTAGAATAAAATCTACACATTACATACTCTAACTATTCTTTGCACAAGAATTTCTCTTCAAACTTCTCTTTTTCTTTCTCTCACAATTCTTTCTCTAATCTTTCTTTCACTAATCTTTCTTTCACAAAAATAATGGTGTATTATAAGCTTAGAGAATAGCTCTATTTATAGAGCTCTAATTAGTGGAAGATATCATGGCATACATCATCTTTCACTAATCTCAATTAGTGGTGTCTCCACTAAATGGTGGACATCCATAAAATTTTTTTATAATAATTCACATAAATTTATAATTAGTGGAGCCTCCACTAATTAATAAAAATTCCAATAATTCATAATAGTAACTTTGTTTTCATTTTTTTTTCTGTTCTCACAATTATTACTATTATTTATTTAATCCTAACAACCGTTCCACCGGCTAAACCAATCAATTGGTACGTGATTTGGCCGTCGGATTCCGTCACTCGAATTATAGTTAGAATTAATAAAAATTTAAAAAACAAGTATGAGACAAAACGATGAAAAAAAATTGAGACAAAATTACGATGATGGTTTCCGGATTTCCCGACCCCTTTATTGTCGCACTCAATGATGGAGTCATCCCACCTTCAAAATTTTTATTTTTATATTAATAAATTAATTTAATTTTTTTAATTTACTTTTTATCTCTCAAAAATATTTAAAAATAATATAATTATCCTCTAATAACGACCCTGAATTGCTTGTTGATGTGGACCATAGATAAACATACGCCAAAAGCTTAGGGAAAAATTCTAGTATGCACCCGGTGTATGTGTACCGGATGCACGAGTGATTGTACTATATACAATATAAGTTATATAGAAAATGTTATGTACAATATTATGTGTAAATAATATAATTTCTCAATGCACCAGGCACATGCATCGGATGTATATAAGAATTTTTCTCCAAAGGTTGGCTCCTCTCTTTCAAATTACTTTCCCATCAATTTCCCATCATCTCCCTCAATAAGTTGTCAAGTCTATCCCTTATCTCATTTTAAAAATAAAATAATAATAATAATTATTATTAATCTCCTAATAACAACCCATTTTAAATACAAATACAGACATTATAGAATTTAAATTTTATTCGATTTTCTTTATGTGATACGCAAACATTTAATTGTACAGTTAATAGAGACTAATGATAATAATAATTATTATTATTATATTTAAAAAAGAGAAAAAATAAAAAGAAAGAAGGGAAGGACACTTGGTGAGAGAGGAGGAAAGAATAATGGAGGGATTTGAGAAAGAAGATTCGTAGTCAAAAAATGTGTATATTGCAGTTGACTCAATTGACTTAGGGTTGAATGTTGAATAAATTAAAAAGAATATAAGACTCAATTAAATATTTTGTTCAAATAATAGGTTTTGAGTTAAATTTAAATTTTTTTTATGATGTATGACGAAAAAAAAAAAAAAAGCATACAAATTTTATTATCTAGCATTTTAATCGTAAAACTTTAGTATTACTGTGAAAGAAGTGATATGATATTAAACAAACGATGACATTTGAATATGAGAGAAATTTTAATTTTGTACGAATAATTACTACTTGAGATAGAATACACAATGCATATGAATAATGGAATCAATAAAGATCTATTATGCGATGTAAATAATTAATTCATTTAATAAAAATCTTTTTACGAATTCAAGATATATAATTCAGAAAGTATCAGATTCGATATTTATTTATTTTTTCTTCGTCTATAATTATACTATATGATTGTCTTGAAAATAATAATTTTGTGACACCCAATCATCTTAATTTTACAAATTAGTGTAAACTAAGGTTTTTGTCATTCAACTATACCAATAATCAAGTACTTAATCTGAAATTGAAGAAATTGAAAGTCACCTTCTATATAAAACTTAGTAATAGAGTATTTAGTTCATAATTTAGAAAACGGTAAGTATTAGTGGGGAAATTTGCTATTTCAACTACCATCATATTGTATCCTTCCCCCTCTCTCTCTTCGTTCCCGTAGTATCTGGGTAAACTAACTGGCAATAGGTGCTTGGTCCAACTATTAAAACAATAGTTTAAGGCTATAAGTGGGAAACAATCATTCTTTTTCTAAATTAAAATTTAATTTTAAAATAATATTAATTTAAATAATTTTTTTATTTTTTAAGATTTATTATACATTTACAACACATTATATTTTTTTTTAATATTACTTTAAATCTCATATAATCCTACATTATTAATAATTTTTTATTACATTTAACCATTTTCATCTCAAATAAATTCCTCCCTACTTATATCCTAAGTGATTTGAGTCGTAATCTCCACATTAAACACTCAAGATCAACTCTCATAGTAAAATCGACCATAATAACAGTGAAAGGATTATTAATTCATCATATCTCGAACTTACCTTTTTATTTAAAAAAGTAAATATTTTCCGCGTTGATTCGTACGGTAAAGAAAAGGTCAGATTGTTTGCCAAGTCTCCGGGGGGTCTTTTGCAAAAGTAGAACATTGACCATCACCCATTGGTTTCATCGTTCTTCGAATCTTCTCAAATAAATTTCCTTTAAATTTTATAATAGTAATAAAAGTAGAGACAAAATTTCAAATCTGAGTTTGGCCTATAAATTAGAGAAACTTGATCAGCAAACGCCATCACAACTTAGAGCTTGCAAATACAAGACTCAAATTTTTATTTAGGCGATACCTTTTGCCAACCAGAAACAGGCATCATCACTTGATCCCAGTTCACTTACCAAGAATCAAGATCATGAAGGTACTATTTTAATTCCAGTCTTTGACTGAGTGTTTTCGTGTTTAAGATTTCATTCCACTAATCTTCTTCGTTTTTGCCTTCTCTTGCAGCAAAAGGTCATTGTCAGAGTGTCTATTGCTGATGAGAAATCTCGCAAGAAGGCTATGAAGACTGTTGTTAGCCACACAGGTAAACGAGAAACTGGATAATATCTTCCTCTTTCGGAACTTAATTTTTAAGAGTTTGTATCACTTTGACTGAATTCTTTGTGTTTGTGTTCAGGAGTGGTGTCTGCAACCTTACAGGGACAGGACAAGAATCAGATAGAGGTGATCGGAGAAGGGATTGACTCGGTCGTTCTGACAAGGTTGCTGAGGAAGAACGTTGGGCATGCTGAGTTGGTGAGTGTCAACCCAATTCCTGAGAAGAAAGATGAAAAAAATGCTGGTGGTGACCAGAAGAAAGATGATGCTGCGAAAAAGAGTGAAGTCACCTTTCAGACACCTATTGTCTGGACCCAATACCCTTATAATGCTGTACCTCATTATGTTGAGTTTAGAGACAATAGCGATCCTGGCTGCAGCATCATGTGAGGTGAGACAGCAAAAATTGAATTGGGATTCAAGCTCTGATTCAATTTTCTCATGAGCTGAAAGAAAAAGAGAAAGAAAGAAAGAAAGGGGTTGTAGAATTGATGAGGATGATGATGAGATGACATCTCTTTACCTTGCTGGGAGAAATCTGTTCTTTCATCTGAATCCACAAGTCCGAAAAGTTTAGCCTGTTATTGTAAGTAGTGGTATTTTTGCTTGCAGCATAGATAGATCATAATAAGTATATTCTCTCAGGGATTGGAGCAAAGGTTTCCTCTGTATTTCTTGTTTCTATAAAAGCCAAAAAAGATGAAAGGGTTTCGGTCATTGGAATATCTTGTGTCTGTAGTCTGTCTCACTGTTTTCTTTTGGACATTGTTACTTTAACAAGTAAAAATTCTTGAAGAAAATAAGGGAAAAAATGATAAATAATAAGGAAAGGACATATTGCACAAGTCCGAAAGCGAGCCAACCATTGTGTATTTTGGATGGTGATGTAAAGGAAATAGAGAAAGGAGGAGAAAAAGGTGGCTTTACTTAAGCATTAGAATGTCTAGAGAGAGGACAGAGGAAAGCTACCCGGGGGGTTATGAGAAAGATGAAAATATCATCCCTTCCCTCCCCCCCCCCTCACTCGGTGACCCTTCATAAAGAGCAGACAATTCACTGCTGAATTGTTGTAGATGCCTAAAGTTGAAAACAAACAAAAAGTTACAATCTTGAAGGGTCAAAGCTGGGAAGGCTTCTGAAGTTTCAGAGTTGAGGTTTGGTTTGTCTTTTATTTCTTGAATTTGAAATATGAGCATTAGTTAAGAAGAAGGTCTTTTGATGGAAACATTTCATGAAAAATCTTTTCTCTATGTAGATTTAATTCGACCAACATTTCAACATTTCTCTTGTACTTGAGGTTGGATTTGGGGCTGCACAAATACTTGCACGGTCAGTTGAAGATTTTGATTGAAGGAAAGTTTATTGAATGGTTTAAAATAGATAATGTACGCTAATAAATTTATTAGTAAAATAACGTTACTTTGCAAGGTATCTGTAATCATAATCAATTGTGCATATAATTGTGATCGACGTGTATATAATTGTGACACAATTTTAGTACACAAAAATTATAAGGCCGAATCCCTTGAGGTTTTGACCAAGAATGCCCTGTGGAATTTATGAAAAGCAGAGCAAACAAATTCTATGCTTTAGAAGGATGTTGCTTTTGGGAACCTCTATTGCTCTAATTGTTTTTCACTAATGTATCAGTAGTGGGATATTCCACATGACATTTGGAACTATTCCAAAAAACAAAAAAAAAAAAGTCTCCGTGAACTTATAAATATGAGATCCTTACCTATTACGAGATGTCTTGATTAGGATTTAAGAAAGTCCAATTAGAGCAGGCCATCCAAATGAAAAGTAGTCAAAAAATAAAAAAGAAAAAAACTTACCAGTGTCTCTTGGTCTTGCCAAATATTTGGGCCTGCCCGACTCCTGTGATGCCAACTAGGAACAGAGTCAAGCATCTTGACCTGAATTTCATAGATGGCATCCAGGGAGCCAGGCAGACCAATTCCTTGATTGCTCAAGTCAGTCTCTGCTCTGCTGATTGCCAATTTGCCATGGATACTCCTTCTTGATCTCAATTTTATACATAATGGGACAGAATTAACCGAATCATTAAAGCTAATTTCATTCAAACTAGAGCAAAAAAGGCAGATTTGTCATCACATAACTATAGATTATTAACATTCCATCTTCAATCAAAGTAAAAACAGCACTTTTCGCAAAGCTCATAAGATTAAAAGAAATGACTCTTTTGAAGATTGGCTTGATTGAAATGAGCTAAAAGGAATGGATTTGCAGTTGTAAAGAAGAACAGATAGTATCAGTGGCTGGGATCAATGGACTCACCATTGAAATTCACGAGTGAAGACTGACTGGAGTTTTCACGAATGTCGCACCAGCTAACGTGAAAACCTCCTCCTCATCCTCCTCACTCTCACCATGTCTACTGCGCTCCCTACCAGAAGATACCTCGAATCCTAGCTCGAGAGACTGATGATGATTGAGCATATAGTAGCTGGTGAGCAAGGCTATTTAAAGCACTACTAGAAAGGAAAGACAAGAGAAAATCCAAGTCGAAGAATTGGATGGAGATAGACTGGTCTTTGAGGCAGCGGCAAAGAGGGTTTCTCACCAATGCAGACATTTTAGCCTAAGCATCGGCACGGGGGGTGATAGGACCGAGAACAAATTTTAGGTAGCAGACAAGTTTAAACTTTAGCAACTTCGGCTCTTTCTTTGATTTGAAAAGGGCATCCACGTCCATTATTATTAGATTATATGCACTACACTGCAAATATGAGGTTTTAGAATGCATATATTGGTGTTGTTGCCTGGCCAAAGAAGTCCATTGGGGTACCATGAGTCTCTAAAGAAGCATTTGACCATGATGTAGACGAGGCCAAAGCCATTGCATGAGACAAATACACCTCTGCTGAAATTGGTTTGACGGATTTTTTCATAGTGTTTGGAGGATATTGAAGTGAAGATCAATCTTTTCGAAATTGTCTTTTAATAGAATATGTGTCACTTTTATATTACAAATTTTCTCCCGAGTTAGGATGTGAACTTTAGTCCCAATAACTAATAACTATACTAAGATAACTTCTAATTTGTGCAAGAGAGGGCATTAAACTGGTTTGTTTAGAATAGGGTTTCTACACTTTTTACACAGATGCACAAAAAGGATGAGCATCGGGGGAGCATTGGGTTTAGCAGCGAGACAAAAAGGCTAAGGGGTTTTTTTTTTTAAATTACAAAATATTATTGTTTTTTAAAAGTATTTTCTTCTTTATTAAATTGATTAATGTTACTTTCTCAACATTTTGATCACTCAATTTAATTTTTTGTCGTTTGAGTGGACTTAACTATAATTATTTAAAATTTTGAAAATTTTAAATTCATAATTTCCATATTATATTATTTGTAATTGAATGTGTATCTACAAACAAATATTATAATATAATATAATATAACTTTTAAAAGGTCAAAAATTGAATTGAGATTACGAATTTAAACTTTTTAAATCTTTCAATAATTTCAATTGAATTCCTTCAAAAGTTCAAAATTGAGCTAACTGTTGTCAAGAACAAAAGTGTACAGTTACAAACTATAAATTTTTAAAATAAAAATATTAATCAATTTTATTAAAAAATAGGATAACTGACGCAATAGTAAAATTGAAATATAAATACTTTAATAACGCTAAAACTAATAATCAAACCTTGATACATATGGTTCATAAAATTGAGTTTATGTAATTATTTTTCCCACATATAACAGATTCCTTAGCGTAAATATGACAGACGAAAAATAAGGAAGTTATGATGAATATGCATGGAAGTTAAATCCTTGAGAAAATATTTAAGTCCACCTTAATAGAGTACTGTATTTGTGGATGGGTTTTGGATTTTGGCCATTTAGAATTATTGATGCTTTGATCATTTACTGGCTAGCAAAAGGGTCCACGAGTCGCCTGCAATGGTGAAATTGAGGATGAAGACCTTTAAAAAGATATTATATCTTCTCGTCTATGTTTATCCTTCTATATAAGAGAAACACAAACATTTATTAAAAAAATTACAAGAAAAAAAAGTTTAAAAAATTTAAAATGAGGATCAGCTACTTTGTCCAAAGTGTTAAGTATTGTTTTGGATTCTTTCATTTGTTCAAATCAGAGACGAAACTGGGCGCAACCCTCAAAATAACTGTTATTATGTAATGACAATATAGTGTAAAATTATTATATATATATATATATATATATAAATAATTAAAATTTCAGTTTGATTTACAATCACTTTCTAATTTAAACTTTTAAAAATTCAATTAAATTTTACACACACTGGATAGAAAAAAACCCATACTAGGCCTCCAGCAATGGAAGCAACCTAAGTAAGTCGGTCACCCAATTAATTAAGAATCAAATAATTGTGAGTGGCTAGTTTAACTAGACCGAAGAAATGACAATGGACCAAGACTTGTATGAAACTCTGCTTTACGACAAGGTGGAGTAGCAGGATTTTACCTTTTTCTCCCCTTCTCTGCTTCATTCAGTAGCTAGATATCTACCTTGATAAATGCAAAATTTATAAATATGGAGTCATGATTTGATTGAAAATGTATAAGTTATAAAGTTTAACTAAAATTATTTTGAAATAGCAGTTCTAGTTGAAGAAGTCGTATTAGCATCACAAATTATGTGCGATTTTAAAAATTTTTTCAATGCAGCCGCTACACCCCACTCATGCACTGCAGTCTAGGGAATTCATTCGTTCAAGTTACCAAATTGTCCACATACGAAAATCAAATAAGACTTTTAGTCAACAAGACACGACTATGCATTTTGAAGAATATAAAAATATTTAGGCTGTACTTGATACTAGATTAATGTAAGTTTATTAAAATTTAATAAAATATTATTAAATATGAGATAAATGTGGGGCCTAATTATTAATGAGGGAGAGAAAATATGATGTATTATGAGTATAAAATAACTCTCAAAAAATAAAAAATTTTTGAATTAATTTTATTTTAAATTAAAATTTTAATTTGAATTGAAAAGAAAAATTTCCCAAGTATAGTCTTAATGTCATCAAAAAAGTCTAAGAAAATCAGAACTGTGATTGAATACAGTAGCAAAAACCATGGAAGAAAGTAGCATTGCTAGGTGAGGCCTGTGCGACTGAAGAAATTCTTATATGGACTTAGTCCACAGCCCCACCTGTAGACCGGGTCCTCCGGAGAGAGACACCTATCATGGCTGATTTTTTTATTTCAATTCAGATTGTTTTCCTTTTTTTTTTCTCCTCCTGCAAAACCAAACCATGGTTAAGCAGATTTTGAACTCGATCTTGTAAATTTTGGATTCTTCCGCCAAATTCCACAAAGCAGCAAATTCCCACCACACTCCACTCTCTCTCTCTCTCTCTCTCACAACACCATCGGACCTCCTCTTCCACCCCTTGCTCTGTCTTCGTTTCGTCCTTCTCCTCATCCACTTCACTCTCTCAGTCTTTCTTTCATTCACTGTCTTGCTTCCGATGGTAGGCACTCCAACAGATTCTAGGCACTCCCTCCTTCTTTCATCTGTCGTTGGAGCTCCATCTCCTCATTGTCGCTCTCCTCTCTCTCTCTCTATTTCCGTCATTGTACACCGTCTTGCTTCCTATTGTAAGCACTCCAAGAGATTCTAAGCGCACTCTCTTTCTTTCAGTCGTCGTCGGAGCTCCACCTCTTCATTCTCACACACACTCTCTCTCTATTTCCGTCACTGTACTCACGGCGGCAGTCTCCACTCTCTAGATCACTCACACACTCTCTATCTCTTCACTCTGTTGAGCACACATTCTCTTTCTGCCAAGGAATCAGTTGGGGCGAACCACATGGCTCTGTGACCCGATCACTCGATTTGCTGACTCCAAGAAGATTGAAGGCGCTGGCGACTGGGAAGCCCTTGAATGGACCAACACTGATGTAATTAGTTCTAATTCTTTGTTTTTTCTTTTTGGTTTCAACTCTAGGGTTCAATTAGCTTTTTAGTGTTTTATTTGTTAATATACCAATTGAATTGAAAATCTTTTTGTGTTTTATTGCCAATTGGCAGCCTGTTAAGAGGTCAGTTTCGCATAGCATACAGCATTTATTGCTGGAAGCCGAGCATGTAAGTGTAGAGGTATGTGGTGTTTGATTGTATTCCTTTGCCATTGATTGTTGTTTGTGAGTGTTAGAGCCCGGGTGGCTGTGTTTACTTTCAAGTTACTGCACTGACTTAAAACTAGTGACACTCCTAGTAATTAAGTTTATGTTGTGCATCAGATATATCTTTTTCTCCATATTTTCTCATTGTTGGTTCTGTTTTGATAATTTTTAACCATTAGAGTTAGAACATGGATGACATAAATTGTTAATCCTTAGAAATTTTGGGCTAGTCTTTTGTATTTCCTCTGTTGTTTGTCAGCATTTTTTGGTGCATTTGAGGAATATTTATGTATGAAATTGACTTAACCTTCGATGGTTGAAGGGCATTTTGTGGCCATGAGTTGCAAAATCTTCATTATTTGTTCTTAGTAGTTGATTAGAAAGGTAATGAAGTATCAACTATTGCTGAACTTGATTGGGGGTGAACATTTATCAAGTTCTTGCCACATTTATGCTTTTTTATTTTCTTTGTTGTTGTTTCCCCCCCCCCCCCCCGTTTAACTCATTAATTCTTCATTTCCCAGTAGATCTTTTTACCTTTTCCCTAACACACTACTAAATGTGAACTTATTATGACACACGCATCAATAAATTTATGAGTGTCTAATCATGAGGACTTTTATAAAATCATGTCATCTTAATAGTTGTTCAATGTCTTCTTTTTGAGTCTTCCCTCTTTATGCAAAATCTTCATTATTTGATCTTAGTAGTTGATTAGAAAAGTAATGAAGTATCAACTATTATTGAACTTGATTGGGGTTGAACATTTATCAAGTTCTTGCCACATTTCTACTTTTTTCTTTTCTTTGTTGTTGTTTTTTTCCCCCTTTAACTCATTAATTTTTTATTTCCTAGTAGATCTTTTTACCTCTTCCCTAACACACTACTAAATGTGAACTTATTATGACACATGCATCAATAAATTTATGAGTGTCTAATCATGGGAACTCTTATAAAATCATATCATCTTAATAGTTGTTCAATGTCTTCTTTTAGAGTCTTCCCTTTTTATGCAAAATCTTCATACTTGAGATATGTTTGAATCTAAAGTTTAGCAAATGAATTCCTTTTCATCTCTTTATGACCAGCTGTGGTAATGATCTTCATACTTGAGCTAATGATCTTCCCTTTTTTTTTTTAATTTTGAAACAGAACATGCCTCCAAAAAAGTTCTATGTCGTTTTTTAAGGAAGACAGCATGGCATATTTGAAAATTGGGTAGATTGCCATAAAGCAACGAATGGTTATAGAGGAAATCTTTTCAAGTCTTTTTCGTTGCTTGAAGAAGCTGAGTATGCGTGGTTGTCCTATAAAAATGCAAACAAAGAATCTTCAAGCAGCACAACAAACCAAAATTATTCAAAGGGGGCATCTTCTTTATATTTTGATCCACCCTTACCCCCACAGCCACCTTCTAGATGGTTGAAAGCTGTATTTTGATCCACCCTTATTCGAAGGGTACGTTCAGCTTAGGTCATAGCTGTTCAAAGCTGTATTTCAATTAGGATATTTCTTTACATTATACTACATTTGTATGGGAACAAGTTGCATAATTTTATGAATCATTATTTTTTTATATTTAGCAGATTCCTTGTGTATTTTTTGGTGTTGTGTACATGGTATTTAGCATATTTTGCAGATTCCTTTTGGGGTTTGATTGTTTTTGGTTTGAAGTTGTTTATTGGATGACTTCTTGAAAAATAGATTTGGGGTTTGATTGTCTTTGGTTTGGTGTTTTTTATTGGATGATTTCTCGGAGAATGGATTTGGTGTTTGATTGTCTTTGGTATGTTGGTGTTTATTGGATGACTTATTAGAAAATGGATTTGGGGTTTGATTGTCTTTGGTTGGATGGTGTTTATTGGTTGACTTCTTGGAGAATGGATTTGGTGTTTGATTGTCTTTGGTTTGGTTTTGTTTTAATGTCCATTTGGTTTGGTTTTGTTTTAATGTCCATTTGGTTTGGTCTTGCAAACAGCATGTTCCATTTTCAGCTTTGTTATTCTAGTTTCAGCTTTGTCACATTTTCAGCTTTGTTATTGCAAACAACATGTCCATTTGGTTTGGTTTTGTTTTAATGTCCATTTGGTTTGGTCTTGCAAACAGCATGTTCCATTTTCAGCTTTGTTATTCTAGTTTCAGCTTTGCTACATTTTCAGCTTCTATTTTCAGCTTTGTTATTTCAAACATGTCCATTTGGTTTGGTCTTGCAGACAGCATGTTCAATTTTGACCTTTGTTATTCTAGTTTTAGCTTTGTTTTCAGCTTCTATTTTCAGCTTTGTTATTTTACTGCTTTTTCTTCACACAAAAGCACATCAAATGAACCGAAAAATTACACTAAAACAAAGCTGAAATCAACTAGGCAATAAAAGCAACTTCACAAATCAATGCAATGCACTAGGCAAATCAACTACTGCACAAATCAGTGCAATGCACTAGGCAAAATCAGCTTACACCAAAACACTACTCAAGTGGTAAGACACACACTAATGCACTAGGCAGTAAAATCAACTTCACAAATCAATTTCACAAATACTACACAAAAATGTACAATGTACTACAAAAAAACTGCACAAATTCTGCACAAAAATACTGCACAAAAATGCCAAAAAAGTGCACAAAAACTTCACAAATACTCCCCTTTCACCTTCATAAAGCAACTTCACAAATACTCCCCTTTCACCTTCACAATTCAACTTCACAGATACTGCACAAAAATAAGCCTAGTGCATTGCACAAATGCTCCCCTTTCACCTTTACAATTCAACTTCAAAAATACTACACAAAAATGTATAGTATACTGTACAAATACTTCACAAAAAAATTGCAAAAAAAAAAAAAAAATGCACAAAAACGTCACAAATACTCCTCTTTCACCTTCGCAATTCAACTTCAAAAATACTGCACAAAAATGTATAGTGCACTGCACAAATACTGCACAAAAGCTTCACAAATACTCCCTTTTCACCTTCACAATTCAACTTCACAGATACTGTACAAAAATAAGCCTAGTGCACTGCACAAATACGCCCCTTTCACCTCCACAAATCAACTTCACAAATACTGCACAAAAATGTACAGTGCACTGCACAAATACTACACAAAAATACTGCACAAAAACTTCACAAATACTCCCCTTTCACCTTCACAAATCAACTTCATAAATACTACACAAAAATGTCATCCATGCTAAATAAATGTGAAACAAATGGAAATTCAACCAACACTGGTAGCAATATCCATGCTAAACTCCAATACAATACAAAATTCGTTAATATTATCCAATACATTGTTAAACCAGTCAAATACATAACAACAGTAGACTTCAACCATCAAATGACAATCACATTTCTGCTTTAGCTTGAAAGCTATAGCATCAATGCACTAGGCAACATCATCTTGGGTTGTATCTAAAATGTCCTCGTTTGTATCATCCAGTTAATAGTAAAATAATAAATAATTTAAATGATGTATAATTTTTAAGGAATTAGCCTCAAAGAAAAATGAATGTAGCTATCCCATTACTTACCATTCCATTACTATTAAGTGTATTACAAGCTTGTAACATGGATATGAACGACAGATATGAAGCAACAACCTTTAAGAAAAGATAGTATATAAAATGAACTCAAATTCTTTCAACGAATCACAAACCATCATTAAAAATAAGGAATGAAGGACAACCTCTTCATAATTCCAGCCACCATTCGGTGTATCTGAGACTGTTGTGCTTGTTTCTTCATTCAATGGCAAAAGAACCTACTTGGGGGTATTTTGGGTTTCATTTTGCTTAGTAAAAGCTTGTGACTTTCTTTTTTTTCTTGCATCAAACCAAAAAATTCAGTAAATTAAGCAGTGATAGAATTGACACATGTTAACCAGACACACTAAATTTTGTTTAAAAAAAAAACAGCAAAACCTTGGTTATGGCCACCCCTTAGTGAAGATCCTCTTTGACCATTCTCAAAATGGCCTTTTAGTCTCTTGCCCCCTTACTTGCCCTTCGCTCTTATTCGATTGGGATCTTGGATAACAATCTCACACTCATTGTTATCTCCATAAGCTGAAGTCCTATTATTCTGCACTCTATTATCCCTAATTCCAGATTATGAATCTTTCAATGTATGTGTTTTCCAATATTTATCAAGTTTTTGATTGACACTTTCTAGTGCTTGCCATAAAATAAGCCTACTTGTCTCATGAGATCTGCATTTGCTAACAACACTGTAAGCAAATTTCATGGCTCGATTTGTGAAGACAATGTCTGAATCAATACATTGCATGCTGAATATCCTATTTTGATCCACATCACTTACACGCTTTTTAGCATTTTTTCCCCACCTTTTCAATAAATATGAATCTGGGATTTTAGCAATATTCTTTGTCTTTAAAGCTGCCAATGCATGTATACAAAGTATACCCATGCTCTCAAATTTCTTACAGCTTAGGTTGAGAACTACTGTACTTGTTTGATGGCCCCATTTAGTCTCCACAGTTATTTTGAAGCTATAGATTGATTCTTCAAGAACTTCTTCTTCTTTGGATGATGAAACACATATGGCCATAAATTCCTACTCAAAAAACTTATACAGCTTGTGAGTATAAAATTGGGCAGCTTGCTGTAACATTACACTAGACCGTATTAAAAGTGGAGGTTTGCCTTGTGCACAAGTAAAGTCAGCTTCTGCTTCATTTTGGCGTCATTCCCCAAGTTTTCGCTCAAATTCAAGAACAAATTTAGTCAATGAACATGTTCTACTCGACATCCCATTTAATACACTATTAGTTCTCTCACTTCTTTGTGATGTTTTGAACCCCGCACTGAATGTTTCATTCGAAAAACACGTGCACCACTTATCCCTCAGATTATACAATCTGTCCAACCACTTGTGGCCATCCAAATTATAGTCTGTAATCATCTTAGCCCATGTTTGCTCGAACTCTTCTTCTGTCTACACCCCGTCAAACATTTGTGGAACAAATTTTGGAAGCTATTATCATTATTGAGGTCACCCAAGTACGATGGAGCATTTTTGCAAATATGCTACAAACACAACCTATGTTGACTGTCTAGAAACACTGTTTTGGCAGCTTTCATTATTGCATAGTCTTGGTTCGTCATAAAAGTGATAGGTTGCTTGTTATCCATCGACTCTAAAAACGACCTAAATGCCCACTCGAATGAAGATGAAGTCTTATATGATAGAAATGTACATGCAAACATTATAGTTTGCCAGTGATGGTTCACTCCAATGAAAGATGCACAAATCAAGTTGTACCTATTGATCCTATAGGTAGCATAAAAAACAACTAAATCACCAAAGTAATCAAAATCAATTTGAGATCTTCTATCTCTCCAAAAAAAGTTGTGAATTCTTCCTTCGTCATCTAACTCCACATCCCAATAAAATATCTTCTCTTGATTTGCTTTTTGTTTGAAATGATTTACAAGACTTTGAGCATCCCCTTTTTCAATTATTGAATTTCTTCGATTGTTAAGTTCATTGTAGGCATCTTTCTTCAAAAAACCAATGCTTCCAACACCACCACTCTCTTTTGACAAGTAAGAGAATGCTTGAGAAGTCTTAATTCCATAGCTAACTAGGGATTCCAATGTGTCTCCATGGGCTTCTGTTACATGCTGAGCTGATCTAAGCAAATGCAGTTCATATGTCTTTGCCATCTCGTGATTATGATTCTTTTGTATTTTATTTACTTTCCATTTTCCATTAGAATCAACCTCAAATTGGACAAAGGCCTTGCAAGCAGTTCTAGTTTCCAACCTTTCATGAGAAGAGCCGCTCTCATTTTCATATTTTTTTTATTCCTTACTTCAAACAAAAAAATACTTTTGATCTTAATATTCTTTGTCCCCTGGATATAGTATTGCTTTCCCTTTCTCACACTAAAGCCACAATCATGCACATATTCACAGTACAATTCATATGCTGCCGCCTGTGAATCCACAACAGTGTTCACAAGTTTTCTTTCCAATTCTTCGATAATACCATCACAACCATCAACTTGATTTTTTGATTCATCCCTTGTCTCATACAACACCTGAACCCCTTCCGTGTCATCTTCAATATCAATTTGTTGTACAAATTGAACCTCATCATTCGAGCTATCGTCAGCATATATATCACCGTAGCTACGCATCTCCCTTTTCAAATATTGATGGCAAACAAGAAAATGCCAAATGCTGAAAATGTATAATGACATCAAAATATAAGGACAACTACAAAGAATGACTATTTCTATGAAAAAAGAAAATGCCAAATGCTGGAAACGTATAAAGACAGCATATTATAAGGACGTATAAGGATAGCACAACTAAACATGCCAAATAGATTGCAGATTAAAGGAAAAGAAAATATTATTTGTAAATAGATAAATAACTATGAAGAATGACTTCCTTTAACCAATACAAAGAATTAACAATCTAAAGGCATGACTATCATTTAAATTCGACAACAGGCTTAAATAAAAAGCAGGATAATAGCGGCTTCAGAGCAACCTTACCTTCCTCCCCTATCCACCCCGGCACCCCCCCCCCCCAAAAAAAAAAAAAAATAAAAATAATAGCATTTAATTTTAAGTTTATAACATAAGAGGCATCAAATGCAAGGACAGAACATATAATATCATGGAATCAGTAGCATGGTTTAATAACATTTAATTTTAAGTTTATAACATGAGAGTAATGTAGATTATTATCTGGTTTATAATATCGTAAAGTCAAGGATAGATTCGAATGCTACAAGGATAGATTAACCTTAATCTGGTGGAAGTATTGGAGATGTAAATACAAATCTTGGACTTGCGTCTAGCGAAGAAGGCATATTTTGGGCTAAAGACAGAGCCTCCTACTAGATATGAGGTTCGATATTGGTGACACAGAGACCATTTTCGATGAAGAGGCTAGATTTGCAACAAGCTATTGAGGGATGGCTAGAGACAAAGTGTTGAAGAAACTATGTGTCACAGATCTGGTCGACATTGGTGATGGCTAGATGGTATTGCCATATTGTCGCTGTTCGGTAGAGGGAGGGAGAGATAGTCGGTCGGCGACTGAGTAGAGAGAGATTGCCGGCGGATCAACAAGTAGAGAGAGAATGAGTGTGGTGAAGTTTAGACAGAGAGAGCACGGAGTGGTCGTGGGTGTGAAGGGTACGCATGCACGGATTTTGGCAGAATTTCTCAAAATTTTGAGTCTTCAAACTCCCGAGATGTTCTTCAGCTCTGTTTTTCATTTTCCGTATGATTGGGTCCCTCTTCTGCTTAACCATGGTTTAGTTTTGCAGGAGGAGAAAAAAAAAAAAGGAAAACAATCTGAATTGGAATAAAAAAATCGGCCATGATAGGTGTCTCTCTCTGGAGGACCCGGTAATAGAGAGCTATTGCCGAACGCCTATCTAAAGTTTTTTCGTTTTTTTAAATACAATTTAGCTCCCCAAATGCTAATTCACTTCTTCAACTTCCAAAACTTTATAAATACTCCCAATTCACCTCAAAACTCATCAAATACTCTTTAATTCTTTTCAACTCTTTATTTTCATTATTCTTACTCTCATAATTTTTAATTTATCAATTTTTCTCTATAAAAAGTATTAAAATAGAATTTATTGGACATATATTTTTTGAATTTTTCAAGTAATTTCTTCACATTTTGGAAGATAATTGAGTGGTGGAATAATAAATTATTTAAGTCTTAAAGAAGATAAAAAGTAAAGCTCAAAGTGTTCTTGTTTCTTTGCTATTAACTAGTTAATGTTTCTTAATTCTATATTTTTATTTTTTAACTTTATTAATTATTTATTTGTTTTAGTTATTTATTTAATTTTAAATAAATTTACAAGTTATTTCTATTCTTCATATTTAAATATTAATATATTATTAATTATATTTTATTTCATTTTATTTGAATTTTTTTTAGGTTTAATTGATTTTTCTTCTTTAGTTTACAAAAATATTTGAAAAACAGAACTACATTATCATCATTTTTCACAATCATTTGTGCATTTTGACTTCAATATAGATCCAACCTTAAATTTATTAGATAATGAAATAGGTGATGAAGGTAAATGTCTTAGTGTACAATGAAATATAAGTACTCATAATAATCCTAAATATAGTACTAGTATGGGTATATCTACTGAATCTTTGAAAATTGTACTGAGAGGGAAAACATTTATGATTTGAAATTTTTTAATAAGGATGACACTAATAACAAAGTAACATGTAAAATTTATAAGGCAGACATTCCATTGATTTTTAGTTTTTGGGCTGAAAAAGCTCGTCGATCCAAATGAATTATTCTTTTTTTCTCTGTTCGAGCACATAAAAAGGAGAAGGGACGGGAACATTAGTTAAACATATGAAAATTAAAAGTTGCAAAAAGATTAGCCTGAAAACTTACTTAAATAATAATAAATCCAAACTATTGGGAGTTAAGTTGTAGGTAATTTTTAATATGACCGTACAAGAACTAGAAATGAGATGGCTAAATTTTTTATTAAATGTAGATTATCTTTTACTTTTGATGAAAATCCACATTATGAAAAGTTTATGTATATATCCTGCCTACCTGCATTTAAAAGAGTTCTTAGAACAATGTTAAAGAGTGATATAATCAAGTTATACAAAGAGATGAGAGAATATCTTATTACCATATTTGAATCTTGTAATTAGAAATTTGCTCTTATATGTAATAGTTGGAGTGCATGTACTCGAAAAGCTTATTTATGCATTACATGTCATTGGTTTGATCATGAATGATTTGTGCAGAAAAGAACTACTTATTTTAGTTTATTTGAATATCCACATTTGGGTAGTAATATTACTAAAATGATTACTCAAGTATGTCACGATTATAAGATATTAAACAAGATTATTTATACTTTTTTAAATAATGCTACAAATAATGATTCTACCATGATAATTTTAAAAAATACTAGGAATCTTATGTTTGAAGGCTTAAAATGACAAAAATTATCAAAACGAAAGCATATTAAGAAAACGAAAATTTTACCTCTATGATTGAATGGCCCTCTTCGGACTGGTGTAAATGTCTGTATAAGGATATTCGAAGTTAGTGGCTCATATCCTTGCAAACGTCTACTGCGTCTTATTCACGCGAAACTTTTGATTTTCCGAAATGATGCCCGTAGCATAGCCGGTGAAGACTTAAGAAGTGGGTTTGATCAACCTTTGTGAAAGCTTGCATGAAGTGTTGGTTTGTCTTTGTGAAAAAATTGAATACAAAAGAGGTTTTTGTTTTCTTTGTTTTGCTTCTTTGTGATTCACCAAAAACCCAGAAGACCAAAAAAATAACCTGCATTTCAATTTATTTTACTGGCATTTGAATCCATCCCCGAGAAAGAATACAATTGGTGCAAATAGAAAGCATCCATGCTTTTTGTTATTCTGCACGCAAAACAACACGGGTTCCATCCCGTGTTATTTTTTAAATTGTTTTATTTTATTTATTTAATTAATAATTAATTAATTTTTTTAAAAAAATTATTTTACCTTGATCTTATTCATTGGGCCAAATAAATTATTTATTCTTAGATTTGAACATTTATAAATAATAAATCTCAATTATTTATTTTTTGGACTTTATTAAACAGCCCAACAAATAATAACAAGTCCAAATAAAATTTTATACCTTTTATCTAATTCGAGATTAATTTTCTAATTATTCAATTTGGGCCTTGGATCCTGAATAATTAATTAACTAATTAAACTCGATAAAATAAATACTTTCTCTTGTGCCTTTAATTTTATTCTAGTCCACCAATAAATTTGACTAATAACATAAAAATTCATAATTATCAAGACCAATTTTTTAACCCAAATCTTTCATGACTTAAGGGCCATTTCGGAGACCAAAAGACACATTGCATTGACTATTAAAATGACCAAAATACTCTTGTTATATAAATAACTATATTTTACATTTTAAATATTTCATAATATCACCATAAGAAAATATTGACTCCAAAGACAATGTTGCGTTAGTAAAGTTTTCAACCTATAGGTGTAATGACTAAAATATCCCTCTACGCATCGCCGTGCAATTAGAGAAGAAGAGTGTACTAACACCTCTTTAATAGACATATATCATTCTTAGACCTCTAGTCCAATGATCCACAACTGTTAGAATGTTTTCACTTTTCAAGGGAACTACCCTAAAGTAAACATCCAAATTATGTTCCCCAGGATCCTGGATAATTAAATCATTTGAACAGTTACAAGGGGCAATATAGCGTATAAGCTATCTTGTACAAGTCTATCTTAACTGACTAGTCACATATACCCAACATATAAGTATATTGGTTCTACGAAAGAACATCAACTACAATATATCAAAGTATATGCTTCTAACTTCTTCAAACTACCAATTCATACTTAAGCAGTAGAGTATTAGTCCACACTGTAGCAATAATAGTTTGGGTTTCTTTTAAATAATACTTTTAGAAACTACTATTACATGTCCTGTTCTACGTATTCGAAATACACTCATGCTATAAAGTGAGTGGACTACTCATTGGTTAAAAGTAAGACATTCCCTATTTGGAATTCATAACACAATAACTTATACATGATAAGATTCTCATTCTCATCAATCGGTTAAAAATAAATATTTATGTGTTTAGTAACTCGTGATTCATACCTTATGTGAAAGACCACCATTCACATGGATCACTTACTTAAATACAATGTGTCATTTCCAAACAAAAAATCATGCACAAATAAAATGTAAATTCACAAACAAATTTTGAGAATAAATTCTTTTATTAATACATTTGATAATTACATCAGATAATCTAGTCTAGGGGGCATATATTCCAACCATCTCCCACTTGCATTATAAGACTAAGAAAGTCTAAAGGTACCAACTCCTATGGCATCTAAGTGTCTCTTGATGACTCTCTCAGCCAAAGGCTTGGTGGGGATCTGCTAGGTTGTTTTCCAGGGTTATTTGTTTCACTATGATTTCCCGTCTCTGAATGAAATCTCGGATTATGTGGTACTTCCTCTGGATGTGCTTCCTCTTCTTGTGATTTCTGGGTTCTTTGGATTGCGAAACTGTTTTAGAGTTGTCGCAATACACCACAATCGGTCTGTCTATGTGTGACATAACTCTAAGTTCTAAAATGAACTTCCAGAGTCAGACTGTTTCCTTCGACGCTTCAAAAATTGCCACATACTTAGCTTTTATGATTGAGTCAGCAATACAAGATTATTTAATACTCCTTCATAAAATAGCTCATCCAAACAAGGTGAAGACATATCTACTAGTGGATTTTCTCTCATCCTTATCCGTCTAAAAATCTGAGTCTGTGTATCCAGTAGGAACCAAGTTGTCAGCCCTGTAAACCAATATATAATCTTTCGGAATAAGAACTTAATACATAATTGAAGAGAAATTCAGAAACAAATTAAAAGAAAAGGCATGAGAAAACATCACAGTATACTAATACAATCTCTAAGTTTATCCACGAGTAGCCTCCAATATGTATCTAACAATGGAAAATTCTCTCAAAATTACAACAAAAAAGCCCTAGGAAGATAATACCTAAAGCTAATGTCCAAAGAAACTGAACAAAATGCATCCCTAATGGCTTTTTTCCTTCAAAATTCGCTCTTTTCGGCTTTTATCTTCACAGGAGCCTGTTGGAGAGTTCAATCCGGCCCCTGATTGGTGAATCCAGCACTAGAGGGGATCTTCCAAATTTTGCTTCTTCAACCCCGCAACTTGTATGTTTTTGCCCCAGATTTAACTCTCCTTAGGGGATCTTCCAAATTTTGCTTCTTCAACCCCGCAACTTGTATGTTTTTGCATTCAAGTCCCTAGAAAAATCAAATAACACGAAAAGGAGTAAATTGTCTAAATAAATCTCATATTGCATTAAATTATAACATGATCTATTCAAAAGTCACCCAAAATATTTAATGCAGTATCACTACATCAAACTCCCCCACACTTAGATGTTTTTGCTTGTCCCAAAGCAAAACCAGGTTTAAATTAAATTGTCAACACACATGGGTTTTAAGATCATAGCTCAAATATTTCTCCAATTCATGCTAATAAAAACAAATGCTCAAGTACTCCACATAACGAACGCAAGACTTGTGTTAGTGAAATCGGACCCCATAGTGCAAAACAATTACTCAACAATGTTTTCAAGTCATTCAAAGGGTTGAGTTGAAATAAAATATGCATTCCATAGGCTTACTTTTCATACTCTTTCTCCACTAATTGAGGCATAGCATGATTCCACTTAAATTAGGTAGGACTTTAGTGTTTGTAATGTAAGGCTAGGAAATTGGCTAACAATCGAAATATATAAGATATAAGATAACGACATACAAAAAAAAAAGAGAGCTTGCAAGGAAACAAATTGATAACAAAACATAGCAAAAAACTCCAATTCTTCGCTTGCTCTGGTACATACCAACATTCAATTCCCAAATCCTCATACCATAATCAGGGTGTACGCTAAGCACTTTTTGTATTCTCACCATTACACTTGTTGCACAACCTCACTATTATGAAAATTCATTCCCATGATGACCGTACAACTAGCCTAGACCAACGACTGGAGATGCATGACAAAGGCATTGTGTGTTCTTAGTTTTTTTTTTTTTTTTTTAGGGTCCGAGCTCATTCTAGCACCGGATTAAGCTCATTCTAGCACCAGATTGAGCTCAATCCGGCGCCGAAAACTCTCTGTCCGCCCTTTTTTTTTTTTTAAAGATGAATTACACAAACTACACAAGGTCACCCCAGATATACAAGGTCCGTATGGCAGTACATTTCCAAATTCGAATTACCTACATAGCATTGAATATGGCCCTAACGATGATAGTACTCAAAGCCAACCGAGGCTAGCACCCAACAGAAAATAATAGTCCTGAAATCTATCACGTTGCACTGATATGAATTCACAACCCTGTACTCTTATCCTATGGAGTGGTAAAAGAATCGGAATATGAATTAAGCCCTCACAAGAAAATAATGGGTCAATATATTTATTGGTTCATGAAAGAATTAAATACAGTTATGCACAAAAATGGTGCTAGGGGTAATTCATAAGGTAAGCTTGAAAGGCTCAAACTGTCCGAAGAAGGCCTGTGACCGTCGTTTCTAAGTATAATCATGAATGCTTTTTTATTTCGTCTCGAGAGGTATTTAAGTAAGTTCTAAAAGCATCAACAGGAGAAGTTTCAGGCAATCTGACTTGAAAATAATATCAAGCATTTGCATACACTGCATGGGTCTATGGTGCGCAAAAAGAGTCATGCATAAGTAATACAAAGTATAGAACAAATGCTTCATCAACACAACCCAGACACATATACCAAGATGATCTTGAAGCTATTCAAAACAGCATGGGACAAACACACATGATGGGACAACCACACAAGGGTAAAGTATCAACCACTTAGAAGATAACAATAAACAAGTGAAGCATGAACACGTAAAGCTACCCCCACACTTAAGGCTAGCAGTGTCCCCAATGATAGCAAGTAAAGCAAAAAGAAAGAAAAGAAAGAAATGCAAAGAAAACAGACTTCCCTGGCAGCAAGGGCATGGAGCAAAAAGGCATCAGGCCTTGCGACCACCAGACCCATCGGACCCGGGGGCAGAAGCAGAATTATCAGTGCTATCCGAGTCAACCGCTACCTCAGAGGAAGCATGAGGGGGGCCACCAAGAGGTTCACTCGGAAAAGTGTGCTGGTAGAGGCGGGTAAGCACGCATTCTTGGCGGTCCAAGCAGGTGATAATGTGCTGTTGTCCTTGCTGGAGCTGTAAAAGTATAGCCTGCACATGTCTCAAAGGAATAGTCAGATCAACAGGGAAGGGAGAAGAACTAGTAGATGGAGCTAGGGATACAAGAGGAGTAGGAGTCAGTGGTGGTGGGGGAGGAGAAGGAGCAAGGGCAGTGGATGAAGATGGTACAAAAGGTTGTGGGGCCACAAAAGGAACGGCGTGACCCTTATAGTGCCAAGCACCAGTAGCGGAGTAGGAATAGCCCAGACTAGAAATACTAGCCATACTTAGAATATCGGAGGAAGTGATGTCCTTTTTTAACTCTCCAGTGATTTCAACGCGAGAAGCCTCAAAGAGCTGAGATAGGAGACAAGGAAAACATAAAGCTTTGGTAGGGCTGGCAGCACAGGCAGACGCGAGTATTTCACGGACAATCACACTACCAAGAGGAGTAGGAACCGCACCCATACCATGGAGAAGCTTATATAGGATATAGACATCACAATTCCTAATCTCATTGAGGCTACTAGCGCGAGGCATAACATTAAAGCTCATAAGATAAGTGAGAAGGCGATGAGTGAGACTGAGATCATGCGCATGAACAGTGGCTCGGTCAGGATTGGAAGGGCGAGGAGTGACTCGGGCACCTAATTGGTCGAGAGTGGAAAGAAGGCTGAAACTTAAATCAGTATAGACCTGGTCAGTACCAAAGTGAATGTCCTCACCATCATCCGCAAAGTGAAAGACATTGGCGAGAGTGGACCAGGACACGATAATAGGAACGCCCTTAACACTAGCGTGGATCTCAATGACCCAAATACATCTATCATCAATATTAGCATAAAATTGATGCACCAACTCAGGGTAATAATAAGGAGGAAGACGGAGAAATGGTTCCCACCATAGGCGGCGAAAAGGAGCAAGCAAATGAAAAGAGGCATCAACCTTAAAGTGGATGATTTTCTCAATGATCAACTTGCAGCGTTTGCGTTTCTCATACCATGCAAAACTGTCCTCATTCTGAAAATGGGGAGAAAGAGTGGGACACCAAAACAGGAGAGACCGGTGGGGTAGAGGAAGATGGGTGAGTACGTCGAGCTGTGGTATTTTTACGCCTAGCACTGGCCTCACTAGCTATGACAAGGTGGAAAGAAACAAAAATAATAAGAATAGAGGATCACAAAGGCCACCAGTCAACAACACTCCAATAGAAAACAACCAAACAAACTGGGTGGAGAACAATCACATAAATATTGCCCTACAGCCACTAGTGTATGTCAGTAAACTGCCAAAAGTCCCCCAAACTAAATAGACAATACACAAAATAGATGGAACAATAAAAATGTCATATACGCCCCACACACAGAAGTAAACCAAGAAATGATGATGTGTTCAGCCATTACCCAACGAGATCAAATAGCCAACTACCCAACTAGAGCAAAAGAGGAAAAATTGAAGAATAAACAAAAAGAAGGGTACTAGAGAAGACAGAGAGGCCTATAGTCAGCAGAGACGGCAATAGTCGGCACCAAGGGCAACAGGTGGCGGTAGAACGGCAGTGGTCACCGCAACTCGAACAGCAGTGGAGACGGTCAGCGAAGAACGGAAGGGACACTGGCGCCAAAAGGAACGTGTGTGTGGGTACAAGAGCTAGAATGAAGAAGAAATTATGGCTACAAAACCGGCACCAGAAGAAAGAAAAGATTAGTGTAGACCGAGTGCGATCCGGCGCCGGTTTTAACTCGCCCTGATTCCGGTGCCGGGTTTACCTCACGAGGAATCTGGTGCTGGACTTAGGCACGTCCGGCGCCGGAAACTCTCTGATCGGACAAAGGGAGGCAGCGAATCCGACGCGGGAAGGAGAAGAATCGGCGCCAGAAACTCTCTGTTGGTTGTCGAAACGCGTGGCGACAAATCCAGCGTGGGACTGGAGAAGATTTGGTGCCAAAAATTTTCAAGACAACTGCGGCTAGCTAATCCAGCGTGGGATTTGATGAGAATCGATACCGAAAATTTTCTAGTGGTCGGTGTCTGGCAAATCCGGCGTGGGATTTAAGAGACCAGGCGCCGAAATTTTTCTGGTGAAACTGATTGGAAGGAAAAAGAAGAAGAAAAATGAAAAGGAAGAGATAAATATAAGAAGAAATAAATAAAATAAAATAAAATAAAAACGATAAAGAATGACTCAAAAAAAACACAACATGCATTAAAATGTAAACCAAGAAAGGAGAACCTTTCTTATGGAGTAGCGTCATTCACTCTTTATTTAACAACGCTTTATCTGGATCAGATTACGTCAATGTATGAAGTATGTAACTCACTGTATTCCTCACTAGGTGATCACCAAAATAATGCTTAAGTCTCTGTCCGTTCACTTTAAATGTACCCATAGACCCATCAGAAAGCTCAACTGCACTATAAGGCGATACGTTAGTGATAGTGAATGGGTCAGACCATTTGGATTTAAGCTTACCAGGAAAGAGTTTAAGCAGCGAATTATATAGTAAAACTCATTGCCCCACTTCAAATTGGTGCCACAGAATGTTCTGGTCATGAAGCCTCTTGGTGCGTTCTTTGTAAAGGCGGGTATTCTCATAGGCTTCCTGGCGAAGTTCAACCAGCTCATTCAATTCCGTTCGTTGTTCACCTGCAGCTTTCAAATCACAATTTAAACGCATTAAAGCCCGAAAAGCTCTATGTTCCAATTTAACTGGCAAGTGGCAAGATTTTCCAAACACTAGATTATATGAGGTCATACCTATGGGAGTCTTAAATGCAATCCTATAATTCCATAATGTATCATCTAATTTTAAAGACCAATCAGTGCATGTGATATTAACAATTTTTTCAAGAATCCTCTTTATTTTCCTATTAGACACCTCTACTTGACCACTTGTTTGAGGATGGTATGGGGTGGCTATTCGATGAGTGGCTCCATACTTCTTCAGTAATTTGTCCATTTGCTTATTAATGAAGTGCGTGCCCTTATCGCTAATCAGTGCTCTGGGTGTACCAAACCGACTAAAAATATTTCGTTAAAGAAATTTTACCACCACTTTAACATCATTGGTAGATGTAGCAATAGCTTCTACCCATTTGGAAACATAGTTAACAGCCACTACGATAAATTGATTTGAAAATGATTTAGGGAACGGGCCCATGAAGTCTATGCCCCACACATCAAACAACTCTACCACAAAAATATTTGTTAGAGGCATCTCATTCCGCTTAGATATGTTTTCACTCCGTTAGCACCTATTACAAGAACGAACAAAGTTATAACAATCCTTATACAAAGTGGGCCAATAAAATCCAGATTGCAATGTCTTAGCTGCTGTTCTTGTACGACCAAAATGTCCTCCAACATCGCCAGTGTGGCAATGATAAAGTACATCATGCATTTCGACCTCAGGAATACATCACCGGATCACATTATTAGCACAAATTTTGTGTAGGAAAGGCTCATCCCAAAAATAATGTTGAACATCAGAAAGGAATTTTTTCTTTTGTTGAAAACTCAACTCAGGGGGAAGAATGTTACTGGCCAGGTAGTTTGCAAAATCTGCTACCAAGGGTGCTAGATGGCAGTAGTGTAAAGAGATGCTCATTAGGAAAAAAAATTCATTAATTGGAACCACCTCATGGACTTGAGTCATCCTAGACAGATGATCAGCCACTACATTTTCGAAACCCTTTTCATCTCGAATTTCCAAATCAAACTCTTGCAGTAACATAATCCATCATAAGTCGTGGCTTGACATCATGTTTTGCAAATAGATACTTCAATGCAGCATGATCAGTGTAAATTATAACATGTGATCCTATGAGATAAGATCTAAATTTGTCACATGCAAAGACTACAGTCAATAATTCCTTTTTTGTGGTAGCATAATTTTGTTGGGCAGCATTCAAGACACGACTAGCATAATAAATGACCCAAAATACCTTGTCTTATCTTTGGCCTAACATTGCTCCAACTACTACATCACTAGCGTCACACATGATCTCAAACGGCAAGCTCCAATCCGGTGCAGTCACAATCGCTGCAGAGATGAGCTTCTCCTTCAACCTTTGGAATGCCTACAAACAAGTCTTATCAAAGTTGAAGGAAACATCCTTGACGAATAAATCACACAAAGGTTTAGTGCTAAGAGAGAAATTTTTTATGAAACGTCTGGAAAACCTTGCGTGCCCCAAAAAACTCCGAACATCCTTGACTGTCATTGGAGGAGACAATCGCTCAATCACTTCAATCTTTACACGATCTACCTCAATTCCTCTAGCGGAAACCTTGTGCCCAAGAACTATCCCTTCTTGTACCATAAAATGGCATTTCTCCTAATTAAGAACTAGGTTAGTCTCTTCACAACGCTTCAAAATTAAGGTCAAGTTATCTAGACAATGATTAAAGGAGTTACCAAAAATAGAGAAATCATCCATAAACATTTCAATACATTTTTCAATATAATCCAAAAATATGGCCATCATGCATATTTGAAATGTAGCAGGAGCATTACATAATCCAAAAGGCATTCTCCTATATGCAAAAGTACCATACGGACATGTAAATGTAGTTTTTTCCTGATCCTCTAGAGCAAAGATAATTTAATTGTACCCCGAATATCTATCTAAAAAATAATAAAATTCTTGGCTTGCCAACCTCTCTAACATCTGATCAATAAATGGGAGAGGGAAATGGTCCTTCCTAGTGGAAGAGTTCAATTGTCTATAGTCAATACAAACTCTCCATCCCGTAATAGTCCTTGTAGGGATTAATTCATTATTCTCATTTTGGACTACAATAAACCCCCCTTTCTTAGGAACTACCTGCACAGGACTTACCTATGTAGAGTCAGAGATATGATAGATAACACCTGCTGTCAGAAGTTTCAAAATTTCATCCTTAACAACCTCCTTCATGTTAGGATTTAAACGCTTTTAGGGTTGAACTTTGGGCTTGAAATTCTCTTCCACGTTAATTCAGTGCATACAAACTGCAGCGCTGATATCCCGAATATCAGCTATGGTCCATCCTAGGGCTTTCTTGTGAGCCCTTAACACTGACATCAGCTTCTTCTCCTGCGTACCTGTCAAAGATGCAGCAATAGTGACAGGAAAATCAGATGTGCCTTCCAAAAATACATATTTCAAATGAGAGGGAAGATGTTTAAGTTCAAGTTTAAGTGGTTGCTCGATGGATGGCATGGGCCTCTTCATACTCTTCCCTAATTCTTCATATTGCCACCTTTTATAGGAAGGATAGGGAGGGATGGTATCAAGGTATAAGACATATCCATTCATTTCCTCAATTCCATCTGATCCCTTGTTTCCTTTCTGCAGGTAAAGCTCTAGAAAGTCATTAGATATATTCTCCCTTACCATCTCAGCATCATTAGGAGAAATAGAATTAATGAAATAACAAGAATCACTTTCCGTAGGATATTTCATGGCTTTGTATACGTCAAAAGTGACCTCTTCCTCATTAACTCTCAGAATCACCTTACCTTGTTGCACATCTATCAGGGTTCGTCCTGTAGCTAGGAAAGGTCTTCCTAAAATTAAAGGCATCTCCCTATCCTCCTCCATATTTAGGACAACAAAATCAGTGGGAAATATAAATTTATCCACCTTTACAAACACGTCTTCAATTACACCCCAAGGATAGATTATTGTCCTATCCGCTAATTGTAATGACATGTTAATGGGTTTTATCTTCCCAATTCCTAACTTCTTGAAAATAGACAAAAGCACTAGGTTTATACTAGCACCCAGAGCACACAATGCCTTTTTGAATTGCAATTGTCTAATATCGCACGGGATAGTAAAACTCCCTGGATCTTTTATCTTTTGAGGTAGCTTCCTTTGTAGAACCGTAGAACATTCTTCCGTTAGCATCACCATTTCATGATCTTCAAGCCTTCGCTTGTGAGTGAGAATATCCTTTGAAAACTTGGCGGAACTCGGCATTTGCTCAAATGCTTCTGCAAAAGGAATGTTAATATGCAATTTTTTAAAAACTTCAAGAAATTTAGAGAATTTTTTGTCCATGTTCTGCTTCTTGAGTCTTTGTGGAAATGGAATTAGTGCAATATAAGGTTTAAGAGGCACGATAGGTTCAGGGTTTCCCTCTTTAGAATCAGGCTCCTTAGATATGTTCAATGTTACCCCTTCCTTACCATCTGCTGATTCTCTTTTCTTTTGTTCCACCTCATGGAGTGGCTTACCACTGCGAAGAGTTACTGCATGGAGTTGCTCGTTAGAGTTTTTCTCAGTATCACTGGGTAACTTCCCTTAAGTTGTTTCCCTTATAGCTCCTGCAAATTGCCCCATTTGAACTTCCAAATTGTGGATGGAAGCTTGATTGATCTGAGCCACTTGATCGATTTTCGCCTCCAGCTTAGATAAGTATTGCATTATGGCATCTTCAAATTGTGACTTTTGATCCTGAGTAGGTGGTGGTTGCAACGGAGGGTGCGATTGCACCTGCTGAAATGGTGCTCTATTCTGTTGGAAACTCGGAAGTACTCCTTGCCTTTGCATATTTTGATCTCTCCAGGTAAAATTTAGGTGGTTCCTCCATCCTGAATTATATGTGTTTGAAAACGGGTCATTCCTTTGGGATGATCCTTGTCGCTGAGCTCCCATATAATTCGCTTCCTCCAGCATAGACGGTTGGCTACCAGCATTCTACAAAAATTAGTAGTATGTCCGTGTAGTCCACAAAGTGCACATACCTCTCTAGTGCTACTCCCTTCTCTTGTCGTCAACAAGCTAACTTGGTTAGTTAGTTCTGCTAATTTAGAAGCAATGTCAGGTTGTGTGTGGATCTCATGAACTGCAACTCGTCTTCCTCTCATGGCCTTTTGCTTAGAATTTCTTGCTAAATTCTCATAGATACTTTACAGATCTTGAGCATTCTTATCTCCTGGATGTCCACCTGTAGTAGTATCCACTAATACTGACACATAGGAGTTAGTCCTTCATAGAAAAACTGAGTAATTAACAAGAGAGAAAAACCATGGTGAGGACATTGAGTCAATAACAATTTAAATCTATCCCATACTTCATGAAATGCCTCTCATTCTCTTTGTGTGAAGGAACTAATTCTGTTTCTATAGTCCATAGTCTTTTGAGACGGATAATATTTGAACATAAATGTCTCATAGATCTCATCCCAAGTGTTCATGGATCCTTCAGGTAAACTTAGTAGCCATTGTCTCGCATCCCCCTTTAAATAATACGAAAAGCATATGAGCTTAAGTTCCTTTTCGGATAGTTTGTTCAAGGGGAATGTTTGCACTGTACTGTAGAATTCACGCAAAAATCCCAAGGCATCCTCAGCTCCCAATCCATTAAAAGTTGGAAGTAGATGGAGATGGAAGTTTTTCAACTCAAAGTTCCTTGAAGCATTGTCGAGCTGAATACACGACGGATTTGTAGCAATGGTGGGCATCTGTAAATCTCTTAATCGAGGATGGCCTTGGTTATTTACTCCCAAGGGAGCCAATGGTTGTAGTTGATTATCTAGCCCATCAGCTTGTGCTTGATTTCCTCTATTATGTGCCATTGCTTCAGCCCTCTGGTTAGCTCGGTTTCTCCTTCAAGTTCGCTCAATTTCAGGATCCAAGGGTATTGAATCTGCAGTACGGTTTCTAGACATGCACCACTTAAAATTTATCCACAATATGCACACTTGAGAGAATAAAAACAAAAGTAGAAATCAAATCAGAGTCAAAATCAAAAGAAGAAATTTTTAATTTACTAATCCCCGGTAACGGTGCCAAAAACTTGATGACCAATTCGGAATACTAACAAGTGTACTAGATCTTGTTTATAGTAACAAGGTCGTCCCACAGAGATTAGAATTAAAACTTCTTCCAATGAAATTAATCCTAACTTGATTTAAAAGAAAACAAAGATTTCAATGATTATGGTTTTGAGAATTAAACTGAAATAACTAAACAAGCACTTCTTCCCGGATAAAGATTATAAGGAGATGATCTAAGGCACATGATTTCACTAGATTAACTCTTATATTACCAACGTGATCCGTTATTTTAGAGTGTACCTTATCAGTTAATCAATGTCCAGAATTAATCAATATCCTCTTTCAAGGTATATTAATTCTATTCCTCCAAATGACCCAACTATATTTTTATGTTGAATTCAATTCAAAGGAACGCATTCAAAAACATAACATTATAATGATTACACAAACCATGCAAATATATTTATATTTCACATGTAATTTGTAGTCTAATTACCTGTCCTAATTAACTAAGTTATCTTTCGAATTTTCCTAGTTAATGATAAATCAATCTGAATGGTGATTAGGCATTTGATTGCTTTGAGTACAATAATCAGGCAAAAACTTAGTAACACCCTTCAAATAACAGAATCACAAGATAATATAATAATTAATACTAGCTACATCAAGGCCATATAATAAGAACTTAATACATAATTGAAGAGAAATTCAAAAACAAATTAAAAGAGAAGATATGAGTAAACATCACAGTATACTAATACAATCTCCAAGTTTGTCTACGAGTAACCTCCAATATGTGTCCAACATGGAAAACTCTCTCAAAATTACAACTAAAACCCTAGGAAGATAATACCTAAAGTTAATGTTCAAAGAAACTGAACAAAATGCGTCCCTAATGGATTTTTTCCTCCAAAATTCGCTCTTTTCAACTTTTATCTTCACAGGAGCCCGTTGGAGAGTTCAATCCGGCCCCTGATTGGTGAATCCAGCACCGGATTTAACTCTCCTCAAGAGATCTTTCAAAATTTGCTTCTTCAACCCCGCAACTTGTATGTTTTTGCATTCAAGTCCCTAAAAAAATCAAATAACCCAAAAATGAGTAAATTGTCCAAATAAACGTCATATTGCATTAACTTATAACATGATCTATTCAAAGGTCACCCAAAATATTCAATGCAATATCACTACACCACTTGTATAGCTACTTACACCCAATGAGTTTTATCCCTTCAAGTGAAGCTATAAGGTCTCAAACCTGATTAAAGTACATAGACTTAATCTTGGCTTTCATTGCTTCATGACATAGATCAGCATCAGCATCAGTAATAGCTTCTTCGTTTCTAGTGGGATCTTATTCTTGATGGTTAGAGACCAGCTTGAAAGCCTCTCCTGTCCATCTTTCTGGAACTCTGGATATCCTCCCACTACAACGAAGCTCCATTTGAACAGGTTCTTGAGGCTGTGCCTCTTCTTGTTCCATAATCGGGTCTGAAGAAGTTGATTCCAAAGATAACTTCTCCTCAAGTTCCAACCTTATTGAACCTTTAAAGAGGACATACTTATACTCATCAACAGTGAGTATTATGTCCAAGTTCCTTTTCCAATCCACATAATTTGGTCCCGTTAGCTTATTCTCACGGAGAATAACGGTCAAATGACTAAAAGAACTTCCACCAATTATGTCTGAAATATAAAAAAAAAAAATCAGTTTATGAAAAAATAAAATAATTTGTGACTTTATCCTCATATTAAATCCGATAATAGTTAACTATATTACTATTATCTTTAATATGATTAATTTAACTTTTTAGAAAAACTGACATAGCTTTTTGGGGAGATTAACAATTTTCTAAATTAAGTGTATTAACTACCACAAATTAATTTCCCTTTTAGGTAATGATTTAGAAGATAACTCCATCGTGGAATGACCGTTTCTTCTCATTTCCTATGGATATTCCCCGCACTATAACCTCCAACGTGAGTTGGCCGATCATAGCACGTGTCCCGAATTATTAATTATATCCATCCATTAATTCTAGATCATTATGGTATTCCCATCATATACGGGTTCACTTCCAAGATGACGCAAGGGGACCCACGTGAAGGCTTAAAATAACAAAAATAATCAAAACGAAAGCATATTAGGAAAACAAAAATTTTACCTCTGTGATGAAGTGGCCCTTTTCGGACTGGTGTAGATGTCTGTATAAGGATATTCGAGGCTAATGGCTCACGTCCTTGTAAATGTCTACTGCGTCTCATCCATGCAAAGCTTTCGATTTTCCAAAATGGTACCTGTAGCACAGCCAGTGAAAGTTTGAAGTTTGGGTTTTGATCAACTTTTACAAAGCTTCTACGAAGAGTTGGGTTTCTCTCTATGAAAAAATTGAATATAGAAGAGGCTTCGATTTTCTTTGTTTTGCTTCTCTGTGATTCACCAGAAAAAAACCACAGACCCAAACAACAACCTCCAATTTCAATTCATTTCACTAGATCTTCCAAGAGAGACTCTACTCGCGTGTAAACAGAAAGCTTCCATATTTTCTATTATCCTACACGCGAAACAACACAGGTTCCATCCTGTGTTTTTTTTATTTTGAAATTTATTTTTATTTTAATTAATTAAATTAATAATTAATTTATTTAATATTTAATATTTTATAAATTTTATTTTATCTTGGTCTTATTCATTGGGCCAGATAAATTATTCTTTAGCTTGAACACCCATAAATAATAAATCTCAATTATTTATTTTGTGAATTTTATTAAACAACCCAATAAATAATAACATGCCCAAATAGACCAAATAAAATTTCATATTTTTTATCTAGTTCCAGATTAATTTTTTAATTATTCAATTTAGGCTTTGGACCCTGAATAATTAATTAACCATTTAAATTAGATAACATAAATACTTTCTCTCGAATCTTTTATTTTATTTTAGTCTAATAATAAATTAGACTAATAAAATAAAAATTCATAAATATCAAGATCAATTCCTTAACCCAAATCCTTCATGACTTAAGGGTCATTCCGGGGACCAAAAGACACATCGCCTTAGCTATTAAAATGACCAAAATACCCCTACTATATAAATAACTATATTTTACATTTTAAATATTTTCTAATATCACCATAAAGAAATATTGACCCTAAGAACAAAAAGTCTTCGACCTACAGGTATAATGACTAAAATATCTCTCTATGCATCACTGTACAATTAGAAAAGAAGAGTGTACTAACACCTCTCTAATAGACATATACTATCCTTAGACCTCTAGTCTAATGATCCACGACTCTTGGGATATTTTCACTTTTCAAGGGAGCTATTCTAAAGTAAAAATCCAAGTCATGTTCCCGAGGACCCTCGATAATTAGATCATTTGAACAGTTACAATGGGCGATATAGCGTAGAAGCTATCTTACACAAGTCTGTCTTAACTAACTAGTCACATATACCCAACATACAAGTATATTGGTTCTATGAAAGAACCTCAACTATAGTATATCAAAGTATATACTTCTAGCTTCGTCATACTACCAATCATACTCAAGCGGTAGAGTATTAGTCCATGCTGTAGCAGTAATAGTTTGGGTTTCTTTTAAATAGTACTTTTAGAAACCACTATTACAGGTCATGTTCTACGTATTCGAAATATGCTCATGCTATGAAGTGAGTGAACTACTCACTGGCTAAAGGTAAGCCATTCCCTATTTGAAATTCAAAACACAATAATCTATACATAATGAGATTCTCATTCTCATCAATCGGTTAAGAACAAACATTTATGTGTTAAGTAACCCGTGATTCATACCTTATTGTGAAAGACCACCATTCATATGGATCACTTACTTAAACACAATGGGTCATTTTCAAACAAAAATTGTACACAAATAAAATGTAAATTTACAAATAAAACTTGAAAATAAATTCTTTTATTAATAAATTCGATAATTACGTCAGATAATCTAGTTTAGAGGGCATATATTCCAACACCACGATCTCTAATGAGAATTGTGATGGAAGCCGTAGGGCAGTTGGAACCCTTCTCCCACTTAATATTTTAAAATAATAGTTTTTCTTGAAAAATATATTTTGAAAATTTCAATTAAGTTTTCTTTTAACTTAAAATAACATATCTAAACCTATAAAAATTTCTATGTCAAGGTTTATACTATTTGAGAAATTTTCCATGGATTAATTTTATTTAAATTAATAAACTTAATAATTTCAAATAAATTTCCAATAAAATTTTCGAGAGATTTTGATCTCAAGTTTTGACCAAAATAATTTTTCTTGTTAAAATTCAATCAAAATAGTTTTCTATTTTAATTCACAAAAATATATAAATTCAATATATTTTCTATGTCAAGGATAAAATCATTTGAGAAAATATCCAAGAATTAATTTTTGTCCGAATTAAAATTAACCATTTGATTTAAGAAAAATATTTTTCTTTGTAAAAAATTCCTAAAAATTTTGGTCTTTGAGAAAACGCGCATATAGGGTATAAAAAGAAATAAGCATGCTAGAAAATTATAAATATTTTCATACTTTTCTATTCTTTTAACTTAAATGTCCAAATAATAGAATTAAACACATTAATTAATTAGTGGTCTTGTTTAATCCAAAAATTTCTTTTACTATTATTTTTCATACAAAATATCCAAAGAATATTAACTATTGCAATAAAAATAACTTTGCCTGGTATAAGACAAAAAAAAAAAAAAATTTGGTCGGGTCCATGCACCCGCCACACTGGATCACGGCCCATGGGTGAACCTATGGGTCGGATTTGGGTGGACTCCCAGGACCCACCCTTTGTCGTGGTCAAAATTGTTGACCGCGGCAATCTCCAATTTGCAAATTGGAGAATTACTTCCTCGCAGAAGCCAAAGTTGAGTAGAAGCCTTTCTCGCTAGGTTCAAGCCATGCAAGGCTTGGAGCGGCGGCTCGCAGCTCCTTTCTCATGAAGATGCGGTTCGGCGGCTTAGCTCATCTTCTCCAGAATGCACCTTTGCGTGCAAATTTTGATTTTTCTTCCATGTTCACTAAAAAATCATTCAAACAACCACCTATACCCTTAAAAAACACTGGACTTACACGATATTTTTGAAAGCAATCAAAATACATTGTTCTTATACTTCCACTCGCAAAACTTATAGTGAAACTATCCATACCAGTAAAAACGAAGGATCATAGATTTTAACCAAAACAAATATTTTCTTGTTTTAGTTAAGCCTAACATGCCTCGTACATTTGCCAAACCATGACTCTGATACCAATTGAAGGCTTAAAATAGCAAAAATCATCAAAACGAAAGCATATTAGGAAAACGATAATTTTACCTCTGTGATTGAATGACCCTCTTCGGATTGGTATTGATGTCTGTATAAGGATATTCGAGACTAGTGGCTCACGTCCTTGCAAATGTTTATTGCGTCTCATCCACACGAAGTTTTTGATCTTCCGAAATGGTGGCATAGCATAACTGATGAAGGTTTAAAAAAGTGGGTTTGATCAACCTTCATGAAAGCTTGCACAAAGTGTTGGGTTTGTCTCTGTGAAAAAATTGAATGCAGAAGAGGTTTCTATTTTCTTTATTTTGCTTCTCTGTGATTCACCAAAAACCCAGAAGACAAAAAAAACAACCTGCATTTCAATTCATTTCACTAGCATTTGAATCCATCCCCGAGAGAGAATACAATTGCGTGCAAATAGAAAGCATCCATACTTTTTGTTATTCTGCACGCAAAATAACATGGGTTCCTTCTCGTGTTATTTTTTAATTTTATTTAATTAATTAAATTAATAATTAATAATTTTATTTTTTTAAAAAAAATTATTTTACCTTGGTCTTATTTATTGGGTTAGATAAATTATTTATTCTTGGACTTGAACACCCATAAATAATAAATCTTATTTATTTATTTTCTAAGCTTTATTAAACAGCCAATAAATAATAATAAGTCTAAATAGATCAAATAAAATTTCATATATTTTATCTAGTTCCAGATTAATTTTCTAATTATTCAATCTGGGCCTTGGGCCCTAAATAATTAATTAACCATTTAAATTAGATAAAATAAATATTATCTCTTGGACATTTTATTTTATTCTAATCCAATAATAAAGTATACTAATAAAACAAAAATCCATAATTATCAAGACCAATTTCTTAACCCAAATTTTTCATGATTTAAGGGCCATTTCGGGGACCAAAAGACACATCCCCTTGGCTATTAAAATGACCAAAATACTCCTACTATATAAATAGCTATATTTTGCATTTTAAATATTTTCTAATATCACCATATGAAAATATTGACCCCAATGACAAAAAGTCTTCGACTTACAGATGTAATGATTAAAATACCCCTCTACGCATCGCCGTGCAATTAGAGAGGAAGAATGTACTAACACCTCTCTAATAGACATCTACCATCCTTAGACCTCTAATCTAATGATCCACGACTCTTGGAATGTTTTCATTTTTCAAGGGAGCTACCCTAAAGTAAACATCCAAGTCATGTTCCCTAGGGCCCTGAATAATTAGATCATTTGAACAGTTACAAGGGGCGATATAGCGTAGAAGCTATTTTGTACAAGTCTGTTTTAACTGACTAGTCACATATGTCCAACATACAAGTATATTGATTCTACGAAAGAACCTCAACTACAATATATCAAAGTATATGCTTCTAGTTTCGTCAGACTACGAACTCATACTCAAGCGGTAGAGTATTAGCCCACGCTGTAGTAGTAATAGTCTAGGTTTCTTTTAAATAGTACTTTTAGAAACTACTATTACAGGTCTTATTCTACGTATTCGAAATACGCTCATGCTATAGAGTGAATGGACTACTCACTGGCTAAAGGTAACCCATTCCCTATTTGGAATTTATAACACAATAACTTATACATGATGAGATTCTCATTCTTATCAATCGGTTAAGAACAAACATTTATATGTTTAGGAACCCGTGATCCATACCTTATCGTAAAAGACCACCATTCACATAGATCACTTACTTAAACACAATGGGCCATTTTCAAACAAAAAATCGTACATAAATAAAATGTAAATTTACAAATAAAATTTGAGAATAAATTCTTTTATTAATAAATTCGATAATTACATAAGATAATCTAGTTTAGAGGTTATATATTCCAACAATGTTAAACGACATTTCATTTCATAGTAGGTATACTTGTCATATACTTAATTTGTATTTTAACGAATGATAAAAATATATTGATGATACTATTATTATAATTAGAAATGTTATTTTGTTTATGAAAACTTATTCAATTAGACTTCAAAATTTTAAAGTTTTATGATGAGAAATAATTTTTTCTTTTAAAAAATTTAGATTAGATTATCAAATTAGATGGAATTCAACTTTTGAAACGTTTGAAAGTATTTCACCTTTTCAAAATCAACTTATTGGATTTTGTAACAGTAATAATTTTTAATCCGAACACACCGATGTTATTTAAAAAATTGTACTGTACTTTCATTATTTTTAATTACTTTTATAGAAACAATAAAACTCTTGTTGGGATCTTACTATCCTATTACTCATCTTATTCTTCCTATACTTGCTAAAGTATCACATATTTTTAAAGAGGTTTATGACTATATGGTTCTTTTATGCAAAGTATGTTTTTAAAATATAAGAAATATTATGAAGATATTTTCTATTTTGCATTGTATGCATTATATTAGATCCTCGAGTGAAAACTCATGAATTTCATAGTATTATTGAGTTTCTTTACAAAACATTAGGTTTTGATAGAAATATAATAGTTAGACAATTTAAGATAATATGAAAGAAAAAACAGTTAAAACATTATCTGATATGCATAACTTGGATACGTTTGAGTCTTTTTCTTCTAGTTCGAGTCAAACTAATACTATAAGTAGAGAAGGTTTATCTAACAGTCAATTTTAACTACCATGAGGTTTCACCTCTTCGATTTCATCATCATCATCATCATCATTTGACATTTATAGTTGTTGGAAATATCATGTAAAAAAAATATTCAATTCTATCCAAAACTACATGTGATATTTTGATACTTCCTTTCTCTACAGTGCTATTAAAAAGCGTATTTAATAATAGCGCTCCAACAATTGATAAAAAACACGCTCGATTAACTCCTCATACTTTAGAGATATTAATATGCAATATAAGTTGGTTTGAAACTAATGATAGGATGGTTAATTCGTAGATTCTTGATAAAGAATGTAGGGAGTTAAATAATTAATTAGAATTTTGAATATATTAGGTTAATAATCTTTAATTCTCTTATGTGATTGTTTAATTTTATTAAGATATCAAGATATTACTATATTTGCATTTTAAACATTATAAATTTGTAATATTTTTTAAGAGATTTAGGCATCAATCTCCTCTTATATAATTTTTATTTTATTAATTAATAAAACCCATATGAGTTCAAGTCAAATTCCCATCACTTTCAAGGTGGCTTTTCTTATAATCGTATTATTTAAGTTATAATTTTTTTTAAAAAAAAAAACTGTTAACAAAAAAAAAAAAATGAGGAATGAGCGCTAGATCAGAATGCAACAATAACTATACATCCGACATCAGCTTAAACCATTCATAATAATAAAATAATATAACAATATTACAATAATAACAAAATAATTAACTAACTTCCAAAATCACAAGTACCGTAGAGAAACCATAGTCAAAATACAGTAAAACAGAATATGAAGGAATAGTTGAATTAACGAGCTAATCTATTGAGACAGTAAAAGTATTATTAGTATAATTTTTTCTAATATGTCCACCCATGTGACAGTTGCTGCATCGTAGAGGAGAGTTGGGTGTGTAATAATCTATATCACAGGGTATCCTCAATGTTTGCGGATGACCAAGAAGTTCATTCCTTATTATTTTTTCCACATATGCAAGTGTAAAAGTTGAAAGCTTCCAATATTGTTCATCCACCACAGGAAAAAACTGACCCTCATATGTCAACTCATAATTTTTTCCAGTATAGAACTCTAAAACAAAATCAATGGGATTCCAACCTCTATGACGACATGCTGCAAACCTATGCGAATAAGGTATACCATATATACTCCGCTTTTGGCAACTACATAATCTCTTTCTCAAATTAACACTGTAAACATTTGGAGCTTTTTATGCCCTTGTTGTATTAATGATTTGATCCTGAATATACCGACTTGTGCATTAAATTCAGTCACAACGTGCCCTCTAGATTTTTCCTTATAATAAGAATACAGTTTCTACATTTCAGATGGTAAATGGTGTCTTAAATTAGATGTATCATCTCTATGTTTATTAAAATACTTAACTAACTTCATAAATAAAGTTTCAACCAAAACTTTCAGTGGGAGAGATCTTGCTTTCTTGAGTACAATGTTCATACATTTAGACAAACTAGTAGTCATTAAACCATATATATATATCCTTCATCATATGACAAAGTCTATTTCTCCAAACTAATTTCCATCAAATAATTAAATGCATATTCCTTTCAAATCCCAATTTTATCTAAATATGATTAACACTTAGTCTTTTTACACTCTAGACCAGCAGCGTACATCAAATTTATCAAATTAGTGTCCTCAATCTCGGCATAAAAATTTCTCTTAATGTGCTCGAGGCAATATCGATGAACATGCAATGATTCTTGCCACTCATTCAGTTGGTATACAACATTGATTTTACCTTTATGTCTATCTAAAATCAGACATATATGTCTTTCAGAAATGGCATGTTGACGTAAGAGTTTTAAGAACCAGCTCTAACCCTCCAGTGACTCCTTGTCCACGATGGCAAAGCAAGTGGGAAGATGTGACTATTTGCATCCCAAGTGAATGCCACCAACAATTTGCCCCTATAAAGTCCCTGTAAATGGGTGCCTTCAATTGATACCACTAGACGACAATATTTGAACCTAACAATTCAAGGCTTGAATATCCAGAAAAGGAAACCAGAAGTTTTCAGATCACCTACACTAGTCCAATAGTGTCTCCACTTCATAATAGTCCCAAGATTGGAATCCTGCAATGCAAGCATGTATTTTGGTTAGGCAATCTACGTAGAGGGCCAATCGCCATATACAAGTTCTATAGCTACTTTTCGAGCTTCCTATACTTTCTTATAAGAACAACTTATTCTCCATAATTTTTAAACTTCAGCAATAACATCACTTACACAGGATTCAGGGTAATTTAAAACTAAGTGTGTGATATTACGTACTATAAATCGATGATCCATATTTCTATGCATATTGTTCACAATTGTAATAACACATGAATGTTCTTTGTTCAAAACTGTTCTTTGCCACTCTCCATGAGTTTTCTTATGTATAATACAAATATGCCAAGAGTAAGAATTGTCGGGACTTGCATGTTTACACTTGGCATACCAGCAGTCACTCTTACTCTCTAAAACCCTGAATTCCCACCCAACTTGAATAGACCTCTTTCTTACTGTATATATAGCCTCTTTCTTATTCTTAAACCTCATGTGTAGATGCAAATCAATGTCAGTGTCAGACCAACTTCTTTTGAGATCAATTGAGCGCCTGTTAAGTGATTCATTAGCACACGCACCAAATCCTATGTCCTCAAATATTAGAAATCTTGCGGATTCCCATATGGTATTGGAAGGCCCTGCTATATCATTCCTATTATCTTGCAAAGGGATGTTGGGTTCATGACATGGACTGTTTGCTGGAATATCACCTTCTTCACCCTCATCTGTATCACACCAATTCATTGGTCTCTTGGAGCCTGTGAAACCATCACCGTCAGATAGATGCACCATCGAATCAACATTTACTACACCAGTGACTATGTGTGACTGAGATGCTATACTATCTGCAAAAGCAGTGGCATGATGACAGTTGTCTTCCTCTTGATATGTACCAAATTCTGGATTTCGTGTAGGAACTAATAGATGTTCGGGGTTGATCAAGTTACATCTAATTCCCAAACCTTCATATGTGTGATCAACATTGACTATCTCAGCATTACTACCAGTTGAACTTATGTATTCAGTTCCTAAAACGTTTAAGGTTGCCCTTGTATTTTCCATTAGCTGGTAAAATGCTTAGGGGATGCAAGTAGTTTAAGTTTTCCACTTTCATGCCCATAGGGAGCTGGGATATTGAATTGTGTTGTTCATTTATCGATGAACCCAAACCTATAACCTAGCTAGTTAAGCATTGTCACCAATAAACCCGTTGGTGGAGATACCTCAGATAAATGACCCGGGCGTTGAGAAGTTACCTCGGAATAACTCACATGAAATTGAATGCTCTGTGACTTCAATTCATTTGGCAATATCCATAAAACCTCCATATCATCATCATTGCTTAACTCATTTGTAATATATTGTTGATCAAATCCATAAAGATAGGGATACCGAAGTGTAATCTTGATTGATACGTTTCTCACTCCCAATCCAAGATAGTTTCAGACCTTATCAAGTGGTTCGGAGTAAAATATCAGACGTCAGAGAATGCAGATTTTTTTAATTGCCCCATCAAGACATATAGACCTGCAATAATCACGCTATAATTGACAATCCCAAAAAAATATAGCACAATAGGGGGCTCTAGTACATTGATGATAATAATGTGGGCACAATCTGAGATATATCCAAATATTATTGTTATCAGTAAACAATAAATAAATAAATAAATAAATAAATAAATAATAACAACAACAACAATGATGATGATGAGTAATAATAGTAATCATAATAATAATATTCTCCATAATAATATTAATAATAATATGCCTATCAAATTTTGGACAAAATCCAACACAACAATAGCTGCATTACTAAATCTGCTGTAGAAGGGAAAAACGAAGATGAATATCAATAGATGAACATTGGTTGGAAAAATACTTAAAGTCAAATTGTGTTACACTTAGATTTGTAAAATCAATAACCCCATTCCATATGTATCAGAAGATATTGTCCGTTGGCTACCACATTGACTTTTAGACTGTGGGGTTAAATTGTGAACAAAGATGCAGAACCTGCATCGGGTTGGGAAATGTATATTGCGTTCAGGTTGCATTACAGTAATGCGACTTGAATTTTTTTTTTTTTTTTTGTTAAATGGCCTATTCTTTTAACACCACATCTACACCTTGCATTCAAAAACATAGTTCAAGCAAACCACAATACAGTGACAACACAAAATTCAATCCATATCACAAATGTCCCAACATCACACTGCATGTAAGAAAAGGCATCAACTTTCCAACACCAAGTACACTAAACATAGCAATCCACTCATAAACAACCCCTTCAACAATTTTACTTCAATTCACACAATCCACAATTACCTAAACCAATAAACCCAACAATCCACCATCAACCTACAATCAACTGCATCAACTTTACTCCTCTTTTCCAAATACTAATTCCACCACAACCAATTAGCCAATATCAGCAATCAATTCAAATAAGTCAACTTCAATTCAATCAACAGAAAGTCATGTCCTCAATTTAACCACAATCAACCAAACAATTGCCAAATTAAATCAACTCAAATGTAATAATTTAACACAACCCAATTTATCCAATATAACTTATCAATCACAAATTCACAATTTTAGCAACAAATCAAACACAACTCAGTAAAACTAGCTCAACAAAGGCACCACATATATTTCTCAAAAACTTAATATCACAGCTCAGCAACAATTAACTAATAGCAACACTTAAGCACTATAAGTCATTTCATTAAACTCAACAATACCAAATGCATAATATGGTCCTCAACAATATAAATTAAAGGCTCAAATTCAACTCTATCAATCAAGAATTCCATCCACCAAATCAAACAATCAAATTGATCAACTCACTAAATTAGTCGAGCAGCTCACTGAACACAACACCCATAGATCAAACAATCAAATTAATCAACTAATCCAAGCAAGTAGAAGCCCAAAGGTTAGAAATCACCCAAATTAAGAGCTTAATCGTTAAGCCCTAATTGTTGGCTTTGAATCTGTTATATGCACTAAGGAGACTGCTTTGGTGAGTTTGAAACCAGTATAGTCATGAAGTACATTGGTACATTATATCAAAGCTAAAGTGTTGTAGCTTATATCTCCTAACATATTCTAAAAACATCAAAACTAAAGTCTATACCTAAAGTACATTAGATCTCTTAACATCAAAAGAGTTGTAGCTTCTCAGCATTAATAAAGATGGATATCCATGGTTGCTGACAATTTAATCCCGTGTCCAAGTTGTAAGATAAGCTATTAGACGGGTATGGATTAATACTGAGCAGAACAAACAATTTGTATATGATAGTAAATCAAGCATTAACAAAAAGAGACATACAAAAAAAAAAAAAAAACCAAGATAGCTAATGTAGTGAGAGTATACATAGCCGCTGAGGCTTAGTCTTTCTCCTTGGTCTCCCACCAGCATTAGGATCATCGCCTTTATGCGCAGGTGTAGGATCTGGAAGTTGTTGGGGAACAGGTGCGAGATCTGGAAGCTGATGAGGAGCAGGTGTGGGATCAGAATTTTGTTAGGGAGCCGCTGCACTTGGTCTCGTTTGTCTATGACAAACTATCCCATGAAATAGTCGTACTGGAAGCTTGTCAATACATGAAACACCTGTCTCCTAAGTCACACACTGAGTAGGCTGCACATTCTCAACAACCTAATCTACACTGATCGAAAAATCCTCAACGTGTGGCATATACCTATCATGCATGTCGAGATAAGATGGCTCCGCATCCTTATCCTCGCACCCGCCCTTTGCCATCCACAGAGACTAAATCAGAATCACCACGAAATCATGGCCTATCAAATCATTTGATGCCATCTTAGTGTGCAAATCATCCCCTGCCTCCTCATCAACACCTTGTACCATCTCTTCTTCAACTGGGGCTGGTGGGGATCCCACTTGATGGACAGGAGGAGGAACACCTTGTACTCGGGTTCTTTTCCCCCCACGTCTCACTCCTGCATGTGCATGTCCTTCTATAGGAGCTCTAAGTCTCGAAGTAGGCTACACAACTACGATAATTGGCCTAATTGAATCAATTTGAATTGGGGCAGTAGACCTATCATGTGGCAGATGACATTCTGTAAGTCTCTGAGCACACATATTCCGTATATCCATAAAAATCCTCCGGGAAGTCGAGTTTGCATTGTCCATTTGGAATACAGCCATAGTTAGCCCGCTCACAATATCAGCCTAAAAAACATACATAATTTAGGGAGATAATTATAAGGTTATACAAATTACGTATTGAAGAATTATGTACAACTTTACATACCAAGACAACCATTCTTGATCTGATAGGCTGATATCCCGACTGAAGTGAACCACGTGTGAAGGGATTCCCGATCTGAAGACGAGTATGGCTCATGTACCAGTGCATATAATCCAGTGTAGCTTAAACTTCATCAAACTGGTCTGTATATAGTCCTAGTATTGTGCCCAGGTCTGGAGATATAGCCCATGATATAATCTATTATCTCTGTTCGGATTGCTTTGTCTATTAATCTTGTGTAGGTCAACCTTGGTATTGCAATCTACCGATATAAACCAATTCATTGTAGAAACAAAATGAGAGTTCGGCCACCAAAAGTATAAAAAAATTCAAACTTTCTTCGTGTAATTTATTAGACATGTAACAGAGAATGATTGACTCACACTTCGGCGCCAATATTGCTTGAATTTGCCGAGGATTTGAAGCACCGAACTTTGTTACAAAGTTGCAATTTTCGGACTTAACTTTCAAAGAATCATGGAAGCCATGAGATTTTGGTGAGAGGATGATGAATTTGAAGAGGAAAGATGGGGGGGTAAGAAGTTTGTGTTAAGAATTAATTAAAAAACAAATTGTTGTGGTCCCTCATAATGGAGCAAAAGTTGTGATGTTGGATTGAAAAACGTGGATGTATTCTTGCTCAAGCAAAATACATGGTTTACAATCATCTAGGCATGCTTAGATTGCAATCACACCAACAGAAAAACAACAATAGCAATACCAAGAGAGAAAATAGGTGTGGGTGAGTTTATTTTTAAATTGAAAACTCAAGAAAATTGTGAGGGTTAGAGGGTTTAGGACAATTCTCTGGGTACTCTCTAGGTATTTTTTTTGGGTTTTGGGTGTGAGAAAATTATTGTGTTTTATATTATGTGGTTGTAATAATTTTTCACATAGTGAATATTTATTTCGATTGTCTTTTAACAACGGCTGATTTTTCTCCGATTTTAGAATTTTTCACGTAAATCTTTATCTTATTGTTTTTCTCTGTAGTTACTTGACTATTTTTATTATTTTTATTAAAGATAATCTGTAGGGTAATAGAAATTTTTTTTTCACAACAACTGGTATCAGAGTCTTACTAGGATATTAATATCTTCCTATCGTATATTCTATGGTTGCCACTAAGGTAGACTCTCCACATCAAAAAATAAGTTAGAATATTATTTATCATTTTTTTTATTAAGCCTACAAGTACCTTTGGTACGGTGGAGTTTTAGTGTGTGTTTTACACTAAAATAAAAATACAGAAAAAATATCAGCAACTAAATTTGATATTAAGAAATTTGATGGAAAAATAAATTTTACCTTATGGCAAGTACAAGTCAAGGATTTGTTAATCCAATCTAGATTGTACAAAGTTTTGAAGGGGAGGCCAATCCCTTCGACCAACAAAAAAGATTCAGAAGTGTCTAGTGATAGTAGTAGAGAGTCAGGAAAGTCTACAATGAGCGATGAGGACTGGGAGGAGGTAGATATGAGAACAACCAGTCAAATACACCTCAGTTTAGCAAAGAATATCCTTGTTAATGTGGTTGGACTGTCTATAATAAAAGAGATTTGAGATAAGCTTGAAGAATTGGACCAGCTAAAAGTGTTTCAAATAGCCTCTATTTGAAGGAGTAATTTTATAAATTGTAGATGGAGGAAGGTATAAAAATTTCAGATCATCTGAGTGTCCTAAATGAGATTATTTCTGAATTGGAGACTCTTGGAGTCAAAATAGATGATGAGGATAAAGCTCTGCGACTTATCTTATCTCTTCTATCTACTTACAAACACATACAACCCATTTTAATGTATGGGAAGGAAACTGTAGTTTACTCAGAGGTAGCGGGTAAATTAATTTCTAAAAAAAGAAGATTAAAAGGAGAAAGCAAACCTTCAGAAAACTCAGTGTTTACTGTTTGTGAGCATGGGAAAAAAAAGAACTCAGCGAAGAAAATTGTGTACTGGGGATGTAGACACGTGTGCCACATAAAGAAAAACTGCAAGAATGGTGGAGTTGGTTCGGCTAATAGCTCAAAAAAAAAAAAAGAAGAAAAGATAATGTTACTTATGTCGTCTCCCTAGAAGAGGGAGATGATGAATTTCATTAATGAAAAATATATGTCCTCATTGGCATGTGTGCTACAACTGGAGATGTCATGAAAGAGGACGTATGATTGGTAGCATGTCTACGAATTTGCACACAGGCATTGGCTGATGATTATGTAAGGTGTGTAGTGGAATAAAGGAATGTCGATGGCTAATAAACTTTCGGAAAATCAGTATGGAAGTTGCACCATAATTAGCAAGTTTTTTCAACATAGGCTGAGGTGAAATTCTTAAAGTTGATGTTAATTTCAAGTGGATACACTCTTTATGGTGAAGTATGATAATTCTTAAAATTAAGAATTATGATTATCGGTATTAGACAATGTCTTGGTAGTAGAATTTTTTAATTAAGGTGGAAATTGTTAAGAATTAATTAAAAATAAATTGTTGTGGTCCCTCATAATGGAGCAAAAGTTGTGATATTGGATTGAAAAACGTGGATGCATTTTTATTCAAGGAAAATGCAGGGTTTACAATTATCTAGCATGCCTATAAATAGGCATGCTTGGATTGCAATCCAACCAACGGAAAAACATCAATAACAACACCAAGAGAGAAAATAAATATGGGTGAGTTTGCTTTTGAGTTGAAAACTCAAGAAAAATGTGAGGGTTAGAAGATTTGGGATAATTTTGGGTACTCTCTAGGTATTTTTCTTAGGGTTTGGGTTTTAGAAAAATATTGTATTTTATATTGTGTGGTTGTAATAATTTTTCACATAGTGAATATTTTTTTTGGTTGTATTTTGACAATGGCCGTGATTTTTCTCCAATTTTAGAGTTTTCCACGTAAATCCTTATCTAATTATTTTTCTCTGTAGTTGCTTGACTATTTTTATTATTTTTATTAAAGGTAATCTGTGGGGTAATAAGAAATTTTTTTTCACAACAGTTTGGAGTAGGAAAATATAGAGGAGAGGCCGTTGGGAGACGTTGGAATCCAATAGATTGAAGAATTGAAGAAGCTTTTACAAATGCGATCTGTAACGGGTTCAAAATGATTTATCTCAGGCTGCAAATGCGACTTGCATTTTGCACAATTTTTATTATTCGGTTGTGTATAGATCGCATTACGGAAATGCAACCTTATTTTAGAAGGTTGCATTTAAAAAATGCAACCTCGCTATAAACAGAAAAACGGTTGGAGTCACCCTACTGTCAAAATTTTGGTAAAAAAACAGTACCATTTTTCGAAATTCCCTAGTTGGAAGTGAATTTCTTTCGTCCAAAGTTACATCAAAATGGATAGGGCAGCTTTTTATTTTTCTGAAGGGATCAAGGGGAAAATAAAAGCGAAAAAAAAAATTTATCTACAAGAGGTTTTTTACATGGGAGGAAAGGAAGCAAACTGGAGGAAATATCGAAAAAGAGGAGCAATGAAAGCAAGTGCAACTGCCATTTCCCTCTTCTCAATTCTTTTAAAGCTAATCCTTATAAGCCACACTTTTGCCATGAAAAGGGGAAGCGGTATTACTTGTATGCTTCAAGAAAGTCATTCATTTAGTACTATTTACTGACTTGACCCTGAACGGCAAATTTTGTTTGTGTTATGGCTGTTCTAGTCATATGTGGTGTACTTGGGAGCTCATTCACATGCTGCAGATCATGTATCAATATCCAATGAGTTTGATAGCTTAACTGAATCCATTATGAGCTTCTTGGATCATTCTTGGGGAGGTAAGTGAAGTTCATGCGCAAAAAAATCAAAATTTTTTCTAATTTTTGCCTCTTTCACTTTTTGGGTCTGAAGGAAGGGTTTCCCGGAACTGGACCCCTGTGAGCTAATGGGATATTACTCGTGAGATTGGATTTTCACACTTCAGTTTCTAAGAAACTGTGCATCTTTGAATTTCTGGCTTCAGTAAAGAGAAGGCCAAAGGTGCAATTTTCTACTCTTATACAAGACACATAAATGGTTTTGCAGCATTACTTGAAGATGAAGTTGTTGGATCGATCAATTAATGGATATAATTATTGACTCCAGTAATTGCGATTAGACTAAGAGTGCAGTTACGTTCTTTTAGTGGAGTGGAACGTAATTAATAAATTATTTTTATTGACAAAATAATTTATTGGAGCTTAGTCTAATTGTATCCGGTCAGGTCCCTTCAGTGGCTCCTAATTATGGGACAATAATAAATTATAATTTATTTATAATTTATTAATGAAAATTGCAGAAAATAAAAAATCGTATTTTAAATGGAATAGGATAAGTGGAGATAGTTGTATTCAACTATACTTTTCTTATTCTATCAGGACTCGTATTTGGAGATAGAGTCAATAATACATATTGGTTTATGACTCTATTTTCAACATACGTGAGAATCATCATGGTGGTTCTCTGGAGTTTTTCCCTCAGTTTTGTGTGAGTCCAGCCTCAACAAAGAGAGAAACAAAAAATACGATTAACAATTTTCTGGTCCAAGGAGATTACATTGAAGAAGACTTGGGGGTCTGGAGCATTACCAGAAGGCCGAAGACTTCAAGAATCGTATTGGTGGAGACGATATCTACAAAGGTATGATTCGTTCCTCATATTCTCGAGATTTAATCTGGTTAACACATAAGCATGTCGATCCTATTAACTAGCAATTGGTATCAGAGCCAGGTTTTGATATGTGTTTATGTGTTAAGATTAAATCTTTTATGCATATATATATAGTTGAGCGGTGTAGGAATAATGCATTTATGTTCATGGTGAATGATTTGACTAATTCTGTTCAAAATAATTTTATGGCCATAGTTTTTGATTCGGTGAATATGCATAAGTATTATCGAGTCTTGTAACAAAATGGGTGGATTACGTCTCCATGTTTCCCTTTTGATTTTTCTTTTGATTTATTTTATTTTTATGTTATTAAAAAAAATTGTAATGTACTGGAGCTCGGCGAAGAACAGCAAAAAGGAATGTGATTGCACGAAGAAGTCGGCGGACAAGAAGAATCTGGCGGACGAATTGCAATCCAGCAATTTGAATAATTTGGTGAACAGTGGGCTGCGCATGGACAGTGGGCTGTCCAGCCCAAATCTGTGGCAGATTGGGCTGCGCACAGTGGGCTGCATGGTGGACAGTAGGCTGTCCGGGCTGCGCATGGATAGTGGGCTGTCCGGCCCAGAGCTGTGACAGACTGGGCTGCACAGATAAGGCCACTCCCTTTGAAAAAAAAATATAAGGAGAGAAAGTGTTTGAGGTAGGATTTGATCCCAAGACCTAAAACTTGAAAGTGTAGCAACCAACCACTGCACCAACAACAGCCTTGTGACATGAAGTTGCGCCATTTAATTGATATTGCAGAAGATTGAAGAATTAGCTATATTGTTAGCTAATTATTATTTTCAATTGTAATTTTGCAATTTTATTTGTGAGTCTAGGTTGGCCATAAAATTATTTTTATTTTATAATTTTTACTATTTAATTTAGTTGAATTATATATCATTCATGTTAACATGCCACATAGTTTGCATTAACACCGCTCTAGGTACTATTTAGTTATGCATAAATAAATTAATATTTTTATTAATTAATTAAAAAAAATTAAGTGTGAGTTGGTTAATTTTAATTAACCTTTGGCCTCCCCTATTAGCCCATTAGTAAAATTAACGTTTGTTTCGTGCCATTTTAAATGGTCTCCCTATAGGAAGGCTACGTTTTATTGGTTACTAGATTGGGCATCAAAATTTTAATTATTTTTTAAGTTTAATTCATTCATAATTACCCTATAGGTGATGTGATTGGATTGGAAACTTTATAAAATAAAATAAATTTTGAATATAGGGGTTACACTTAAATCAAAGACATTATAAGGACTTCCTATAGAATATCCAAATAATATCTATGATGGCCAAAATATTAATAACACTAAAATTAATATTGCGTTTTGATGCAAGATATATTAATATTAGTGGGATGATCCAGGCCTAACTATAAGTTATATTGTTATCTCCTATAGAGGTGCATATTACTTTGGAGTTTTAAGTTGTGGATCTTGACCTAACTATAAGTTACATTGTTATCTCCTATAGATGTACATGTTACTGTAGAGTTTTAGGTTGTCATATTTTGATAGTAGTTTCTATTACTACTTAAAATATTATCATATTGATCATGCATCATACCATTTTATATTGATCATGCATCATGATATGATAAATGGCTCATATGTTTTATTTTATTTAATTTCAGAAAAATGACTTCTAACACTTTATCCCAAATTTTAACAAAGAACCAACTGGTTGGAGAAAACTTTATTGATTGGAAAAGGAACCTCATAATTGTACTCACTTCGTTGAGAAGCTCAAATATGTGCTAAGCTGAACCGTGTCTGCTAAGCCTACTTGAACAGTCCACGCGCGAACAAAAGGAGGCTTATGATAAGTGGTTGAGTTCGATGAGATGGCTCGTTGCTACATTTTGGGATCTATCTCAAATGTGTTGCAGCGAAACATGAGAACATGACAACCGCTACGGACATCATGAGAAGCCTCCAGCAAATGTTTGAGCACAAGGGACGTCAGGCCCGTCAAGCAGCAATGAGGTGCATAATGAATATGCGCATGAAACCTGGAACGCCCGTGAGAGATCATATGTTAGAATTGATAGCTCAGTTTAACGTGGCAGAGGTCTTAGGGGCTGAAATTAAGCTCGAGACTCGAGGTTGATATGGCTCTAGAAACTCTTCCGAGAGATGTTTTCACGGTTCAAAGTTAATTATAACATGAACAAGATGGAGATGTCTCTTACGGAGTTAATGAAGGAGCTTGAGAGCGCCGAGGCAACCCTAAAAGTGGGAAGTGGCAACGCTCTTGTTTTATCTCATGCTTGGATCTTCCTCTTCCAAGCCTAAGGGCAAAGGAGGAAATAAGAGGAAGCAGAATAATAATAAAGGGCCTAAGCGACGAGGTTAAGAAAGCAAGAGTGGATGAAAAGCCTAAAGGCAAATGTTTCCACTTGCAAGCAAAAGGGATATTGGAAGTCACGAGTGCCCAGATTACTTAGCTAAACGCAAGCAAGGTACTTGGTGAGTTATCCTACATTGAAACTTGTTTAGTGGTTGATTCTACAAATACTTGGATAGTAGATTACGGAGCCACTAACCATGTTTGCAATTCATTGCGGGGGTTCCAAGTAATCGGACATCTCAATGAAGGAGAGCACACTCTAAGGGTTGGCACGGGATCGGTGATATTTGCAAGAGCTGTTGGAGATGTTTATCTTTATTTTGATAATAAACATTTGGTTTTGAAAGATTGTTATTATGTTCCCGACATTTATCGAAATTTGATTTCGGTTTCTTTGTTATTCAAACAAAAATATTTCGTTAAATTTTATAAATTTTCGGTAGAGATATTTTTGAATAACTATTTGATATGTCGTGGAAATTTAAATAATGATCTGTATGTTTTGAAACCTACCAACAGTTCATTATATCATACTGAAACTAATAAACGCATTAAGTTATCTCCTACTAATGAGACTCTCCTATGGCATCTTAGACTTGATCACATCAATCTAAATAGGATTCAAAGACTTGTAAAAGAAGGTCCTTTAAGTGACTTAAAGGTAGAACCTCTTCAAGTTTGCGAATCTTGTTTGGAAGGTAAAATGACCAAAAGATCATTTCCTTCCAAAGGAAATAGAGTAAAGGAAGTCTTAGAATTAGTGCACCCTGATGTATGTGGACCAATTAGTGTCCAAGTTAGAGGTGGGTATGAGTATTTCATTACTTTTACGGATGATTACTCAAGATATGGATATGTTTACCTAATGACTCATAAGTCTGATGCCTTAGAAAAATTCAAAGAATTTAAGGCTGAGACTGAGAAGCAGTTAGGAAAGAATATTAAGACACTTCGATTAGATCGAGGTGGAGAATATCTATCCCATGACTTTAGATCTTACTTATCAGAAAATGGGATTTTATCTCAACTAAGTGCACCTAGCACTCCTCAACAAAATGGAGTGGCGGAAAGGAGAAACAGGGCCTTGTTAGACATGGTCAGAACAATGCTAGGCTTCTCTACACTCAGTACATCCTTTTGGGGGTATGCTATACAATCTGCGACATACATATTGAACATGGTTCCATCAAAGTCTGTCCCTAAGACTCCATTGGAATTGTGGAATGGGCGGAAGCCTAATTTGACGCACATTTGGATTTGGGGTTGTCCTGCATATGTGCTAAAGGGAAAGATGGATAAAATGGAATCATGATCAAATTTATGTCTGTTTGTTGGATATCCAAAAGGAACAAGGGGATACTACTTCTATAGTCCTTAAGATAAGAAAATATTTGTAAGCACAAATGCAATTTTCTTAGAGGACAAGTACATAGAAGAACGAGGATCTAAGAGTAGGGTTATTTTGGAAGAAACAAAGGGAGATAATCCCAAGTAAATGGTTACTGAGACCCATACTCAAGATTCACGTGGAGGATTCGTATCTATGCCGCTTAACATGCCAGATTCTAGTGGGAGAGAAATAGATGTTACACCTTCTATACCCACTGACTCTTCGGGACATAGAGTGGAAGAATCTCCTGCCCCTGTTCAAAATCCGGTCGTTGAGGAATCGGCGAGATCTAGTTCCGGTCAACGAGGAGGAGGAAAGTCCAATTGTTCAGGAACCTCCACAGCTTAGACGTAGTGGGAGAGTCATTCGACGTCCCACTAGATACTTACTCTATGGAGAAGCTTTTCAAGCAGTCTCTTTTGAGGAAGAAGAGGACCCCACTACGTATAAAGAAGCTGTAGAGGACGTAGACGCAGACTATTGGAAGAGTGCAATGGATTCAGAAATGAAATCCATGTACACTAACTCCGTCTGGGATCTTGTGGACCTGCCTAATGGGGTAAAACCTATTGGGTGTAAATGGGTCTACAAAAGAAAGAGAGGAGTAGACGGGAAAGTGGAAACTTTCAAAGCTAGATTGGTTGCTAAGGGTTATACCCAACGAGAAGGTATTGACTATGAGGAAACCTTCTCGCCTGTGGCCATGCTAAAGTCTATAAGAATCCTCTTATCTATTGCAGCTCGCTTCGACTATGAAGTATGGCAAATGGACGTCAAGACAGCTTTCCTTAATGGAAATCTTGACGAATGTATCTACATGGTACAACCAGATGGTTTTATCCAGGAAGGTCAAGAACAAAAAGTTTGTAAGTTGAATAGGTCCTTATATGGGCTTAAACAAGCGTCTAGATCTTGGAATATCAGATTTGATCAAGCCATTAAAACTTATGGTTTTGATCAGCATTCTGATGAACCTTGTGTCTATAAGAGAATTATAGATGGTAATGTGATTTTTCTCATACTGTATGTTGATGACATCCTTCTCATTGGAAATGATGTAAGAACATTAACATTGGTGAAAAGTTGGTTAGGTAAACAGTTTGATATGAAGGACTTGGGAGAAGCAAGATATGTTCTGGGCATTCAGATCCTTCGGGATAGAAAGAACAGACAGATAGCTTTATCTCAAGCTTCATATATTGACAAAATACTGACGAGATTTTCTATGCAAAATTCCAAGAAATGTCAATTGCCTTTCAGACATGGAATTCAGTTATCTTAGAAGTATAGTCCTAAAACTCCTAACGAGGTTGAGTACATGAAACGAGTTCCTTATGCATCAGCTGTAGGAAGTCTCATCTATGCTATGCTTTGTACTCGTCCAGACATTTGTCATGCTGTTAGGATGGTCAGTAGATATCAGTTAAACCCAGGACCGGAACACTGGACTGCAGTCAAGCATATATTCAAGTATCTTCATAGAACTCGAGGATATATGCTACACTAATTCTGATTTTCAAACTGATAGAGATAAAGAATATGCAAGATTTCTTCTGCTGAAAATCTTGCTGATCCTTTTACTAAAAGTTTACCTGTAAGTGTTTTTGGAAGTCATATAGAAAGTATGGATATTTCTGACATGTCCCATTTACTCTAGGACAAGTGGGAGAATTTTTGTTAGATATGCTCATCGAGTAAATACAATGGTTGTATTTTTTGAAATTAAATAAAGTATGTTTTTATATATTTGTATGTATAAATTCTGTATGAGCCTGTTTGTCCACGAATTATTTAGATATTATAAATCAAGTGTTTATTTGTTAAACACAGAAAGACTTGATTTATAATTTAGTTCGAAATAAATTATCCGCGATCTAAGATAAATTTGGGCAATTTATTTTGGAAGATCGTCTTAATTTTATTGAAGTCTGTCTTTGACTTTGGTAATAAAATTAAGGATATATTTTGATATATTGGACGGACCATCAATATTTATTTGTGGAATAGACCATACAAATAAAATATTAAAAGATTGTCGTACATAATACCTTAATCCTGAGCAAACAATTATTTATATTTACTAACTTGAAGTTCCTTGAGTTGCCAAAGAGTGAGATTAACTTAATAATCAATATATCGACATCTTGGGAATTAAAGTGAAATAAATATGAAATAATTGTTATGCAATATGGAATCCGTCACCTTTAATAGGCAAGATCATTTCCTCATGAGTTCTTCTAAGGGACAGTTAAATCTAAGCTCAATAATTCAATAGTGTCTATTGAATTCATTTTGTAAGTGTGACGTGGTCACATGGTACTGTCAAATTGAAGATGAGAATTGAGGTTTTGAATGAGGGGCACTGTGGTCATACTGCCTCATTCAAAGTATTATATTGATCGACAGGGGTAATTTGTTGGATCGATCAATTAATGGATATAATTATTGACTCCAGTAATTGCGATTAGACTAAGAGTGTAATTACGTTCTTTTAGTGGAGTGGAACGTAATTAATAAATTATTTTTATTGACAAAATAATTTATTGGTGCTTAGTCTAATTGTATCCGGTGAGGTCCCTTCAGTGGCTCCTAATTATAGGACAATAATAAATTATAATTTATTTATAATTTATTAATGAAAATTGCAGAAAATAAAAAATTGTATTTTAAATGGAATAGGATAAGTGGAGATAGTTGTATTCAACTATACTTTTCTTATTCTATCAGGACTCGTATTTGGAGATAGAGTCAATAATACATATTGGTTTATGACTCTATTTTCAACATACGTGAGAATCATCATGGTGGTTCTCTGGAGTTTTTCTCTCAGTTTTTGTATGAGTCCACCCTCAACAAAGAGAGAAACAAAAAATACGATTAACAATTTTCTGGTCCAAAGAGATTACATTGAAGAAGACTTGGGGGTCTGGAGCATTACCAGAAGGCCGAAGACTTCAAGAATCGTATTGGTGGAGACGATATCTACAAAGATATGATTCGTTTATCATATTCTCGAGATTTAATCTGGTTAACACATAAGCATGTCGATCCTATTAACTAGTAGAAGTAGCCGCTGAAATATCCAGTGAGAAGATCAGAATCTTTCTACTTCTTGTTTCTGTACAAATTTTTTCTAACACAACTGTTGATTTGATGTTTACTCAGACAACCTTCGAGTTATATCAGTGTTCTTGAACAAAGGAAGGAAGTTGCAGACCACCAGATCATGGGATTTCATGGGGCTTGAGGATTGTGGCAATATACAACCCAGCTCCATTTGGAAGAAGTCAAGATTTGGTCAAGACACCATAATTGGCAACCTTGATAGCGGTTAGTTTCCTTAACTCCCTTCAACTGATTTCACATTTCTGCTGTACATGAATTGACATTCCCCCTGACTTTTCCACATTTCAAAGTTATCATCTCTTTACCATTTCTGCATATAAATATATCTGGTTAGTTCTAGAGGTTCGTTTAAGCTCTGTGATCGAGAAAGTTGGCAATCGGTTACTTCTTTTTGATAATTGACTTAATGATGTTACATAAATTGTTTCTGTACTAATCTTGACTTCTATTATAAAAATTTGTTAAAAGCTAGTGTTGGATAAAGTCGTCACGTGTGGATAGTAATTATTATACATGATTAATCATTTGTATTGCTTAAAAGAATTAAAATATTCTAAAAGTGCTCGTGCAATTGTTATTTACTGGGCGTTTACGATCCCCTTTCTTGATTGACAAACTGTTGTTCTGCAGGATGAAACAATGAAGTATCTTGGCTTTTTTAGAACCGGGACTGACTAATCAAAGAAACAAAGTGCCGGTGATTATGAATAATTTAGTGCAACTTGTATTGTAACAGCTTAAAAACTATTTAGTTTTTTTTTTAATTGGAGTACCGTTAGAGATCAAGTTTTAAAAAGTGAGATTAACGATTTAAGAATTCAAAGTGATCGAGTCCCTGCGTAGTTTCTGCTGTTTTCCAATTGCCAGCAAAAATTTAAAATGTAATAGGCTGGTAAGTACTTGAAAATCTGGAAGCACACATACTGTCGAGAATCTTGAATTTTTAGTTTAATTAATTCATTTCATCATTGAGATGCAAAGCAGAGAGAGATATTAGCTGTTGAGAACCTGCTACAATGAAATATCTAGTTTAACATCAACATCAAGAAAGCAATGTTCCCTTAATTATCTCTCTTTTCCATGAGAATAATTGGGTTATGATTTGAAAGCAAGAAGGTGCATTGCTTTTAGATTTTCACTTTTTCATAACACTTGCACGTTTTGTTTTCGGTTGAAAAGTGCTCTATTTGAATGTCAGTTAATAGTATCCAGTTGGTTTTGAATGGAATTGTGGCTTTTGCTAGTACTTGCAGACGAATGCAATATAATCCGCTAGAAATTGACGATGAAAATGCAATACCGAAAAAGAAAGAAATATTCATTTTCCTTATTAACCTTTTCCTCTTCTCTATTGTTATCTCTTTTGACATGCCCTATCTTCACTTTTTCTTTGATGGGATGGAATCAGGTGTCTGGCCTGAATCAAAAAGCTTTAGTGATGAGGAACTAGGACCAACTCCATCAAAGTGGAAAGGAATTTGCCGAAATGATTCCGATGCATCTTTTCACTGCAACAGGTCATATTCCCCCTGTCCACATTATGCATTTTTTTTGTTTTTCCTTTTATCCTCTGAATAAGATTCTTTTCTTTGGAAATTTATTGTTGAATTTTTCTCAATTTCACATAAAATAATTTAAAAAGAGGTAACGAAAGTTTTCCTTATAAATAGGTTAGTATTGTTTTAGGGAGAGTACACTAACTCATTGAGCCTAGTAAATTGAGAGATTTTTGGGTTTTGAGTTATTTTGTGAGTATCTGTCCAAAAATTATATAACGGAGTATTTTCCTTCGGGATCGTGAATGTAGATTTAATTGAGAAACCGAACTACGTTAAATTTTCGTATTATATTTTATTTATTTATTTTCTTTCATCTTTTCTATATATTTGTGTGTTGCTTCCGTTTCCCATCCCAATAAGTGGTATCAAAGCCTGGTTCCGGCTTGGGAGATCCGGCTTGGAGAAGAGCAAGGCTTGGGTCTAGGGAGGAGAGAAAAGGAGTAGGAGGTGCTTCATCAGCAGTTCTGAGTAAGAGGTTTTTTTTTTTTTTTTTTGTCGTGTGGAGGTAAGATATTTTATTATTGATTCTTTAAATATCACATATACGAAGAATGAGATTTTACCTCCATTATTTGATGGAAAGATTAACTTTACTCTGTGGCAATGCACAACTCAAGACTACTTAGTGCAGTAGGGTCTTGATTCTGCATTAGAAGATAAGAAACCAGAAGGGATGAAGGATTTAGATTGGAGTATTATTCAAAAAAGGACGATCAATACTATTCGGTCAGCATTGGCTCCACAAATTAAAGTTACAGTGTTGAAGGAAATATCATCTAATAAGATATGGGAGACTTTAGATAAAAATCATACATCGAAGACAATGGCTAACTGCTGGATGATGAAGATTGACTTATATTCACTTAAGATGGAAGAAGGAAGTAACATTATTAACCATATAAATAAATTTAATGAGTTAATATCTCGACTTAAAAATTTAAGGGAGAAGATTGAAGATGAGGAGCAAGCATTGCTCTTATTGGCTTCTCTACCCAAATTTTACACGCCATTGGTGCAATCACTACTAACAAGAAAAAGTACATTGCAACTAAATGAGATGTCGAAATCATTAAAAAAAATCACCAGATGATAAAAGAAAATCACTTTGAAGATAGTCGAGTACTAGTTACAGAGAATTGGAGAAGAGGGAGGAGTCGAAGCAAAAGAAAAAGTGATCAAGGGAGAGGAAAATCCCACCAAAGTGATAATAGCGTCCTTGAATGCTATTATTGTGACGAGATTAGTCACATTCAAAGTCGTTGCCCAAAAATAAAAGTGTATTTAAAAACTCTAAAAAAACAAATGAGGGGTAAGGCCAAAGTAAGTGATTCTTTTACAAATATGGCCATGGGCGATAATCTTTTATTGATGAGATGTTCGGATAATACTGAGAAGTATTCAAATTGGATAATGGATTCTGCATTAGACTTGTATATTTACAAGGACCAAGACATGCTCGATGATTTGCAATTGGAGAATTTTGGCCACATCAATGTGGGAAACAATTCTAAGATGAAGGCTGAAGGCGTTGGACGAGTCCGCTTTAAGCTCCACAATGATAAAGTCAAAATACTTCCTGATGTAAGGTATATTCCTGATTCTAGTGTTAATATTATTTCATTAGCTATGATGGCATCAAAAGGATATAAGTATGTTGGAGTTGGGAAGTCTTGCAAAATATACAAATGGAACTGTCTGGTTATGCAAAGAATAAAGAAGAGCAAAAACATCTATCATCTTGATGGTCATTCCTTGAAGAAGCGACTTGAAGGAAGTAAAACGGAAGAAGCAATAGAGAAGAAGACTGCAAAGATTGAGAATAAAGTTAGATTTTCAGATTCTGTTGTAATTTGGAAAATTGAGAAAATGGAGGATTTGTTGAGTTTTTCTCAATCCCACATGAGATAATTTAAAAAGGGGTAAGGAAGGCTTTTCCTATAAATAGGTTAGTGTTGTTTTAGGGAGAATACACTAACTCATTGAGCCTAGTAAATTGAGAGATTTTTGGGTCTTGAGTTATTTTGTGAGGGTTTGTAATTTTATTCGTCCAAAAATTACATAATGAAGTGTTTCCCTTCGTGGTCGTGGATGTAGATCTAATTGAGATATTAAATCACGTTAAATTTTTGTATTTTATTTTATTTATTTATTTTTTCTCTTTTTTATATATTTTTGTGTTGCATCCGTTGCCATCCCAACGTGTATAAAGTTAAATCACATTTCATTGGAAGTAAGAAGAACTGGTTTCTCCTCTTATATTGAGAGATATGCTCTGACTTTTCTACTCCTTGTTTAGTTGACAACAAGTACACTCATTGCCTAGAACCTATCCATCTAGCATAGATGGACAATTAAACCTGAAACATAAATTTCCTCATTTTGGCCAATTATTACTCTAGTAGCAAAAAAGAAACAGATTCAACTTAAGTTAAAAAATAAGAACAACTTCCCCAAATTATGATTTATTACATATATGGGGCTTCTAGGATTCTATGAGAGTTTTTTTGTAGAAGTTCGTTAGTCATGTCATGGAACCTTGTCAGCCTGGTAAAATGTTAAGAGCAAATGCCTAGATATTCATAATAGTTAGAATATCTCATCTTTTTACATGGCTTCTGGAAATTAAAACAAACTTTGAATTTGAGTTTTATGTCATTGGCATGTACACAAATTACAAAATGAAGGAAACTCATCAGAGCAAGATACTTCAACAAAGGATAAGCAGCTGTCATGGGGTCTCTTAATTCCTCTTTCGACTCACCACTGGACACTTCAGATCATGGAACCCACACATTATCAATAGCTGGTGGTAATTTTGTAGCAGGAGCAAATGTATTTGGATTTGAAAATGGAACAGCAAAAGGAGGATCACCAGATAGTTGTGTGGCTGCATACAAAGTCTGCTGGGCAGGAGCTGACTCTTGCTTTGATGCAGATATTTTGGCTGCTTTTGATATTGTTGGGTTGGCTCCCAACATGTGGAATCTAGACATTCACATAGCAACAAAAGAGGATAAGGTTTCTTGTCTCTTTTATTTTTCTTCTTCTGGTCAACAAAAAAAAAAGAAAAGGAAGAGGCAGCAGCCGGTGTGTTTAGTTGAAGAATATAGTGAGAGAAACAAAAATAGCCAGAGAAAAATATAGAGAGAGAGGGAGAATTGTAGTTTTTCTTCTGTGTTGAGCAGTGTACTTCTACTGCACGATCGGACGGTGGTTTCTACTCCAATTTGGCTCAATTTTGGATATGTTGTAGAGGAGAGGCAAAGCTACATTCTAACGGTGGAGATCAAATTTTGACGACCGGATTCAGAAACACTACAGCCGGACAGTGACGAAAATCTGGTGCATTTTCTCTAATTTTTCTTCTCTATATGTTAGTTTTTTAATGAAGTTGTAGCTTTATTGTGGCTGTATTTTTCAGTTGTATATGGTGGAACTATATCTTGTATTCTTCATGTTGATTAGTGGAGCTTTTAGTGTGGACTCGAAGGTCCTGTGGTTTTTCCTCTTCACATTGGAGAGGTTTTCCACGTAAAAATTTGGTGTGCCTTGTACTTGCATTTGGCTGTGTTTTTGTCTTCCATTATTGCTACCATTTTTCATTTTCTTGGGGCTCCTAATTTTCATTCAAGTATGGGGTTGATAAGAAGTAGGGATTTACAGGAGGTTTGAACCTATTTTTGTTTCGCTGTTTGCATGTGCCCTTGTCCTTGGTCTGTTTGTCCCCAACAAAGTGGTATCAGAGAGTTCTTGCTTAGTGCTTGGTGCATTGTGCTTGTTTGAATTATGGAGAATGTTGCTAGTCGAATGATTCTTTTAAATGGTTCAAATTATCATAGTTGGCAAGGAAAAATGAAAGATTTATTGTTTGTGAAGAGTTTTCATTTACCTGTGTTTGCTTCTCAAAAGCCTGAAAATAAGTCTGATGAAGATGGACCTTTGAGCATCAAAAAGTCTGTAATTATGTTAGATGTTGGGTTGAGGTGAATGTTCGCAACCACATTGCAAATGAAACTGATGCCAAGCAATTATGGAAGAAACTTGAAAACTTGTATGCTTCAAAAACTGGTAACAAGCTGTTCCTATTAAAGCAGATGATAAATTTGAAATACAAAGAAGGAACTCTTGTGATGGACCATGTAAATGACTTTCAGTGTCTTATTGATCAGTTGTCAAATGTGGGAATTAAATTTGATGATGAGATTATGGGACTTTAGTTGCTTAGTAGTTTGCCTGATTCTTGGGAGACATTTCGGGTTTCTTATACTAACTCTGCTTCTGTTGGTGCCATGTCTTTAGAATATGCTAAAGATGGTATTCTTAATGAAGAGGTTAGAAGGAGAGCTTCAGGATGTTCATCTTCTCGATCTGAGGTTCTTATTACTGAAAATCGAGGAAGGAGTAAAAGTAAGGTTTAGACAAACAGAGATAAGAGTAGAAGTAAGTCTAGGTCCAGGTACAAGGATGTTGAATGTCATCACTGTGGCAAGAAGGGACACATTAAAAGAAACTGTTTCAAATGGAAGAGGGAAAACAAGAAGGGTACAAGTACTTCAGAAGCAAAGGATGATAGTGGAAATCAAGTTGCTACTGCTACTTCTTCAGGAGATCTTGTTCTTGTGTATGATGAGGATGTGATCAGTTATACCTCTCATGACACTGATTGGGTAGTAGATACAGGTACTTCACTTCATGTTACAGCCAGGAGAGACTTCTTCCTTACATACACTCCTGGTGACTTTGGAGTTTTAAGGATGGGCAATGATAGTATATCTAAAGTTATTGATATGCGTGATGTTTGCTTGAAGACCAATAATGGCAGTCAGTTATTGCTTAGAGATGTCAGACATGCTCCAGATGTTCGACTAAATCTGATTTCAGTTGGCAGACTTGACGGTGATGGTTTCTGCAACAACTTTGATGGAGGACAGTGGAAACTCTCCAAGGGTTCTCTTATTGTGGCTCAAGGGAAAAAATGTTCTAATCTGTATTTAATGCACGCTTCGATTTCTGGTGCTAGTGTTAATGTGGTGAACAACAAAATCTCACCTGAACTATGGCATAAGTGGCTCAGTCTCATCAGTGAGAAAGGACTTCATTGTCTAATCAGAAACAATGCAATTTTTGGAGTCAGTACTGCAAAGTTAGAAAAATGTACTCATTGTCTAGTAGGAAAGCAAAATAGGGTGTCATTCAAGACTAATCCTCCTTCAAGAAAATCTATGTTGTTGGAGCTGATTCATTCTGATGTTTGTGGTCCGTTAAAGGTACAGTCATTCAGTGGTGCATCTTATTTTATGACTTTTATTGATGATCATTCAAGAAAACTGTGGGTTTATACCCTAAGAACTAAAGATCAGGTTTTAGATAAGTTCAAGCAGTTTCAGGCTTTTGTTGAACAAGAAACTGGAAAGAAGATTAAGTGCATCCGATCAGATAATGGTGGTGAGTATAGTGGACCGTTTGATGAGTACTGTAGGCAGCAGGGTATCAGACATCAGAAGACTCCTCCTAAGACACCTCAATTGAATGGTTTGGCAGAAAAGATGAACAGAACTCTAGTTGAGAGAGTTAGGTGTTTGCTTTCAGAGGCTAAGTTACCAAATTCCTTTTGGAGTGAAGCGTTGTATCCAGTGGCTCATGTCATTAATCTTTCTCCCACTGTTGCTCTAGATGGGGATGTTCCTGAGAATATTTGGTCTGGTAAGAAAGTTTCTTATGATTACTTGCGTGTCTTTGGCTGTAGGGTTTTTGTTCATATTCCAAAAGATGAAAGGTCTAAATTGGATGCAAATACAAGACAGTGTATCTTTCTTGGATATGGCTAGGATGAGTTTAGATATAGACTTTATGACCCAGTTGAGAAGAAGCTAGTGAGAAGTAGAGATATGGTGTTCTTTGAGGATCAGACCATTGATGACATTAAGAAAGCTCAGAAGATAGAGTCACAGGTGCAACATGATCATGGTGTTGCTGATTTAGACATCCCAGATGATGATGCTACTGATATTCAGATTCCAGTAATTACAGATTTTCTAGAGGAACCACACGATTCTCCACTCAAGAGATCTACCAGAGATAGACAGCCTTCTACCAGGTATTCTCCAAATGAGTATATACTGCTGACTGACGGGGGAGAACCAGAATGCTACCAGGAAGCTATGGAAAGTGAGCAGAAGGATCAGTGGTTCAATGCAATGAAAGATGAGATGAAGTCTTTGTTTGACAACCACACCTTTGACTTGGTGAAGTTGCCTAAGGGCAAAAGGGCTTTGAAGAATAGATGGGTCTACAGATTGAAGCAGGAAGAGAATTCCTCTCACCCACGGTACAAAGCTAGATTAATTGTCAAGGGCTTCAGTCAGAGGAAAGGTATAGATTTTTCAGAGATATTTTCTCCCGTTGTAAAAATGCCATCTATCAGAGTTGTGCTTAGTTTAGCTGCTAGTCTTGACTTGGAGATTGAGCAGATGGATGTGAAAATAGTTTTTCTTCATGGTGATCTTGAAGAATAAATCTATATGGAATAGCTAGAGGGATTTCAAGTAAAAGAAAAAGAAGATTATGTTTGCAAATTGAAGAAAAATTTGTATGGATTGAAACAAGCACCAAGACAGTGGTATAAGAAGTTTGAGTCTGTTATGAGGAAGTAAGGCTCCAGGAAGACTACTTCAGACCATTGTGTATTTGTGCAAAAGTTTTCTGATGATGATTTTATTATTCTTTTACTTTATGTTGATAACATGCTTATTGTTGGTAAAAATGCTTCCAGGATTGACAAGTTAAAGCAAGAGTTGAGCAAGTCTTTTGCTATGAAAGACTTAGGACCAGCTAAGCAGATTCTTAGAGTGAAGATTTTCCGTGATAAAAATACCAAGAAACTTTAGTTGTCTCAGGAAAGCTACATTCAAAAGGTGCTCCAGAGATTCAAGATAGACAAGTCCAAAGCTGTGAGTACTCCTCTTGCTCGTCACTTCAAATTAAGTGTAAAACAATGCCCCTCCACTCAAGATATGCAGAAAGTTCCCTATGCCTTAGCAGTTGGTAGTTTGATGTATGATATGGTTTATACGAGGCCTGATATAGCTTATGCTGTTGGTATTGTTAGTCGTTTTCTTTCTAATCCAGGAAGAGAACATTGGGATGCTGTGAAGTGGATTTTGAGATATCTCCATGGTACTTCTAGTTTGAGACTCTGTTTTGGCAGTGAGAAACCTGTTCTTGATGGCTATACAGATTCAGATATGGCTGGAGATGTTAATTCGAGAAAATCAACTTCTGGTTACTTGATTACCTTTGCAGGGGGAGCTGTATCATGGCAATCTCAATTGCAAAGATGTGTTGCATTGTCTACTACAGAAGCTGAATTCATTGCAGCTACAGAGGCTTGTAAAGAGTTACTTTGGATGAAGAGTTTTCTTCAGGAGCTTGGTCACTCTCAAGGGCAGTTTGTGCTACATTGTGATAGTCAGAGTGCTATTCATCTTGGTAAGAATCCAACTTTTCATTCAAGATCCAAACACATTGATGTGAGGTATCATTGGATACGTGAGGTATTGTATGATAAATTGGTGGAACTCAAAAAGGTTCACACAGATGATAACGGGGTTGATATGATGACAAAGCCGTTGCCTAAATGGAAGTTTGAGGTTTGTTACTCCATTGCCGGGATGGCAAGTTCCTCCACATAGTTGGAAGGGGGGAGATTTGTTGGGTTGGCTCCCAACATGTGGAATCTAGACATTCACATAGCAACAAAAGAGGATAATGTTTCTTGTCTCTTTTATTTTTCTTCTTCTGGTCAACACAAAAAAAAAAAAAAAAAGGAAGAGGCAGCAGCCGGTGTGTTTAGTTGAAGAATATAGTGAGAGAAACAAAAACAGCCGGAGAAAAATATATAGAGAGAGGGAGAATTGCAGTTTTTCTTCTGTGTTGAGCAGTGTACTTCTACTGCATGATTGGACGGTGATTTCTACTCCGATTTGGCTCAATTTTGGATATGTTGTAGAGGAGAGGCAGAGCTACATTCTAACGGTGGAGATCAAATTTTGACGGCTGGATTCAGAAATACTGTGGCCGGACAGTGACGAAAATCTGATGCATTTTCTCCAATTTTCTTCTCTATATGTTGGTTTTTTAATGAAGTTGTAGCTTCATTGTGGCTGTATTTTTCAGTTGTATATAATGGAACTATATCTTGTATTCTTCATGTTGATTAGTGGAGCTTTTAGCGTGGACTCGAAGGTCCCATGGTTTTTCCTCTTCACATTGGAGAGGTTTTCCACGTAAAAATTTGGTGTGCTTTGTACTTACATTTTGGCTGTGTTTTTGTCTTCCATTATTGCTGCCATTTTTCATTTTCTTGGGGCTCTTAATTTTCATTCAAGTGTGGGGTTGATAAGAAGTAGGGATTTACAAGAGGTTTGAACCTGTTTTTGTTTCGCTGTTTGCACGTGCCCTTATCCTTGGTCTGTTTGTCCCCAACAGATATGGCTATCCATGATGGAGTTGATGTGCTTTCAATATCACTTGTGGGATGTTATAATGACTATTTCAGTGACAGTGTTTCCATTGGCTCCCTTCATGCTTTGTTGCATGGAATTGTAGTGGTGTGCTCAGCTGGTAATGCTGGACCTCACACCAGTACTGTTGCCAACCTTGCACCTTGGCAGATCACAGTAGCTGCAAGCACAATGGATAGACATTTCCCTAATTATATTATTCTTGGCCGCAAGATGCACTTTAGAGTTTAGTTTTCTTCACCTTCTTCTTCATTTAATTTATTTGGATTTCAAGTAATATGTAAGTCATATATCAAGATTTTCATGCTTAAGAATGTATGCATAAAAGAATGGAGCATATACTGAAGCAAAGTAACAAACACCATGAAAGGCTTTTAATATTTTTCTTCCTTTTCTCCCTGTTGTGTGAGATATTTATTTAATGTGTCAGGAAAATGGAAATTTAGATGTAGAAATTAGTTTACAAGCATACAAGCATCAAAATTTTGGTTCAAGGAGAAGGTTTCTTATACCTCAGTGAAAAAGACATTGTCAGTGTTTACTGGATGTCAGCTTTAGCTAAGTATACTGTTTTGCTACATTTTGCATAAATGCAACCTTTTCTTTTTCTGGAAATATTATTGGCATATTTTTTTATGGTTCTAGACTAGTAATCTTCATCATATTTGGTTCTTCACTGTAGGGAGAAAGCATTTCACCTGGAGCATTACCAAGTGGCAAGTTCTTTTCGATTGTTACTGCTAAATCTGCAAAAGCTTCTAATGCATCGTCTGAGGATGCGTAAGTATAACATCTTGCCAAGTGACAAGTTCTTTTCGATTGTATTTTTGAAACCTTTGAGACTGACTCCCACGTGTGCCCTAGTTTTATCATAGGACAAATACACTTCTATACAGATTAATTCTTCATTATTTGCATATTGTTTCAGTATGCTTTGTAAAGCTGGAACACTAGATCCCATTAAAGTAAAGGGGAAAATCTTAGTCTGCTTGTGAGGGGATATTAGAAGGGTGGAAAAGAGCCAAGAAGCTGCTTTGGCTGGTGCTGTAGGAATGGTTCTTGCAAACAATGAAGAATCAAGGAATGAAATAGATGCCGACCCTCATGTCATTCCTGCTTCACATATCAATTACACTGACGGACTAGCTCTTTTTTCTTATATCAGTAAGACAAGGTAGGGTGATATTCAGTGCCACTGGTCATATTATGCAACTCATTGTCTTCCACTGTACTTAATATCATTTCGTATTTCTCAGATTCTAGGTAAGCTGATAGTTCTATTCAACATATCAACTGGAAAACTTGGAAACCAACCTATGCAGAATATTGCAATTGAAATATTGTATTTTCAAATTAAGAGTGGTTAGGTGTAGCTAAATAACTCATAATAATTGGAGAATATATGATTATAATATGCACATAGAGGTTAAATATAAATATCCTAGTGGGAAAAAAACAAAAACTTATTAATTGCATTCTTTGTTGACAGTCCATTAGGCCTCCAATTCAACATCCTGCTTAAAAACTCAGCATTTTAACAGGTTTCCTAGGGCTTATATTACACAGCCAACAACTCAATTGAGCACAAAGCCAGCACCATTCATGGCGTCTTTTTCATCTAGAGGACCAAATACCATTACACCAAAGATTCTCAAGGTGTACTAAGAACTGGATTTGTATTATTGATTGATTTACTTTTAGGAGTAAGTATGTCACACCCCGGACCCGAGAGATGACATGGCAGTATCCCGAGATGGAATACCGAACCCGGAACCAGAACAGACATTACCAAAAATAGACTTAACTATCATAACTGAAATTGCCAAAACTCATAATTATTCGGTTACAATGCAAAACGATCTAACTAATCCCTTGGAATAACTCTAGACGTACTAAAACTCCAATGTCATAAAGTAGACCATAATGAGAACGTTTCATGAACTCGTCAAATTAGTCACTCTAGGTCCTCCTCGAACCACCCGTCTAATTCCTCCTCATTCAACTGAGAACTTGAAATGATAAGTAAGGTGTGAGCTCACTAGCTCAGTAAAAATCATGACTTAACCGGGATTGAGCAAGTTAGATAGATATAATTTTGCAAATCATTGAACTTTAAAACAGTGGTAGCAGTGGACTTAGTTAGGGTAACACATAGTTGTGGTTCAGACTCAAATGTTTCTCACTTATAGCACACGCTAAGGAATAATACAACAAACAAAGGTAACTTTGATCATACTGAAGAGCTTCAGAATTAGGAAGTCAACCGGCGCCTGCTAGGAAAAGTAAACAGCGTCTGTTGGAACAAAATGGAAGGGGTCTGATTCTGAGATGAACTGGCGCATGTTTAGGTATGTCAACCGGCGCCTGTTGAAGCTAAAAATGGAAGGGTAGATTTTCTAATGACCAACCGGTACCTGTTGAACATAGGAACCGGCGCCTGTTTAGCTGATGAACCAGCGCCAGTTCTTCACGGGAAAATTTTTGGAATGCGTCTGTTTCAACCGGCGCCTGTTGGACTGAATAACAGGCGCCTGTTCAAACTAAATCTGCAAAAAAAAAAATAGAGCACATTACACGAAAAGCAGAGACCAAAGAAAGGACATAAAATCAGAACAAATCAGATGCCAAAATGCACAAAGAAACAGAACAAGGTTCAACATTCACAACCACTCCAATAATGAACAACACAACCATTACCCTACCATTTTTCCATAACAGTTCACTACACCATTTCCAACTTTTCAAATCATGTGAACAGACCCAGAATTCATGACACATGTTTGGGGAGAAGCTTTGGCTAACTGATATCAATCTCCTAACTATTTTATCCCGTTAGGAGGAGGGCCAGTACACAGAATTGGGCAAGGTATTGTATCCCCCAAGCCTAGGGCTAGTACACAGAACATAAGGGATCATCCCTACCAAGACCAAACCCCAAACAAATGACGAACGGAACGGAATCTCGACAACCAAAATTCGATATGTAACAAGAACAATGAAAGTACATATCATATAGTCTTACTTGAGCATAAACAACTCAACATCACAACAAATTATTCCCATGCTCAATCTAATTGAATACCAACATAATTTTCAAATTGAAAAAAAACAGACGATTACATATCATATAGTCTTACTTGAGCATAAACAACTCAACATCACAACAAATTATTCCCATGCTCAATCCAATTGAATACCAACATAATTTTCATATTGAAAAAAAATAGACGATCATAAAGTCAAACCATCAGTTGAAAATCAACACAGTTAAGTCAGAATCCTTACCCGAAATCCTACTCACAGATCACCCTTATCACCACCAACCTCTTCCACACCTACAATCTCAATCAATCCCCATCAGAACATCATTCACCCCATTTCCCCCCAAATCAGAACAGTAAAATCAAGAACCCTAGACATCAATTAAACCTCAATAAAAGTTTAAGGGGAACGCGGATTACCTAAATTCGAAGCTTCGAGTTTTTCCCCTTCCTTTGTCTCCTCCTCTTAGCCTTTCTCCTCTCTCTGAACTGTCTCTGACAGTTGAATAACGATGTGAATATCAAAATCACGTTCTGGCAAAACATCTAATCAGTCAGAGAGTTACAAAATTGCTATCAAGTCCTCCTAATATTCCCCCCATTAATTAAGTCCCTAACTATAAGGGCTAAGCCCATGACTAATTAACACAAAGACACGAAAGGCCCAGTAGAGTCTCTGGACCATGGGCTCACAAAGTAACACTTGGGTTATTTTTCTATTTTCCCTTTTTCTTGATCTATTATTATCTCTTCAGCCCGACATCACTGCTCCAGGAGTGAGTGTGATTGCTGCATATACTGAAGCACTAGCTGTTGGTAAACACCGAATTCAATTTAATTCACTATCAGGCACTTCAATGTTGTGCCCTCATGTTTCTGGTGTTGTTGGCCTACTGAAAACTCTCCATCCAGATTGGAGTCCTGGTGCAATCAGATCTGCAATCATGACTACTGGTAAGCCTCACAAATCAAAGGCTCAAAACTTCCATATTCTTGCAATATTCTCATAGAGCTCAACTAGTTGCTTGAATTTTCTGACCTTTATCAAAAGAAAATGCCCCAAGGTAAGCTCTTGTTTGTTTTGTTGCAGGATAGATACGAATCATGTTTTCCGGAACTTCTTTGAATCTAAATTTTAACATTTTCTTCTCCTCAAACTTACAGCGAGAACAAGGGATAACTTTGCTCAGCCAATGAAAAATGCATTTCATGTCAAGGCCACTCCATTTGATTATGGAGCAGGACATTTGAACCCTAATCGAGCAATGGATCCTGGATTGGTGTATGACTTAACTCCAAAAGATTACCTCAACTTTACATGCTCACTCGGCTATAGTGAAAATCAGATTATGTTATTTACAAAGAACCCTTATAAATGCCCCAAGCCAGTTAATCTCATCAACTTCAATTACCCCTCAATCACAGTTCTCTATCTCAAGGGTTCAATAACAGTGACTAGAACAGTGAAAAATGTTGGTTCTCCAGCTAAATATACTGCTCACATTGTCAGCCCTGCTGGCGTATCTGTTGATGTTGAACCCAAAACACTAGAGTTTGAAAGAACTGGGGAAGAGAACAGCTTTAAGCTTACTCTAAAGCTTAGAAAATCCAGTGGAGCTAGACATTATTTGTTGGGCAGGTTGACTTGGTCTGATGGGAAGCACTATGTGAGGAGTCCAATTGTGGTGAAGGCACCATGAAAAGAGTGATTGTATAAAGCCTGTAATAACAGTGAAATATTCAACTGTATAGCATAGTTCTTGCACTGCACTTTCTCTCTTTTTGTTTCTTGGACGAAAATTATTTTCACTACAAAGAATTTATTAAAGCGATTACTATCATGATCCTATTAATTTTTTTTAAAAAAAATATTATTATAAGAATTTTAATAATGATCGTGACAATGTAAAATGATAAATTTAAGTAATGAAAACTAACAATTTGATTTTTTGTCATGTGTGAAAATGATTGTTAGGGCAGAAGGCTTTTAGATGCTCTAGGGTTTCTACAACAGTGGAAGAGTGGAATAAAACTGCAATCAAGAAACAACTTTAAGCCTTTGGTTAATTTGCTGCTTCAAAGGCAGACTCTCTATTGGTTTCGTGGCTACTTTGTGCAGTTGAAAAATATTCACATGAAAAAGCTGTTTCTGTGAGGTCAACCAAAGCACAATGGTACAAGAATAACAATGATGATGCAGCTGAAGCCTCTGTTTCTTCTTTATGCTTTGACATTCTTTACACTAAGCCTTGCCCCTTAAAAGCTGTTCCAGTCCCACTACATCTCAAACAGCCTTTCTACAGCATCTAGAGGATATCATTCTCACTAGGGGCGGCAATATTGAACACGATACGCCAACACGATACGAAAACGACACGGTTATAGCGGGTTAGGGTTGAAGTTTCGCGGGTTCGGATCGAAACAGGTCGACCCGTTTAACTTTAAATGTGCACAGGTCCTAAACGGGTTCAACCTGTTTTAACCCGTTTCAACCCGCGAACCCGTTTAACTTTTTTTAATATTTATATTTAATACTTTTTGTAATACCCTACAAATTTTACTATAAAAAAAATTAGATAATTTAATTTTTACATGAATTAATTGAATTAAATTTTATTATATAAATTAATTGTATTGTTTGTGTGTCTATTTTGTTTAATTATATGAGACCTCTTAAGAAAAATAAATTATGTTAATGCAGCTATTTACTTGATATATAGTAAATGAATCATTCTTAATTAATTATTATTTAGTGTTTATAATAATAATATTATTACAATGACTTTTAGTTAGAGAAAATAATTTTTTGAACAATCCAATTTTATTGCAAAACTACATTTGTTAAGATTTTTAAGATTAAATCTTATGAATTTATTAAGATCTCTAAATATTGAGTGAGATAGTTTGTTATTTTATTGGGTTTTTATGACTTTATGGGTTGTTTTATTAGTTTTTTTAATTTTATATGATTTGATTTAATTTTGTAAAAATTTTTTTGTAATGGTGCACAGATTGGTGGGTTTAATAAGTATTCGGATTGACGGATTTAATAATTATCTATTTAATTTTTGTGTCTAATCGTGTCAACCCGTTTTATAACACGAACACGACACGAGAATAAACGGGTTGACACGACACGACACGTTTATTAAACGGGTCGTGTTCGGGTTGGCCTATCAAGTGTAATTATCTCAAGTTGACACGACTCGCCAACCCGAACACGACACGATTGCCACCCTTAATTCTCACCTTCCCACTACATTCTCTTGGAAAGCCAGCCGGAGAATGGTTGAGATAGTAATTTCACACTCCCTCCGTCCTAATTAAATTGCCTACTTACTATTTTAAACTGTTTTAAAAAAATTGACACTTTTTTTAAAGAAAAAAATTTTATTATAGAATTTATTATAAAATAATCAATACACAATATATATTTTTTTATATATTTAAATTTGACATAAAATATTATAAAATATATTTTTTTTATTTTTATTATACTATATTCTACTCTATTATTATTATATTATAATTTTTATTTTTACATAAACTATAGTAACAAGTCAACTATGGTCAATTTTAATAAGACGAATGGAGTAATATATAATATCTGTTTGATAATTCAATTTAATATTTAAAATAGAATAAATTAAGTACTTATTTTATTAAGTGTGTTTGATAACAGTTAATATTAAGTGTTACGTTTGATAACAGATTTTTGTTATCACTCAAGTAATTAAGACATATTGAAATCTTGTTATAAATTTTAAATAAATTAAAAGTTACTTAAGTTTGAAGTCTAAATATATTAAATGTTCATCTAATTATTAATATTTTTTATATTTAATTAAATTATACTAAAATATAATATAAAAATAACTTATAATTAATTCAAACTTCACATTCAAACTTTAGATTACAGATTTAGTTTTTAAATTTTAATTTTTAAAATTCAATACTTAAATATTTAGACTTTAATATTTAAATTTTAATTTTATCAAATGAATCCTAAGTTATTATCTAAAAAAAGATTCAATAAAATTCTAAAAATTCAAGTTTTTAAATCAAATTTAGGTCGTGTAAAGCTAAAAATTTTGAAATTATTGATATTTAAGTTGAGAAATGCTATAGGCTATAGTCAAAAAAATATTACTTATTCCGTCCCAACTAAATTGGCATATTTATTATTTAGATTTGATATAAAATATTATAAGACTCATATATTTCTTACTTTTATTACACTATATTATACTCTTTATTATTACATTTTAATTTTTATTTTTATATAAAATCTCATATTAAATTAATTACGGTCAATTTTAACAGAAAAAAAAGAAGTATAAAACATTTTAAAATGAGGGGGAAAAAATCTAGGTTGACGGGAGATTTTAGCTCTATTCATCAATCATGGGGTCTCTGTATTCTTGCGGTTTACTTCTGACCTTATGATGTGACAAAATGTACGCTGCTCCGGCGTGATTGCTGATCAAGGTTGCAAATAAATTGGAAAGATTGAAAGAGGTACCACCTCGTTCTATACTTCAAAGAAAATCATCTGTGTCCGCGAGTTGTGGGCGAGCTAGAACTTCAGCATAGTTTAAACCCCTGACTTCTCTTAAGTCACTGGTTCGATTCCCGCCGTGAATATACGGGGAATTTACATGGTGGCCCTTCAGGCTGTCACGGATATACTGGGGAATTTACATGATGGCCCTCCAGGCTCATGGGGAATAGTCGGGCCGTAGTCCGGCCGAAGGTCTGAACACTCATGTAAATAAAAAAAAAAAAAGAAAATCATATGCTTTTATACAGAGACTATCCTTTGGTATACAACCAAATACTAATAAAGATTGTGATTGGTTGTGTTTGTGGCCTTCAAAGTGTAAATTACGATTTTTGAAGGTCTTCATATGGAAAGGAATAAGGGTGTTTGCCTTGTAAAGAGGGTTCTGCTTTTTTCTTCTTCTTTTTTTCTGACGGAAGGTTGCATTCTTGGTTTAAATTTGAATACTTTAATTATTTTTATTAATTAAAAATTAATTGTAAAATTTTAGAAAAAAAATATTTATTTAAAAAACAGTAGATATTTATTTTTGAATATCCTAATATAGCCATGGTGTAGTGTAGTGGCACAAACAGTCAATGATTTTAATTTGTAAGCTAGAAAATTGGGGTCACCACCATTAATTAGCTGCACGATCTTAGCGATCGTTGCATGTGCTCTGGTTTTTTACGACTGAAATTTCTTCCTAGGCTACTATAAGAATATTTGGAGAGTCGGTTCAAATATTATATTATGTATATTAAAAATTATATATTTTTTAAAAATTATAATACTTTAAAATAGTTATTTACGATGAATTGGGTCTACCGAAACATTTTCCTACCACAAGAAGGGTTTGCTCTCCTACTTACATTCAATGCTTCGGGAAGTTGTAGGACTAGGGTAAACTCAATACAAATATAGGGAAATAAAAGAAGTTTTTCGAGCCCACTTGGGTTGTAATTTTTTTTTTAAAAGGGTTTGTTGAAATTGAATAAAAAATTAAAAAACATGTAAGATCAGATTTAATAGTGTTATGAGTAGATGACAGTTACAAATATAAATTATTTTTTTATTGAATTGTAAGTTAGATTGAGGTCTAATCTAAATACACCCTAACAACTCAATCGTATCTTTTATCATGATTTTACAGCTATTTTGCAGTAGGAAATGGAAGTAAATTAAATATATTTACAATACATAAAATTTTAGAATTTGATTACTTCTTAATAAAGGAGGAGATTCTTTGAGAGTAAAAAAAGAAACGTTGATTAATTAACTAAAAAAACTTTTTTTTTTAACCTATGAATCGGTTAAAATGAACAGATAAAAGGAGACGAAATGAATATTTTTTTTATAACTTACTTCCTCAATTTAACTTTCTAATTACATCTCTATCAGTATCTATTATTTTTTAAAAAAATAATTTAAGAATATCTCACATTGAATAGTACTCAATTTGTTTCAAAATATTTATTTACAAAATTTTTTACATACAGACATATTAAGAGTGTTGAAAATAATATTATAATTTAGATAAAATTTCTATTATACCCATATTAAAAATACGATAATTATTTGTTAATAAAAATTTCTAAGAAATAAAAAGAAAAAAGAATTTTGAAAAGTTTTATAGTTGACTTAAAATAAATAAGAGTACAATAAGAAAAAATTAATCATTAATTTTAGAAATATATATAATAAATATTTTAAAATAAAATAAAAATATTTTATGAATAAATATTTTAAAAAATATATATATAATATCAACCGTTAAATTTCAAAATCATAAAGAACATTCAATGTCCCAATGCCAATACGAGAACTTCCACCATCCTATTATCCCTACGCCTACGCAGCCTTTCGAATTCGTGAGTTTTGTGCTGTGGGAGTGTGGAAAGAACTGCCCGCAAACGCCGCTAAGGGATGTGATCCATTAGTATTTACAGAGATGGAAGTAAAAAGGGCATTCAACAGCTAATCCAAGACTTAGAGAATTCCAACAAAACCTTCCCCGTGGTAGATGGGGGAATGGAATCAAAATTGTTAGATATTTCTACAACGAAGCTTATGATTCGAGTGAAAAAGGAAAGACTAATATATATATATATATATATATATATATATATATATATATATATATATATATATATAAAAGAATAAGCTTATGATTCAACAGCTTAATCATATCTATTATATAAGTAATGCTTCATCAATTATTATGGAAAAGAAAGATTAAGTGGAAGTACACTATATGAAGCATTATCCTTTATAATAATTATAATTTTAGATAAATATATATAAAAAATGTGTTCTTATCAATTAAATTATTATTTGAAAATATTTAAAAATATTTATATGATTTTATCATATTAAAAATTTTGAAAGTCTATTCTAAGGATAATGTTAAATGACAAGTATATTTGGATTATAAAGAAAAAAATATCATAAAATTTATTAATTATTGTATCATTTAATTAACTGTACGCGTAGAATTTGAGTACCGAATTACTAGTAAAGAAAAGTAAAAGGTTGGTAGGTAATCTTTACTGTGTAAACCAACCATTTGAGAGGTTGCATCTAACACTTACCAAATTCCTCTAATAAATATGGGAAGAAAACTTTGAATTCAAATCGAATTAGAAGAAAAATATGAAAAATCAAGGAGTTTCGAGGTCCCACAAAGTATCACAACGGCTGAATTTTATAGAATTTGGGATTTCCCATAGAAAGCCAAAATCTGTTCCAGTCAAAGATAACCCCATATATAGTTCCCCTCCCCCAATCTTGCTCTTATTAGTTCCCTCATATTTTTTCCCATGCCAAATAGGGATTCTATAATTGATTGCTAAAATAAAAAAGGAGATCATTTTCCTTCATTCTCTCTAATCATAGGGTAAAAAATTGTTGTTTACCGACTACATATCCCTAAGTTTAATTGATCTTATTAACTAGTACTAGATTTAGTATGATACATTTTGGATTACAAATTTTGCATATTGTGATAAAATTTTCACTACTCTTCTACATCTCTACTAGAATTAGTACAATATATCAAAAGGGTCCATATGAATTTGGAAATGTTTGGTTCACTTTGGCATGTACATATAGTGTTGGACCACTAATACCACTATATTCCTTCATTCTTTCATTCACCTAGCATTCCAATCCATTTGGTTCTACACATTTTTGTCTTATTTTCCCCAAATGATAATTCTTTGCTAGAAAAATCATAAATGGTACTTTTAAATTTGTGCTAAATCTCCCGTTTTATTACAAATTAAGAAATATGACAGAACAATATCTCAATAAGTTAGAAGTATCCGTTTCTAAGTGATCATCAATTCTAAATTCAATTCATATTTCCATTTTTTTTAATATATCCAAAAAATGTACCCTTTGATTTTCTGCAGCTTTGGTTCAGTTCAGTTTGGCATTTTTTGCTTAACTTTTCACCTTGTAATATAGGCAGTGTTCCACTGTTGCAGACTGATTCCCATGCAGTAACAGAGTATTCTTACGTTCGGTTCATGAATGATTGAAAGATCAAATTGGCAAGTTTAAGCAATTATGGAGTTCATATGGTAAATAATAGAATAATAGTCAAAGTGAAAATTTAACACATTGAATTATCATTTTGTAATTTTCTTCCATTTGAAGAAATATAATATTTGATTATGCAAGTTTTTAATTCAAGGATGGGGAAAAAATAAAAATAAAAAAGAACAGTATAAATAGGAGCTTTGTACATAGGAGTACCCTTCATAAGATTTCTTTAGTAGGGGAGGAAGAAAGAAGCTCCAAGCAGAGCAGCAATGGAAGCTAGTGCTTCAACCATTTTCCTCCTCTCAATTCTTTCAGCCCTATTGCTTAGACCCAGTTTTGCCATCAAAAGGGTAAGCATTTATAGCTTGTCTGCCTTCAATGACTCAACGGTATTTTGGTGGGCTCTAACAATAGAATTTTCCTCTTCTTGTGGATGTTCTAGTCATATGTGGTGTACTTGGGAGCTCATTCACATGGTGCAGATGTTGCATCCGTTGACTTGGATAGAGTAACAGATTCCCATTACGAGTTTCTGGGATCATTTTTGGGGAGGTAAGTCAAGGAATTCATTCCATGATAGAAGCCAAATCTTTAATCTTCATTGAATTGTTCAAATCCATTGTGTAATATCCTTGACATCTTTACACCAGTAAGGAGAAGGCCAAAGATGCAATTTTGTACTCTTATACAAGATATATCAATGGCTTCGCTGCAACAGTTGAAGATGTAGAAGCAGCTGAGATAACCAGTAAGCTTTTTAGGCTCTATCCCTGTCTTGTTTCTGCGAAGTTATAGTTTCTTTTGACTAAAACGACTGCTGAATTGATCTTAATCTAGAACATCCACGAGTGGTGTCGGTGTTTTTGAACCAAGGAAGGAAGTTGCACACCACCAGGTCTTGGGACTTCCTGGGGCTTGAGCATAGTGGCAAAATACATTCCAGCTCGATATGGAAGAAGGCAAGATTTGGTGAAGACACCATTATTGGCAACCTTGACACCGGTAAGGTTCTTTTGGCTTCATTCAATTGATGAGTCATTCCTGTTACATTCATTGTCGAGTTAGTTTTTCCTGACTTAATGTGTACTGCAATGTCTGCAATATGCATACTGCATTCAGAGAAGTGCTCTAATGTTGCCTTTTGGATCTAGGTGTAATCTGGACCGTGTAATTTAGATTATCTAAAAACTTTTTTAATTCAGAATCTTCGTTTTCTTGTTTATAAAACCATGTGCTTAGTTCTAGAAGTTCGATTGTTTTGGCATTATCCAAATGTCAGCAAAGTTGGCGGTCAGTTTCTTGCATTTGGATCATTGGCCGCGCGATGTTTGATCAATTGTTTCCATACAAACCTAACTCTATAATGAAAAGAGTATTGTTTTAAACAACATCAATTTTATATGATTTTTCATTTTTCTAGGTCTCATTGGAGTGCTGTCATGACCAACCACTTTCAAAAATGACAAAACCTTTATCTGATCCAGATAGCCATTATTAAACATATTTGACCCCCTGCACTATTTAAAAGGAGTAATATAATTCAAAGCTGTTCATGCACTTGTTTTTTTTTTTTTGGACTGTTTACAGTCTCTCCTTTTCCCTACAGCGATGTGATTGTGCTGATCGAAAACAATAGTTTTTCGGTTTTCTGGGAAAATGTGGGACTGATGCTCACACAGCAAGGGAACATTGTGTATGGGAAACCCCAAGTAGTGACCTTGCTTCAGTCTTTACAACATATTTTAGTGGGAAATGCTAGTGGTACTCTTAACTGCTTGAAAATGATTAGTGGATCTTATTTCCCTTTTTGTATTATCACTAGAGATCAAACATAAAAAGGAAGGCAACAACATCATTGGATATCTAGAAGCAGAGTATATAGAGTTTAGATCCTATGCAGTTTAACATTGACATCAAGAAGGCTATTTCCAAGCATGTTCTATAATCATGATATGCTTTTTGTTTCCATGAGCAGGTTTCACATTCAAATTGGTCTCTTCCCTTATATTTTTGAGTTTTTTCCCTGTAACCCTTACATTACCTTTTTTTTTACTGAAAATTGCTCCTCTTGAAAGCCAAGCTAGAGAAGAGGCCAAATTCTGTTGGTTTTCTAATGAAAAGCAGTTAGTTTTCATAATTATGTTTATGTACAACAACGGCAAAGAAGTACTTTTATCCTGTTCTGGAAACCCTGATGACTTTATAGCCATTTTAGAAGGATTTAAAAACTAAATTCTCTTCTTGAATTTAACTATATTGCTCCAGTTCAATGCCTAATGTGCAGAAATAAGTAGTAGACGAGCTAGACATTTTTAAGACTAACTACAACAGAGTGGAGGACATCGAGGATAACTAGCACAGAGTGAAGCAAGGGTCACAGAAAATGGATCATCCTTATTCCTTTCTCTGTTCATATACCTTTTGCAAGTTTGATCACTTTTGACGTTATGCATCCTCACTTTTTCTCTGATGTGATGGATTCAGGTGTCTGGCCTGCATCAAAAAGCTTTAGTGATGAAGAATTGGGACCAATTCCATCAAAGTGGAAAGGAATTTGCCAAAATGATTTAGATGTAGCTTTTCAGTGCAACAGGTCACATTCCTTTATTCACTTTTGCCATTCTTGTCTCCCTCTATAGCTCTGGATAAGATAATTTTCCTTGGGAGTTTTTGAGTTAATCAACTGTAGTTCTATTGGTTAGGCACCATAATATACCTCTTGGAAAGTTGCGAATTAGATTTTCCTGTAGTAGTATTAGATATCTTCTTTCAGATTACTTTCCCAGTTCAATTAACTAAGGGGAACATTCATAATTTCATTCCCTAGAAATCATCAATACCTTGGCATAATGGACATAAATGGTTGTACGTTAATCAACTGATGTTGAGGACTCTAAATTACCAGGAAACTGTTAACCTGAAGCGTCAATTTGACAATTTTTGCTCAGTTTATAGTGATGGAGGAAAAGGTAACATATTCTTCACAACAAGCAACAAAATTCTGTGTTATTATAACAACTTCCCTTAAGATTTATGTAAGACACTTTCAGAATCAGATGCAGATGATTGTTTTGAAATGGTACAGCATTGACAAACAAAATTTATGTCATGGAAACTTGTGAACCTGGTTAAACTTAAAGAGACTGCATTCTTTCTTATCATTTGTTTCATTCATATGGTCCTTCATTTTACAAGTTCAGCATAAATCAAGTACAAATCCTTCTCTGCTTTTACCTGCCATTCAAATTTTGTTTCATATTCCTCAGCAAGCTTTCACTTCAGATAGACTACTGAATTTGAATTTTTCTGTCATTGACAAAGTTACCATTTATAAATGAAGGAAACTCATCGGAGCAAGATACTTCAAAAAAGGATATGCTGCTGTCGTGGGAAATCATAATTCCTCTTTCAATTCACCACGAGACACGGAAGGTCATGGATCCCACACCTTATCAACAGCTGGTGGAAATTTTGTAGCAGGAGCAAGCGTATTTGGATATGGAAATGGAACAGCAAAAGGTGGATCTCCAAGAGCTCGAGTGGCTGCTTACAAAGTCTGCTGGCCTCCAGTGGGGGATAATGAGTGCTTTGATGCAGATATTCTGGCTGCTTTCGATATGGCTATCCACGATGGTGTTGACGTCCTCTCAATCTCACTTGGAGGAAATGCGGTTCCCTTTTTCAATGATAGTGTTGCAATTGGCTCCTTTCATGCTGTTAAGCATGGAATTGTAGTGGTGTGCTCAGCTGGTAATTCTGGACCGGATCCTGGTACTGTTTCCAACATTGCTCCATGGCAGATTACAGTTGGTGCAAGCACCATCGATAGACAGTTTCCCAGTTATGTTGTCCTTGGCAACAAGATGCAGTTCAGAGTCAGTTATCTATTTGAGCTGCTTTGTGTACCATTCAGCATTTCATGTTCATTTTCTTTTACTCCAATGTCACTAAATTTCTTTTGGCCGTGGTTTTTATAGGGAGAAAGCCTTTCAGTTGAAGCACTGCCAAACAAGCTCTTTCCAATTGTTACTGCTGCATCTGTAAAAGCTGCTAATGCATCAGCAGAAGAAGCGTAAGCCTAAATACACATTGTTATATATTGACAAATACATCTGTAATTCATGAAAGTTTCCATTCTCCCTTTTATGCTCTGATATTATCATCTCCGCTACTGTTACATATTGTTTCAGTAATCTCTGTAAGGCTGGAACCCTGGACCCCAGTAAAGTGAAGGGGAAGATCTTGGTCTGCTTGCGAGGAGATAATGCGAGGGTGGACAAGGGCCAACAAGCTGCTTTGGCTGGTGCTGTAGGAATGGTTCTTGCAAATAATAAGGCATCCGGGAATGAAATTCTTGCTGACCCTCATGTCCTGCCTGCTTCACATATCAATTATACTGATGGACTTGCTCTCTTTTCATACATTAATAACACAAAGTAAGGAACTAATCTATGCAGAATATAGCAGCTAGAACCTGGAAATTAATCAATTAAAAAGGAAAGGAAAATTATGATGGTATCTGGCAAAATGTTAAGTCTAATCACCCTCTGTTCGTTCACATACCATTAGGTCCCCATTTCCTTTTCCATACTAAATAATCAGTGTTCTAACAGGTCTCCAAGTGCTTATATTACACCTCCAGAAACTCAACTGAACACGAAGCCAGCTCCATTCATGGCAGCTTTTTCATCCAAGGGACCAAATACTGTTACTCCAGAGCTTCTCAAGGTCTCTAAAGAACTTGACGTTGTTTTTGTCCTTTATTTTAATTTTGAAGGGTAGAGATTAATTTGCTTTATCATAATGTTTTCAGCCTGATATTACTGCTCCAGGAGTAAGCATAATTGCAGCTTACACTGAAGCTCAAGGACCAACAAATCAAGATTTTGATAAACGCAGAGTTCTATTTAACTCTGTATCAGGGACTTCAATGTCATGCCCTCATGTTTCTGGCATTGTTGGTCTACTGAAAACTCTCCATCCAGATTGGAGTCCTGCAGCAATAAAATCTGCAATTATGACCTCTGGTAAGTCTCACAAATTATATGTCCCTAAACCTTGCCTCATACTCTAAATTGGTTGCACTTGTTTTCTTCCCTGCACAATATCGATGATCTACACAAAATTTGTGCTTTTCTACATCTGCATTTTGACAAACTGTCAACAACTCAACTTTTACAGCAAGAGCGCGGGATAATGCCATTGAGCCAATTGTAAATGCAACTTATGACAAGGCCACACCATTCAGCTATGGAGCAGGACATGTGAACCCTAACCGAGCAATGGATCCTGGACTAGTTTACGACTTAAACAACAATGATTACATGATGTTTTTATGCTCGCTTGGCTACAACAACAGCCAGATTATGTTATTTACTGACGGACCTTATAAATGCCCCAAGCCAATTAGTCTCATCAACTTGAACTATCCTTCAATCACAGTTCCAAACCTCAAGGATTCTGTCACAGTGACCAGAACTCTGAAAAATGTTGGCACGCCAGGTATGTACACTGCACGCATTGTCCCCCCAGGTGGAGTTTCCATGGATATTGAACCCAAGACGCTCAAGTTTGAAAGAACTGGTGAAGAGAAAAGCTTCAAACTCACTCTGAAGCTCAAATATTACAATGCAGCTAGAAATTATGTGTTTGGCAGGTTGGCATGGTCTGATGGGAAGCATTTTGTAAGAAGTCCAATTGTAGTCAAAGGTTACTAGACAATATCAGTACTAACACTTTGCTCAAAGTTCTTCAGGCTTCAAATTTTTATTTAGCCAAAGCTTGAATCATTTTAGGCAAGTGGTCTAGATTCTTTCTTCATCTTTCTTCAGTTAGAATGGCAAGTGTAGCTATAGTCTTTTAACTGAATGATCTTGATACTATGGCATTTGGAGGAGACTTTCTTCAGTTTAGATTCTTTGGTTGAACTCTCTGATCTTGATACCCCTACAAGCAAAGGTGCAGACTCTGCAATTTTTCTTTTTCATTTTTTTCCCCTGATAATTGCAATTTAAGATTATAGATGTCATCAAAATTCCATTTTGTTCTTGGAAACAAGTCAGAAACTCTTTAAACTCATTCTTTAAGAATCAAAGGTGAACCATTATTTATGGACAAACAATTAAAGAGATAACTTACAGAAAGCCAACGTCACAATGGACCTTGCATAGTTGACACTGACAATAGCCTCGTGGACTACGGCCTAACTTAGTCCTCTTTCATACAGTCTCTTATGCAAGTGATAGTCTTTTATGTAAGTGATAATCTGGCGGGAAGTCTTTATCTATGAAGACCCGCTGAGAACTTAACCAGTCTCACCAGCCGCTCAGCTGCAATTCCTCTCTGCAGGTACATTCCCTACTCCTCCATGTGAAAACTCTCATTTTATACAATCTCCCACACCGCCGGCCCCCCCCCCTCCGCCCCAAGCAAAAATTTCCCCTGTTAAGTGCTAATCTTACTTTATATAGCTTTTCCTCCTTTTTAGTTTTTTTTTAATGCATTTTGATGTTTTAAATTATGATTTATTATTCATCTGAAAAGGGGTTTTCTGGGAACCGTTATCGGGATCTTGGGAAGTGGGAGTTGACCGTGGATCAATTGAAGGATAAGATTTGATCAAAGTTAGATGACAAGATTTTCTATTTGGAATACAAAGTTGAATTGTTTTTTTTTTGTCCAAATTGAAAAAATAAAACGGGTTTTATTGCATCAAGATCACCAGCGAGTTTCTGGATCCTTTTTGGCTCAGTGTAGGCTGTGACTTCAGTTGCATCCTGCACTAGTTTCTTGATCTTCTTAAACTTGTGCTCAGTGTAGGCTGTTCTGTTCTGCACTAGTTTCTTCTTGCATCAAGGGCTCTGTTTTCTTTCACCTATCCACATTCATCCATGTCTTCTAGAGGGAGAAGACCATTTGGCAACCCTACTTCGTGGAGCAACTCTGGGCAAATATCGTGTCCATGGTAGAGTGCTGATGCACTTTTCCTGATCTCATCTGTGACTAGAGACATTTTCTTGAAGTTTCTGATGCAATTGCTTCTCTCAATTTTCTGGAATGGCTAGCTGACAATGGAGGTTCATATAGCTGAACTCCTACCAATTTGCCCTTGGAGTTGTATGCAAGTGCCAAAATACCCCTTTAGCCTAAAAGCTTAGAAATGCATTGCCTGGCTAGTACCCTATATTGTTGTTAATTGATCCTGGCAGCCTGTTTGGATGGAAAGAAATGGAGGGAGATGAGAGAAAATAAAAATTTTAGATTTTAGGTATTTAGATTAATTTTTTAAGGAAAAAATAATAATAGGAGAATTGAGAGATTAGAATTTGTTTAAAAGTATTAATGTCCTTTTTGTCTAAAAGTAAGTGAAAATAGAAGAAAAAAAATCTTATTTAATAAATTTTATTAAACTTTATAAAATATTCTTAATAAATAAAAAGTTTAATATTATAACATTAAATTAATAGAAAAAAAAGTAAGCTTAAATTACATCATTTAATTTCTTTTTTTCCCCCTTTCCTTCGCTTCTCCAAATGCCATAGTCTTGGCTGGCGATATTACTAGGGCAAGTCTCCTCTTGCCAGAGCAAAAGTTATGAAAATGACTCTATTATCCGATCATAATTAGTATTCTTATAAATCTCAATTTCTTATTTCTTTCCCCTAATTGCACTTAATCTCTTACTTCTCTCTCTTAATTACACAAAATTCATGTCTCGTTTCTAATTTTTTTTGTCATAAAATCTCAAAAAATATATATAATTTTTTCAGAAAAAAAATAGAATTATAATTGAATATCAACAAATCGAGTATTATATCTTTGAGTTCGAACCCAATCATAATATTCAAGTCCATTCAATTAACAATCGAATTAAATTTATATTTTATTTCATTTAATTATTATTTGACAATATTTCATATTTGTTTGAGTTTGACGGTTACCTTTACAAATTATGTATTTCAGACCATCTTGGATTGATAAGTTGGTCATTATGTTCTCTAGAGCACCGGATAATGTAGTTGAGCCAATTGTAAATGTAGCTCACGCCATTCAGTTATAGAGCAGGACACATGAACACTAAATTTACACCGATGATTATCTGAGATTTTAATGTTCCTTTGGCTACAAAAACAGTCAGATTATGTTATTTATAGAGGGGCCTTATAAATGCCTCAAGCCAATTAGTCTCATCAACTTTAACTATCCTTCAATCACAGTTCCAAACCAGTTCTGTCACAATTGTCAGAATACTAAAAAATGTTAGTGTTGGTTAGTTTGAATTATTGTGGCATTCTCGAATTGATGATTCAATACAAAATTTTGAGAGTGTCATTTAAAAAAGAAATTTTTTGAGATATATATATATATATATATATATATATATAATGATGGCGGAGGGCTTAAACTAACAGGCCTAAGTTCAGAGTTTACTATTGACCTCTTTGAAGAGTCAGTATAAAAACTTATATTTTTTACTCTATAATATAAAATTTGAACGTTAGCAAAAAATAACCTTCTTTGTAACATTATTAAGAAATAAGAAATCTTTTTTCTTATTCATGAATATAAATTTTATTGACCAAATCACGTCAATTCTATGTATCTTTTAATTTTTTTACTTTTAATTCTTTTTATTATTGTTGTTTTTCCCGTATCGGTTAGCACCCAGGCACAAACTCTGCTCGCATTGTCTGCCCAATTGGAGTTTCTGTGGATACCGAAACCGAAACGCTCAAAGTTTGAAAGAATTGAAGAGAAAAGCGTCAAGCTCACTGTGAAGCACTCAAAAAGTTCAATGCAGATAGAGATTATGTGCTTGAAAGGTTAGCCAAAGCTTGAATGAATCATTTTGGACAAGTGCTTGAGGTTCTTTTCTTCATCTTTCTTCAGTTAGAATGGCAAATGCATCTAGTCTTTGATGGAGCTGTCTGATCTTGATGATCCGTCTTTGATAATTTTTCTTATTCATGCCTTTTTTCCCTGATTATAACAGCATTTGCAATATAAGATTATAGCTATTGTTATAAAAATGGAATTTTGTCCTTAGAAACAAGTCAGAACTTTGTTCTTTCCTCGGTTAGGAATCAAAGTTGAACAATCGATGAAACAACAACTCATAGTAGGGAGCGAACCTTGTATTCATGGAAGGGTACAAATGATATCCCACAAAATTTGGTTAAGTCTTGAAAAGGGGAAAAAGAAAAACTCTGTTAATTTGCCAGAAAAGGATAGATATAGCGTTTTACTGAAGTCAATTCTCTGAATTAGCTTCCTCTCTGGCCCCTGAAGAGAAATTGTTGAGCCAAACCATAAGAAAAAGCTCACTCGGAACAGCTATAGACAGTGAGTCTCAAACCTCTTCGAAACTCTACATAAGGATATGCCATGGGTTGTTCATCATCTTCCACTCTCCACCTACATCAAACAACACAGGCAATAAGATCTGTAACAAATTTTCAAAGCACTATCTTTGTGTAGGCATATGGAGCAAAGGTTCCAGTCAAAAATTTTCTACTTCCATGAGAAAGGGAGTTTAACAAGAGATATGTATATATTAGATAAATTTGCAGACAAAGTTTACCTGTAATTTTGCACAAGGTGGTGGAGAAAGAACGCGACCTCAATCTTAGCAAGTTCAGATCCTGGACAGCACCTAGACCCTCCACCAAATGGCATTAGTTTCTTGCATGCTTGATCTTCATCCTACATTTTCAAAGTTACTTGGGCACATCAGTTCCCAGTTTGGACCATAACCCTATAGGCATACTATCTTTAAATAAATAGAGTTGGACTCGAGACCTTTCACAGGTATTCGCACCATGAAACAAAGTATCTCCATAACTTCAAAATGGATAAGGCCAAAACCAACATTTCCCAAATAATATAATTACCTTCCATCTCCAAGGATTGAATTGAAGAGCATTAGGATGGACCGATGGGTCCAAATGGACTGCGCTAAAGAGTGGTAGGACCTTCCAACCAGATGGGATTACATAATCTGCAACAAAAACAGCATACAAAAAGCCCTCCTTGTGCATATAAAATTATCTAAAGCTCATGCATGCATAATAGTGGAAAAAAGGCATTCTCTTGCAATTTTTTTTATGGGTTCTGGACCATCAGAAGTGAATACCAACCTCTAAATTTGACATCTTTAAGAGCCTTTCGGTGCACAAATTTCACAATGTTTCCACTTCTCAGAGCTTCATTTATTACCTATGAGTCAAGTCAAAATAATTCAACTCAATACAAATATCACTTTTCGCAACCACTACGAAGATTATCAGCATTGCAAGAGAGATATAAAGATGATATCTATAGCAGCTCCTACTTGTTGAGTGAAATCCATTTTCTTGTAATCTTCCCAGTTCAAGAACTCATCTTTTTCCTTCATTTCCCTTATATTTTGATGCTCAGCCTACATAATTAAACAAAAAATAAATATATAAACACCATAAAAGTAATATCTTATAACCAAAAAAAGAAAAGGGAGAAAAGTTAGGTCTCTAAAGTTGAAATAATGAAATTGCATGATACAATAAATGATATTATTCCAAAGAAAAATGACAGAAAAGGTAAATGATATGGTACCTTTAATTGTTCAAGTGCTGGGGGTGATTGTCCAACGAAGTACACCACCATATCCATTAGGAGGGAAGTAGTTTCATAGCCACCCAATAAAGAATCCAGGACAAAACTAACTTTTTCATCTTCGGATAAGGTATCAACACATAGAAGTATCTCAAGGAAATCACTTCTTTTACTGGTAGAATTTCCACCAATATTTCTTCTCCTTTCCTCTATAATTGCTCTGACAGTTGAAAATATTCTACTTCTAGCCTGTAAAGATGTCATCAAAAAAGGTCTATCACATGCTTCTTTATGTAAGAAAAGGCAGAAAGATATTCAAAGCATAGATTGACAGCCGAGGTTTTGCTCAATGTTGTTAAGTACAACTTTAATTTTTCATTCATGAAATCTAATTGTCTGTTTAGGATAACATGAAGAGAAAACATGTCTAAGGGCGAAAGGAATGCGGAAAACCTGAACTGCTCTTGCATATGGAGTCCCTGGGATGTAGAGCGGAAATGAAATCAGCCCTCTCATGAAAGTGAGAAAATCTTCCAAAATTTCTGTTGTTCTTGGCTCATCTGGGGTTAAACCAAGCACTTGCTTTACTATTACATTGAATGTAATCTGTCGTCCAAAGAAAAAAGCCCCACAAAAGAGTTTGCAGAAAAGGAGGGAAAAATAAAGTCAGATTCTTGGATTTGCCTCTCATACATCACATTGCAATTAGGAATAGATAAACCAACAAGCATGCTTTAATTGATTCATGATCTTAAGAGTGCCACACGTTACCTTCCTCGCTTCTTCACAGAAGAAGATTTGTTCTTTATCACGCCATGAATCCAATATCTGAGTAGCTATTCTCTCCACATCGTTAAGAAACTCAGGTTTTGATTTGGTGGTGCTGACAAGTGAGAGGGCAACATTTCTGAGGCGTTTATGTGTGTCACTTACTGCAACCAGCATTGAGACCTTTCCAAGAATTCCATGGATGGGTTTTGGATAGCTGCACTCAAATAACTTGCCTTCGTTTTGCAGTATGAAGTAGTTAAGTTCTTGATCACATGAAACCACGGTTGGAGAGAAGAACAAATGGGATGTGAACACTTTCCCAAATCTGAAAAATAATAAAGAAAAGAAAGAAAAAAAACAGTAGCAGATGCATTTAGCTGCATATCAGCTGATTCACGAATCATGACTTGAAGATTTACTAGCGATCCTCTGACAATATCATCAAAATTTGACATAAAATACCAGAAACCTATGAGTTTTACAAGAAATTATCATCATTACAAAGCATGTGACTCACCTAGAACAACGTTTTTCAAGAAAAGATCCAACCGAGTTAGAAGGGTGAGGCTTCAAAAAGGCAAGTGTTTCTCCAAGAAACGGCCACCCAAAAGACCCTTTGGGAACAAGGCCCCTCTTCAAAAACAAAGGCAGGAAATGGTTCAAGATTGCTCCGAATAGAACTCCAACAAAACCGATAAGAATAATAGGCAAAAAACCCCAAGCCATATGGATATCCAAAGCTTAGCTTAACTTAACTTCAGAAATTTTCTGTGAAACTTTTGTGTTGAAATGATTATTCGGGAGAGAAACTCCCTTTGTGGTTCGTAGTTTGGCACAAAATATTTGCTAGACTTCATAACCTATATATATAGATCGAGCCAGATAAAAAAGTGTCAGTGGCTTTTTTTAATATTCTAGTTCTAGTAGAAAAAGGAGAAGAAAACTCTTTGGCTTTTCACGTATTATTTACAGACGGTGAAATTAACGCTGTCAGTAACATAGGAAATGAAATCAACCTAGCCTGGGATCTAACTGTAGGTTTTACTTCTACAGACACTAGAGGTGCTGGTCCTGCTGGAGGTGAGCTAGCCAGGGAGGAAAAGAAATAATTCGTTTTAATGCACATTGTTTTTGAGGGCAATTTAAAGCCCCAACTCAGTTATACTGTGAAGTATTTGTTTAACCATTCATTTTTTGAGATTTTCACAAATCTTGTTTGGAAAAGTACCTCCAATCAAACTAAAGAAAAGAGATAAGAGAAAGGTTTGAAGATTAGAACTGTAATTTATAGTAAGCAAGAACAAGGCACAGCTGACATTAGTAAGATTCACAAGCAACAAGTTCTTCATAACTGAATAAATTAATCTACTGCTCATAAAAACACAATAGATACAAGAATGTCGCCGTATGCATGCACACAGACATGCAGGCCTGGAAAAAAGGGTTAAGTACATATGTACTTTTGTTGTCTTCAAGTTGCTTTTTTTTTTTTCTTTATGAAGAAAATGAGAGAAAAATTAGTTCGGAACCCTTTTAAACGTGACTATCAAAAATAATTTTTTTACCATGAAATATTTATTCAGTCATAGCTAAAATTAGTACATCACTACAATCAAAGATGGAGATATTAATCTAGATATCCCGTTTTTTGAATTATTATTAAAAACAAATTTAAATTCATGATTTGTATTATAAAATTAATAACTACATAATGTTGAATTATTATTATCTCAATGGTCCTACAATCTGCATATGCACTTGTGTCAATGGAGCCATTAAATGAAGAGTTAAAAAGAGATGAATCAATGTTTTGCTGGTTCCATAAACACTTGAGATGGATCAAAATGATAGCAAATTAATAATCACCAGACATAATGTGCCCTAAGTGCTGGTTAGGCATTATTACTTGATTCTAACATGTCTAATTTTGCTCCAAAAGACACTTGGTTGTGCTTTTAAGCAATAATAAACCACTTGTTTGCTCACATAATTAAAAGTTTAAATGAAATTCACGATATTTATTTTACACAAAAATTTTTTAATTATGTGTGCTTATCATGTTAAACTATGAAATAAGTATTCAGGAATCATTGCGTTTAACTATCATTTTTCTTCTAATTGATCTAGCCATATTTTTTTCACATCATCTCACACATGTGTAAAAATGTAATAATGAAAGACATAATGCTTTGTTATCCTCAATAGGAACAAGCAGACAACATAGCTATTGCTTTCTATGGTTCTTTTCATTCTTCTCTCGGATCATGTCCTTCCATATATACGACTCTAAGAAACTATATATAGAACCAATAATCAAGATTTACGTATTAAGTCTCTAAGCAATATGTTACTTGACTAAAAGAAACTTAACTTTAATAGAGAGGTTGGAAGAGAAGGAGATATTAAGATTTATATATGTCCCACGTCCAAAAAGGTAGTTGAATTTTAATTCATGAACCAAACATTTGTATAGATATTTATTGATTTTGATAATTTAAATACAAGTTTTGTTTGATTATTCTTGGAGTCTATTATTGATTTTACGATAACAGATTATATAAATTTAAAATATATCTCAATTAATCAATTTCGATTTAACTTTAACTGAGAAGATCGTCAAGAGTGGTATTCAAACAATTGACCATCAATGGCGAGCTATGCTCAAGAGGTATATAGATATTTATTTTGAATCCTAATGCTTTGTGAGCTGTAGATATGAGCTTGTCCGTGAAATAGAAATGGATCAAACTTAAAAAATAATAATAATAAATGCTATCCTCAATTTGAATTCCCCATCACTCATTCCTCATTTTACTTGGAAAAGAATGCGTTTAGTAATTAAAAGAATGTTTATTAAGTAATGTGATTGATAGTTAAATTAAAAATATATAATCAAATATGTATTTTAAAAGTGCGTGGATCTTAATGACAAAAAATTTAGTATAACTTCCTACTATAAGACTACCTTATAGAAGTTAGTATGTATTAACAAGTTAGTCTTATGGTATGGTCTGTGTCCAAATCTCATATCAGTCTTTTGTATTGCTGGGTGAGAAAATACAGTATTACAAATAAAAACAGGCATAAACAATGAAAATTCGCCTGTCCATATCACTTCTAAACTCTGCACCATCCAACCCGCTTCGAAACATGGTATGTCCAAAATTAATGTTACAAAAAATAATAATAATAATAATAAAGGGAATTAAAAGTAAAAAAAATTAAAATATACGACATAATTTATGCAGTTTGGTCAATGTAATTTACATCTATTGGCATAGTGAGAGAGAAAAAAATTTTATTTTCTCTAAAAAACTGTTATAGAAAGGATTAATATTAAATATTTTTGAATACATATTTATAATAAATATAAGTTTTAGTAACTCGAGAGCACATTTTCAGTAGTGAGAGTTTGTTCAAACTCTCCGCTTTCATCACATACCTTAAAAAAAAATAAAAATTACTTTCGAATTATTCTTTTAAAATTTTAAATCAAAATTATAATTTAAATTTATTATAATAATTCAAGACAAATAATATAAAAGGCGGACCTACTTCAACTCTTAGCCAAGGAGCAAATCCAGTGCTACTGTCATCTATGGCCCTCATAAATTAAGCACCCACCATTTAGGTGTTCAGTGGGCAAAATGATTTTTGAGGCTCCTGCAGCTTTTATTGACTGACCAGAAAGCTTTGATATGTGGGAAAAACTTTTGTATCCAAACATATTTAAGAGGAAACCTTTTCAAGATCACAAAGAAAGAAGAACAAATATGCTCATGTCTCAGGCTTCTTTTAGTTTTAGCATTAAGAAAATAGCAGTTAGCAATGCGGTAATGACATTTGGATAGGCCATTCATCCCTTTGTATTTGAAAAGGAACTCGATTTTAAGGGATTTGTATGGTGGCCGAGAAGCAGTGATGGTGGTAGGATTCTGAGTGTTCAAGCCTTTGAGATTGACATTTTTGCCTTTTGGTTGTGAGATGGGGTGTCCAAAAAAAAGGGATTGTGAAGAAGAATTAAACAATGAAAAGAAGGAGCCAATTGAACTATTTTGAAAGAATTGTCTTTGATCCCTCCTCTAGTCAAAGCACATTCTGCATATGGATTCTTGCTTCATGGTCCTTGGAATTATTAGCTCCTTGCAGGGACCATTTCTCTTCTTTCTCATGCCAATTGAGTGTGAAACACTTTTTGATATACACCATATTTCTTTTTATACATAGCTGTAAATTTTTCTAGAAGTGGATTTTTAATACTTATTTCCTGTACAGTTTAAGTTAATCAAAAAAGAATTTAAAATAAAATTTCACTATATTATATGGATATCTTAATCAATATTTTTATATTTTAAAATTATCAATTACTAATATATAGTCAGATTAATAAATCTTCTCCTCTTCACATTGAGCGCTTAAATTCAAATCTCAATAAATACGTAAATTTTTAATTATTTATGTGTATTGTAAATAGCGATGTTCGACTCATAATATAATTAGCGATGTTCAACTCATAATGATAGACTTAGTGGTGTGTGAAGGATTAAAATTTAAAAATACAAAATAAAAAATAAAAATAAAGCAAAATAGAATCAAATGGTAAAGGAGGGAAGAGGAACTTTTGGGTTGAGAACTATTGGTACATTTACCAAGAATTGTGATATCCCAGAGAGACCATTGAGGAATTCAGTCCTGTAATGAAGGAAGTTTCATTCACCCTGTTCCTAGCTACCTTGGCTATAGGTACATATATCAAGAAACCTGATATCACAATAGACCTAATCATGCTGCATACTTCGCACTACACTTTTGGGGCATTGACAATCTCTCTTTTGACAAAAAGGATACCCAAAATTACAAGAACCCCACAAAGTTGTAAACATTTCACAAAAGATTTTCATGGCAGATCACTAGTTTAGATGCCATTCTTTTACTGAAAAACAAAGCTGGAACCATCCATCTAATATGAACCTCCCCACATCCATCATTATACTAATTTTCCCATAATAAGAAAGTATATATTCAAACATTTATTCTCATAACGGACGGAAAAAAGAAAAAAAGAAAGAAAATTCCTCCCTTCCCCAACCTAGTGAAGTTCTGAACTTTGAAGCGGTGGTCATGGCTGCTTCTCCAAGAAGAAAATGATACTGAGAAGCACAAGATTCCAATGGGAAAAGATCCAGTTTGTGACATAATATAAATTCAACATTGGGGTTGGAGATGATGATGAATTTGATATCAGCTTTTTCTTCTTCTTCCTCTTGTGAGGTCAAAGAAATTGGTCGAGGGTTGCATGCACTCGTGTTGTTGTCTTATTGATAAAGCGTATCTAGCACACCCACCCCCCCCCGCCTGGCCGGGGGGGAGTTGGGATGGGAATGGCATCGATACCCTGGATTTTTGTCTGGCGACCAAGAAGAAAGAGGAGAGAATTCAGTCAAAGGCTTGAACGTGAAATATGGTCAAACTGACAGAGGCTCGTGCTGTCTCGAGTGTTGTGTTTGGAAGCGAAAGATATGATTGAGATGATAGCATTGCTTAACCTGCCCGTACAAAAGTTGTGTTTACAGAATTTGATAAGATGTGACTCTGTCTATTGTCCCCTTTTTTTATTTTTTTAAATGTTTGAAAATTTTTAATTATTGTATAAAAATAATTTGTTTTAAATTTTATTGTATAATTTTTAGTTCAAATTATCATCCTCACGACAAAATTTAACATATTTATAAAGAGTGTATACGATCGGCACATGTTCAAATATGCTTATAGGAGATGTGGTTTGAATAAAAAATTAGGAAAAAAAATTGATAGATGAATAAGGAAGGAAAAGAGATTTTTGGTCTATTACAAAATAAATAAAATAATTAATGAATTATATTTGTCATTTACTCTTTAGGTTAAATAATTTTTCATTCACGTAAGTAAATTCTTAAAATTTTAAATTATGAAAAAGAAAATTAGTTTTTAAATGTAATTAAAAAAATTGGATATAGTATATCTTAAATTGTGAATAAAACTGTTAAAAAAAAAGAGTACTTGAAAAATTAGTCTAAGAAAGATAAGAATAAACAAAATTTTAGTATGTTAAATCAAGAGCTAGCCTTGATATAGAATTTGAAAAATATAAATTATAAATTGAATATTTAACTATTAAGTTAATTTGATAAGTGTGAACTTCTCAGCCTGAAGTTTTTTTTTTTTTTTCTTTTTCATTTCATATATATCCTCCCTAATTTAAGATGCATGGGCTGCTTACGTTAACAGGTAAGAGGGAAAACTAACTAATTTTGTTGGTAAGACTCTTATTGTTCCACTTAATCTCACACTTTTCATAATTTTTTATTACATTCATCATTTTCTTTTTAAATAAATTTCTCTCTACTTACACCCTTATTATATTTTTTATTAAGTAAAAATTTTAGATTTTATTCATATTTTTACTCCTGATGTGTCTAAAAAATGTAAAGTAATGGACATAAAAATAGAAAATTAAAAAGCTGCTTATTGTTTTGATTTACGCAAAACTAAGATTGTATTTGGGAAGAAACTCTTCCTAATTTAAACTAAAATTTTAATTTAAAATAATATTAATTTAAATAATTTTTATTTTTAAAGAGCTATCATATACTCACAATACATTATACTTTTTCTCTCTCATTAATTATTTGGCTTCACATTTACCTCACATTTAATAATATTTTATTAAATTCATCTCAATCTAATCCTTATCCGACCACACTCTAATTTTTCTACATCTCTAAATTTATATGTATTCGTGTTTTTTATAAATTACATGTACTAAAATGTCAACATAACTTATAATGCTCATAATAAATTTCTTGTATTCGAGTTTAAATATTTTACTTTAACTGATACAAAAATTTAGAAGAATATTTGATTATAAGTAACTTATTATCTTATCCTTATTAATTTAAGAGCTTAATAGATTTTATATTTTTAAATAAAAGAAGTTGACTGTAAAAATGAAAGAAGAAATATATTTTATTTTACATGTAAATACATATTTATTTTTTAAATAATTTTAAAATAAAAAATTAATTTCAAACGCAAAACTAATTGTTTATTCATATAGCGCCAACTTTTCTGTTGATATTGAACTTGTCCCAACATGCCACAATAGTGTAATGGGATTCTAGGCAGCCATGAAATGATCTAATTAGTTCAATTTGCTCCCTACAAGGAAGTAAAGTTCTTGGGATTCCATTTTTGTGACTTCTGCTGGCCTTTGGACCACATTTGTGTTTTGATTAGTCTGGCAACAAATATTAGAGGCGCGCGCGCACACACACACATACATATATATATATATATATATATATATATATATATATATATATATATATATATATATAGTAACCTTGTAGATGTCCTTAATCCTTCTTTGTGGAAGGTGGATGACAGGTCTTTTAACTACTAATCATTGGAGCAAAGCATGTACCCCATCATCACTGCAGTTCCATTTATGCATAACTCATTTCAATCATTCAAATTGACAAGATTTTCTTTTTTTTCTTTTTTATTTTTTATAACTCTGTGTTCCTTTCTATGTTAGATTTTGTGGATCTTATGGATGCTTTAATTGTCTGCCTTTAAAAAAAAAAATAACTTTTATTAGTGGAGTTACAGAAGAAAAACTTTTAAAGTCATAATTTGAAGTGATGGTTAATGGGTCAAGGTTTGAATCACAAACAATTAAAAATTAAAAAATTATATTTACTCTATTATTTAGTGTATTTACAAGTCTTTTCAAGTTATCAATACATTTAATCTCAAACAATATTGGTATCTAAGGCTTGTTTTGGTTTGAGAAGGGAAAGGAGAGAGGAAAGAGGAGAAAGAGTAGTACATTTTTACTTTTATTAGAGGAAAATAGGAAGGGAATGAAAGAGAAAAAAAGAGAGAATAATTAATTTAGTTTACTATTTTATCTCTCATCATCTATTTTGTTAAAATTTTTAATGTTAAAAATGTGATCAATGTTGTTATTATTACTCCCATTTTATTTATTTATTTATTTCCAATCCCTCCAAATTGGAAAGGGAGGAAATGCTGATGTGGAGGGGGAGTGATATCCTTCCTGATTTACTTCCCCTCTACGTTTATATCCAATCAAACGAGATAAATGTCTCATTTATCTCAATATTTATTTCCCCTTCTTATTTACTTTCACAAAACAGTCAAATCAAATCAAGCCTAAGAGAGGTTGGGAACCAAGGGGCTAATAATTTTGCAAATTTTTGGCAAAAGAATTTGGTAATATATTTATTGCTGCTCCATTGAGAAGTATTATTATTTTTTTCTTTTTCGTGAGTTTTTTTTATTGGACATGAATGCAGGAGGTTGATAGGATGCACTTTCATAGTTTTCGTGAACATTATTATAAAGATTTATCGATATAATAATTTAATAGTTAAATATTATTTTTTAATTATAAAAAATCAAAATCCAAGTACTAAAGTATAGGGGAAAAAGTGAAAACCATTATGTATTGGATATAACAAAGTTTGCTCTCATAACAAAGGGTTTCCCCCCCCCCTAGTTTTGCAAATGAAGTGTAATTCCTAGCTACCATAAAATTTCATGGAAATTAAAAATGAAAAATATAAAAAATAAATAAATAAATCAAATCATGTATTGCTTATCTGGAAATGGCCAAATTGATGGGTAAACATTATGTGGTCCATTGTAGGGAATAATTAACCGTGGGACGAATTATCAAAACAACCAAAGTGATTTTTTTTCCCTTTTTGCAATTACCTAAAAGTTTTTGAAATAAAAAAAAAGCTAGAAAAGGAAAGGTTGAGAATCAAAGAAGATAATTCTTTCCTTTCAATGTCCCCTTATATTCACTTTGCACGTGAGGGCATCTTTCCTCTCACTCTCAATTGCGAAATTGTTGGGTAGATTTGAGTAATTAACAAAATTCATCCATCAATTATTTTGTTTACCTTAAAAGAAATTAAAATGTTTCTTTTTTATTTATTCATCAAATTTTTTTCCCCTGTTGCTTTTGATCCAAATTACCATTCTCATGACAAAATCCCACAGATTCATTAGAAAAGTATATGATTTGGGGAAATTCTTAAGTGCACTCGATACATGTTTTGGCTGTTTGTACCGCTCGTAATAGAAGTTGTACAATAAATTTTGTGTACAATATTATCAGCAAGTGATACAAGCACTCAAAGTATCCAGTGCACGTGTACTGGATGCACCTAAGAATTTTTCTATGATTTGTATGTGTTTAATCTGTCGTATTTCCTCACGGGGTAGTAGTTTGAATAAAGAGTTATGAAAAATAGTTAATAAACTTTTTTTTATTAATAAGAGAATTTGCAATCATTATTTAAAAATATATATATGACTCATATCTAAAGAGAGGTTCGAACTCGAAAAATTAATGTAGAATTCTCAATACCATCCATTTCGATCAACTCAGAAGACAAAAAATAGTTAATAGATGAATAAAGAAGAAAAAAATTTAGTATGTTTTAAGACAAACAAAGTAGCTAATGGAATAAATTTGTCAATTTGTCTTTAATCTTTATTATAAATTAAAAGTTTTAAAATATTTTATCTTTTTAAAAAGTATAATGTACAAACATAACTAGCCATTCAGAAAGGCAAAACTTAATTTAAAAAAAATTAAAAGGTAAAAGGTTCCAAGTACTAAACTTTAAAGAAAAAATATATATTTTTATCCTTTAACTGTAAAACATGTAATTTTTGTCTTTAAGTTATCAAAACGTGTTAAATGTACTTTTTTTTTTTCTGGGGTCTATTTCTGCTATTAAAAACCAAAAGAATGGTGGTAATTTAGTGAATTTCAGTAATTTTTATTCTTTTTTAAAACTTTCTTTTTTTTCAATATAATCTAGTTTTTATTGACACAAATGACATGTCACAATTTTTTTACACTTTATACATTAAGTACGATATTCAATGTCTATTAGATCAATAGAAAATAATTACTTTAAATCCAAGATATTCCTTTTTCTTATAAAGAGTCAAAATGGTCTAGATTGGTTTTGTAAAATGGGTGAATAAAGGTCAAGTAGTTTTGAGAAAAATAGATAAAATATTTTAAAAATAACAAAAAAAAAAGATAAATTGACTAAAATTGACTAAAATATCATCATTTTGTAGTATTTTAACAGAAAGAATTGAAGAAACGATAACATTTAATATATTTTGATAATTTGATGGCAATAATACATGTTCTATAATTGGAAGATAAAAAACAAAACTTTTAAAAGTGCACGAACACGTGAAACCTTTTGCCCTAAATCAAACGATGGCAAAAAATAGAAAGTTCTTAGATAAACGTATAATTTGTACCTTCTAAAGTGGTATAACATTGTGAGCTTTATTATCCACAAATGTAAAGTCCATCTGAGAATTTTTCCATAACAAAGAATAGTTCAATTCAGCCTTATGTTTATTTTGGTAGCATAATAAATTAATTGATAATAATTTTTATTTCTTTTGAAAAAACAATATAATAGAGCAGAGATTAAAACTTTATCAAGTGTGAATATATGGGAAAAGAATAGCAAAACTCTTATGTATACAAACATATATAAGAATATTCTTAAACCTTTTTATAATTTAAATACAAATATGCTTTATTTATAAAATATTAATAATTATATTATTTTCCCCAAATAGATCATAAAACTAAATTTTAAATTCATAAATTCTATATAAAATTCTAACTATACTTACGTTCTTTTAGAAAAATTGAATATAATTCTAATTTAGGCGGACCTAAAATTTAATATGAGAAACCTCTCACAAAGAATTCACATGCAAAAATTTAAACTCTGCAAGATTGGACCATTACACTCACGTATATTGGACCATAAGATTCGAATGACAACACATTTGGGCCCCCAAATTAAAACAGGCCGGTCTAGTTGGTAGCTTCGTTCTCATCGAGGTATTGGGATTGGGCCTCTTGTTCCCATTATGTTGCTTCTACATAATTTACGGCGAGCCTTAGCTGTTTGTGACATCGCCAGCTAAGAGTCCAATCAGAGTCATCTCCCCAATCTACGTATATTCCATTCTCTTCTGAAACCGTTGTGAATATAATACTACAAAAATTCTCTCTTTCTCTCCATTCGCGTCTCTTTAGATCTCTCTGCTTGTAAAGGAAGAAAAGGGAGGAAGAAAGCGGCGACTGAGTTTGAAATTCACGGTGTCGCTTCACCTTCTTTCTCCTTTACTTTTACTATTTTTTGACGCCTTTTTATTTTGATTTTCTCTTCATTTCATATAATAATTGGTTTTGCACGCGATTCTCTCTATCTATATATATCTCCGATTCTCATCTCTTCCGTTCACCTTTAAGCATCTATAGCAATTTCGGCAGAGCACGATGTCTTACGCCTATCTATTCAAGTACATAATCATCGGAGATACCGGTAAATTTTTCCGTTAATTGTTTAGGTTTGATTGTTATTTTTCTGTTTCCTTTGTTGAATTCTTTTGATTTCGATATTTTGTATTTTTGATGAGGTATTTTGCACGTGAATTATTTGGTAGATGATGATCTGATAAATGATTGATTGTTAATACTTGGCTTGGTATGTTATTTTTTTTTTAAATTAAGAGGTTTTATTGCTGTTAATTAGATCGTTATGGAAGATGCAATTAAGTAGGAAAGCCGTGCTTTATTTTAGCCCGAGAAATGTCATAGCTTTCATTAACATAAAAAATGTGCTTTTGTTTTTGTTAATAAACCTGGGATTGAATTTTTGTTAATAGTTCAAGCTGCTAGATCTTGTTTCGCACGATCTTCTACCTTTTAATGGTTGAATTCTTGTTGAGGTACATAAAAATGATACCATGGCTGCATGGCTGTTTTTGGATGAGATATCTGGATTATTTTGCTTGTTATTCTCCTAATTATTATTGGCACAAGACAGGTGAGATTGGATGCAAATTTCTAAGCTGATGGTATAAATCAGCAGGTCAAAAGGCTAGCACTTTGGATTGAATATACAAAGTAATTGGCGATAATCTGTGGCAAGGAGTTGTGAAGCACCATGAACTCTCCATATTTCTGGAAAGGAGAACATATTTTTGATGAAGAACAATAAAGATATTTGCGAACAACTTAGGTTGTAGAATATGTGGATGAAACTGTGCAGTTTTTCCAATCTTCCAGACTAGACTAGACTGGATAACTATATCTATGATTCCAGGGGATATATATATAATACAAATGGAATACTATTCTTGAACAAATGTGAATTGTGATTCCCTAAAAAATTTAAATCATGAAGAATTTTGAGAAAGCTTTTTTTTTTCAAGGATGTGTTTCCTTCAAGTTGATGTATTTTTGAAATGTACTTTCTTCTTTACCATGTAAAATACCATTCACAACTGAAGAGGTTGATATTATTTGATTCTCTGTGTTATTGAAAGTAATAGCTTCTTCCTGGTGTGCTAAAAGATGTATCAACATTCATAGGGCTGCTCAGTATAATACAATGATAATTTGTTAGATTTTTCCATGAGATAGATAAAGAATTGTTCTCATAAGTGTGATCTTATGTGTAGGAGTTGGAAAATCATGTCTTCTTCTGCAGTTTACTGACAAAAGATTTCAACCAGTTCATGACTTAACCATTGGTGTTGAATTTGGAGCCAGAATGATCACAATTGACAATAAGCCTATAAAACTACAAATATGGGACACGGTTTGTATTAGTTACTGTTGATCTCTTTTTCCTTTGTTAATTTTGAATGGCTGTAGAGTTGTCTGTATAGCTGACATCTTCTTTTCTTGCTGTAGTAAGCCATATTCATGTGGAAAATGTATAATTTCAATTATTTGTTTAAAATTCTGGAAGATTTATGCCTCAAATTTGGGACACTCCCTAGATCAATGACTGAATTTCCATAAATGATTCTTTTATATATGATAGGCTGGTCAAGAATCATTCAGGTCAATTACAAGATCTTACTACAGAGGTGCTGCTGGGGCTCTGCTAGTTTATGACATCACTAGGTATTGTTTCATTTTGGATCCTTTAAGGCTGTCCTTTAAAGGCTGAATGCAAGCATTTGTTTTTTCTTTTTATTTTTCCTAGAGCCGAGAAGAAAGAGGAAGAATATATGTCAATTGGAACCTGGAACCTGTAGAGTTAGCAACTGTTCTTTGTTAGTGCCCGCTTTAATGAGACATTGGAGTCAATGTATTTACTAGAAAGCAACCTTCAGAGTGAGCAAGAATAATTGCACATTTTTATGTGTGATACTACCTCCATTTTACAATATAGGTCGTTTTGGACTTGAAAAGTTTTTTCACAATATAAGTCGTTTTACAAAGTTCTATAAATATTTATTACTTCTTTTCCACCTCTACCCCTCCCTACAATCTCTTTCTTTCCACTAATTATAACACAACTCTCCCTAATTATCAAAGTAGATAAAGATTTAATTAGAGGTATTTTTAGAAGTTTAGTTTTAAAATTGTGTGGAATTTATGACCCTTAATTCTTATGCATAAGTTTAAAATGACTTATGTTGTGAAACGGAGGTGGTATGATCTAGTAAAATTGAGCATTGAGTTCCATCTTGCCTTATTAGTGGTGCAAGGAATGGTTTTGTTCAAAATATTGAAAAATGGCAGATGAAACTGTAGATATAATTCCACCTATGGTGGTTAATAGGATCCTGTATTTATTCTGGTTGATTAGATAAATTTCTTTAGCAAGGTGAAATCAATTCTTTTTTCTGCCTCCATTTAGAAAAGGTTAAGCAGTATGGCTTGTGCTTCTCAGACAATTTCTTGATTTTATTAATCATAGTAGCCAATGTGCGGATTATGGGTTATTGTTCCTGAATCAATGTGAATCGGTTAATGCTTATAGCTCTTTCCTTTTCATTTTGCTACTATCAAAGAATGGCCTGACGTTTTCAATCATTCAGGAGGGAAACTTTTAACCACCTTGCCAGTTGGCTGGAAGATGCAAGACAGCATGCAAATGCAAACATGACCATAATGCTGATAGGCAACAAGTGTGATTTAGCTCACAGAAGGGCTGTGAGTACTGAGGAAGGTGAACAATTTGCCAAGGAGCATGGGTTGATATTTATGGAGTGCTCTGCAAAAACTGCTATGAATGTTGAAGAGGTGATTGGAATTCTTCCCTTCGATGTTAAATCAACTTTGTAGGATGCCGTAGTTTTAGTTTTGCCTGACATTGTATTTCTCTTCATAAATATATGTACACTGAGATATTTCTTCTCCTTTTGTTAAGGCATTCATTAGCACTGCTGCAACAATCTATAAGAAGATTCAAGATGGAGTTTTTGACGTTTCAAATGAGGTATCCTATGCGCCTTTTTTAAAATCTTTTTTTCCTCTATTTCTCGCTCTCTCCCTGGATGAGATTTGGTTTGAGTTTCTATGGTATGAGTTCATCTTTTACTTAATGTTAATAAAGAGTTCTCCTTGGTTTGGTGCAAGGAATTACAATTAAGACTTCGATGAAGAGAAAAGGTTGGTTAGTGCAGAAATATCAATCCAAATAAGCAATATTGAAAAGTTAGTGCAACTAGTTGTGTGTGTCATTATATAACAATATAACGAACAGAGTTGGAAAAGAAGCTACTTTTTTTGGTGAATTGTTTCCTTCACTTTGTTTTAATTCCTATTCAAGGTAATATCTTTGTACCTGTTGGTAACCCAATAGCAATTGGAGATGTTTGGTCTACTCCATAGTTAAGATTGGTGCACTTTAACGTCTTATGTCTCTCCTTTGTAATGATAACTGTGCATACACATTGTCCTTATGGTGGTTTTTCGCTTACTATACTGCAGAGTTGTTATCCACTAATTCTCTGATTATGTTAACCCTTTTGGTTTCTTTCGCAGTCTTATGGGATCAAAGTTGGATACGGAGGCATCCCAGGACCATCAGGTGGAAGAGATGGAGCTGCTGCCCAAGGAGGGGGGTGTTGTAGTTGAAAACAAATTATTCTCCATGCTGGTCATGTTCTCATAATCGTTGTTGATTCATGGTTTTATAGGTCGTTTCTGGGTTGTTGCTACTTGTCTTTTTCATCTGATTGTCTAAATTATTATATATATGTGAAGAAAAATTAAGTAAAGGAGGTCAGTACATAGGGTTATTCTTTGTTCTGCGGATATTTCTTACCGTTGTAAACATTTACTCCCAAAGCTGTGAATAGAGTTGTGTCTGTTCGACTTTTGTGTCCGTGTTCTGTTCACTTCTTTTTAACCTCTGTATCCCGGTGCTGCTTGGCATCTGCTTTTAATTGAACGTTTTCTGTAGACATTCTCACTATTGGATCTGCATGCATCCATTTATATTCGCGTTTCCTGATTGGAATATGTGTTTAGGAGGGGGAATTATTTAGTGATCTTGAATTTAGTCGTAGTTGACTATTGTTGTGATGGCTTGAGCCGAGGTCCAAGTTCCTGCACTCAACTACTGTTGCCAAGTACCATCAAATTTAGTTTTGCATGTAATTTGGATATTGTGATAGAATTTTAAGTTAGGTCTTATTAATTAGTTACAAGCAATAAATATGTTTTGAAAGTGATTAATATTTTACTTCCATAACAAACGAAATCCATAGAAGCACTCTTTCCCATCTTTTTAGCATATCATGATGTTGTTGAGATGTCAGGCGCAGGCATAAGAATGCACAGGAGGGGGAAGGAATTTGCCATTGGAGGAGGGTAATTTTATGCGGTATAATTGTTCTACCTTCAAATTTTACGATTGGAAAAGCCATCCCACCCCTCATGTCTTCTCTCCACAAAACAGAAGAGCACTGGCAAGCCCATCCTAGTGATTGATAATTTTTCTTATACCACTACTGAAAGGACATTTCGGTTTTTAGCTTCTTCGACAGCCACACACAGCAAAAAGGCAACCAAAATTCCAAAATCCAATAATTAATTACCGAATCAAAATTTCTAATGCTAAGTGCTAATAAGCAAGTTGACAAATCGAGCAATAAATAATTGTTTTTCATTATTAAGTAAATATTTGAAATAAATTATTAAAAAATAAATAAATAAATAGACGGTGTCAAAACGTCTGGGTGTGGATAGTTTCACGTGCTGCCTGTGACGCTATCAAAGTCTCCCAGAAAATCATGAGGAAACAAATCACCTAAGATTTTTTTTCTCTAACAAAATTACAAATTAATAAATTAATATGCCCAAATTACCCTGACATACAATCTCCGCCGCTAATTGGTTAGGTTTTCCCGTAAATTTCCTCAAAACAAATGGCTAAGTGTAATTAGCGTCTCCTATAAAGAAGCTTTCACTTCATTTCTACATCAGTCCAGTTGCATTTCCACTTCGAAACAAGCCCAAGGAGAAGAGCGGAGACTCTGTGGGAGCGTGGAGAGTGTTTGGGCGGAGAAGACGACGGCAGTGTCATTTTCAATGGCTGCTATTGGATCGTCGGTGAAGCTTTCTGCTTATTGCGGCATTGCGACTGATAGGAGTGACGGTGGTGTTGCTAGAGCTGCGGCTTCGCTCCGGAAGCTTTCATTCGCTTTGTCCGATGTTTCAGGTGAGAAATTGGTAGTTTCTAAATCTGCTACGCAAGGACGAGGTCGTTCGGAGTCGAGGAAGCCGTTGATCGTGTCTCCGAAGGCAGTTTCTGATTCTCAGAATTCGCAGACATGTCTGGACCCTGATGCTAGTCGTGTAAGCAAAATCCTGTCAAATTATTCTCCGAAGCATCGATAAATGTTCTGTTTGATGAATGCTGTGTTGGTTTTGTGATTTTATATGGTGAAATGCATTGCATAATTGGTGTCAAAGTTTTCACTTTAGTGCTGTCATTCTCGGTTTGTGAGACGATTTGAAAAAACGCGACTTATCTTCGTATTGAAGTCATTGTGTCTTCTACTTCTAGATCCAGGCTCTGCGCTATCTTTCTATCTTGCTATGTGCAATTACCTATGTAGTACTGTATGTATATTTAGTGTTTTATATGCTCGGACATAGATGTGTATAAACGTTGTTGAATTTAGAAATGCTAATGAGATGATATTTTTATTTTTATTTTTTGTGCCTGATCTTTGATATGGGCATTTGATGCAGAAGAACTGAATCTACTTTGTTCGTGCTATAGCAAATCGAGGATAGGTTTTGTGGTATTATGACATTTTTGCAAATGAGATGCTTTTGTATTTGTTTTTCAACTATATATATCTGTTATGGTAGTTAAAAGGAGAAAAAAGTCATGGTTATGGTCCTTATGATCAGTTCGGGGGGAAAAAAAAAAGGTTATTTAAGAAGAATTTGTTTGTTGTTGGTTTCTCTGAACAATGTGTTTGGAGTTTCTAGATTTAAGTATATCTTGGAACCTTCTTTAACTGAAATTTAAAAATTGAAAAGATATAAAGGGAGAACTCCTCATCAAAAAGTATAACCAACTTCTTTTCCCTGAAATCCATAATTGCATATATCGTAGTTCACTAAACATTTAAACATAGTAAATGATAAGTTCATTTTCAAAATATGACATTTACCCTTTACAAGCATTTGCAATTGGAGAATTGAGCTCAAGCTCCTTTGCCTTTTTTCTTGATTTGGAGTGGCAAAGGATACCAGCAACTCTAAGGCTTCATAGATCTCTGAATGGAATTATTTAGTGATCTTGAGTTTATGCTATGTTTTTATACAGAGTGTGTTGGGGGTTATTCTCGGAGGTGGAGCTGGGACCAGGCTTTACCCACTTACAAAGAAGAGGGCAAAGCCAGCTGTTCCTCTGGGAGCAAATTATCGATTAATTGACATCCCTGTCAGCAATTGCTTGAACAGTAACATCTCCAAGATCTATGTTCTTACCCAATTTAACTCTGCGTCTCTCAATCGTCACCTTTCACGGGCATATGCTAGTAACATGGGTGGTTATAAGAATGAAGGCTTTGTTGAGGTTCTCGCAGCTCAGCAAAGTCCAGAAAATCCCAATTGGTTTCAGGTGCGTATCTCATTGAAGCTCATTATTTGTCTTGTGTCCTCCATAGAATTTCTAAATTTGACCTTCTATTTTGCATAAGATGCTACGTGCCAGAATAAGTCTTTTAACCAAGGCTAATTTGATTAAATGTATAAATGAACCACTACATAACTACAGTCTTAAGTTAAATTAGCCAGCTATCTCTTTCATATCTTTATGCTGCTGGCATAAGTGACTTCTGGGTGCTTAGATTTATCTGAAATCCATCAGGTGACGTGTTGTTTTAGCCATGTACCCTCATGCTTCCAGTATTTGTCAAAGGCATGTAACCAGATGCAATATATTAAATGGTTAGGGTACAGCTGATGCTGTGAGGCAGTATCTATGGCTATTTGAGGAGCACAACGTTCTTGAATTCTTGGTTCTAGCTGGAGACCATTTGTACAGGATGGACTATGAGAGATTTATCCAAGCTCACAGAGAAACAGACGCTGATATCACTGTTGCTGCTTTACCAATGGATGAAAAACGTGCCACTGCATTTGGTCTGATGAAGATTGATGAAGAAGGACGCATTATTGAATTTGCAGAAAAACCAAAAGGAGAACAATTGAAAGCCATGAAGGTATGCATTTTTATCAGTGTATGGAGCTGCTGTATAACATACATTATTAGTTTTAAAGTTTTCTAATAATATTCGTCTGAACCTCCTTTCAGGTGGATACTACAATTCTAGGTCTTGATGATGCGAGAGCCAAGGAGATGCCCTACATTGCTAGCATGGGTATATATGTTGTGAGTAAAAATGTAATGATAAACTTACTCAGAGAAAAGTTCCCTGGAGCTAATGATTTCGGCAGTGAAGTTATACCCGGTGCAACATCAATTGGATTGCGAGTACGCTAACTAAACAACTCTATTTTTCCCATCTACCTCCTGTGAAAGTTTTCTCTTTGAACTGTGATTGTCTACATTTGTTTAGGCTAGCTGTCCTTGTCTAACAGTGGATTATTTTTCTGGCATACAGAAGTAGCTAATGTGATCATTTATTCTCTCAGTGTTAGAATATTTGCTTGCCAAATCTAGAAACTTGGACAAAATACAATGCTGTGGTGATGATTTATTGCACATTTCGAGTTTCAGTTCTGCACTTTTAGCTGTTGCCTCTTCACACAGGTGCAAGCTTATTTATACGACGGTTACTGGGAAGACATTGGTACAATTGAAGCCTTCTATAATGCCAACTTAGGAATCACAAAAAAACCAGTGCCAGATTTCAGGTTCCTTTTACTTATTTTCTTGAACGGGGTTATATTTCTTGAAATTGTTGGTGGTTTATGTCATTTCCGTACTTAATGCAGCAAAATTCTAATTTGGTTTTCATCCTCTCTTGCAGCTTCTATGACCGTTCTGCTCCAATCTACACCCAACCTCGATATTTGCCTCCCTCTAAGATGCTGGATGCTGATGTCACAGATAGTGTCATTGGTGAAGGTTGTGTAATCAAGGTAATATTTGCTTTCCAGATAAGACAACAAATTCAGCCCTCAAATTTCTGGGGAATCATTGCATTTCAGCTCTATATTGTTACGTCACAGATTGTGCCACAGCATCAGAATTTATGCCTTATCAGCTCCTTCTAACTTGCATTACACCATTAATTATCCTTGATATATTTGAGATCAAAGTTAAATAAGTATTTACATGACTTGAGTACACTGAACAAGTGAATGTTAATGAACGTGAGCATATTTGTTCAATTGCTTTTTGCAGAATTGTAAAATTCACCATTCTGTGGTTGGGCTAAGGTCATGCATAGCAGAGGGTGCAATTATAGAAGATTCACTACTGATGGGTGCAGATTATTATGAGGTAATGCTCCAAGTGAAATTGAAAAAAAAAAAATGTAGTCTGGAAAACGCTATGTTGGGATGTGTTGATAATGGATTTAGGGGTATCATCTTCAGCCCATTCTTTTCGTCGGCTAACTTATCTTATTTTTGTTGTACTTGATCCAGACGGATGCTGACAGGAGGCTTTTGGCTGCGAAGGGTAGCGTCCCAATTGGTATTGGGAAGAACTCTCATATTAAGAGAGCAATTATCGACAAAAATGCTCGCATTGGTGATAATGTGAAGGTACCTATTTCCCATATATCCACAGCATTGCACGTGTGGTGGGTTATCCTACTTGCCAACTAGCAGCCTGACATCATGTGCATCAAATTCAGTTTATCCCCTCCCATGTTTCTTGGTCATTCAACCGGGGAGTTTGTACATCGTCATTAAAAGCACAAAACTTAGCATTAAATTCTGTTTGCAGATAATCAACGGCGACAATGTTCAAGAAGCAGCGAGAGAAACAGATGGATACTTCATCAAGAGTGGGATTGTCACTGTCATCAAGGATGCTTTGGTTCCCAGTGGAACCGTCATCTAGAGATTTCAATCTCTTGACGCTCCATTCCTGGTAGATTTCCTCCTTTTTGGCCTAAGAAGTGAGAACAGATTATAGGAAGCCGACCTTTGCTTTACTTGCCTTTTCCTGTATGATATTTAAATGTATATGCAGCTAAGGATAATGTTCTCGATAGCATAATTGAGTCTTGCTATTTGCTAAATCAGGCTGTAAAGACCTCTCTCTAATATAATAAAGACCCCTTTCATAATGCTGCTATGTTTCTTCATATTCTTGTAACTTCGAGACATGATTTTGGTTTCGCCAAGATGGTGGTGGGTAGGATCAAGTTTTATTTACCACTAATCCTTTCGAGGTTTCCAAAGTCTAATTCAGTAAACATATAGCCGCCACAGTGCCTTGGTCATTGAGATAACGTTCAGCGTAATAGCCCCACCATAAATCACACTAAAGATGTGAGGGTGTTGGATTCAGCATTAAAGACTTAGGTGACCGGCCTATAATGCTAGGCCTCACAACGCTTAGTCTTTGATCCACTGATGTGCTAATGGGATTTTGACTAACTTCTTATTATCCTATCATGTTGATATTATGGTGAAAAAAACCATTTTATGATAGTCGGGTTTTGGCGACCAAGTTAGGCTACGTCCTGCCAAACCCATTATCCTACTGGGCGACATTAGCATTTGCCGACCTTACCTGTTTAAATTACTCCCCCACCCCACAAAAAGGAGAGAAAAGGGCAAAAAAAAAAAAAAGGGAAAGAGAAGCGCAAGTTTCAAATTTCTGACACCTCCCATAGAGAAAAGCAGAGAAACTGGATCAGGAAATTCAGTTTCTTCCCGGACCTTGCAACCATCTTGGAAGCGTCTGACTGGTTTTCCAAATTTACATGCGAAAGATGCTAGCCCAAAAAGACAGGAGTAGGGGAAAGAAGGGGAGGGGGGAAAGGTAGATATCTGCAAAATGTATCCACCAAAAATAATGCACACCGAGGTTCCCGAAGCATGTGTTTGTTGCCTACTTCCAGTCGTAGAGATTCAATAGTGTAGAAAAGCAAAAGGCAATACCTTGGAAAAATTCTCTATCAATAATAAAAAGAATGTGGCGCTGTGATGCAACATACGCTACAAGTACTGCTGTAGCTTTCCAGCCAGGCTTCTCCTCTCCTCCACTCCCCCAGTCTTCAACCTTGGCTTTGATAACTACTTATCCAAGCATATAATCGTTCACATTTGCAGCCCGGGAAGGATTGGCACCTCCGGGATCTTCCCTGGTCCTTTGGCCGTGAATAAGATTTTCCTACAATTCAGAAATAAAACAGTCATCAAAGGAAAATGAACAAAGAATAACAAATCAGAGGAATTTGCTCTCTCTTATTAGCATTCTCCAACATACTATGTTAGAACCAAAACATAATAGCCAAAAAAGTTGGGAAATGGAGAAGTGGCTGCTTCTCAGAGATCTGGGGGAAGACGAAAAACAGATTGTTAAGAGAATAATTTTTTTTCAATGAAAGATGACATCAAAAGCACGACTCTGGAACCTGGTTCATGATTCAAAGAAGGAACTGCCATGATCTTTTTAAAAATATCCAATTTATCAGGAAAATGGAGAACGAATAAGGACGCCTTGATTCCAAGAAACTGGATATTCTTCCATTGGCAAATTGATGTCTAGAGCTCATTGATGAAATAAAAAAGGTTTTACAGCAAGCTTACAGATGTTGCTCATTTTTCGTACCCGAGAATATCTCTTTTCTATAATAGAAATTAGCGATCTTTATAGAAAGTTCACGACTCTTCTATACCAGATCCCCAAGACAGGTAACCCTCGTGCAATTCATACAAGGAAGCAATCAATCCCAGTTGGCTTCAAGCTTAAGAAATCACTACACCCAAAATATGCACTAATACTGTTGTCGAAGAAGTCAAAATCTAAACATCATCATAGCCCCGATAAGAAGACCCATACTACAGATGCCAATCATCCAGGTGAAAGTGGTGATGTTTTTTCTGGAGGTAATTTAGATGAAGATGAAATCCTTTGTACCATAAGTTATTTCTCATGCTCCAAACATTAGCATCTAATCTTTTACCTGCTCAGCTTGACTAAAAAAAAGTAAAAAAATAAAATTGACCTGGGAAAATTATGGAAAATGAGATCCTTGACTCCAATGCGTCAAGCTAATATAAATGCTCACCAATTTCACTGAGAGGTGACACATTTCCAGTTCATACACTTGACTAGCAGTTCGCAGTTGGCAACACCTTGTCCAGCACCTAGCTATCCTGAAAAGACAACAATTCTAGTGGCTTATTTAATGTTTCTTTGTCGACTTGCAAGTTCCCGAACTATGCAACTATTACTTTTGTTACAGTCTGACATATAATTGATAATTAACAAGTAACAAGACAGAATATGGAACCCAAGATTGCTTAAAATAGGAACTAATTAAGATGACAACTTTCTGTAAATGTGATAAGAAACATCACTTCTTGTTTGTCCTCTGACAGCAAGCACTTCATATAAATCAACTTAAAAAATACCTTTACAGTAGAATTGGCTTCTCACACAGATATTTTTTTTAATCTGCATGCATTTCAATGTGGATTCAAGATGTAGCATCTACCATTTTTCTTCTAGATTTATTTTTTCAAATTACGAAGTAGAATTTTCTTTAATATTTTCGAAGGAGAAATAAGTTTATGAAGGTCACTAGTTGAGGATCTCCAGTTTCTCCATTATTCTATTTCATTATTTCCTATTGAATTGATTGTGATGTTCACTACCAATTTGTTATGTTAATAACTACAATTTTTAGTAATTCTCCAGGATCTCTGGTGCTTCTGTAGCAATGATTTTCCGTACTATTTCAGGAGACAACTTCCAGGCACTTAGACCTTTGTTATGATCATTATTAAGAAGAATCCCAAACCTGGGCATAGGTAGGTGACCTGGATCTCGTGCCACTGGCTTACACCACCTTTGATCCAATACTTCTTTGTTTCTTCTTGTAAAAAAAGTTTCCATACAAAAAGGCAATGCAGAAGGGAGAGAGAGTGATAAAAGAGAGAGAGTCTAATAACTGATAGAAAAGAGTCAACCAATTTAATTAATAGGTATGCTAAAAAATCTATAGGGCCAATTGGTATCTGCCTTGTAATTAGGCATGTCTTACTCAATCCAAATCAGGAAAAATATTTAGAGAACAAGAATTGAAAAAAAAAAAAAAACCTGATTTACATCAGCATAGGAAAGAAAATATCAAGAGTATCAGACAGATGCAAGACAAACACAGAAACCACAAACTGAAGACAACATGCAAATACAATTATGCCCCCGGTACATTCTCTAAATGTTACCTTGCAGATGTGAGGTTGAATATTCTGAAAGAAACCATTTAACAATTTATCTTTCTTTTGCCATTATGTTCCTCCATTTATCCTTGAGATCACCAGGATTACGGGTATCATGAAAAACATGCCTGCCAAATTCCAATATTTTCCTCCAAGGAATATTTTTGTTATCTGTGGTTGAGTACTTCTGAACTCCTTCCTGTAGGTAAATAGTATTAAAAGGATTAGAAACATATGCTAAAAATATCATGCAAAACCTAAAAAAGGATTTATGAATCATGCCATAAATATAAAAGGTAAACGCGCCAGATTTTTTCTGTACCAAAAGAAAAGAAACCAAGAACGAGCCAATATGACATAGAAGCCAATCTTCGCATAAAGAAAAATGGCAGCCTCATTAAGAACAGAATCTATTGAATTTTTACTTCAGGATGATATACTATCAGAGTTCCCAAAGGAAGGGGAAAAAAAAAAAAACCTTCCCATGGCCAGTACTCAGCAAAGCATCACACCTCAATTAACTATTTATTCTTCAGCAGACTTCTCAAATGAAAATAGTAAGGATCTAGCTGAATAGAGAGATGTTAACACCATCTGATTTGCGTTGATGACGGGAGAAGCTGAGAACCTTTCTTAGGTTTCTTGAACAAATAAAAACAGATACAAATTAAAGAGAAAGGGTAGAAGAGGGTAGTTGCCTTCCTCTAGCTATCTGAAGTAAGCAAAACTTCCTATCTGTAAAAGGTAATTAAAAAATGTGACTATTTTGACAAAATATTTCCCAGGGATATGATCAACAATATCATGAAGACAGACAATCAGAGAAAATAAAACAAAATTGCTACATAGAAGACATACCCTAAGCATTTCCTCCTCATCATCTTTCCATAGTAACTTCTTACGTCTCACACTGGGAAACAAATTCCAAGAACTGAAAAAAAGAAGCAAGGTTAAACACCTAAGGCTACACTTACATATGCTTATCAACATAAGTAGATAAATGAATTATAAAAATAGATGATCATGGTAACTGTGTTAAGTGAATTGTGTACTCACAAACGAGGAGAAGGCTCCATAACTTGCTTCAACTCAGTGGGGGCATTAAGCTCCTCAGTTTGCTCTATATTATCTCTCAGTGCTGAAGATGAAATTTGACATGAGCTCCTCAAACAATTAACATCAATAGGATGACCACTCCTTTCATCATTTATTTTAATACGCTTACTAGCTTTAGTAGGATCCAATTCTCTGCATAATGTATCAGTACTTTCAGACTCTCCTTTTTCTTGTAAAGCTACCGGCGTTGTAGGGTCATTGACAAAGGATGAAATATTTTCCTGCACTTGTTCTTCCATCTCTTCCACTCCAATTTCACCTTTGTCTTCCTCAATTGGATCTGCATCCTTATCCACACTTTTGGCTGAGCTAGAAAAGAAATTTTCCCTTCCTTGCTTTTCTTCCAAGGGGAAATCACTAAAATGGTTGTCTTCTACGTCATTTTGGGCTGTTTTTGCAGGTTTGTCATCATTCTGTTGTTTATGATGCTCCAACAGAATCTGTCTCCTAATTTCTACCATTTCAAAATTCTGCACCGTCTCCTCTTCCTCTGAATATACACCATTGCGTCCACATGCAACTATGGGTCCTGAATGTGTTTGGTGCCCAACTACCACAAGGCGGTCCTTGCATTCGCTTGGTCTGGCACTGCCACCATATTTACTAGATAATACATTAGATTCCCTGCCTAACACTACTATATCAGTTTCTTTAGGTGGAGAAACACTCCTTGTACTTTCAGGAGCAAATCTATTTTCTTCTTGTTCCTCCTCAGGTTGGACAACATTTTGCTGAATGGTAGCCTCGTCCAGTTCATTCTCATTCTCACTGCCAAGACTGCAATTTCCCTTACCTGTAGTCTGTAATTTCCACAATTTTTTCTGTTTTGATTTTTCAACTTCATGAATGTGTTTGTCTCCACTCATCATTTCCATGTCTATAAAACTTGACAAAGCTTTCTTTCTAAACAGAGCTTTTTCCCTTGCCTGACGTGATTCTTCAGTGGCTCGTCTATAAGAACAGTATGGGCAATAGAAGTTACCAACATCATCAAATTTAGCAGGGAACCCCAGGCACCTCTCATGAACAGCAATTGGACAGCTGCTATCACTACAAGACAGCATCTTGCCACCTTTATCACATTTTATACAATAGTCCTTCTCTGACCAACCCATTTCTGATCAGTATGCCTGTTCAGTTTCCCTTGAATAGCCCAAAAAGTCAAACTTCCCAGTATCAGCAAATATCTCAACACTCTGATTAATAGCTAAGGCATAGCAATATCAAAATTCATTGATGAATCTACACAACATACTCTCTCAGGATTCCACCTAGCTTCATTGCCAGAGATATCAACATGCAACCAATCAGAATTTGCTCCAGAGAAGATAGCTGCAGTAAGGCACATTTATGAAAATAAAAAGAGTGCTCAACAATTGACATCATAGTCTTGCCTATAATATCAGAATATAGTTCTTTTCTCATATATAAACACATACTCCAACTATCTAAAACCTCAAATCTTTCAAGGTCGAACAAACCTTTTCCACAATAGAAAAATCCCTTTAAGATCAATTTGTGTTTCTATAACAATCAGAAGTAATGTTCTTAAAAAGAAATTAGAAAAAAAAAATTAAAACAATCAAGCAAATTTCCATGAAAATAATCCTTTGACCTTAAATTGTTAAAGACATCCAAAATTTCAAAATTCAAAAAGCTAGCAAACACTTCTCAAGCATACATTTGCCTGAATTTTACTTGCAATATTACACTCCAAACACCAATTAACATTGTAACTTGAAAAATTTTATGATTCCAGTTCCAAGCTTTTACAAAAGAAAATAAATTCATAAAAATTAACTGTAAGAGTGAACCTAACGAAAAAAATTTGGATATAAAAAAAAGATTAAAAAAATTAAAACAAAAAATGTAGAATTAGATGAGCAAAAACTTGATAGTAAGTTTGGCTTAAGGTACAAAACTCGTTAGTAAGCATGGCAAAAATGGAGTTTCCTGATTCTCTAAACAATACAATGATGCTAATTCTGGTTAACAGATAAATCTCAATAACCACATAAAAAATGTAATCAATGAATTCGCTATGCTGCTTGGCCTTAAACTGTTGAAATTTCTCTCTGGCCAGCAACTTTTACATTAATATATATAAATCCTATCAACCTTATTGTTCGGTTCTAAAATCCTGAAAAAATCACTAGCTCAATTCTCCTCGCACCAGAGAAAGGTAAAACAGTTAATTCACAATGTTTCCTTCTGGATTGACACACACATCTTGCTCTAGCATTATCATTTCCGCTCAAAAGTAATCGAAATCAATAAAGGATTTTTCTGTATCAACCACAGATTTGGCTAGATACCTTTGCACACCACAGGTACGTATATTTGCAGACATGCATGCGTATAATCCGACGTAGATACAGTAGAAAACAGAAATCGGAGAAATTTACCGGTGAACTAACAGCAGGGAGTTCGAAGGAAGCTTTTGACGGCGGTCTTTGAGCTAATTTCTTCTTCACTTCTGCTTGCAAATTAGAATCTTAGGGTTTCTGCAATTTCAGCAATTCAGCCGGGGAGTGCTTCTCCCTTTTATAGCTGACTGAGAGAGTGAGACTTCGGTCTCTCATTCTCGAAAAAAGGTATAAAATCCGCCATCCCGCGAATTTGACGTCACCTCCCCTCACAACCGAAGGTGTATTATTATTATTATTATTATTATTATTATTATTATTATTATTATTATTATTATTATTATTATTATTATTATTATTATTATTATTATTATTATTATTATTATTATTATTATTATTATTATTATTATTATTATTATTATTATTATTATTATTATTATTATTATTATTATTATTATTATTATTATTATTATTATTATTATTATTATTATTATTATTATTATTATTATTATTATTATTATTATTATTATTATTATTATTATTATTATTATTATTATTATTATTATTATTATTATTATTATTATTATTATTATTATTATTATTATTATTATTATTATTATTATTATTATTATTATTATTATTATTATTATTATTATTATTATTATTATTGTAAAATTTTTAAATTAAATTTACATTTCATTTATTCACTTATTAACCCCTCAAATCATATAAAATTTTTAAAAATATTTCTTTTTAACAATTCTAAATGTCCTATTATTAATTCTATTATAATTTTAAAAAGTTGTTACTAAACAATATCTTGTGTTATGTAAAATAAGATTAAAAAATTAAATATATGCCTTTTATGCATATAATTTTACTAATTATAAAAACAGAATAGATAATATATTTAATAAAAATTTGTGCAATTAAAATTTTAAAATCAATAGTATAGATCATAATTATTTTACTTAAGATACTAATAAAAAGAATGATAAAAATAATTTTATTTTTTTTTCTATTTTATAAAAAAGGGGATTATTTATTTATATTATTTTTGATAAACTATTGAATTCTTCACTCATAATTTACCGAACAAGGATGAACAACTTATATGACAAACGAAAAAGCCTTGAACTTTTGTATGAGGACTTTGTTGCCAGGCTCGGTGAAATGTATGGGCTTGCCGCTAAAAGAGGAAGCAATACTCTTGCACCGAATTACCCGATAAAGATGTTTGATCTTTCACATCCTCCAGCATAACATTCCTCTGGTCTCTGATCAATACAAGCCAAGAACACCTTCAGTAACTACCTCTCCCGCGTATACCAACCGCCTATATGCTTAGCTGCGCAAACTACGGTCAAGAAACAGAGGAAAAAAGAGGAAATCTTGATGCAATTTCGATTCGTAATTGATGAAAGATAGATTTTTTTTTTTTGCGGGTTTGAAGAGTTCTCTTTAAGAGTTTTTTTTTTTTTTTTTGTGGGTTGATGTTAGAGGGGCACGTACATCACGAATGTGGATATCAGGCAGTAGTTGTTGACTTCAACGGGTTGGTTTTTTTTTTCCCCTTAAATAATGAAGGCAGTCTCTCATTTTCAATGTTTGGTGTAAATGAATTTTGGAATTGGTAAAGAAAGTGGCGAGATTTCTCTTAAAATGTTCTCTTTATGCATAATTTCCGGGCTATTTGATCTGGGTTCTTACCAGAATTTTAATTTCATATGCCGTTTTGGGCTCTAATGCATTCTTGTTTATCGCTTTCTGATATTGATCATGGAACTGTTTTCATGGCTTGTGGGATTTTTTTATAGCTTCATTTTCTGTTTGTGATATTGGGTTGAGCAGTTTTGCCATGAATGGGGATAAGAGGATCTTTGTTTCACCAGCTTTGTAGCACCGATAGCAGATGGCTGATCGTAGTTCACACATCTCAAAGGTCAATTCACGTATTGAAGTGAGTTTACCCCTGTTCCTTTGCTGAATCTTTTTATTTTTTAATCTGATAATTACTGGTAAATATCATCTGCAATTAATTTCAAGAAAAAAGACAAAAAGAATAAATCAGATTCATGGTGCAAGAGAAGAAGTAAAATTGCTAGAAAGTTGTTAAATAGAGAATCTGTCTTAACTGGATATTTACAATGAGATTATACATCTGTGAAGTGATGGGGAATGGACAAGGGAGGCTGCACTTCTTTTCTGTTGTCTGTTGACTGGGCATACGATTGTTGCATTTTTAGTGTATGTGATTCTTTCTCAGCGTCAACCGTATAGGGTGCTTGGCAATTTTTAGTTCACTTCAGTCTTTTTTCATGCTTTAAATTTTCTGTTGGTGTTCTAACCAAAATTTTGTATGCACTGGCATGAGACAATATAGCTGAGGCAACCTAAGAAGTAAGAATGAACTCTGTTTGTTATTTTAACAGGCCTCTTTGCGATGACAATATCTAAATAAAGGTCATTGGTTTAGCAGATGGGAGCATTAGAAGGTAGATCAGTGTTTGAGCTTGAGGATGAGAACCTTATTAGTCCTAGGAGGATTGATGTAAAGACATCTCCCCGTGATGCTGCTCCACGGAGAACTTTTCATGATCCCAGTTTAGAAGAGCTTGGTAGAAAGTTCATATTGAGCAGAGCATTGAAGAGCATTAAAATTGTTTTACTCTCTGATAAGTTAAATCTACTTGTCCCCTGTGGTCCTCTAGCAATACTTGTTGAAAATTACACAAGCCATCATGTAAGTCTCTTTCTCCTGCTCTTCCACCTCTTTTGAACAATCATATATGGAATGTTTCTTAATTTTTCTTTCTTTCGTTGTTTTTCTATCTTTTAGGGGTGGGTCTTCTTTTTGAGCTTATTAGGTATCATACCTTTGGCAGAGCGACTGGGTTGGTCCACAGAGTAATGCTCTACACCTAATATATTTGACTACATTGCATGGAAATAGAATGTACTTTTGCTCCTAGGTACATGCCAAACGTAAAGATTTCCCATGCATGTTTTGTGATATGAGAGAGGACAGAGATACATTACATTTCACTTGGCAAACGAACTCATCTGATTGTGTTCCTTTTTGCTATGATTGTGGTCCTCTTATGTTTTGCTCTTGCAAGTAAAAATACAGCCTTGACTTTCTTTACACTTATTGTGCATACCTTATACTCCCTCTATCTTACTAAAATTGACAGTGGTTGACTTGGCACGAGATTTTATGCAAAAGTAAAAGTTGGAATATAATAATAATAGAGTATAATATAATATAATAAAAATAAAAAATATGTGGGTCTCACAATATTTTATATCAAATCTAAGTATATAAAAATAATATATGTGGGGTATATTGATTGTTTTATAATAAATTATATAGTAAAAACTTTTCTTTTAAGGAAAGTGTCAAATTTTTTGGGACAATCCAAAATAGTAAGTAGGTCAATTTTATTAGGACGGTTTTTGTATTTGAAATTCTGTGCAATTCCAGTCCACTGTACATGTGCTATAGGAATTACACATGGAAAAGAGATCTCACATTTGATCTTTGGTATATACCATGTATTATCACTTCTTGGTCATTGTTTTTGCATTCCAGAGTTTCGTGAATGCTTTACAACAGGTAGCTTTCTCTTACTGCAGGCAGCTGGCTTTCTACACTGGACCAACAGGTGTTGTACTTTCTTATATCCTCGCTATTCCTTCCTTTTTAATCTTCATGATATAAATGTTAATATTTTTTGGAGTCATGAATTATAGGATGCTGGCTTTGTTCTTCCAGAAGGAGTCACTGCTTCTGGTGCAATTAAGCTACCTGTACTTGAAATTTTTCATTGGATTCCTGTTTTGCCATTTTTACCAAGTTGTGATTTTATTGCTTTACACTACAATTGATGATTCTGCTCCGATTATCTCATTTCATGCTGTTTCCTGATCTTCTTTATCTTCTGATGAATGATTATCGCTCATTTACAATTACTTTGCCAGACCCTCCAGCTAATTTCATTGGGAAACACAATATATCTACCGAGTGTTTTACTTCAGTGTATTGAATTTATTTTTTCCCTGCACCGTCATCATAATTTGTTAGCAATCTTTTGCATGGAATCTCATTTCTGAAATAGTTTGGTTAAACATTTTTCATAAGTGCTTTCTCTGGATTTGTCATGAACTTAATTTTGTTTCCATTACCAGTTCTAATAATAACAAATATATAAACTCTGTGTTACATGTTTGCACTTCTCATGTAACAATCTAGCATTTGTGTTAATCATCAAATGAATTTGGGTGGAATTTTGCAGTTGGAGGTCTTTTAAATGCTACTTTTGGAAATGCAACAGAGCTGATAATATCAATGTATGCATTGAGAAGTGGCATGATCCGTGTGGTTCAGCAGTCATTACTGGGCTCAATTTTGTCAAACATGTTGCTTGTTCTTGGATGTGCTTTTTTTGGTGGTGGAATTGTTCATTCCAATAAGGAGCAAGTGTTTAACAAGGTTGGATGATCATCTGCTCAGTCTATGATATTTTCTTTTAACAGAGGAATGAATTATGAATTTTTTTTAATCTCTCTATACTTGTAAATTGTGTTGACTGATAGGAATTTCACAAATGTTACTGATAGGGAACTGCAGTGATGAATTCAGGGTTGCTCCTGATGGCAGTGATGGGCCTATTGTTCCCAGCTGTCCTCCATTTCACTCATACTGAGTTGCATTTTGGGAAGTCTGAGTTGGCTCTTTCAAGGTTTAGCAGCTGTGTTATGCTTGTAGCATATGGTGCTTACCTTTTTTTCCAGCTTACAAGTGACAAGAGTTTATACACTCCAATAAATGAGGTCATTTTGTTGTTTTTCATTATTGTGCTTTCTTCATATACTTGTATGATGGATACCTTGCTTTACTTGTATTATAGATATATATGGAAAACAAAGTAAGTTTGTGATTTGTCCTCTTCCCAATAAATGAGAAAAAAATGGATAAGAAGCACGACTTTCTGGACTGATTTTAGACAACACGAATATGGCAATATTCTGTACACCTGACTTCTTATATCTTAAGTATCCTTGTAGGTTCAAATAGTGTTATTTAGGTTATTAATTTCATGATAGAGCCTGTAGTTTGTGTGCCGCTGGTTCTTCAATCATAACTTTTTCTTCCATGAAGGCAAAAGTGACTCATTCTATAATTCCTGAAGCATCATGATTGTTATTAAATTTATCCTTCCTTACTAACGCTACTGAAGGAGATCTATAACAAAGAGAATTGTACAGTCAAAAGTATGTTAGTGTCTTTGTGTCTTTTTGCCAAGCATAACTTAACTCTGCTCGTCTTCACGTTGGAGGAACATCCCTTACAGGTTTTCTATAACTTCTGGGTTGCCTTCTTAATTGTGTCTTCTAATATAAGCTATTATTTTCAGAATGGGAGTCAGAATGATGGCAGCTCAGATGATGAAGAAGAATTGCCAGAGATCTCGAAGTGGGAATCAATTATATGGCTCTCTATTTTAACGGCATGGATATCAGTACTATCTGAATACCTAGTAAATGCCATAGAGGTGATTACATCTTTGTAAGATTTCATCATATTCTTGGAGCAGAAAGCATTGTAGTTTTTGTCATATCATGCAATCTTTTATTTGCACTGTTTTCTCTGTAATCTTACTTCTTGGATGCTTCCCATACATCTCACTTCTGTCCTTTTTATCTTTTGTTAATACTTGAAAGAGAATTCCTTTTCTAACTCCTCTACCTGTCTTGCAAGTGCAAAGAAACTGTGGTGTGTGTCCTGTCCTTTAATTTCATGAGACATCTGATGGCAAGAGCCATCTACAATGTTTTTCCTATAATATAATGTAATTTCAGCAAGGTGGCATCCTCTGGTATAATTTAAGGGACTCTCGATTATTTTTTCAGGGGGCATCTGTTGCATTGAATATTCCAGTGGCATTTATTAGTGTCATCCTGCTGCCAATTGTTGGAAATGCAGCAGAACATGCAGGTGCTGTAATGTTTGCTGTGAAAGATAAGCTTGTAAGTGCTTGTCTTTGTGACTAGGCCCCCCAAAAATAAAACCAGTGGACCAATGATTCTTATTTACTTAATGTTGCTGCAGGATATTTCACTGGGAGTGGCAATTGGCTCCTCAACTCAGATTTCCATGTTTGGGGTAAGTTATAAATAATATAGATAATTTGACAATTGTTCATGCTAACGCTTCTCTTATTTTGTCCATTGCTGATAATCTATTAAGATTTGCTGTTCCAATAATTTGCAGATACCTTTTTGTGTTGTTGTTGGGTGGGTAATGGGTCGCCCAATGGATCTGAATTTCCAACTGTTTGAGACAGCTACACTTATCATGACCGTCCTTGTGGTGGCCTTCATGCTACAGGTTTTGTATTTAACTATTAATTGAAATCTGATATTGTCTTGTTATTTTTTTCACGGTGCTTCAGTATTTAATTTATGAATACTGGGCTTGCAGGAGGGTACATCAAACTATTTTAAAGGATTGATGCTTCTTTTCTGCTATCTGATAGTAGCTGCAAGTTTCTTTGTACATATTGATCCTAAATCTATACGTAAGTTCCTTCTCTTTTTTTTCTGACCTTTTGACAATTTATCTAATTTCTTCAGCACTTGTTGACATTTTTCGGAATATTAGGTTGATATTAATGAAGATTGCTCAACTGCTTCTACAGAACCTAAAATTGTAGCATTAGTAGATTGATTTTAAATTTCTTTGATTGTGAATCTGGGGGAACAGGGTTGGATTGACGGTGTTATTAGAAATCAATGGCTAAGTTACAGGAAATCAAGTTTGCTTGTTGTTCATTTTGCTATTTTAAATGTCTTGTTACTTTGTTTTGTTTCTTGTACTATGCTAACTGGTCTGAATAAATATACCATTTTTGCCAAATTCATCAATTTTATGGCTAGTCTAATTCCTCTCTTCTCATCTTTGGGAAGTTTTTCCAGTACTTTCTCTTGCCATATTGTCTTCTTTTATCATTTTTCTGATTTTCTGTCTAATTAACAGTATTTGGAATCCTGCTTTTTCAACCCTACTAGACATTGCACTTTTTGTTCTGCAGAAGACGCACCAAAGAAGCCGTAGGTATACAAAATGCAGCAGATCAATTATTTCCAACTCTGAGAAATTGTATAGTGAACATATAGAGTTGCAAAAGAGAAAAAGCTATACGAAACTTGATCCTGCAGGATTCTTGAGACCATTAGAGCTACTGCAGGAGGTCGCATGTGTCGTGACATATTTGTGATAAATGGTACACTGTGGTGAGTATGAATTGCGTGTTGATGTGGTTGGTGCTTCTTCCTCATTAAGACAGCTACTGGTACATATGGATGCTGGATGTAAAGTAGTTTCTTGCCAGATGAAATATTGATAGAAGTCAATGTAAATGTCAAAATGAACAGTTCCAAAACGTCCTAAATTTTTCAATATTCTTTTGCAACAGGCTCTACTAGGTTGAACTCCCGAAATATGTGATTTCACAGCGAGGACAATAAAATTGGCACCCTGTTGTGAGTTTTTACTGATCTGCATAGTCTTTGGTCCAATAACATAGCTCCTGATATCTGATTTGCTAATTACTGGTAGAATGTAAACTTAGTGTAAATTATTTACCTTTTCAACTAAGGGAAAGTTCAGCCAGGTGAAAGACCGGAAAGTAGATTTACAGCCAGGGGAAAGAAACTCCCTCTGGCTTTATATCAATAAACTCAACAGTGTCTACCAAATTCTTTACTTATTCCTGCTGATACCATGCATAGGCATAATAAAGAAACTTGTTGATTTCAGATTACAAGTTCACCAGTTTTGGCCATCTTTCTATTTTTGTTTATCATGAGATACCAAACTGTTGAAACCTTATCTCAATCTCTGAAAATCACGGGTTGAGGAATGCACTAGATAAATTTGTCTAACAGAAACATATCCATGTTTAAGGAACAAAATTAGTAATGCTGACAATCAACTTTCTCCCTCATTAGTTAGGAATATTAACCAACAGCCTACTCAAAGAGTGCAGTGTACCCCACTTGAATTGTACTTGTGTTGTGATCGACCCGCACATGCCCTGGGACCATGCATTAAACCCAGGGTAATATTTTAGCGGAGTCTTGCTGAATAATTGGAGCATGTTCATTGTATAGTAAAAGTAGAAAGCCATGACAATCGACAAGGGAGTCAAGTGATAACCATGCAATTATCAATATATAAAAAACAGGTCTAGATCCTCAGGAATCTAGTACCATTGGAGATTAAAAATGGCAAGTTCGATAATGTAGTATTCTCCATGATGGTTATCAGCATATTTACTGCTTTAAATTGAGGGTGTGGTTGAAATCCAAAGAACAACTTTGCACAAGAAAAACTACAATTGCGGGCAAGAGGCAGCGACAGTAACTTTAATTTCTTCCCCCCTACAAATTATGGCAAATTGCTGGCTGCAAACTAGTTTAATGCTAGAATTTATGCATGATGAACAGTAAATTTGCTTAATCTGCCATTTAAGCCTCACTATGACTCTTTTTTGTTTTCTATATTTCCCATCGATTTTATCTATTAATGAATCCCTTGCTCACCACTTAGCTGCTATTAGCATCGCTAATCTTAATCTCTGATTGGATTCTTTTCCTATACATTCTATATTTTCCCTCTTCGCTTCGACTACTAGGAAATAATGGGGAGAATTAAGGCTCAGGTCATATCCAGAAGAAACTTCCAGCTGCAGAATGAATTTTGAACACTTGAACTAAGGAAAGTTGACGTTGCAGGCACGATGAAGAAAACTTTTTTCTGAGCTTTAGATGGGCAGCTTTCCAGATTTAGCTGTATATCTCTTTATGTTCATGTTGCTACTTTATGCATGTGGTGCAAATTCATTGAAATGACCTCTATTCTCTAACAGAGAAAATGAAAAACAAGGAAGTTTGAGTTTGAAGAAATAGAATCAATCATAAAGATAATGCAACGGCCTGAAAAAGAATTACATTATTTGCAGAAGAAAATTCAAATTTCAAAGATGCAAATATGGATACACGCATAACAAAAAAGGGTATATTCTGTATGCAAAAGTAGTTAATCGGATTATGACAATTGACAAGCGAACTAGACAGAAATTTTATTTAAGCATGTGTGCGTGCAGTTCTTTTGCGGGGCACCAAGAATTAAGGACTTTGATCTCAAGAACTCCAGCATCATCTTGAGATTGAAAACGGTCAGGTTTTCTGATATGACTACAGCAAGTGAAGCAGGTGTTATGGAAGAGGGATCAGGGCTGGTATTCATGCTTGGCGTGATTTTTATGTCTATGGCAGTCATGTCCTTGGTCATATTTGGCTGTGGAGACTGCTCTGGAACTGGCAAGCCTCGCAAGCGTGATGATGGTGGTGGTTATCGTGGTGGCGGTGGCAGTAGGTATTCTGGAGGTGGAACAGTAAGTACCGCTGCAAATGCTAGTATTTTCAGCGGTGGTGCTGCTTGCGGTGGTGGTGGTGGTAGCTGTTGTGGTGGCGGCGGTGGAGGTGGCTGTGGCGGTGGAGGAGGGGGCGGTTGCTAAATGTGTTTTCTGGAAAGAAGTTTTCTCGCGCATGAGACATAATGCATGAACCCAATATCTATTAATTAATGCTTTACTATTTAGATCAAGAAATATAGTACTAGTTGGTAGTCTCTGTTCAATTCCTACTGATTCCTCTAAATTCTTACTGATACTTTTACCAAATTCTATTAAGTTTCCCTTCACTTTTTTTCTTTCACCAATTACTGGAATCAAATCATATTGAAACAGAAACCAATTCTGCAGTGATCACTGCTTCACAAGGTGTAGTAAATCCTGGCAACTTATCCACTTTTGGAACTTTCTTTCAGCATAATATGATAGTCCTCAGTGATAAACACCACCATTTTTTTTCCTATGCATTGGAGAAGAAAAACTGCAAACTGCATATGAATTAAATTCTCCATTCATTTCGGGTTTCTGATGAGTAAATGGCAATGAGACATCATTTGATCAAGATAAGATTTCCACCAGCTACTGGTGGACTACTGAGTGCAAAATGGACCCACTGAAAGAACAAAATGAGCAACACTAACAAAACAAACCAAAACAAAGTCTGCGTGTCTGTGTTTGCTGAATCATAGTTAAGTATACAGAAGAAGAGGCAATTACAGCTGCACATAACTAAACTGACTACGACAATTGACTAAGTGAGGACCATTCGTGGAGATTATAGCAAGATGTAAGTTCATGGCATAAACAAGAAGCAAAAGTTTCTCTAGAATTTCTCCCGTTTCATCATCGTCTCCTGAAGATTGGATAGGGCCGGTCTTTTTTGTTGTCATAAAAGAGATCAGGCGGCAGTGAAGGAAGACTTATGGCGGTCCCAGAAGAAGCACGGGTCATATTCATTATATTTGGCTCGATTTTTGCTTTTCTCATAGTTATCTCGTTTGTCATCTCTGTTTGCAGCTCTGGTCAACCTGGCCAGGGCGGTGGCGGTGGTGGTGGTGGAGGAGGTGATGGTGGTGGTGGAGGAGGTGATGGAGGTGATGGTGGTGGTGGAGGTGATGATGGTGGTGGAGGAGGTGATGGAGGTGGTGGAGGAGGTGATGGAGGCGATGGCGGAGGCGGGGGAGGTTGTGGCGGAGGCGGGGGAGGTGGCGGTGATTAACATGTATATTATTTTCACATCTATTGTTTTTATTATTATGTTTATTTAGGCTCATTTTCTATCCAAAGTTAATTATTATGTTTTGTATGTGAGTAGTATTTTACTCTCCCGTCACATAATATAAGTCGTTTGAAACTACTTTTATTGTCCCAAATTATAAATCGTTGGGAACTTTTCAAGAAGGTTTTGAATTTGCTTTTACATTTTTATCTTTATTTATTATTATCTTTCTCTCTCTTTCTCTTCTCTTGTTTCCAAGACATTTAAATAGGGGTATTTTAGAAAGAAAAAATATAAAGTCATATTGTTTTTAAGAATCTTAATATGTATGAAATTAAATCAAAAGACTTATATTATGGGACGGATGGAATACTTCAATAGAAGAAAAAGTTGGTTAATTCTTAGTCTAAGCAATGATATGTAACAAATCAATGTGCAAATAATGGCCGCAACTACTTCTCATCTGCCTCTTGATTTACTTCATTCTAATAATTCTTGCACACTCTAATTATAAAGAAATCAAGTGGGGGATTTGGCACGGTTGTGGGTTTACTCATAATTGTCAACTGTCTTTTTGGTGGCGGTGGGTATGGCCATGGTGGCGTTTGTGGCGGTAGTAAGGTGGTGTTTGGATAAACTTGTTTCTTCTTTTCCTTTTACCCGTTTCTCATCAAATAATATAAATACTCTTAAATATATATATATATATATATATATATATATATATATATATATATGACACGAAAATGTGCATCTTTCTCTTGCTATTTCTTAATTCTCTTGATGAAATCTTTAATGAGTCAGTAGGTTCACAGCGGTCAATAATTCATACTTAATTCCTATAATTGGGACCTTTTCTACGTTCTTATTTCCTTTTTTACCACCAAATTTGCCAATCCTTGTCAAAATAAACTAAGACCATAACTCACCCACAAGTAATATAGGATAGGATAGGTGGTAATTTTTCAAACTCATATTTTAATCGGGCCTATTTGGTCTGGCCTACAAAGCCCATGGATTGAGTAGAGTTGGGTCAGACTTGGCCCATGAGCCACTTCTTTTTTTTTTTTTTTAATTCTCAAATTCAAAAATTACAAAAGTTTCAAAAGTCAAAACCACATACTAATTATAGATGAAAATTGTAATATATAATAATTAAAAAAGAAATTTAGATGATTGAATGATGTGCATTTTTTGGGTAGACGGGCAGTATGAACAATACTGTTAGAATTTGATGGTCTTTTTATGAAATTGTGAAGCAAATATTGATTTTTAATTTTGATATTTTTAAATTTGAACTTTTAAATTAGATTATTGTATTTATATTTTTTTGAGTTATTGATTTTAATATGTGATTTGTGATATTTAATTCTCGAACTTGTTAAAATTGTAAATTTAGGTAGAATTATGTGTAAAATATAATAGATAAAATATCCTTAACTTATTATTTGATATTTATCTTTTATTTTAAATTATAATTTAATTCATTATATTTGTACTAGAGTTAGAATTAAAGACTAAAAAATATAAATATGATATAAAAAAATTTAAAAATATTATTTATATATAAATAGCCTATAGTCTAAAAAGAACTGAGCTGGGCTTAAGATTTTACCGTCCATAAAAAATATAAGTTGACTCATCCCGACCTATATTTCTGTCCGCTCACGCGTACTGGGCTAAGCTAATCCATTTTGACAGCACTACTCTTTTATATGGTCTATGCATGCATAAATCTTTGTATTTACTTTCGTAATTTCACTTTGTTTTTCCAAATTGAAATTTCTATTTTTTATTCACCACGGTGAAAAGAATTATTAAACTGAAAAATATTTTAAATTTTGAAATAAAATTACGATAAAATAAATCGTTTGGCAACTATTTTTTGAATTACTCCTCAAATTATCTAAACAAGTAAAAACCTTCTCCATAATTTTGACCCTTTTTTGTTTTTTCAGAGATATTCTGAATAAGCACAATAGGAGTTGAGAAAACGGGGTTCAATTTCCTTGTAAGTTGAAATTACCTCTCGACTCCTGAAAATTCATGCAGACCGAGTCTATAGGTGTAAGTTTTTCTCGATCTATTCTAATTTAAAATAATTATAATTTAAATAATTTTCATCTCGAAAACTATTAGTATATAATATATCATATTCTCTTTTTGATCTTATTTGAACTTTACTTTAACATCACGTATCTAATAATTTTTTATGATATACAAATAAATTCATTTTAAAATAATTATAGTAAACTATTAAAGATAATATATTTTCTTGGAAAAGATTGCCGGTGTGAGAAATATTCAAATTCACCAAGTGGCAAACACTATAGGGCTTGCGTTTACTCCAAGTAATTTAGTCTGATTGAGACAATCTGGCAAGTACGTAATTAAATCTGATTGAAACAATCTGGACAGTAACAAAAACACAAATTACGTTTACTCCAAGTAATTTGGTCTGATTGAGATTTTGGACAGTGACAACTATGCTCACAACTTAATTCATTTCTGTCTTATCAACTCAATCATTTTGATAGATCTCAAATACTCTACTTATCAATTTTAGTTTTATTATGAATTATTGGAATATTTATTAATTAGTGGAGGCTCCACTAATTATGGATTTATGTGAATTATTAGAAGATTTTTATGGATGTCCACCATTTAGTGGAGACACCACTAATTAAGATTAATGGAAGATGATGTATGCCATAATGTAATCCACTAATTAGAGCTCTATAAATAGAGCTATTATCTAAGCTTGTAATACACCATTATTTTGTGAAAGAAAGATTAGAGAAAATTGTGAGAGAAAAGAAAGAGAGAAATTCTTGTGCAAAATAGTTAGAGTTTTATTAGTGTGTAGTGTGAAGATTTTATTCTAACACTACCCTAATTTTATAACAAGTTTACCTTTCTCCTCTAATAATATAATTAAGTACTCTGTACTCTTAAAAAGAGATATGATAAGTATATGGACCTTTTTCTCTCTTACTATTTCTTGATTCTCTTGATGAAATCCATAATGATTCGGTTGCTTTTACTGCGGTCAATTACTACTCAATTCCTACCGTTGGGAACTTTTTCTACATTCTTGTTTCCTTTATTACCTCTTTTATTTTGTCTACGTATAGGCCGTATTTGAATACGAATAAATCGAATATTATATTTTTGAATTCGAGTTCAATATAATTGAATATTATTCGAGTTCGTTCGTTTATTATTCGAATTTAAGTTTATATTCGAGTTCGTTCGATTATTGTTTGATAATATTCGAATTCGTTTAAATTCGAGTTCAAAAAATTCGATTAACGTTCGAGTTTATTTATTTTATGTTTTTATTTTAAAATTTATAAAAATAATAATTCAAAATTTAATTAAAATAATTGAATATTATAATATTAAATAAATATATAATTTTAATTTTAATTTTAATTTTAATTTTAATTTTAATTTTAATTTTATAATTATAATTATAAGATAAGATTTATTAAGAACAAATCTTAATATTATAAAATATAATTAATATAATATAATTAGTTTTTAAAAATATATAATATGTTCGTGAACATGTTCGAATTCGTTTGTTTTTTATTAAAACTTGAGTTTATGTTCAAATTCCTTCGTTTATTAAATGAACGAACCTTATTCGAATACAAACGAATTTGAACGAGTTTTTTTCACGAATGTTATGTTTGTTTCCAGTTCTATCTACGCATGCATAAATCTTGTATTTACTTGTGTAATTCTAACTTGCTTTCCAAAACTCAATTTCTTATTTTTGTATTCACCACTTTGATGGTTAGAACTGCGAAAAGAATTATTGAAATAAAAATTGAAACGAAATTAAATAAATCGTTCTCGACTTAACAAAAAACTTATCCAAAAATTTGAACTTTTTTTTTTTTCCCCTAACTAGTTTTGACAGTCCCTAAGATTAAAAAGCTAATTGAAGGTACGAGGAAGCAAGTTCTTGTTGACTTTGGATTACAAGTCCACCAATGGTTAGTCGTTAATTTCTTGCTTAATTTGTTGTCTCAACCAGTGCTTGCCTTAACCTCTGAATAATCAAGGAAAATTTTTATTGGAACTAATAAGATAATCTCAATATCAAATAGAAATATTCCATCTATTTGAAGTAACCAATAAGTAGTGTCTCAGTGTCTGTTGCAATAATTTCCACGGTCATCTTTGGCTGTGGAGACAGTTCCGACAAGCCTTGTAAGAGAGTGGTGATCGATGTAGGACATTATGGTGGAGGAGCAGCGGCTGCTCGTGATGGCACCGGAGGAGGTTGTGGCGGAGGAACTGCTTGTGGTGCAGGTGGAGGAGTTGCGGTTACTGCAGCAGCAATTGCTAAAAGTGTTTCATGAGGAGCTTTATATATATATAACAATTGATCAGTGGCATATTATATTAAACATATATTAAGCAAGAGAGTTATTGGTTTTGGCGCTTTTTCTAGGTTTATTATACAGACTCTTTTTTAATACTTATTATTATTATTATTGAGAATCATTTTTTTTTTTTAGTTTGAGTAAATTATATATTTTAATCTCAATTTATATAAATTGATTATAGTGATGTTTGTGTTATGAAGTTATAATTTAAGATCTCATAACGACTTGATAGATTACGTTAGCAATTTGCTTTCGTGTACCCATGAAAGTTATAATTAGATTATCTTTGATAATTAATAAACTACACCAGGTTTTATTTACTATTAACTATATTTATCTTTTTAAATTCTTCAGTTTTTAAGTTTTTGTCTAACCAAAACAGGCATACACATATGTTTTTTTTTTATTTATTTACAAAATAACTTGCAACAACTACCTGAAAGTGAGCTTAAGATTTATGTCGAAAGAGAGATTTGATTTAAAACGTCAATATAAAAATTCTAATACCTACCATCTCGACCACCTCAAGAGACAGACATGCATATATGTTTAATTACTCGGTTTATCTTCACACAATGTAGCTTGATTTTTTATGTAGACAACAATGTATCTTTCTTTCTTTTCATCTATAATGTGTCAAATTTTGGTCCATATTTTTCTTTTTTCTTTGGGAGAAAACTAGAAAAGTTCAAACAAAGTTTCATGGACCAAAATATGATTACAAAAATATATAGTTCATCCGAATCTGCAAATAAAAAAGTTTGTAGCATTTTTCTTAAGGTGTATTTGCCCTTGCAAACTAAATTTTTTATTTTGGCTGTGATTTAACATTATCCTTGGAAAAATGTATGTTAATCCACAAGAAAAACGAGCATGAAAAGTCACAACACATAAAAGGGGAAAGATAAATCATTCCATCAAAAAATAAAAATAAAAATGCTGCATACATTGAGTTAGAAATGAGTTGGACTTTTTAAAAATTTCCTAACCCAAATATAATGTAAACTAAATGAGATTGGACTAAAACATAAATGAAGCCTAAGCCATCTTAAACCCAATTCCATTAGGTTGTTAGGAGGCTTTTTAAAAATCCCACATCGACTGTTTATACTAAAGTCAAGAGAATTTTAGCCTATAAATAGAGTCTTCGCTTAATGGTTCAAGGCACCTCCAGATCCTCAAGCTTTAACAAACAAGAAGCATCTCAAGTTTCAACAAGCTTAAGCATTCATTCAAGCTTCATCAAATTCAAGGTTCAGAATCCTCATCAAATCTCAAGGCGTGCATCTTGTCCTGCATCAAACAAGTCTCGAAGGCTTGGCAATCAAGTGCTCGTCATCAAATTTCGTTCGATCCGAGATCAAGCTTTTCAGCCTTCGAATCAACGTTTTTTTCAAAAAGAGAAGAATCGGAGGACTTATCTTTCAATTTAAGATTTCTTCAGAGATTTGTAACCACTTTCATATTTACTAAATATTTTGTATTTTTCGATATTTTTCTTGTCTTATTTGTAAACTTGAAATTTGTCGTTTACAAATTTCTAGCACGCCCAGTGAGACTATTTTCGCCTCCCATCTCTTCTCTTCAACCTTTAAATCAATCCCAAGTTCAAGTACAAGCACATATCAACTCAATGGCCCCAAAGAACAGCAAAACTAAGGTTGCTAATATCATGGAGGCTGCTACAACTGTTGGCAAGGCTCCACAAGCTTCAAGCCAAGGCATACTAATAAAAAGTAAGGCTCGAGCTCTTTCACAAAGCGAGGCTCAAAACTTCATCGTTGTCTCATTGCCTGCAACTGCAAAGTTGAAGCAAGATGCTACTTCTACAATGCGCAAAATGTCACCTTCATTGGAGAAGACAAACATCTCTAAGCAAGCTTACCAAAGTTCAAGTACTGGCTCTGCGCCTTAATCCCCCTATGGGGACTTCAAATCTAAAGCTTCATTTCATGAAGATTCTATTGCTTCTTCTGTGGCACCGGTTATGATGACTGGCACACAAAGTCTGGAAGACCAATTTGCGTGCCACACAAAATTAGTGGTGGGACTCACCAAACGCTCCAAAAAGCAAGATCTCACCATCGCGCATCTTATCAATCGTTTTGAGAAGACTGGAGAAACAAATCAAGCTCCTTTGAAGAGATTTGAAGTGCAAGAGGAAGTGGAAACTTTCAAGGAATCGTAGGATATTCAGATATCCTCCGTGAAGGTTTAAAATGACAAAAATCATCAAAACGAAAGCATACTAATTAAGAAAACGAAAAATCTACCTCTGTGATTGAATGGCCCTCTTCGCATTGGTGTAGATGTCTGTACAAGGATATTTGAGGCTATTGGATCACGTCATTGTAATCATCTACTGCGTCTCATTCACGCGAAGCCTTTGATCTTCCGAAATGGTGCCCATAGCACAGTCAGTGAAAGTTTAAAGATTGAGTTTTGATAAGCCTTGAAGGCTTCTCTGTCGAAATGATTATACTGGGTTTCTGTCTCTATGATTGAAAAATTGAAAAGCCATTGATCTCAATGCATGAAGACCCTTTTCAATTCCTATCTAATTCCCCAAGAGAGTAATGTCATCTACGTGAAAATAGAAAGCAGCCATACTTTCTATTATTCTTTAAGCAGAACAACACGGGATTCATCCCGTGTTGTTTTTTATTTTTATTTTATATTTTAATTAATTATATAATTTTTTAAAATTTTATTTTACCCTTAGTCTTATTCATTAGGCCAGATAAAATTATTTATTCTTGGACTTAAATACCCATAAATAATAAATTTTAATTATTTATTTTCTAAACTTTATTAAACAGTCCAATAAATAATTAACAAGTCCAAATAGACCAATATAAAATTTCATACTTTTTATCTAGTTTATATCCAAATTAATTTTTTAATTATTCAATATGGGTTTCGGGCCCTGAATAATTAATTAATCAATTAAATTAGATAAAATAAATACTCTCTTTCAATCCTTTTATTTTATTCTAGTTCAATAATAAATTAGACTAATAAAATAAAATCCATAATTATCAAGACCAATTCCTTAATCCAAATCTTTCATGACTTGAGGGTCATTCCGGGGATCAAAAGACACATCGCCTTGGCTACTAGAATAACCAAAATACCCCTACTATATATATAGCTATATTTTGTATTTTAAATATTTCTTAATATCACCATAAGAAAATATTGACCCCAAGGACAATACTGTGTTAGCAAAGTCTTCGACCTACAAGTGTAATGACTAAAATATCCATCTACGCATCGCCGTGAAATTGGAGAGAAATAGTGTACTAACACATCTCTAATAGACATCTACCATCCTTAGACCTCTAGTCCACTGATCCACGACTCTTGAAATGTTTTCACTTTCTAAGGGAGTTACCCTAAAATAAACATCCAAGTCATGTTCCCTAAGGCCCTAGATAATTAGATCATTTGAATAGTCATAAGGGGCGATATAGCGTATAAGCTATCTTGTACAAATCTATCTTAACTAACTAGTCACATATACCCAACATACAAGTATATTGGTTTTACAAAAGAACCTCAACTACAGTATATTAAAGTATATGCTTCTAGTTTCGTCAGACTACCAATTCATACTCAAGCGGTAGAGTATTAGTCCACGTTGTAGCAGTAATAGTTTGGGTTTCTTTTAAATAGTACTTTTAGAAACTACTATTATAGGTCTTGTTCTACATATTCAAAATACGTTCATACTATGAAGTGAATAGACTACTTACTAGTTAAAGGTAAGCCATTCCCCATTTGGGATTCATAACACAATAGCATAAACATGATGAGACTCTCATTCTCATCAATCTGTTAAGAACAAACATTTATGTGTTAAATAACCCGTGATCCATACCTTACTGTGAAATACCACCATTCACATGGATTACTTACTTAAACACAATGGGTCATTTCTAAATGAAATTTGTGCACAAATAAAATGTAAATTCATAAACAAATTTTGAAAATAAATTCTTTTATTAATAAATTCAGTAATTACATTAAATAAACTAGTCTAAAGGGCATATATTCTAACACTCCGAATGCATGATTCCTGTGGAATAGCTCAAAGACTTCATCATGGGTACGATTAAGGACAAATATGAAGGAGGTTGCAAATCCACCTTCACATATGCAAAGCTTTATTTACAAAGAATTGATTATATGAGAATGCCAGCTGGATATTAGCCACCAAAGTTTCAACAATTTGATGGCAAAAAAAATCCTAAGCAACACATGGCTCACTTCATTTAGACGTGCAACAATGCTGGAACTTATAAGGATCTACTAGTGAAACAGTTTGTACGATCCTTCAAAGGAAATGCATTTGACTGGTATATCGATCTAGCACCTGGTTTCGTCAACAATTGAGAGCAACTTGAATAAGAATTTTTCAACAGATTCTATAGCACTCGAAGAATCATCAGCATGGTAGAGCTCACCAACTCTCGTTAATATCAAAATGAACCAGTGGTGGACTATATCAACAAATGGAGGAATTTGAACCTCAGTTGTAGAGATTGTCTAAGTGAATCATCTGCAATTGAGATGTGCATTCAAGGCATGCACTGGGGACTTCAGTATATCCTTAAAGGGATCATGCCAAAGACTTTTGAAGAATTGGCGACCCGTGCTCATGATATGAAATTGAGTATTGTCACACATGGGGGGTAAGGCACATGTTCAAGACCCCAACAAAGGCAAAGAAAAGTAAGATTTTAGAAAATAGAGCAAATCTTTTTCTACAACTGAAGCAAAAGAATCCATGGTATAGTCGAGGCCCCAATAAAAATTTCTTCGAAGGTAACTCAAAAGATAACCAAGAAGATGGATTCTCCGCAGGAAAGGAAAAATGTAACCTTAGAAGAAAGGCAGTCTAAGGAATATCCTTTTCTCGACTCTGATGTTTCTTCAATGTTTGATGAATTAATAGCTGCTAAAGCTATAGAGTTGTCGGAAGTAAAACGTTCAAATGAAGTTGGACGAATAAATGATCCCAACTACTGCAAGTACTATCGGCTAATTGGTCATCCAATTGAAAAGCGTTTTGTATTTAAGGACAAGATTATGCAGTTGATCCGTGAAGGACATGTAGTCCTTGAAGAAGACAAAGCATCTACAAATTTGACAACTGTTGTCATCCTTCCCGTTGAACTCGTTATTTTGGAGGTTAAGTTTGAAAGTTTTGATTCTGTCAAGGTTGAAGTTGACAGACAAGTCTTTGCTACTGAAGGATATCAATAAGAAGTTGAAGAACCTTCTGTTCATAGCGAAGATGAATGCTAGATGCTTGTGATAAGAAGAAAGAAACATACTAAAGCCTCAAGAGGTGGAGCTTCACTAGTAAGAAGTAGATTCATAAAGACAAATGTGAGGAAGGTCAAAAGTAAGAAGACCAAATCTACATCAACAGTAGATGATTCTTTTTGAAAGAAATCTCCGACACCTCTCACGCTGAAAGATTTCATACCAAGGAAACTTACTGAAAATTTTAACATTGTTTAATGCTATGCCATACATAATAAGGAAAGCAAATAAGACAATGATAAATATATAAATGAAGGAGATATGGAGAGAATTGAGTCTTCAGTAGACCTTAGTATCTACATGGCTCATATTCACTAATGATGATTTACTGCTTGGCTCAACTCCTCACAACAGACCATTATTTGTGGCTGGCTACGTGCAAGAATAAAAAGTGAATAGGGTACTGTTAGATGGAGGATCGACAGTAAACATCTTACCTTTGCGAACATTAAGAGAGTTGGGCATTTCTATGGATGAATTATTCCAAAGTCGTCTTATGATACAAGACTTCAATTAAGGGGGGTCATGAGCTAGTGGTACTCTCCGATTTGACATATTAATTAAAGACATGCTTTCAACTGCTCTTTTCCATGTTATTGATGCCAAGACATCCTACAATATTCTGCTAGGAAGACCATGGCTCCATGATAATGGTGTGGTGCCATCAACTGCATTAATGTTCTAAATTTTGTCGAAATGGCGTGATGAAAAAAATAGATGCTGATGATAAATCATTCACTGAAGCTGAGGCGCATATTGCTGATGCTAAGTACTATATTAAAAATGATGGTGAATCAATTAAGATCGATTTATCAAGGGAGAAAAAAGATAAAAATGTTATTTTCTCCAAAGATGTTAAAGTTACAGTAGGTGCAGAAAGCTCTACCAAGTAATATGCACACGGTAAGCCATTTGGAAGGCTCACTTTGCCTCTTACAAAGGTTGACTCAGTTAAGTTACCAAATACTTCGTTGAAAGGATTTGTCCAACTAAAGAAAGAGGTAAAGATAGAACATGGTGAATTACCTACTTCAAGCACGAAGGAAGAATTTGACCCAAATGCTTATAAACTCCTAGCAAAGACCGGATATAATTCACAAAGTCAATATTTGTTAGGAAAGCTTTTTGCTGATATCAACAAGGAAAAAGGTCAAATCTCAAGATCTACCCGAAGCATACCAACAGGAAAAGAGCGTGCCGGCCTGGGATACAAACAAGCATCTCCCATCCAATTCAAAATTAAAAGGGCCAACGTGCAGTATATTACTGTAAAAGATGAAGTGACGTTAAAATCAAGATATGTTTTTGGTAGGATAGGAGATACAAATTCACGTCCGTCAATCTTCACTAGGTTAGGCCTAAAGAGAAGAAAAAAATTTATTTTCAAGAGGCTTAGAGTCACAGTCATTTCAAAGGCAAGACATTCTGGCAAAGTCTCCTATAAGGCAAGAACGGTGGTGAATTGCAATGGAGTCCTAAAAATAATAACACAAGTAACACCTGTTGTGCCTTGTGATGAAGAAAGTGTAGCCTCTTGTAATTACATCACCATCTATGATGAAGAGCGTATCAAGGAAGAAGATGCCGAGCATACTCCAGCAGAACTTGAAGAAGGCGTAAAAGCCAAAGGTGATGAATTCACAGAAGTAAATTTGAGCACTATTGAAGATCCTCGCCCAATTTATATAAATGCACTCTTATCACCCGAAGAAGAAAAGGTTTATATCGACCTGTTGAAGGAATTCAGAGACGTCTTTGAAGGATTTGAAAAATAACAAAGAGCATGCTTACGGAACAAAAATGGAGACAAGAAAATAGAAATAGAGCATGGATGGAGGGATTAAAATCATACCTCTTGGAGCCTTAAACCTTGAAGACTGAAGAAGAATCGTTTGAAGCACAAGAACAGCTTCTTGCTACCCGTGGGTTGAAGCTTCAGTGCAAAACCACCACCCTCCTTCCTTCACCTCCGGTGCAATGAATGCCAAGCTTCTTAATTCTCAGAATATTCCACAACCTAATCTATTGTTGGTGAGCACAAAAAAATTGGTTGAGAAGAAAGCCACTCTGATTTTTTACCGTCTCATAGTTAGCTTCCTTTTGGTTTCGTATGTTAAGAAAACAAAAACCAAAAGCCAGTAGGAGAAAAGACACGAGAGATAGAGAGCCAAGAGTCTGAGAAATTTTTTATTTTATTTTAATTTAGTTTTCCACACAAAAAGTTAAGAGTCATGAAACAAAAAATAATTATTTTGATAAAAATAATATTTTCGGGATTTAATATTTCAAACACCCGAATACTATTAACAAATTAAATTTTACCTTCTCCCTAAAATCTTCTGAATTGTGTCCGAAAAAATCCTATGGTCCAGGCTATTGGGCCAAAATAATATTTATTATTTTTTTGGACTCGAAAAACCCAAAATAATAAACATGAATTATTTTTCTTGGAATTAAATAAATAACCCAATAAATAATTATTGAACCTAAATGAACAAAAAATAATTAAATTTTAATTATTTATTTTTTGGGATTAATTAAATACATAACCCAATAAATAATTAAGTATTAATTATTTTCCTCTAGTTTAATTCTCGATTAATTTTCTAATTATTCAAACTGGACCAAGGCCCTGAATAATTAATTAACCAATTAAACCAGATAATAAATTTCTCTCAATTTATTTTATTCCAGTCTAATAATAAATTAGACTTCCTGAATAAAAAAAATCCTCTCAATTGAGATCAATTTCTCAATCCAAAAATTAATTAGGATTTACGAGCTATTCCGAGGACCAAAAAGACACATCGTCTGGGCTACTTAAATGACCAAAATACTCCTACTATATAAATAGATGTATTTTACATTTTAAATATTTCCTAATATCACCATAAGGAAATATTGACCTCGAGGACAATGCTGCATTAACAAAGTCTTCGACCTACAAGTGAAATGACTAAAATACCTCTCTACACATCGCCATACATTTAGAGAGGAAGAAATGTACTAACACCCCTCTAAATGACATCCACCATCTTTAGGCTTCTAGTCCAATGATCCACGACTTCCTGAAATGTTTCCGCTTTCCAAGGGAGCTACCCTAAAGCAAACATCCAAGTCATGTTTCCCAAGACTCTGGATATTTAGATCATTCAGACAACTACAGGGGGCGATGTAGTGTAGAAACTATCTTGTACAACTCTATCTTAACTAATTAGTTACGCACACCCAACATGCAAGTATATTAGTCCTACTATAGAACCTCAACTATAGCATATCAAAGTATATGCTTCCAGTTTCGCCAGACCACCAACTCATACTCAAGTCATAGAGTACTAGTCCACACTGTAGCGGTAGTAATCTAGATTTCTACCATATAGTACTTTTAGAAACCACTACTACCGGTCATGTTCTACGTATTCGAAATACGCTTATGTTATGAAGTGAGTAGACTACTCACTGGCTAAAAGTAAGCCATTCCCCATTTGAAATTCATAACATAATAACTTAAACATGATGAGATTCTCATTCTCATCAATCGGTTAAGAAAAGTTTATGTGTTTAAATAACCCATGATTCATACCTTACTGTGAAAGACCTCCATTCACATAGATCACTTGTTTAAACACAATGGGTATTTTCTAAACGAAATTGTGCACAAATAAAGAAAATTAATTTCACAAATGATTTTCGAAAAATAAATTTTTTTATTAAAATATTCGATATTTATATCGAAAACCTAGTCTAAGAGGGCATACATTCCAACAATCTCCCACTTGCACTTTAAGACTAGATAAGTCCATAGGTACCCACCACAATAGCGTCTAAGTGTCTCTTGAAGACCCTTTCAGCCAAAGGCTTGATGAATGGATCTGCAAGATTGTTATCTGAGACAATCTGTTCCACCAAAACTTCCCGTCTCTGGAAAAAATTCCGGATCAGGTGGTACTACATCTCAATATGCTTCCCCTTCTTGTGGTTTCGAGGTTCCTTTGAGGTGCATAAGAATATGCTTTACAGTTTGCCAATGAACCTCCCTAAGGTTTGACTGATATCTGCTAATTAAGCCTACGACAAAGCAGATATCTGGCCTAATACACAGCATGGCATACATGAGACTTTCCACAGTCAAAGCGTAGGGAATCCTATTCATTCTGTCATTTTCTTCTTGAGACTTAGAATAGTCCCTTGAACAAAGTGACAACCCATGTCTGCAAGGGATTAGAGCTCCCTTGCATGAGTCCATACTGTACTTGGCCAGCATCTTGTCAATGTATGCGACTTGGGATAATCCTAACATTCTCTGCTTCCTATTTCTAAGAAGTCTAATCCCAAGAATGTAGCTGGCTTCTTCCAAGTCCTTCATACTAAATTGACTAGACAACCAAACATTTGTAGATGACAATGACCCTACATAATTTTCAATGAGTAGAATGTCATCCACATACAAGACAAGAAAAATCACATTAAACCCCTCAAGTTTCTTGTACATGCATAGTTCATCCTTGTTTTGAATAAAATCGTAAGACTTTACAGTCTCGTCAAAACGAATGTTTCATACTCTCGATGCTTGCTTAGTCCATAAATGGACTTCATAAGCTTGCAAACCATATGTTCTTGACTTTCAGCAATAAAACCTTCCGATTGGGACATAGAGATGTCTTCGCTAAGATGGCCATTTAAAAATGTCATCTTGACATCCATTTGTCATATCTTGTAGTCATAATAACATGTGATGGCAAGGAAGATACAGATAGATTTAAGCATGGCTATCGGGGAAAAGATTTCCTCATAATCGAACCATTCTTTCTGAGTATACCTTTTTGCCACAAGCCTAACCTTGAAGGTTTCCACCTTCCCATCCACTCTCCTTTTTCTCTTGTACACCCACTTACACCCAATGGGTTTTATCCCTTCAGATGAAACTACAAGATCCCAAACCTGATTGAAGTACATAGACTCAATATCGGCTTTCATTGCTTCATGCCATAGATTTGCATCGACATCAGCAATAGCCTCCTCGTATCTAGTGGGGTCTTGTTCCTGATGGTCAGAGACCAGCTCAAAAACTTCTCCAGTCCATCTATCTAGAACCCTAGACATTTTCTCACTACGACGAGGCACCATTTGTACAAGCTCTTGAGGCTGTGCCTCTTCTTGTTTCACAATCGGATCAGAAGAAGTTGCTTCTGAAGATAACTTCTCCTCGAGTTCCAACCTAGTTGAACCTTTCATAGAAATACTTTGATCATCCTCTAAGTATCTAACATTAGTACTGACTAGTACTTTCTGCTCCTTAGGATGATAAAAGTAACCACCATTTGTTCCTTTTGGATACCCAACAAAATAGCATAATTCTAATCTTGGTTTCAACTTGTCTCCCTTGATCAGTACATAAGTTGGACAACCTCATATCTTAAGATGATTCAGACTTGGCTTACGCCTAGTCCACACCTCATAGGAAGTCCTAGGTACTGACTTGAAAGGCACCAAGTTCAGAATATATGTCGTTGTTTCCAGGGCATATCCGCAAAAAGATACTGGAAGAATAGCATGAGACATCATGCTTCTAACCATTTCCATCAATGTCATGTTCCTTCTCTCAGCCACTCCATTCTGCTGGGGTGTCTCTGGAGCAGAGAGTTGGGATACTATCTCATAATGTACCATGTAGTTCTTGAATTCACCTAGGAGGTACTCTCCACTACGATCCGATCGTAAGGTCTTGATTAATTTACCTATCTGACGCTCCACTTCAGCCTTAAACTCCTTGATTTTATCAAAAAGAGTCAGACTTACGTTTCATCAGGTAAATATAACCAAATCTTGTACAATCATCCGTGACAGTGATGAAGTACTCAAAACCTCCTCTAATTGGTGTAGACAATGGACCATACACATCAGTGTGAACAAGACTCAATACCTCATTGGCTCTATTCGCCTTTGGGATTAAAGACCTTTTGGTCATCTTTCCCATCAAGCAGGATTCACACTAAGGCCAATTTTTCAATCTCAATGTGCCTAAAAGCTCATCATAGATTAGCCTCTGAATCCTCGTTGAGTTGATGTGACCCAGCCTCAGGTGCCAAAGATATGAGTTATTTACATTGGTCTTTCTCTTCATAGTTAAATGTTCAAATTGAGCGTTATTTGAATAATAATTAATAGGGTTTAAGTAGAATAGATTTCCATACATGTGCTCAGTACATAATATTTCTCCATCTCTACTGATAGAAATACCAGAATGGAAAGATACAGAATATTCTTGATTTATTAGTTTTGCAACTGAAATCAAATTTTGACGAAAATCAGGTACATATAAAATATCTATTAAAACCACTTTTTTATTACAATAAAAAATAAGATCCAACTCTCCTACTGCAAGAGCCAAGACTTGTGCTTCATTTCCCATAATCCATGTTCGCCCTTCTTGAGTCTTCTTATCTTTCTAAACCCCTCAAGGAGTTACAAATATGATTAGTGGCTCCTAAATCAACAATCCAAGTGGAAGTTGATCCAACCATTGATATAGACTCTAGATAGAAAACATTACCAGTGGAATTTTTCTTAGCTTGAAGATCTGGACACTCATTTTTCCAGTGTCCCTTCTTCCCACATTTGAAGCACTTACCCTTTGATTTGTCTTTGGGCTGGGTCTTGGGCTGGCTACTGAGTTTCCCTTCTTCCTTTTGAACTTTCTAGGCTTAGACCCAGTTCTTGAGGAAGAAGCCTTAGCAATCATAGCCTTTGAATGTGGCTTCATGACCTTCTCTGCCATCTGAAGTTCCTTCATCAACTCAGTCAAACTCATGTTTAACTTGTTCATATTGTAGTTTAATTTGAACTGAGTAAAGAAACTCGGTAGTAGGGGTGTTCATTATTCGGTTTAAATCGAAAAACCGAACCGAACCGATCATAATTTCGGTTTTCGGTTCAGTTTTAGAATTTATATAAAAATTTGGTTCGGTTTTCTAAAATAAAAAACTGAAAAACCGAATTATATTTTTAAAATTTAAAATATATAATTAATATTAAAATGTTGTTAATTAATTAATTATTTATTTTCATAAATTATGATTTTTTAAAAAATTTCTGTTCGATTTCGATTATTTTGATTCAATTTGGTTTGATTTTGTCCAAAATAAAGCCATTAATAATTGAGTTTAAGATCTTCATCTTTGCAATTTACATCCGTGATTATAAATTTCTACTAAAATGTTTAGCCCAAATTTTTAAAATATTTAGACTTTAATTCATATTACATTTTATATTATATTTGAATTGTAATTTATATTAAACTTTACTTGTTTGAGTTTAAATTTAATTTATATTATGTCTAATGAATCTACAAAAAAAAATAAATATTCAAATTTGGTTTAAAACCGAACCGAACCAAAATAATTTCGGTTCAGTTCTATCGATTTTCTTTAAATTTTGGTTTGGTTTGGTTTTGAAAAAAAAAATCGAAAAAAACCCGAATTTTAAAACCGAAAACCGAACCGAAAACTGGTTGAACACCCTTACTCAGTAGAGACTCGAGAACCATGTCCACTTGGCTCTCGGGGTCAATGATAGCCCCTAAGATTTCAGCCTCCTCGAAAGCAGCAATCATCTTGAGCATATGCTCCCTGACTGATACTCCCTCAACCATCTTAGTGTTTATTATAGTTCGAAAAGCCTCCTGCCTTGCGGGCTGGTTCTTATCCGCGAACATAGTGGCCAATGAATGACTAATGTCATATGCAGAACGGCAGAAGCCATGTGCTCCTGTTTAGACTAGAGCACATTAGACATGGAGACTAGCATATAGCAACGTGCCATTTCATTAGCCTTCTTCCATGCCTTCTCAACCTCTTGCTCTTCGTCGGTGGAACCTTCCCCGATAAAATGGCAGGTTTCGTAAAAGACATACTTATACTCCTCGGCTATGAGTATTATGTCTAGGTTCCTCTTTCAGTCCACATAATGTGATCCCGTTAACTTATTCTCATGGAGAATAACGGCCAAAAGACTAAAAGAACCTCCCACAATTTCTGAAAAAAATGAAAAATAAAGGAAAGGATTTAGTTTGTGAAAATAAATTTGTACACTGAAATTAATTTAGCTCTTAAGAAAACTGACATAGCTTCTTTGGAAGATTAACAGTTCCCTAAGCTAAGTGTATTAACCACCACAAATTAATTTTCCTTATAAGTAATGATCTAGAGGATAACTCCATCATGGGATAGCTGTTTCCTCTCATTTTCTATGGACAATCCTCACACTATAACCTCCAACGTGGGTTGGCCGATTATAGTACGTGTCCCGAATTATTAATTACATCATTCCATTAGATCTAGATTCTTGTGGTATCCCCATCCTATACGGGTTCACTCCCAGGGTAATGCAAGAAGACCCACGATCTCTAATGAGGATCGTGATGGAAGCAGTGGGGCCGTTGAAACCCCTCTCCCACTTAGTCTTTTAAAATAAAGTTTTCTTGAAAAATATCCTTTTGAAATTTCCATTAAGTTTTTCTTTAACTTAAAAATAAAATATCTAAATCCATTAAAATCTCTATGTCTAGGATTATATCCTTGAGAGATTTTTCCATGGACTAATTTTATTTAAGTTAAAACTTAATGATTTCAAAAAAAATTTCAATTAAAACTTTCTAGAGACTTTGGTCTCAAGTTTATTTAACAAAACAATTTTTCTTGTGCAAAATAAAATAAAATGGCTTTCTATTTTAACTTACAAAAATATCTAAATCCAATATATTTTTTATGTCAAGGATTAAATCCTTTGAGAAAATATCTAAGGATTAATTTTTATTCAAGTTAAAACAACCATTTAATTCTTTCCAAGAAAAAAATTTTTCCTTGTATAAATATTCCCAAAGACTTTGGTCTTTCTGCACCCAATTGCACTGCGGTTCACCGCGGCCTCGGTGCACCAGCCGCACCGAATCAAAAGCAGCTTCAACCCGCGAAGCCGACCTGCCCGCTCGAGAACCCACGCCCATACCAACTACGACCCGTGCCCGTTTCGCTTTGTCGACCTGTGTGCTGACCTGGCAACCCGTGCATAAATTGAATTTGCAATTGCAATAGCTCCAATTCCAGCCGCAAGCCGGCTCAAAACGACATGGATGCAAGCACAAAAACGGTGGCGGCTTAGGAATAGTTCTTCTTCTTCTCCGCAACGTTTTTCTGCATTCTGTCTTCGGTTTTCTCTGCGGATAATTTCTATTGGCTTCTTTGGACATTTGTCATTGCAAAAACTCATCCAAAACAAAATCAAAACCGTCTAGACCCATTTAAATTGGGTTTACACGATCAAAATTACAAAACCAAATTTATAGAGGATTCCTATGCTTCCACTGTGAAGCTCACAATCATACCTATCCCATACCAAAATAGTGAAGGATCACATGTTTAAGCACCACACAATGTTTTTCTCCATTTTTATTAACTAACATGCTCCCTAAGTCAATCAAATTCAATACTCTGATACCACTTGAAGGATTTGAAAAATAACAGAGAGCATGCTTACGGAACAAAAATGGAGGAAATAAAAACAGAGCATGGAAACAGTATGGAGGGATTAAAATCATACCTCTTGGAGCCTTAAACCTTAAAGATTGAAGAAGAATCGTTTGAAGCACAAGAACAGCTTCTTGCTACCCGTGGGTTGAAGCTTCAGTGCAAAACCACCACCCTCCTTCCTTTACCTTCGGTGCAATGAATGCCAAGCTTCTCAATTCTCAGAATATTCCACAGCTTAATCTATTGTTGGTGAGCACAAAAAAATTGGTTGAGAAGAAAGCCACTCTGATTTTTTACCGTCTCACAGTTAGCTTCCTTTTGGTTTTGTATGTTAAGAAAACAAAAACCAAAAGCCAGTAGGAGAAAAGACACGAGAAATAGAGAGCCAAGAGTCTGAGAAATTTTTTATTTTCATTTTATTTTATTTTTCCACACAAAAAGTTAAGAGTCATGAAACAAAAAATAATTATTTTGATAAAAATAATATTTCCGGGATTTAATATTTCAAACACCCGAATATTATTAACAAATTAAATTTTACCTTCTCCCTAAAATCTTCTGAATTGTATCCGAAAAAATCCTATGGTCCAAGCTATTGGGCCAAAATAATATTTATTATTTTTTTTAGACCCGAAAAATCCAAAATAATAAACATGAATTATTTTTCTTGGGATTAAATAAATAGCCCAATAAATAATTATTGAACCCAAATGAATAAAAAATAATTAAATTTTAATTATTTATTTTTTGGGATTAATTAAATACATAACCTAATAAATAATTAAGTATTAATTGTTTTCCTCTAGTTTAATTCTCGATTAATTTTCTAATTATTCAAACTGGACCAAGGCCCTGAATAATTAATTAACCAATTAAACCAGATAATAAATTTCTCTCAATTTATTTTATTCCAGTCTAATAATAAATTAGACTTCCTGAATAAAAAAAATCCTCTCAATTGAGATCAATTTCTCAATCCAAAAATTAATTAGGATTTACAGGCTATTCCGAGGACCAAAAAGACACATCGTCTGGGCTACTTAAATGACCAAAATACTCCTACTATATAAATAGATGTATTTTACATTTTAAATATTTCCTAATATCACCATAAGGAAATATTGACCTCGAGGACAATGCTGCATTAACAAAGTCTTCGACCTACAAGTGAAATGACTAAAATACCTCTCTACACATCGTCGTACATTTAGAGAGAAAAAAGTGTACTAACACCCCTCTAAATGACATCCACCATCTTTAGGCTTCTAGTCCAATGATCCACGACTTCCTGAAATGTTTCCGCTTTCCAAGGGAGCTACCCTAAAGCAAACATCCAAGTCATGTTTCCCAAGACTCTGGATATTTAGATCATTCAGACAACCACAAGGGGCGATATAGTGTAGAAACTATCTTGTACAACTCTATCTTAACTAATTAGTTATGCACACCCAACATGCAAGTATATTGGTCCTACTATAGAACCTCAACTATAGCATATCAAAGTATATACTTCCAGCTTCGCCAGACCACCAACTCATACTCAAGTCATAGAGTACTAGTCTACGCTGTAGCGGTAGTAATCTAGGTTTCTACCATATAGTACTTTTAGAAACCACTACTACTGGTCCTGTTCTACGTATTCGAAATACGCTTATGTTATGAAGTGAGTAGACTACTCACTGGCTAAAAGTAAGCCATTCCCCATTTGGAATTCATAACATAATAACTTAAACATGATGAGATTCTCATTCTCATCAATCGGTTAAGAACAAAAGTTTATGTGTTTAAATAACCCATGATCCATACCTTACTATAAAAGACCTCCATTCACATGGATCACTTATTTAAACACAATGAGTATTTTCCAAATGAAATTGTGCACAAATAAAGAAAATTAATTTCACAAACGATTTCTGAAAAATAAATTCTTTTATTAAAATATTCGATATTTACATCGGAAACATAGTCTAAGAGGGCATACATTCCAATAGTCTTTACTTGGACGACATACAAAGAAATGCCTAACTTAGACATAAAAATTGTTGTCCACCATTTAGCTGTAAAGGATGGGGCAACACCAGTAAAGCAAGCCCAATGGCGTTTTCGACCTGAGCTGTTTCCATTAGTTGAAGTAGAGGTAAATAAGCTGATCGAAGCCAAATTTATTAAAGAGGTCAAGTATCCAACTTGGGTTGCGAATATTGTTCCTATGAGGAAGAAAAATGGACAAATTTGAATTTGTACATATTTTAGAAATCTAAATAATACATGCCCAAAAGATGATTTTCACTGCCTATTCCTAAACTGATGGTAGATGCAGTCACTGGCCATGAAGTTCTATCTTTCATGGATGGATCTTCTGGTTATAACCAAATTAAAATGGCATCAGAAGATGAGGAGTTTATTGCCTTTCGTACTCCAAAAGGAATCTATTGCTACATAGTGATGCCTTTTGGTCTGAAGAATACTGGAGCCATATATCAAAGGACAATGCAAAAGATCTTTGATGACATGCTACACAAGATCGTGAAATGCTATGTGGATGATTTGGTGGTCAAATCACGTAAACGAGCTGATCATCTTCAAGATTTGAGAAAGATTTTTAAGCAACTCCGAAAATATCAATTGAAGATAAATCCTCTCAAATGTGCTTTTAGGGTCACCTCTGGAAAATTCCTGAGTTTCATCGTTCATCATCAAGGTATCTAAATAAACCGATCAAAGATCAATACGATTATGAAGATGCCTAAATCAAGAAATATCTATGAATTAAAGAATTTACAAGGAAAGTTGGCCTACCTTCGAAGGTTCATCTCAAATCTTACCGGACGCTGTCAACCGTTCAGTCATCTAATGAAGAAGGGTGTACCATTTGAGTAGGATGAAGCGTGTCACAATACTTTCAAATGCATCAAATCTTACTTGATGAAGCCTCCTGTGCTTGCTGCACCTATTCTGGATAAGCCATTGATTTTATATATTGCTGCATAAGAACGCTCAATGGGAGCATTGCTTGCTTAAAAAAATGACAATGGTAAAGAAAATGCACTCTATTATTTAAGTCGGATGATGACACCAATTGAGTTGAATTATTTACCAATTGAGAAGCTTTGTCTAACTTTGATATTTGCAATTAAAATATTGAAGCATTATTTTCAAGCGCATACCGCACGCCTTATTTCCAAAGCTAATCCTATAAAGTATGTTATGACAAAGCCTATGCTATCTGATCGTTTGACAAGATGGTACCTTCAACTCTAATAATTTGATATTGTATTCGTCTAATAGAAAGCTGTCAAAGGGCAAGTACTGGCGGATTTCTTGGCTGATCATGCTATCCCTGCGGAGTGGGAACTAAGTGATAAGTTGTCTGATGAAGATGTTTTTGTCATTGAGATTTTCTCACCTTAGAGGATGTACTTTAATGGTGCGGCACATCACGAAGGTGTTAGAGCTGGTGTAGTATTCATTACCCCTGACGGAGATATATTATCATACTCTTTCACCTTGACTAAAAGATGCTCAAATAATGTGGCTGAATACCAAACTATTATACTTGGTTTAGAGTTGGTTGTTGATATGAAGCGACTACATCTCGAAGTATATGGGGATTCCTAATTAATTGTTAATCAATTACTTGGTGAGTATGATGTTAAGAAGCCTGAGTTGATCCCGTATCATAATTATGTGAGACGACTTATGGGATATTTGTGTGATGTAACAATCGAGCATGTATTAAGAAGCAAAAATAAGTAAGCTGACGCATTGGCAAAATTAGCTTCTACTTTATGTCTACATGATCAAGAAATTCAAATTCATATATGTCAAACATGGGTCATACTGCCTATTTTTAAGATGAATGTTGGAATATATGCCCTCTAAACTAGATTATATGATGAAATTATCGAATTTATTAATAAAAGAATTTATTCTCAAAATTTGTTTGTGAATTTACATTTTATTTGTGTATGATTTTTTATTTGGAAATGACTCATTGTGTTTAAGTAAGTGATCTATGTGAATGGTGGTCTTTCACAGTAAGGTATGGATCAAGAGTTACTTAACACATAAATATTTGTTCTTAACCGACTGATGAGATTGGAAATCTCATCATGTATAGGTTATTGTGTTATAAATTTCAAATGGAAAATGGCTTACCTTTAGCCAGTGAGTAGTCTACTTGTTTCATAATATGAGCGTATTTCGAATACATAGAACATGACCTATAATAGTAGTTTTTGAAAGTACTATTAAAAAAAACCCAGACTGTTACTGCTACAGCGTGGACTAATACTCTACCGCTTGAATATGAGTTGGTGGTAGTATATACTTTGATATACTGTAGTTGAGGATCTTTCGTAGAACCAATATACTTGTATATTGGGTATATGTGACTAATTAGTTAAGACAGACTTATACAAGATAGCTTCTACGCTATATCGCCCCTTGTGACTATTTAAATGATTTAATTATCCAGGACCTTGGGGAACATGACTTTGATGTTTACTTTAGGGTAACTCCTTTGAAAAGTGGAAACGTTCCAGGAGTCGTGGATCATTGGACTAGAGGTCTAAGGATGGTAGATGTCTATTAGAGAGGTGTTAGTACACTATTCCTCTCTAATTACACGGCGATGCGTAGAGGGGTATTTTAGTCATTACACCTGTAGATTCGAAGGCTTTGCTAACACAGTATTGTCCTTGGGGTCAATATTTCATTATTTTGATATTAAGAAATATTTAAAATATATAATATAACAATTTATATAATAGGGGTATTTTAGTTATTTTAGTAGCCAAGACGGTGTGTCTTTTGATCCCCGGAATGACCATTAAGTCATGAAGAATTTTGGTTAAGAAATTGGTCTTGATATTTATGAGTTTTTATTTTATTAGTCTAATTTATTATTGAATTGGAATAAAATAAAAGGTCCGAGAAAGAGTATTTATTTTATCTAATTTAAATAGTTAATTAATTATTCAGGGGCCAAGGCCCAAATTGAATAATTAAAAAATTAATCTAGATCTAGATAAAAGGTATAAAATTTTATTTGGTTTATTTGGGCTTGTTATTATTTATTGGGTTGTTTAATAAAGTTCAGAAAATAAATAATCGAGATTTATTATTTAGGGGTGTTCAAACCCAAAAATAAATAATTTATTTGGCCCAATGAATAAGACCAAGGTAAAATAAAATTTTTTAAAAAATTATTATTAATTTAATTAATTAAAATAAAAAAAATCAACACAGGATGGAACCCGTGTTATTTCTCGTGCAGGATAACAAAAGCATGGAAGCTTTCAATTTGCACGCTAAATGTCTTCTCTCTCGGGCATCAATCTGTGTGATTGAAATGGGTCTTGACATTAGGTGAGTTAAGGCTTCAATTAAGACACAGAACATCACAAAAATCAATTCTGGGAGAAAGGTTTCGTCTGTGAAAAAATTACAAAAACCAAAGTTAAGCCAAGTATTTCAAAGTTGATCACAACCCATACTTCAAGCCTTCATCGACTGTGCTACGGGCACCATTTCGGAAGATCGAAAGCTTCGCGTGGATGAGACGCAGTAAACGTTTGTAAAGACGTGAGCCACTAGTCTCGAATATCATTATACAGACAACTACATCAGTCCGAAGAGGGCCACTTCATCATAAAGGTAAAATTTTCGTTTTCCTAACATGCCTTCGTTTTTATTTTTTTTGCCATTTTAAGCCTTCAATGAAGACAATGAAAGGCATGAAATCCATTCTATCTTTATCTATAAAATTAATGAAGAAGATTGGAGACAACTTTTTGTAGACTATCTTAAAAATGAAAAACTTCCGGATGATCCACGAAGACGGAGTGCTATTCACCGACGTGCCACCCGTTTCTTTTGCTATAAGGATACACTCTTTCGACGTTCTTTTGAAGGTGTCTTTTTGAGATATTTAGGTCAAGAAAAAGCTGCATAAGTAATGGAAGAAGCTCATTCTGACATATGTCGAGCCCATCAATCTAGTCCGAAGATTCATTTTCGTATCAAGAGGATGAGATATTATTAACCTACTATGGCGAAAGACTGTCTAGATTATGCTAGAAAATGTCAAGCATGTCAATTTAATGCTAATTATCTACATCAACCTCTTGAGCCATTGCACCCGATAGTTGCTTTATGGCCATTTGATACATAGGAATTGGATATTGTTGGACCGCTACTAAAGTCTTCTGCTGGGCATTTTTATATCTTGGCTGCAACAGATTACTTCTCTAAGTGGGCAAAAGTTGTAGCATTAAAAGAAGCAAAAATGAAAAATGTCATTGATTTTATATGTGTAAACATTATATATCCATATGGCATTCTTCAATATATTATCACAGATAACGGCAAGCCATTCTACAATAATTTGATGGACAAGTTGTGCGAGAAATTTAAATTCAAGTAGTACAAATCTTCTATGCACTATGCCTAGGCTAATGGACTCGCTAAACTTTCAATAAGACTTTGTACAATTTGTTGCAAAAAGTGGTTACTAAGTCAAAAAAGAATTGGCTTCTTCGTATTGGAGAGGTACTTTGGGCATATAGGACCACTTACCATACTCCAACCCAAGCTACCTTATATGCGTTGGTATATTGTGTGGAACCTGTCTTTCCACTAGAGTAACAAATTTCTTCCTTGAGGATCGCTATTCAAGAAGGTCTCATCAAGGAAGATAATGTCCGTCTCAGATTTGAAGAGTTGAAGCACTTGATGAAAAGAGGTTAGAGGCACAGCAAAAGTGAGAATGCTACCAAACTCGTGTTTCTAAAGCCTTTAACAAGAAAGTGCATCTTCGTTCCTTTTAAGTTGGTGATTTAGTACTCGCTGTGAAAAGACTAATCATCGTTGGACATAAACTAAAAAAGTTAACATCAAAGTGGCATGGCCCATATGTCGTTCAAAATGTCTACTCAAATGGATCTTACAAGATAGTTGTTGAAGATGGGTTGAGAATTAGCCCATTCAACAGCAAATATTTGAAGCGATACTATACATAAATAAAGGCTCATCGGCTGCACGAGTTTAAACTGCAAATTACTCCTGGCCCGCATGAGTTTAAATTGTGTAAAGACAACCACCAATAGTGTAGTATGTGATTAAACTGCTGAAACGCTCCATCAAGTCCAAGTTGGTAAATAAATGGATACTCCTGACCCGCATGAGTTTAAACTGTGTAAAGGCAACCACCAATAGTGTAATACGTGGTTAAATTGCTGAAACACTCTATTAAGTCCAAATTGGTAAATAAACAGATACTCCTGGCTTGCACGAGTTAAAACTGTAAATGCCTCCCCCTCCCCCAAAACCATATCCATCTATTTTGAACTACGTTTGACTTGATTCTTAAGTTATTCTTAAGATACGTAGGCAGCTTAGAAGAAAGTTTTCTAAGTTCAGTCACGTTCTTTCATCATTTTCTTATTTGTCGCAGTAAAGTGATGACTTATTGTGAAATTGACATTTGCAAGAAGTAGAAACACATATATGCAAGAAAAGGTTGAGACAATATGAAAGAAGTATACCATTGATACTAGTAAAGAAGCAATCTTGTTGTACAAGAAGAAAAAAATATATATACAACTGCTTAACGAAAATATGAAGTGCTACAAGACATTAAGTAAAAATTTTGAAAATTTCCAAATCTTGTTGAAGTGCCACCAAGTGTTCTCTTATATTCTTTAGGTTCATCCTCTTCGTTTACTTTAGGGGCATTTTGGAGTAAACAAGCTCTTTTTTAAGGGACAAATAAGTGAACTCTACTTCTAAAAACTGCTCATTCTTTTCCTTAAAAGCAGTTACATGTTTTCTCTTTTCTTTCTTTAAGCGTTTGAGTTTCCTTTTGAGAGTAGTAATATTAGCTTTAACTCGTTGTGAGTTGGCCTTACTTTCTTCAACTTGACTTGTGAGGTCACACTTTTTAGCTTCAACATCACACAAGTGTTGGCTAGCAGCGGAAAGTAATTGGGCATGAGACTCCTTTGAGGCTTTCTCCGAAGAGGTGGATTTAGCACTGTCAAATTTACGCGCTTTAGCAAAGAAAGACCTCAAGAGATTATCCAATGGTGACAAGTCAACAATATGATCCTTATTCAATTCTTTAAGGATATAGCAAGTTTGATCCTCACGTGAAGAGACCCGCTCGATAGGCGTTTGTTGAATCATTTGATAAAATTGCTTTCATACTTCCATAACAAACTTCTTTTTGCAACTTGACATTAGGGACTCTCCTGGGAAAGTAGAAATGACTGAACAATGTTGATGAGTTACTACCTTAGATGTCAAATTCTCATATTGAGAGTAAGAAATGTCCTTGCAACCATCTTGTTTTGAGCAGTGAGAATCATTGATTGAGCTTTGAGAATAAGCGTCCTTATCAAGGACTACAACATTGTCCACCTAATGAAGAAGAATAGCAAAGAAGTTGAGTCAAAAGAAAAGAAAAGAGGAACAAAAAACAAAAACAAAAAGAGAAACCAATTTTACCTTATCTTTGAAGGTCTCTTAGTCCTTGGACTCTTGGCTTAAAGTTGTAGTTGCTGCATTAGTTCTCTTCCAACAATGATCTCTACTACTGGAACTAACTTCTTCAATTCGATTCAACTCCTTTCGTTTTGAAGATGATGAAAGTTTCTCTATAACCAAGTCATGATTCGAAGAGGAATGTCTATTATATCTTGAAGAATTTTCTAACCCCTTTGAAGCATTGAGAGTGGTAGTATCTTGATGAAGTTTCTTCTCAGAGTAAGGCAAGTTCTCTACTTTCTTAAATGCAGGTTTTTGAGAATTCAACATTGAAATGTGATCTTCAAGAAAGATTACATGCACTTGTTCCCACCATGCTTTATACTCTAGAGTATAGTGCATCTTTATGCTATAAGGAGTGGTTGGAAATGTTACCTTGGCCATTGTTCTGCGAAGGGTGCATCTTATCCAAAGATGTAAGCCATCTATTAAGGTGGCCTTACGGGTGAAAATCCCAAAATAGCCTGGGATAGCTTGCAAGAATCCAAATTTGCGACTAAAACGATGTGCGCTATAAGACTCAATGATGAAGTGATCGTCTTTCCTTAAAGTTAGAAGACTTGAACGAAGACTTGAACGAAGACTCAAGAAGTAAAGTTGTTCCTCCAAGGGGGTTGCCTCATTATTAACAAAGTCATGTTTTTTGTGCTTGGTAAGGATGTTCGTAACCCAACTAATGATCTTATGTCTATAAATCCGCTTGTGGGCTTCATATTCACTAAAGTATTTTTCACTACTTTCACCAGAATAACCTGCCATTGGAGGGTTATTTAAGTCTTGAGAGACTTCATAGTAAGTTTTGAAGTAGTGTGCAAGCCATCCATATATCTAGTGAGTTGGGAAGATAGATTTCTCCTCACTGGAACGTTGAGAGTTAGAAATATGATTCAATCCTTTATAAATGCTGGTCAAGATGGGAATAGCCAAATTAACTCGTTTCCCATACGCCATCAAACTTGCCATTTTGAAGGTACTTGGACGAATGATGTCTACTTCTTTATTAGGTAAGACAAAGAAGCAAAGCCAACATGATAAAAAAGCTACAAGAAATGTTTGATCTCTGTTGTGGCTTCTAATGCCAACTTTAAAAACAAAGCTTCTTCTTCAAATGTCCATGTAGTATGAGGTGGGATAACTCCACACGGATTGTCAATAAATTTGGGACGTGATGTCCTTTCTTCCTTTGGAGGAGGCGTTGTATACTTTGTTACTCTTTTAAACCAGAAGTCGAGCCATTTATTGATGGAGACACCAGAGTTGTTGTTGTCCTTTTTGATCAAGTGGTATGCATGGAGGAGATGTTCGCAGCTCCTTGGAAGGAATCGCATGCCATCATAGTCTACACCCGTGAGTTCCGCAGCATGAGGAGCAACTTTATCGTAGTGAGTTCCAAGTATTGGTAAGTCTCCAAATTCGTGCAAGTCCCAAAGTGAAATGAACACCTCGTCAATTGATGTTAAGAGCGTGGTGGTGAGAGGACACCAAACTTCACAAAAGGCTTTGAGAACATTGGAGTTGCAATCATATGTAAAAAGTGATATATAAATAGCCTCATAGATCTTTGTAAATCTTAAGTGTCCTTCGCAACGACTTAAAACCTCGTGTGCCCACTCTTAATATCTCTTCCTAAAGTGAAACACACCTAAGAAGTTGAGTGGTGAGGTCCATTGAGTCTCCTTTTGAATCATTCGACATCCAAGTGAAGGTAACACACTGGGATGAGCTTGAGGTCGATGATTTGAGGAAAGAAGAATCCATGCCTTTGGGGAATGAGTGCTTTTGAAATTGACTTCTATTGACCATTCTTTCACAAGTTACTGGAGCGTTGCCTTTGGTAGGCGCCTTGCATATTTGCCGGACTTTGCCTCATAAACCATCAACGTCATTCCATCTTCCGTTAGATCATTTTCGTGGTCGTGAATGACTAGCAGTTGTTGGCCTGAAAAAGATCGCAAATTTGAAAAGTACACCATAATTGGACCTAGTTTTAAAAAAAAAGGTCCCAAAAAAAAAATAAAGGTTAGTTTCACCAAATAAAAATTAAAAAAATACAAAAAAAAAACAAAAAAAAACAAAAACACAAAAAAAAAAGTTAGTGTAGAAAAAAAAGGGAAAAGCCAACGAAGAAAAAAGAAATAACGAAAAAGGCATGAATGAAGTCAGTTTCATGAAACCAACAATCAAAGCCTAATTCAAGGTGATTGGAAAGTCAAATCTTAAAAAAAAAAAAAGCTAGTGTGTAAAAAAAATAATACTAATTTTTGAGTTTACAAAAAAAAAAAAAAAATCTTAGACAGCATGGAATGCATGGATGGCAATCGAAAAAGAAGTCAAGAATTGTGGCGGGTGCAATTCAGACGATTGAAGTGCTTCGGTTGGAAAAAAAAAAAAAAAAAGTTAACAACACAGTCAACATGGTGATCAATACGACAAGTAGGGGTGGCAATCGTGTCGTGTTCGGGTTGGCGGGTCGTGTCAACTTGAGATAATTACACTTGACAGGCCAACCCGAACACGACCCGATTAATAAATGTGTCGTGTCGTGTCAACCCATTTATTTTCGTGTCGTGTTCGTGTTATAAAACGGGTTGATACGACATGACACAATTAGACACAAAAATTAAATAAATAATTACTAAATTCGTCAACCCGAATACCTACTAAACCCGTCAATCTGTGCACCATTACACAAAAAATTTGAAAAAATCAAATTAAATTATATAAAATTAAAAAACTAATAAAATAGTCCATAAAGTCATAAATAACCAATAAAATAACAAACCATCCCGCTAAATATTTAGAGATCTTAATAAATTCATAAGATTTAATCTTAAAAATCTAAACAAATGTAATTTTGCAATAAAATTAGATTATTCAAGAAATTATTTTCTCTAGATATTTAGAACAACAATTTTGTTGTAGCATGCCAGGAATTTTAAAGAGCAAATGGAGAGCAAAAAACGAGCACGAAAGGAAGGCTTGTCCTTGTAGGGTGTAATTCAAATTATCTTTGTCTCAATGTCAGAAATAGCATAGTATTCGAACTGGTCAATCGATGCTGAGTGAACCTTACCCTCTGATAAATGCACCACACGAGCTTCATTTCATTCTATATTCGATTCGGCCTGTAGGCATATTACATACATTATTTCCTAAAGGTCTAACCTTCCCCTTTAGACTCGCGTAAGGTTGTTGCTTATCAACTCGTACTAATATTATTATAGACACTAAATAATAATTAATTAAGAATGATTCATTTACTATATATCAAGCAAATAACTATATTAACATCATCTATTTTCTTTAAGATGTCTCATATAATTAAACAAAATAGACACACAAATAATTTAATTAATTCATATAATAAAATTTAATTCAATTAATTCATGTAAAAAATTAAATTATCTAATTTTCTATAGTAAAATTTGTAGGGTATTACAAAAAGTGTTAAATATAAATATTAAAAAAAGTTAAACGGGTTCGCGGGTTGAAACGGGTTAAAACAGGTTGAACCCGTTTATGACCTGTACACGTTTAAAGTTAAACAGGTCGACCTATTTCGACCCGAACCCGCGAAACCCCAACCCTAACCCGCTATAACCATGTCGTGTTCGTGTCGTGTTGGCGTGTCGTGTTCAATATTGCCGCCCTTAACGACAAGCACATGAATGGATTGTCTAACGTGGAGAAGTCAACAAAACAAAGATTAGAGGGGGCTTACGTATACAAAGCAAATTGAGCCACAAAAATTAAAAAAAAAAAAAAGAAGAAAAGAAAAAGGGGCTTACATATGGAAACAGGAAGAAAACTCCAAAAGCTGTCCAACTACACCGTGTGGAGCCGTGGAAAACTTCAAGTTGAAGTTAATAAATGCATGGGAAAATTTTGATCAAGACAAAGACCTTTTTATAGGCATTATGGAATGCTTCTTTCAAATCTTATAAGAATTTTAATTCTTGGTTAAAAATTTTTAATTAAAATTTAAATTTAAATCCAAGAAATTTGATTGATGGATTCAAAAAATATGATTCCTCCTCAAAATTAGATTTCAAATCTTTTCATTAATTCCTTATAGAAATAGAAAAAGAATTCTATTTTATTAAGGAGTTGAAAAAGGTTTTTATATTAATTTTTAATTAAATAAGAAATTTAATATTTTAAATACTTCAAGCCTTGTTTCTAAATTCTTTTGACAAAATATTTTTTTCCCAAGTTTTGAAGTGAGGGCATTTCTAGACAAAGAATTTTGGGATAAAATATATTTTATGTCGTTAAGATTAAAAGAAAATTACATATTTTAATCTTAATTAATAAAAATTAATTCGTTAATAAATGTAATTATTCTTAGATTAATATAGTTGGGGTATCATTAAAAGTCCATTAAATCCAATGGATTATGAAGTCAAACTATTAAAATTGGACTATTATTAAGGGTCCATTTTACATTAAATTCAACATATTATGAGTTAAGTAGAATTGGGCTATGCCCAAAAGTTGGACTTTTTAAGAATTTCTTAAACCAAATATAATGTGGATTAAATGAGATTGGGCTAAAATATAAATGAAGTCCAGGTTATTTTAAACCCAAGTCCATTAAGGTTGTTAGAAGGCTTCTTAAAAATCCCACATCGATTGTTTATGCTAAAGTCAAGAGAATTTTAACTTATAAATAAAGTCTTCCCTTAATGGTTCAATGCACCTCCGAATCCTCAAACTTCAACAAATAAGAAGTATCTCAAGTTTCAACAAGCTCAAGTATTCAAGCTTCATCAAATCTCAAGGTGTTCATCTTGTCCTAGGTGTTCATCTTGTCCTGCATCAAACAAGTTGTTTTGATAAGTGTTTGTGTTTGTCTTCAAATTTCGTTCGATTCGAGATCAAACTCTTCAACCCTCGATTTCAAAAAGAAAAGAATTGGAAGATTTATCCTACAATTTGATATTTCTTCAAAAATTTGTAACCACTTTTCATATTTATTAAATATTTTATATTTTTCGATATTTTTCATGTTTTATTTGTATACTTAAAATTTATTGTCTACGTCATCTTATAAATAACTTATGATTCAATTCAATATTTGATTCAACAACGTTATTGAGCTAAATGAGTGATACATAAGTCAAGATTTTTATTTTATTTAAAGTATGAAATGAACTTAATTTAGGAAAAATTTGACCAATTCAATTCACGAGTCAGTTGGATATAAGTACATATATAAACATTATTGATAAGTTTTACTTATTATATATATATTATATTATATTTTTATAGCCTATTGTTTAAAGTAGAGGAAAAAATCATGAAAATTGCTTATATGAAAAACGTCACCAAAATTACATTGATTATTATAAGCATTATACTTTTTGCTAATTAAATTTTTAATGGTTCTTTCTGTTTTTACTTTAAATTATGCGTTAGAACATTATTTTTTTCATATTAGTGCAATGTGTTTTTAAATATTTTATAATTATGATATTAAACTATTTTGAAGTTAGTTAATTTAATATATTTAATTTTTAATCTTCATTAATTAATTTAGTTTTAATATGAATAAGCATAATAAAAGCTGAGTGAGCCTACGTGGTTCAATCACGTTGGAAGTTGAAGTCACCTTATCTCAACTTCTGAAAAGTCACAATGACCAAGTCTGAGTTTGAACAATTAGAATAAGCCAATAAACAAAGATGCATTTTCTTCGAATATTCAAATACACCAGATGGCAAATACTAAACAGATTACGTTTAAATTAATCTTGACCGGTACAATCTGGACAGTCACAACTATGCTCAGGGCTTATATAAGCAATCTGCGTGCAAATGTAACCTCTCATTATGCTTAAACTGGCAAAAAGTTTCAAAGATTGGAACGCCTTTTGGGGTTGAAAATGGCTAGGTATATTTTTGTCACCAGTGGTGAAGATATGGAAGAGGGTTCAGGGCTGATACTTATGCTTGGGATGATTGTTATGTCTGTTGCAATCATGTCCATGGTCTTCTTTGGTTGTGGAGACTGCTCTGGCGAGCCTCGCAAGAGTGGGGGTCGTGGATATTATGGTGGAGGAGGAGTTGCTGCCGCCTATGGTGGTTCAGGCGGCGGCGGTGGAGCTGCTTGTGGCGGTGGTGGTGGAGGTGGTGGTGGAGCTGCTTGTGGCGGTGGTGGTGGTGGAGGAGGGGGTGGTTGCTAAATGGTCTTTTACCGGGAGGACCAAGGGTTTTCCTGGCGTATTATCATGCATGTTTTACTATCCTATGAAGCATATGACTATTCAATTAGCATTAGCTTCAGAATGGTAGTTAGTAGTAGTTATACCAGTAGCAGAGCTGTGATCTTGGTTTATGATGATTTCTAATTTGCATGAGATATCTAGAAATGAATAGTATTCTCTCTCTCTCTCTCTCTCTTTTTTTCAGGAATTCCTTTTTTATTCTTGTGCTATAAAGATTTGCATTTTGAGCAGTGGAATTCTCTGCAAAATAATACTGTATTTAATCATGACCAAAGATAGAAAGGTGCAGCAAAATTCATTAAACGGCAAATAAGACAGATTTACTATGCTCAGAACTTCTATAAGCAATCTGCAACATTGCATATACCATTTCTCTCCTGACATAAACAAGCAAATAGTTTCAAGATTTGAGCATCATTTGGTGTTGAAAATGGCTATTAACTGGTAGTATCGGTGAAGCAGGAGCAATAGAGGAGGGTTCGGGGCTCATATTCATGCTTGGGATGATTGCTATGTCTGTTCCAATCATGTCCACGGTCATCGTTGGCCTTCACCCCCCAAAATTTTTTTCTAAAATCCTTTAATATATTTTCTTATATAATTTTGCTTCCTAACTTCAAGTTTCTAATTCTTTCCCTAATCATTGGTTGTGGCGACTACTCCGACCGGCCTTGCAGCAATGGTGGTGGATATTATGGATGGCAAAGGAGCTGCTTATTACTGGTGGTGCTACTAGTAGTGGTGGAGTATAGAAATAGAATAAAAAATTTTAAAATTGATAATAAATTATATAAAAAGATATGTTATAAAATAATGTTTTAGTTTTTCAAAAACGTTTTAAAGGCGATAGGTAAATTTTTAAAGATTTTTTTAAAAAAATTAAATTTTATAAAGAAAAATATCAAAAATTTAAAAATCTTGAACCCCATCTAGTTCTGTCATTGGCGGAGCAGCTTGTGGCGATGGAGGTTGTTAATTAGGTTTTCACAGGTCAAGACATAAGATTTGGATTTTTCTGGATATGATTGTGTCTAGAACAAAAAAAAAAAAAAAAAATCAAAGTCTACGTAAATTGTTTGTTTGAATGCACCTAATATATATAAAAATTTATGAGAAAAAGTGTATAGATATTAATATCAGTGTATAATATATGTGAAAGTATGTACGTGAGATAAATAGAAAGAAAGAAAATAATGTTAATTATAAATTGTGTATGAATATGTACGTGTATATTTTATTATATATATAAATATATTATTTTTAAAGTGTGAAATTAGGACGTGTGTATATAATGTCCGTCAACAGTTTGCAATTAATGCAATCTTATGAAATGGAGATTGAAATTCTTAGATTTTAGTATAGAATTAAATTTGGGGAACTGAGGAATTTGGAAAACCAAACAAAATAATTGAAGCCTCCAATTCCAAGGCACCAAACACAACGTTACAGCAATTGTAGTATGCTTCAAAGAAACATTAATCTGTTATGAATTATTGGAATCTTTATTAATTAGTGGAGGCTCCACTAATTATGGATTTATGTGAATTATTATAGAAGATTTTTATGGATGTCCACCATTTAGTGGAGACACCACTAATTGAGATTAGTGGAAAATGATGTATGCCATGATGTATTCTACTAATTAGAGCTCTATAAATAGAGCTATTCTCTAAACTTGTAATACACCATCATTTTGTGAAAGAAAGATTAGAGAAAATTGTGAGAGAAGAGAAAGAAGAGAAATTCTTGTGCAAATAATAGTTAGAATTTTCTTAGTGTGTAGTGTGTAAATTTTATTCTAACACTACCCTAATTTTATAACACGTTATTAGCACGAGTCTCTACCGTTACAAAAGTCAGAAGACTAAGCACGAGTTTCTACCGTTACCAAAGCCAGAAGACAGGTACGCATTTATTGATCTCTATGGCTAACCTCGCTAAACTCGAATTTGTAACCCTTGATATTTCTGGAAAAAATTATATGTCATGGGTTCTCGATGCAGAAATGCATCTAAATGCTGAAGGCCTTAGTGAAACTATTCAAGCAAATAATAGTGCATCTGCACAACACAAGGATAAAATTTTTATTTTTATTCGTCGTCATCTCGATGAAAATTTGAAAATGGAATATCTTACCGAAAAAGATCTATATGTCCTGTGGGTAAATTTAAAAGAAAGATTTGACCACCTGAAGATGGTCGTACTACCCACTGCACGGTATGAATGGTTGCACATGAGGTTGCAATATTTTAAAACCGTGAATGAATATAGCTCTGCAATGTATAAAATTACATCTCAATTAAAATTATGTAGAGAAAAAGTGACTGATGAAGATATGTTGGAGAAGACATTCTCCACCTTTCATGCCTCGAATATTGTTTTGCAGCAACAATATCGAGAAAAGGAGTATACAAAATTTACAGATTTAATTACTGCCTTCCTCATTGCAGAGAAGAATAATGAGTTATTATTGAGAAATCATGAAGCCAAACCAACTGGCTCAACAGCACTCCCAGAAGTGAATGCTGTTGGCTCCAGCAGAAGCCATCGTTATAGTCGTGGTCGTGGCCATGGCCGTGGCCGTGGTCGTGGTTATTGTCGTAGACACGCTCGATATTTCCCTTATCACAATCATAATCAAACTGTGAGAAATACTGGCCACCTGAAGTGGAACAGAAAAGATCATAAGGGAAAAGAAAAAGAAATTGAAGAAAAGTATGAGGATATATGTTATAGATGTGGCATGAAAGGTCATTGGTCACGAAACTGTCGTACGGCTAAGCATTTAGTTGAATTATATCAAACTTCATTGAAAAATAAAAATGTGGAAGCAAATTTTTTTCAACATCCAATAAATGATGCTGATGATGATGATATTGATCCTGAAGATCTTAATATCAATATTACCCATATGAATGTATCGGATTTTTTTTGAACACCCAGACGGTAGGATAGACCATTTAATTGGTGATGGCAGTGTCCAGAAGAACTAAAGCATCACCCTGATATTTTTGTATTTTCATTTTCATTCTATGTTAATAATATTTACGTTTGCATATATATATATTTGTGTTCAGATGGCTGTTGTTAATGATGATGTATGCATTATTGATAGTGGAACTACACACACCATACTAAAAAATAAGAAATATTTTTCTGATCTCAAAATGGGAGAAATAAATATTTATACGATAAACGGTAGTACAAATGTGATTGAGGGTTCCGGAAGAGCTAGTATATTGTTGCCTAAAGGAACAACAATTATTATTGATAATGCACTATTTTTCTCAAAATCCAAAAGAAATTTATTGAGTTTTAAAGATATCCGCAGAAATGGGTATCATGTTGAAACAAATGAGGAAAATGGGATTGAGCATCTTTTTATTACTCAAATGCATTTGGGTAAGAAATCTGTATTAGAAAAACTGCCGTCTTTTTCTACTGACCTATATTTTGTAAAAATACGTACAATTGAAATTCATCATCTAGTAAACCAGAAATTTACTGATCCTATTACTTTTAGCATTTGGCATGACCGGTTGGGTCATCCGGAATCTACCATGATGAGAAGAATAATTGAGAATACACATGGTCATCCTTTAAAAAATAAAAGGATATTAACATCAGAAAAATTCGCATGTACTGCATGTTCCCTAGGAAAATTAATTGTTAAACCATCACCAGTAAAAGTAGGAGCTGAAAATCCTACATTTCTCGAATGGATTCACGGAGATATTTGTGGACCTATTGATCCACCATGTGGACCGTTCAAATATTTTATGATCTTAATTGATGCATCATCCCGATGGACACATGTATGTTTATTATCTACTCGCAACCTGGCGTTTGCGAGATTACTTGCTCAAATAATTAAATTACGAGCACAATTTCCTGACCATCACATTAAAAATATCCGTTTGGATAATGTTGGTGAATTTTCATCACATGCTTTTGATGCATATTGCATGTCAATTGGGATTAATGTTGAACATCCTGTAACTTATGTTCACACACAAAATGGTCTTGCCGAATCTTTGATTAAACGATTACAATTAATTGCTAGACCATTATTAATGAAAACAAATCTCCCAACATCTGCTTGGGGGACATGCTATTTTACATGCTGCAACACTTGTACGCCTAAGGCCAACAAGTTATCACAAATTTTCTCCCTTATAATTGGCTTTTGGTTCCGAGCCAAATATAGCTCATTTAAGAATTTTTGGGTGTGCTGTATATGTTCCAATTGCACCAAACCAACGTACAAAGATGGGTCCTCAAAGAAGAAAGGGGATCTACGTTGGATATGATTCTCCCTCTATTATCGTGTATGTTGAACCCCGACAGGAGATGTATTTACAATGAAGATTTGTTGATTGTCATTTTGATGAATCATTATTCCCTAAATTAGGGGAGAACTAAAACGAAGATAAAAATGATCTTGCTTGGACAACATCATTAAATTATCTTGATCCGCGCACAAGCGCATGTGAACTTGAAGTTCAAAAGATAATTCATTTGTAAAGCATTGCAAATCAAATGCCAGACACTTTTGTTGACTCCAGAAGAATTACAAAATCGCATATTCCAGCTATAAATGCTCCTATTCGAATTGAAGTTCCAGCAGAACAAAATATTATACCTATAGCTGCTGAGTCAAAAACACGCCAGAAGCGTGGCCGACCTCTTGGTTCTAAAGATAAAAATCCTCGAAAGAAAAGAGGATTAAATGATCCAGAAGATCATATTGAAGAAAAGAATGATAAAGACCAAGAGAAAACTTATGACAAAGAACCAGACATAAATGAAAGTAACACTGAAATTTCTATCCATTATACCACTTCCGGTAGAAGTTGGAATCGGATAGAAACAATTATTGATCATATGTTTGCATATAATATCTCTTGATGTTATACAGGATAGTGATGATCCTGAACCAATATCAGTTGATGAATGTCGGCATAGAAAAGATTGGCTGCAATGGAAAGATGCGATTCAATCGGAGTTAAATGCACTAACAAAACGTGAAGTCTTCGGACCTGCAGTCCGAACACCAGAAGGTGTAAAACCTGTTGGCTACAAATGGATATTTGTGCGAAAGCGCAATGAAAAGAGTAAAATCGTTCGATATAAAGCGCGATTAGTAGCCCAAGGTTTTTCACAAAGACCAGGTATTGATTATGATGAAACTTATTCTCCTATTGTTGATGCTATTACACTTCGATATCTTATCAGTTTGGCAGTACATGAAAAGATAGATATGCGCCTATTAGATGTTGTCACTGCTTACTTGTATGGAAATTTAGAAAATGATGTTTACATGAAAATCCACAAAGGATTTCATATGCCTGAAGCATATAAACATTATCCTCGTGAAAATTACTCCATCAAGTTGTATAAATCATTATATGGCCTGAAGCAATCTGGGCGCATGTGGTTTACACGTCTTAGTGAATATTTATTGAAAGCGGGATTTAAAAATGACCAGATATGTCCATGTGTTTTTATTAAGAAATCTAGTTCTAAATTTGTGATATTAGCTATATATGTTGATGATATTAATCTTATTGGAACTCCTGAAGAGCTCCAAGAAACAATTGATTATTTAAAAAGAGAATTCGAAATTAAGGATTTTGGTAAAACCAAATTTTGCCTTGGTTTACAAATTGAACATTTGGAGAGTGGAACATTTATTCATCAATCAACATATACAGCAAAAGTACTAAAAAGATTTTACATGGACAAAGCACATCCATTGAGTATTCCAATGATCGTCCGATCATTAAATGTGGATAAAGATCCTTTCCGACCTCAAGAAAATGATGAAGAACTCCTTGGTCCTGAAGTACCATATCTCAGTACAATTGGTGCATTGATGTATCTTGCTAATAATACACGACCTGATATTGCTTTTGCTGTCAATTTATTAGCAAGATTTAGTTCTTCACCAACATGACGACATTGAAATGTAATTAAACAAGTCCTTCGATATCTCCAAGCAGCTACTTCTTCAAATTATGCTGAAATTATAGCCATTCATGAAGCAAGTAGAGAATGATTCATTATATTCGAGAAAGTTGTGGATTATCATATATCAAAGATACTCCAACTCCTCTTTATAAAGATAATGCAGCTGACATAAGCATAATTACGAGGAGAATATATTAAAGGAGATCAAACACAACATAGGTCACCAAACTCCAGAAGAAAGGTGAAATTGATGTGCTACAAATTCGATCATGTGATAACCTCGCAGATATTTTCACGAAGACTTTACCGACTGCAACATTTGAGAAGTTGAGATATAAAATCGGTATGCGTCGGTTTAAAGATTTAAAGGAATCATCTCATCAGGGGAAGTAATAAACAGACATATAGAATAGTGTACTCTTTTTCCTTCACTAGATTTTTTTTTCCCACTGAATTTTTATCTAGTAAGGTTTTAACGAGGCATATTCTTTATGTAATGGATGGACATCCAATGGGGAGTGTTATTAATTATTGGAATCTTTATTAATTAGTGGAGGCTCCACTAATTATGGATTTATGTGAATTATTATAGAAGATTTTTATGGATGTCCACCATTTAGTGGAGACACCACTAATTGAGATTAGTGGAAGATGATGTATGCTATGATGTATTCCACTAATTAGAGCTCTATAAATAGAGCTATTCTCTAAATTTGTAATACACCATCATTTTATAAAAGAAAGATTAGAGAAAATTGTGAGAGAAGAGAAAGAAGAGAAATTCTTGTGCAAATAATAGTTAGAATTTTCTTAGTGTGTAGTGTGTAAATTTTATTCTAACACTACCCTAATTTTATAACATAATCCTTAATGAATTATAGTATTTTTACCCTATTTGGTCCTATTTTCCCATTCTATTCCGTTAATGGACCAATCTTGTCGGAAATTACAAAAAAAGACCTCAACAAATTTAGTCAATATGTAGTGGAAATATAACAACACAATCACTTAATACGTTATTAATTAGACCTCCAATGGTTTGTATTGTTCCTATTTATGATGGAAAATGAAATATAATAACAATTGGAACAATTTATGAGATAAAATGTTCAAATTAGGACAAATCTAAGATGTAGCATATACATAATTGGAACAATCATACACCATGCCATGTCTCAATTTTATTTTTATTTATTAATTTGCTAAAAAACGTACACCTTTTTCCTCTTTTAAAGTCTCATTAGAGTGTTTGTTTTAATATATACTCTCTCATTTTCCTTTTATCTGTCCATTTTAACTACAGTTTTTGTCTCAATTTATTTGTCTCATTAACAAACTAAGACGATATTAATTGTTATTTTTTCACAAATACCCCTCTTTAATACAATGAGTATTGTGCACTTATAATAGAAAGTAGAAGTAAATTAAATATACTTACAATATATAAAGTTTGAAATTTGATTACTCCTTAATAAAGAGAAAGATTATTTGAAGGTAAAATAGAAAATTTTAATTTAATTAACCAAAAAATCTTATTTTTCTTAAAACTTGTGAATCGGTTAAAATAGATAAATAAAAAGAGACGAAGAGAATATCTTTTAATAAAATAATAAGATTCAAGTTCTGTATTCGGTATAAAAGATTCATTCTCACTACTTAGCTTAACCCAAAAGAGCATGATGGTGTTGCAACTGAAATCTTATCTTAATTGCCCGTAATTTCTCTCATTGTATTCAAATTTCACTTAAAAAGAGTAAAACACGTTCATTTTTTATCCTTCATTCTTATGTATTTACCAAATTTATAAATATTATTTCTACAAAAGATACCGTATTATCTTTTTGAATAATACACTATCAAGTGCTGAAAATTTCAGGTATTGAGTAAAAATTACTATATAGTTAGGTATATGATTATAATTTAATTAATTTTTATGAATATTTTTTCCATCACGTTTGTTTCGTTTTTGTTTTCATCTCCTCGATCTGATTAATTTCTTTCTTACTTAGAGGCTATTGATTATATTTCCATGTAAAATCTAGAAATTTCTTCTTTTTTGAAATGATTCAGTCATATCTTAAAAAATATTTACTCCATGGAGTTTCATTTTTCATTTAATATTCCTTTTGTAGATACATGACCTCTGAGGATCCCAGATAATTAATCTACTTTTCTTTATTTTTTTTTTTGAGTTTACTTTTTTATTGATCCATGTTCTCCTAGTAAAAAAATCGAACTAATATTGGTAAAAAAAAATGATTTACTAATTATATATAGTCACAATCAAATATATATATAATAATAGTTGCAGAAGCACTCTATAGTGGTACCTGGCATCATTACCTATTGACATGTGACATTACAAAATCTAATTTGAAGGGTTTAACTTGTAGGGTGTTTTTCCCTAAAAAGAAAAAATAGAAAGAAATTTGAAGGGTTCTTGAAACGATTTTCTGAGTTGTCACGCACAGTCTTCCCCAAGGCCGTCACTTTGCATTCCCCCCTCTTGCTATCTCTTTTTTCGCCGCGGCGACTCCCACTCCTGTCGTCGCCAAACACTCTCCTGAAGCCGTAGTATCTTCCCTGTTCAGCCACCGTAATAGAGGCTTCCCGCCGATCCCAAACTCAAAGTTGTTGTGTCCCTCCTGTTCTGCCGTGATAGAGGCTCTATTTGGAGGGTTCTTGAAACGATTTTCAAGCCCTCCGCCTTCTCTTTCTCTTTTGCTGTCTCTGTACCGGAGAGGCCGACTCATCGTCTGAGTCGTCACGCACAGTCTTCCCCGAGGCCATTGCTCTGCGTTCCCTCCTCTTGCTGTCTCTTTTTTCACCGTGGCAACTCCCGCTCTGGCTCCTATCGCCAAACACTCCCCTGAGGCCGTAGCATCTTCCCTGTTCCGCCGCTGTAACAGAGGCTTCCCGCCAGTCCCAAACTCAAAGCTGTTGTGTCCCTCCTGTTCTGCCGTGACAGAGGCTCTCTACCGAACAGGCTTTGGTATGTATAGAATATTATGCTTTGATTTATTGGAATTTTTGGAGCTTTTATCGGAATTAATCATGCCATGAATTGTTGAGCTTAATGTGGATGATATTGGGCATGCTTGAGCAATTTTTCTGAGTTTGATCATCATGATATATCTTGGTGAATTATCTTTGATGCCTTTGAGCTGTATTGATTATATAGTTCCCTATAAATTGGTATTTTTTTAAGCTTGACAATTATACTGTTTTCTTTGTGATTTTTTCTTGGAAAATGTTATATATGGTTTGAATGAAGATATGTATTGCTATATGTGTACGGTCCAAAGTTGAACAATAGGGAGTTTTTGGTGTTAAGATTATGCCTAATTATGCTTTGTCAAAATCAGAATGTGTTCTAGAATTGACTTGGTGTTGAATTGATTGAGTTTGAAATTTATGAATGCCTTTCAATGGGTTAGATTTTCTAAGAGTTCTATGATTTGTTGAGTTCATTTTGGCATGGCTTTTGAATGAAGAAAATGCCTAGAACCTACCTATATAATTTTGCCCAAACAACCCTCGCTAATCTGTATAATATTGAAGAAAAATATTTGCTTGAATGGTATTGTGAATGCAATGTGAAATATGGAAGGGATTGTAGTTTATCTGGAATTAGCTTACATTATGTGATCTTGCCCTTGGATTTTTCAGAATTTGTAGAGTTCATTTTATTTAACTTTTTTCTGGCTATTGATGTTTTGTTATTAATGGTTTGTTGGATAAGGGGCCTATGGAGTTATTGTTTTGAGGACTTGCATTTGTTTGGGATCCTACTTGGTTTTGGAGTGAAGTTGGGGATTTGTGTTGTGGATATTGATAGTTTTTCGTTGGTTAAGATGCAAAATGCCTATTGATATATCCTTGAGCTTTGTTAGATATTCCTCCCTTACATGCACATGAATGTCTAACACCACCTTCTGGCTTTGTAGGTTAGTGAAGGAAAATATACTCATGCGATATCCATCTTTGACTAAGTTTTGATTCTTCCTACCAGTTGTTTCTTGGTCTTCTGGATTCATTCCATGGCTCCTCTGTATGTGTAATACTTAGTTTGAAGGGGACGGTATAATCAGGAAAACAACCTATGTTAGATATTCTTATCTTCTCTTATGGTCTGTTTGTAGATATTGCAAAAGGATCCTACTTATGCTGAAGCACTGATAGGAAGGGGAACTGCTTATGCATTCCAACGGAAACTTGATTCTGCTATTGCTAACTTTACGAAGGTATTGTGTAACATTTACACCCATGTGCAAGCTAAGTTCCTCAATTTGAAAATTTCTTTTTCATGTATTTTCTAGGCCATACAATCCAATCCATCTGCTGGCGAGGCATGGAAACGCAGAGGGCAAGCACGAGCTGCTTTGGTAGAATCTGCTGAAGTAGGTCTGTTGTCTTGCTAATTAAAACCTGTTATAGCTGTTGCTTTGAAATTTGTTCTCCTTCATGCACTAAAGAAGTGGTCAAAATTATTACTTATTGTTGTTGGGTTGGAGGGGTTGGGGGGATAGGGTCTTGAGTGTGTTTTAGAACTTGCCTGTAGCATTTTATTTTATTTTATAGTTGCTTTATTTAATTCCATACTCTTTGTCTCAATTAAATTTGATTTTGTTTATTATTCAAATGATTTTGAAAAGGAAATTTCCTCTAATGCATTAACCTCTATCTAAGGGGTTGCTAGGGGATATGCAATAGTTTGGTGCTTTCATGTACTTGCACGTTTTGATTTAACCATATGCTACAAGCATGTGGACATATTTGAACTTCTGGATTATGTTCCTCTTATAGCTTGTTGATGCTTCTTGCAGGACTCAGTTATGAGGCCATGTTTTTTATCATCTATAGCTGGGTTTCACTGTGTTTTTAGATTTGCATGTGTTTGCAAATGGTTTCCCTACTCTCTGCTTTGTAGTTATTTGCTATAGGTTAAGGCTGAATGAGTGAAAATTTGAAGTGGGATTTCAGATCCTTTGTTGCTTATGGAATTTAGTCTGATTTTTATAAATTGTTTCTGTATTGATCAACTTTTGAATTGAGAAGGCTTATGAATTCTTTGTCACCTATATCTTCTGTCTTCAAATGGAAGAAGGAAATGAGCGGGTAAAAAAAAAAGGATGATCTTTTAACTATCATAGAAAAATGGGAGGGGGAACAACCAAAGCAAAAATCAAGTCGAGCCATAATGAAGCAGAGTTAATCAAGTAGGAGCATAGTATTCCACCTGAAGATCTCTAGCTAATGTAAAAAAGATCATACAACTACAGATACATCTTCCATATCTCTATTAAAAGTGAAAAACAGATAAAGAAGGAAGAGATAAAAACCACTTTAAAGAGGATGATGGTCCTCAGGTGCAGAGTTCACGATCTGCTGGTTGGTTTTCCTCTTCAAAGTCTGCAAAGAAGGTGCATTATGATTACTATTTCTATTTTGAAAATCTGTGTTAAGATTCCCTTTTCGTTTTTCTCATGGATATATTTTTAGGTTCTTTTTCTTTCTTTCTTCTTTTCTTTTTTTTAAAACATAAATTTTATTTAAAGAACATGCTAATCCCTCCTTCCCACAACCATATTTTAACCTTCTCTTTTTTGGCTTTTCGTTTGATCCTTCAGGTATCTTTATCCTCTGTCACGTCAATTATTGATGGCCTGAAAAAGTTGTATATTCAGAAGTTGAAGCCATTAGAGGTCACATATCGCTTCAATGATTTTGTTTCCCCCCTTTTGGTGTTGGATCGATCAATTAATGAATATAATTATTGACTCCAGTAATTGTGATTAGACTAAGAGTGCAATTACGTTCTTTTAGTAGAGTGGAACGTAATTAATAAATTATTTTTATTGATAAAATAATTTATTGGAGCTTAGTCTAATTGTATCCGGTCAGATCCCTTCAGTGGCTCCTAATTATGGAATAATAATAATTTATAATTTATAATTTATTAATGAAAATTGCAGAAAATCAAAAAATCGTATTTTAGATGGAATAGGATAAGTGAAAATAGTTGTATCCAACTATACTTTTCTTATTCTATCAGGATTCGTATTTTGAGATAGAGTCCAATATATATATTATGATGTGACTCTATTTTCGATAAATGTGAGAAACATCATTATTGTTCTCGGAGTTATTCTCTCAATTTTTGTGTGAGTCTACCCTCAACAAAGAGAGAAATAAAATACGATTAGCAATTTTCTGGTCCAAAGAGATTACATTGAAGAAGACTTGGGGGTCTGGAGCATTACCAGACAGCCAAAGACTTCAATAATCGTATTGGTGAAGACGATATCTACAAAGATATGATCCGTTTTCACGTATTTTCAAAGTTTAATCTGGTTGACACATAAGCATGTCGATCCTATTCACTAACAGTTGGTGAGTCATAAATCTATTTGCAATTGCACTTTGCTCTTTTTGTGTTTTGCGCATCTATCTCCAATGCTCTCTGTCATGATTAATATTTTTTTTGCATCACTCAATACTACAGGAGCTCACATTGGACCAGAGCCTACAACTGACAGATTTGTTGTTGTTATGGTATTGTTGGGATTCTCTTATACATTAACTTTTGATATGGATCATAATTTTCTGATGCAATAAAACATTTTGTTGTATCAGATGACGCTTTTGATATCGAAATAATGTTTGTCTACTCTGTTAACAATACAACCTGCAGGAGTCGGATTGAGAATATGAACGACCGGGATCTGAAGGCGACGGAGAACTTTCCCCATTGTTCCATTGTAGAATGTCTGTACAATGGAACAACGTTGCAATGAAGATGATGACTGATATGTGCGTCTCCTAACCTAACACGGTTTAGGGTTCTCCAATGAAGAATGAAGAATAATATTCTGCAATGAAGAATGTCTCTCTCTTTGATTTGTTTTGGTCTTTTCCCTCTCTCTTTCTTTCTTTCTTTCTAGGAAGTGTATTCCTTCTTAGCTGTCTCTGTGTGACTTTGTTTGTATCTCTAGACTAAGAAGAAGTGAATGAATATTTCTGAGTAGTGGTTTCCTATGTGTATGCAGGTGGCTATGAGGTTCATTCGGTTTTAGTTTTTGAAGGTAAAATAGTTATCTTATCCAAATATTTCAATGCCCTCTTGATACTCTACGTTATCTCAAACTGAGTGAAGAATAACCAAAACGAAGATCACTTGAATGTTGCTCCTCTCCCTCTTTCAGTTCATTACAGTGTACGGCTCAAAGATGGTGTTTACTTTGATTCGAGTCACAAGAAAGGAACTCCCTTTAGGTTCAAATTAGGCCAATGTATGTTAAGCATTGTTCATTGGTTTAAATTCTGCATTTACTTCTCTTTTTTCTCAAGTGTATCGATTACAACAGTTAGTATAAAACATTTCTTATTTGGTGTACTTCTCTGTATTTCTTTTATGGCTATGATTGAGTTCAGCTGAAGTTATTAAAGGCTAGGATGAGGTAATTGCCATAATGAAAATGGGTGAAAGAGCAATGCTTACGGTGCCACCAGATATAGCCTATGGGGAAGATGGTTCTCCTCCTCTGATCCCTCCAAAAGCTACTCTAATCTTTGACATAGAGTTGCTTTCGTGGTACTCCATCATAGACATTACTAGAGATGGTGGGATAATAAAGAAAATTGTACAGTAGTTCTGGCTTTGTAATTGTTAATGACACCCATATTTTATATCGAAGGAAATTGAAAAAAACATATAGTTAAAAAAGAATCCCTTTGAAATATCTTAAATTTTAAAATATAGATTTGATTTTGCAGAATGTTTATTCATTTATGTATTTTGGCAAGTTAGTATTATTTTCTAAAAATATATTCTAAAAGAAAAAAAAATTCAATTACATATATAACTAGTAAAACTCTTTTATCAAATATATCAAAAATTAAATTTTATAATATATTTATAATTTTAAAAAATATATATATTTCTTTTGTGCATCGCACATGCAATAACCTAGTTATTAATTATAGTCTCAAAAACAAAATCCACCAGCTGCAACTCTCTCGTAATATTGTCCATTAATTTTTGCTGTGGTGGAATGTCTTTTTTTCTTTTTTCTTTTTCATTTTCTCCCCCCCGCCCATTCTAGAGTTTGAAAGCTTGCTCTTGATAGCGATTGATTAGCAGCATATTGGACTTATAGCTGACATCTGGCCTAAAATTTTTAATAATATTTTAAGTATTTCTTTTGAAAAAAATATATAAAATTTTACTTTTCATTTCCCCCGCTCTCTCACCCTCTCTCTCTATATATATATATATATTAAAATTGTCATGTCATCTATTATATCTTTGGTTTGATCTTGCCTTTCTAATTATAACATTTTCCATTTCTAATTAGTAGTTTTTTCACATTTACGTTATTATGATAAAGACTAATTTGTTTTATGCCATTTATTATTTATTTGTCTCAATTGTCTACGTTTTCATTTTCCTTTATTTGTAAAATTGGTATTTGCATAAAAAAGGCATCTCTTAGTACAAAATTTTTGTCGGAGTGAAGGAGTTTAGAATGACATATTTTTTGCTATTATTAGATATTTTTCTATTTAAGATATTTTCTTTTTCTGTTTATATATATTTTAAGAATTTTAAGATAAATTCGTACAAATTAAGTGAATAATATAAATGGTGATCTTAATTTCTAAATAACAAATTAAATAATTAATCGTGATATGATTACCTTAACTACAAGAATTATTTTGCTCAATTTACTATTTTAGCCTCAAGCGGGACTGTTTCTCACCCCTTTTTTAGTTATTTATTTATTTGGATTGTAGTTTTTTCTCAAAAAAAAAAAAATGTTTTACGTACCAAAAAAACCAAACGCAAATAAAATTTATTTATAAATTAATAATTTAATTATTTAAATAGAGTAGATTAAATGTTAATTTTTAAAGTTATAATTTTTTTATAAAATTAAAAAATTATACTTATATATATATATATATATATATATATATATATATATATTTAAAGAAATCAATATACTCGGTGAGTTGTCACTTGGCCACCAACTAAATAGTGGACAATGGACTCCTTGTAATAAATATGTCCCATAAATCAATACTTTCCTTTATACTCTCTTCACTCCAAATGGAATTTTTACGTTTGATTATATCCAAAGAGTTAGGCAGCATTGAACATTGAATTATATTTAAAGTAGTAATCTTATCCTTAATAATTAAATACATCAATTATATTTTTTTCGTTTCAAAATATTTGTTCATAAAATTTTTTTATTTTATTTCAAAATATTTGTTTATATATATATTTTTAAAATTAATAATTAGTTTCTTTTTATTTTATCATTATTTATTCTAAATCAACTGTATAATTTTTTAAAACTCTTCTTCCTTTTTACTTTTTGAAAATTTTCACCAATCAATAGTTATTATATTTTTAATATGCATAGAATATAAATTTTATATAAATTGTAATATTATTTTTAACACTCTTAATATATGTAAAAAAAATTTTATGAATAAGTATTTCGAAATGAGAGAGTAATTATTATTATAATTATATTTCATTAATTATAAATTAATAGTGGACTTTTATATGAAGAATATTATTATTTTAAAGCAAAAAACAATTGCCTCAAAACAAGCAAAAATTAAAAATAACAATGAACTGTCATGCTTTATTTGGCTTCGTTGCTTGATTTGCTTCCAGAGCTCATCATATCTTTCGCTTTCTGTCCTCTTAGAGACGTGGACGCCTGTGCGGATGCTAATTTGATCTTTTACCATTTGCCTAGAATTTTCCTTGGGGGAGTAATACCCTGCCAAGAACTTGATGTTATAAAATATGGTCAATTGGTCTGCTAATAAAAAGTTTTGTTTTGTGTTAATAACTCCATCGAGGTTTTGAGTACCCTCTAACGAGAGCCACAGCAACGTTGGAAAGGGACCAAGTTTCTGGTTCAACGTACTAAGCAAACAAAGCAGCCATGGTTGAAGTAAGAGGAGAGCAGAGAGCTCCTTTGCTCGCAGATGGTCCATCTTCATCGTCCAGAACTGGTGAGTTCAAGATTTCATCATTCTTGTTAGTGTATTGTTCCCGTCTCTTTTTGCATACTCATTTTGTTGATTATTTATATTAATCAAGAACTTTAAAATCTATTATTTTAGTGGGATCATCAAGAAGAATCTACTAGTACTTTGTTGCATTTCCTAACTTCATTTGCACAATCTGTCTCTTTTTGGATACACATTTATTGATTATTTATATTAATCAAGAACTCTAAAATCTATGATTTTGGTGGATCATCAAGAAAAATCTACTACTAGTACTTTGTTGCATTTACTCACTTCATGTGCATAATCCGTGGTTTGTGCTGGAACTTCTGGGCATTTTCCCAACTTGGCTTCAAAGTTTGCATTTTTTCGGTTCTGGAGGATTTTCTCGTAATACACAGTGATTATATATATACACATATACATACATATATATACATAATACATATATATACACACACACACACACACACATATATATATATATATACCCGTCTGTATGTCTCTCTCTCTCTCTCTGTATCCTCTCTCTCTCTCTGAAACGACTGAAACTTTCTGATTGTTCTTTCAAATTGGGGATACTGAAGGGAATGTGTGGACGGCAAGTGCCCATATAATAACCGGAGTTATTGGGTCTGGAGTGCTATCACTGGCATGGAGTGTAGCTCAGCTCGGGTGGATCGCAGGTCCCATAAGCATCTTGCTGTTTGGTGTAATCTCTCTTAGCTCTGCGTTTCTTCTTTGTGATTGCTACCGATTCCCCGATCCTGAAGTTGGCCATGTCAGGAATAGGTCATTTTCTGCTGCTGCGAAGTCCTACTTAGGTGAGTCATGAGTGTCTTGTACATGAATTTGGCATATTAATAAATGGTTCTGCTTCTCATTTGTGTTGTTTTCGTCCGTGATTCTGAAGTGGGATAGCTGTATGATGCTCTTTATTAGTAGAGAAGAAAACTGGGGCGATTAGCCACAAGACTTCATTACTACATATACTTAAGAGTTGTACTTGCTCCAGCCTTGCTAAGAATCAGTATTACATAGGACATTCTGCATTTCTGCTTTCTTGGTTGGTGTTTAGCGAGCACCGGAGAGATTAAATTCGAATTTAATGGGTGTTTAGCGGGCACAGGAGAGATTAAATTTGAATTTAGTGTCTTCCTACTTGTGTTTAGGAACTAAGGTATGTACTAGAAAAGTCCTCTTTCTCTAAGGGCAATTTAAAGTTGAAATTCCGGATATATCACTTTGTTATATTATATGAGTGTGTTGCAAGTAGGCAAGTGCATTTACTCTACCAGCTTTATATTTGGCTTTTTTAGGTGATATGTTATATGAGTAAACTATTTGTGGCTGAAAAATATGTTAGTGCATTTTGAGAGCCTTCTAGAAATGCATGAGAGAGATTGTATAATGTCTTTTGCAGGGACGAAAAGCAAGTGGGTTTCTGAAGTTTTTGTGCAGGAAAGCTATTATGGATATGGGATTGCATACACAATAACAGCAGGAATCAGCATGAGGTATGCTTGATGAAAATTTTCTGCTGAAGTTTCAAGCACTAATCCCCACAACAAATCCGACTGAAAAGTTACAGCTTTGTTTACACGTCCCAAAATCCATGATGATGGATGTCTCTAGCTTCTCTTATTTCTTATTATAGGAAAGTCCTTTGAGAGTTCACACTCTTAAGAGTTAAAAGTCCCCTATCTATTGTAGAAATCAAGTCCAAGAAAAAAGAAATTTCTTTTTCCTGTGCAGCTGCCGGAGACATCTATATGAACTTTATGTCTTCATTCTTTAAAGACCCATCCAATAGGTTTTTCAACTGTGGTGTTTTAGGAACTTTCAGAAATTTTTGGCTTCGCTTTTTATGTTCCTCTTTTCTCAAATCATGATTTTAACTTTGCAAACGAAAAAAATGTCCTGGATTAGTGCCATCTACTGGGTTTATCAATCAGCTGGAATATTCATATTGGTGCCACAATATGTTGATATCTATTCCCATATTCTCATTTCTTTTGATTGAAGACCTATATAAGCTCACAACTTCTGATAAGGAGATTCTCCCCGAAGGGAACATTCTTATGATCCACTTTGATAATTTTAGGGCCATTCAGAGATCAAACTGCTTCCACAAGAATGGGCATGATGCTCCATGTGAATTTGAAGACAGCTCATATATGGTAATCTTTGGAGCAGTTCAGGTCCTCTTCTCTCAGATACCAAACTTTCACCACATGGAGTGGCTTTCCATACTTGCTGCAATAATGTCCTTTGCATATACTCTTATTGGAATGGCTCTCGCTTTGGCAAAAGTTATAGGTATTGCTGTTCATGTTGGCATTTATGTTCCACTGTGGTATTGTAACTGCATGCAAAACATTTTGGTTATTACCTGCAATTACCTTCTGCACTTTTGGCAAATAGTAGTTTACATCATAAAATATTTCCCTTTCTTACCTTGAACATGCTAATTTGCTTCAGGTCTCTCACATTTAAAGTCCTATTCAAGGAAGGATAAAATTTCATACTAACTGTTGCATGATCTGTCTCATTTAACAAGAGTGTATCTAAGCATTGATTTCTAGTTGCATTTAATTCTCTAAAACTGCAAATACAGGAGATGGAAAAATCAGAGGAGACGTAAGTGGTGTTCCTACCACTACAGCAATTGAAAAAGTGTGGTTGACCGCACAAGCGATAGGGGACATTGCTTTTGCCTACACTTTCAATGTGATTCTTTTGGAAATACAGGTGCTGTCTGATGCTTTGAATTGAAAAATGTTTCCTTGTATATTGTTTTAGTAGCTCAAATGGTAGATCCTGCACTAGCAATTCTTTTAAGCTGTGTCATGTTTGTGAATGAAGGATACCCTGAAGGAAGCACCTCCAGAGAACCAGACAATGAAGAAAGCCTCGGTGGTAGCCACATTTACCATCACTTTCTTCTTTCTGTGCTGTGGATGTTTTGGATATGCTGCTTTCGGCAGCGAGGCTCCTGGAAATATCCTAACAGGATTTGGATTTTATGAACCATATTGGCTTGTGGACTTTGCCAATGCATGCATTGTTCTCCATCTTGTAGGAGGATACCAGGTATATATACCTCTCAACCAAATTATTAGAACTCCATTTTCAGAATGTATTCTACAAATGTAATCTTTCCTCTGTCCCCTACAAAGTGAACAAAGAGAAAAAAAAAAAAAAATGCTACATGACGTCTCCAGTAGCTACAATTTACAAGGTGCAAACATCAACTGACTGTTTTGATAAGAACGTGTACTCCATTTACAGTAGTTTTGGTTTTCCTTTATAGGTAGCCTAGTGGAGATCTATTTCAGTCTTCTCTAATCCTGTCAAGCATCAAACTTGACTATAGGATTGAATCTCTTCGGCCTATATGTATATATATGTATATTTGCTTATCTTATACTTCATTCTTTCATAGTTGCTATGACCGGATCTAGATGTGAACAGCCAGCAGTACACGTGATTAAATATCAGTTCTCTCCTGTAATTACTTAGACACTTACACCATCTTCATCTATGGAAAAAAGAGAAAAAAAAAAAAAAAACAGGGAACCTTATGGTTAATGGCCAAGTTTTAGAGATTTTATACCTAGTTAATTTGACATTCTCAAAGTTTTAAGATTTAACGTACTCATGGTGTCTGCTACATTTACTTATTTTGCAGGTTTATAGTCAGCCATTATATGCTGCTTTTGAAAGGCGGATAGCAAGAAAGCTCCCTGACAGTAAATTTGTACATGAGAACTACACAATCAAGCTTCCATTAGTGCCAGGATTCAAGTTGAATCTTCTAAGACTCTGCTTCAGAAGTGCTTATGTTGTATCTACAACATCAATAGCCATCATTTTTCCTTACTTCAACCAAGTTTTAGGTGTTCTTGGAGCCTTGAACTTTTGGCCTATTGCAATATATTTTCCTGTGGAGATGTACCTTGCCCAGAACTATGTAGGACCTTGGACAGGAACCCGGATAGCTCTCGAGGCTTTCCGTGTGTTCTGCTTGCTTTTCACCATTTTGGCCTTGATTGGATCAATTGAAGGACTCACAGCCAGCAAATTTAGCTAGGAGATTTGTAGAGGGCAAAAGATTGATAGAGATCCTGATGCATTGTTTAGGGATCCAGTTTATATGCATCCTTTCAGATATGTGGTCACTCATCAGTGATATACATTACAATATACTAATAGTTTAAAATAACGGTGTTTTTATTTTTCGTTATGTTTTATATTATGGTATTAGTATAATAATAGTTGAGTGCATATTTTCACAATCGTCCCATAAAAGCTCTGCCAGAAATTTTGACCTATGGAAAGTGAACAATGAAACTTCATGCTTTATTCCTTTATATTCACAAAAATCAGTAGTAGCTTTGCAGTTCATATTAAAGGTACATTATTGTCTGGCCTTATAAAATTCCCCGCCCTGAAGAATGATGCAGGTGCCGTGATGATGGAAATGATTCATTTTTATCTTGTCGTAATATATAAAGGAAAATTAATATTTCGTATGTCTTTTTATTATTTTTTTACTAAGATTGATGCGAATTTTAGATCTCAATTTGACAATTAATATTAATGTGTTTAATTTGGTTATTTAGATTAAAATTTTGAATTTTTTAAAATTAAAGAATTCATATATGAGGATTTTTTTTTTAAATTTTGGAATATTTGAAACTGAAATAGCGGAAAATTATTTAACTTATTATTAATTGTGAAAATTATTTAATTTTTAATCGATAAATAACAAAGGAAAAAAGTACTATAAAATTTAAAGGGCTTAGATTGCAAATGTTTCAAAAATATGGGACCAAAGTAACATTAATTAAACCCTTCAAACTTCGAAGCCAATCCCAGGTCACGCGGTTATCACCTGCCAAAACCGCATCCGAAAATCCGACCCGGTTATCCATGCGTCGGATTCTCAGTCGGCCAGACTCAGCAGTCAGCCCCCGTGTACTCTGCTTCTACTCCTTCAGTTGAACTCTTCAGTATCCATTTCCCAAACCCTAACTGTAATTCTTTCTCCTTCTGCCTAATCTACTGAACCCTAATTGTAATCTCTTCAACCTAGCATTTTCCGTTATCGGAATCTGACTGCGTATATACATAGACATATAGTGTGCCTTGTGTACATAATCATACAAATAGAAAGCAGTTTTACTTGGACTGTAAATTTCTGCTCAAGTTCAGAATTTGTAGTGATTTTCGATAATCGGAGAATGGTTAGTTCTACCTTTACTTCACTGTTTGCGATTAACTTATATGGTGAATTTGCGGTTTTTTCCCCCCGGTTGCCGGAGGGGGGAGTGGGGGTGAGGTTGGTTTTGAATCAGAATTTTACTTTATGAACGTTTTAAAAATTGAATCTTGCTGCCGATGTTTATCACCAGAAATAGAATTTTGAGATAGAGCGATGGAAAATCTGCCTATAGATAGAAATTGAGGAGATAGAGATAGATCAATGGCATGATACTTCCATTGCTGGGGGACTGGGAAGGACTAGGTGGAGATGAAATTTATCTTTCATGCCTATTGGAGCTTTTTGTGGTGTATTTATATGGGAAATAATATGTTAAATTGCTATTTTGAACAATTGTGTGTGATTTGCGTATTTCATTTGCAGAGTGGCAGAGGACGGGATAGATTTCGCCGGGAATATGCTCCAAGGTCTGAAGAGAAAGGCCACCATGGACGGAATAACCCACCGTCAAGACATCTTTGGGTTGGAAATCTTTCTCATAGTATAGATGAGAGTATTTTGGCCCGTCAGTTCCTACAGTTTGGTGAGCTTGAAAGCATCGCATTTCAACCAGGTCGCAGTTATGCTTTCGTTAATTTTAAAATTGAGGATGATGCCTATGCTGCCATAAGAGAACTCCAAGGGTTTAGTGTTGCTGGCAACCCACTTAGAATTGAGTTTACGAAGGCGGTTAGTTTTGTTAACCTTTGTCTGATTTCCTTTCAGTGCTGTTGTATACAGTTGACATTCAGACCTTTGGTACATAATGATAGGTATGCTTGAATGGTTTTTGAACCTAGTTGTTTGAGATATGACTTTTCCTTTAAAATCCATGTTCATTCTCAAATTTGTAGAATAACAGTGGGGAAAAATAGCATAAATAGCAGTATACATTTCAATCCCATCCCACACTTGTCCGTCGCATTATCTTACTCATGCTCAACAATCAAGAGGCTCCTTTTGATTTCCGAACAAAATCTGGAGTTAACCATACTAAAAGCTCCAAAGGTGAATTGTAATGGATAGAAAGAAACACAAAACTAAAATGATTCCAAAAGTATTGCCTCATCTTTGAAGCAATGGTAAAATTCTTATGAAGCTAGAACCAGTACCATGACCGGTCATCCGGACATAATTGCTTATTTAGTCATATGAACTTTAGCATATTCACTTGAACACGGGAAACTAAACGAGAAACAGGTCAAAGAGAAGGATGTGGAGGGGTTCAATTGCGAACTTGAGTATATTCAATTATCATTTGCACCACGTTCCAAGTAACATTAGAATGTTTCCCTTTACCATTATCTCTCATATCCTTCGATGTTTTATACCAAAAATCTGATCATGCCGTTTAGAACCATTTCTACGGTTTGTTGTTGATTACACCTAGATTTCTGCAACCGTAAAGTTATTGATGGTGAATGGAGGTTATTGAACTTATGCAGTTTTGCACCAGGCTTAAGTTCCTTTTGATTTTGTCTGATTTCATTTTTCCAATCTGTTCATCATTTGTACGAATGCCAAAATTGCAGCAACTCGTGGGCTGATCTTTCTCTATTATTTTTAATTTATCACAATTTAGGTCATGCTGCCTGCTGAACAAGTGTTTATATGCTTTTATGAATTTTAAATGAATTTTTTGGTATGCTATGTGTGGTCTGAATCTCGAGAATTTTGGCACCACTTAAATCTTCATGGAGCTGTGATATAAAAGTCTGCTAAATGTGAATAACTGAAAAGTCAGTTCTGTAATCTGTATACTTCACTAAATATTTTCTGCAGCAGGTTTTCTGTGTGCTTAAATGAAGTTGTTTCGATCTTGGTTCATTTAAGTAGATATCTTTTCTTGCGATTGTTCCATTGATTTCAAAAGCAATCTTTCTTGTGCTTAAATGAAGTTATTTTGATCTTGGTTCATTTAAGTATATATCTTTTCTTATGACTGTTCCATTGATTTCGAAAGCAATCAGCTTGAGCAATTGATAAAGTACAAATCCAACCTGTAGGATATACAATGTTTTCAGAAAAAAGTCCATGCTGTCTGATTCCTATCCAGGTTCACTGTGTTTTATCAATTGCAAAAGGCAGTTCAGCAATGCCATAAATGCTGGGAGCAACAACAATAGCATCTTGTATATCTCATATTATGCTCCGTCATCTGTTATTTCGTGCAATTGCGTGTCCAATAGGAATATAGGGAATTCTTATTAAATGGTCCAGTTATAGTGCATAAGTAGTATACAGAACCGTTGGATTTCAGTTGCAAATGATTGAAATCTTGCATAAAGAACACAAATTTAACAGTTTCCAAACTTTATTTGCCTTCAACGCTCTATTTTACAATGAAATGGACCTGCAGCAAATAGCAATGCTCTCTTATGTTCAACTCACACAGATAAAATAACTAAATAGTTTTATAACAGAAGTACTATAGGATGCAAAAACAAATGAATCTGAAACAACAGGAACCTTCGTGTTATTCTAATAAGTGTCTCCTGAATTATAAGAAGTAAATTGCGACCTGTACCATTCTGCACAGAAATGCATTGGCTGACCCTCATTTTTTTTTTCAGATAAAAGAAAAAAAGTTTATTAATGAAAAGAAGAAATACAAGAAAGAGGATGACTAATCCTCAAGAAAGTGAATGAAAACTATACCAGTGCAGATCTCCAATCTGTGTGTGAATCTATGAATGCTTTGAACCCCCAAATCACCATATGTTATTGCCCAAAGAGATGTTGGGAAAGTTACTCTTATTAGGTGAAAAAGCATAAATGGAATGGCCATTGTTCTTAAAATGATATTTGAGTATGCATAAACTTTTAGCAGTCAGTGAAAATTATGAATTTGCAGCTAATTGAGTTATTAAGAATGAAACCTGAAGCATCTGCTCCAAGATCCAAAAGCTTATGGAGGAGAGAACTTCTTGGATTTTAAAGATTCAATTCTAGTCTTGTGCTTTTTCTCTGAATTGCGGAAAGAGCTCAGGTAGTTGGTTGGACTTTTTCCTAATAAAGAAGGAGAAGACGAAAGGATAAAGCTGCACCTACATTTGTGTAATAGAGTACCTCCCTTGTTCCATTGGCAACTGAATTTGAGATTTGACCTCTTTTCTAGATGGTTACAGGTTGTAACTTAGGATAATTTAGTCCCAGCAAAACTGCAATATTCCAAAGAATTCCAAACTGTGCACATGCGTGAAAATATCACTTGAATGCAGCAAGACTGATTTTTTACTTCTTGAAAGTTCAAGTGAAATATTTTTAGGATCTGGTATGCATTTGCTGTATCTGCTGCACTTTAAATGCAAAGGCAATGAAAATATGCTTCAGTGACTGGAAATCTTGATTGAGATAGTGGTATACTTAGGAAAATGTTTACAGGATAAAGCCATTAGTTCCTCTATCCTCTGGTATATGGCTGGAATATCGGAGAAATCTCAGTTTTCGAAGTCTGCAATACGGCAGATCTTAGCGGCTTCATGTAGTGCAGTATGCATAACAATATATGTTGCCATACAAATTGATTCCATTCTATGATGTAGTTTGTCTTACTTTTGGATAACAACTCTCGAGCACATTTCCTCACCTTAGAAGGGGTCTTTTGTTATTATTCAAGGTTACCACTCGAAGAAATGCTACTTTTGCATTGCAAATCAATGTTGCAACAGGAACTTAAATAAAAGCATCAATTCAACAGCACTTTCATCACAACAATTTACTGCAAGTAGCTCCACTGTCAACTTGGTCATAAAATCTGGCTTGTGTGTCCCGTCTCTTCTACAAAATCTTGAGGCTTTGACAGAAAAGGAACCGGCCCTTTAAAATAATAAGCCTGTGTTTTCAAGTACTCTTTATTTGTATTACAAAGCTATATGCTCAAGTAAATCCAGAAGGAAGGATCAAAAGCAAGTGGCTTAGGTCACTTGCATCAACCAATATGAGTGCACTCGTATGGGATTTGGGATTTAGTTTCAATTATCTACTTAGGCAACTCAAAGTGGCAGTTTAAATTATTTTAAAATTATGTCTCGTTTCATATGTATTGCAAAATTGCCTGGTGGCTACATGCGACATGGTACTTGCAGATTGAGCTTCTTGTTATTGTGTTACTTGTGTTGAAGGAAATTGGACTTGTTCCTTTAAAACTCTATGCAACTCTCACCAGCAATCATTGATAAGGAATATTGGTTACTATTGGAATAAAGTGCTACATTTAATTGTAACTTATCAGGTGGAAGGTAAGTGACAATATGTTTACTTTGCTATAATCTTCCAAAATATGACTTCTAGGAAATGCATGGGTTGCGACCTGCTGACATATATATATGCTGATCCTTGTTGGGATTACATAAAACACTAAAGCGTGCTTACAAGGTCCGTGCAAATGAATTTTCTGTCAGATTTTTCTTTGCGTTTCAGAAGTTAAGTTAAAGAGATACTGCTCATTGTGGTTCTTTTAGTTGCTTTTATTTTGGAGACAGAAAAGCTTGTATTTCATAGAATCATCCACTTGGTAACTTTAGAAGGGCAGGACTTTGGAGAATGAAATATTTTGCGTAGGACCATTACTCTTGTCTCCTAGTTGTGGGATACCTGGAAGTTGTTAAACCCAGGGCATGGCATCATGCATTTTCCTGTCCAAGGTGTTGCCCATGGATGAGTGGTGTAGGATATAGGGGGTACCTTCTTTTCCATGACCTCACCGGGCATGTCGGTTCCGCTTTGAATTTACCTATTTTCTATGAAGGCATGGAGAATGAAAATACGGCATGATGTTGGCCTTCTTTTGTTGCTTTAGCGTGTTCCTGTATGTTATCATGCTTGTAATGCAAAGAGCAGTTAGTTTGCTGAACTGCTGGATTATCACCCTTCCATTTGTCAATTGAATTGATCTGTATTTTTTCTTTTGCACATGCTTTAAACGTTATAGTCTGTCTATTATTCCAGGATAACCATGATAAGGAACAAACTGCTAGGAGTTATTATTTGAGCTTTAGATGGCTCCAACCTTGTAACTGTCGTGCTTTCCTACTTTCTTCTGTTTTGGGGTTGGTGATTCATGAAGAGCCTGGTGGCTTTCTTCATCTTGAGGCTTGATTGATATGTTTTGGAGCCATATTTTGTATTCCTTGTGAAGGTTTTGCGTGTCAGTTGATGTTATTTGGATATTTGTGTTTTTCCTATTTTCCTCTCCTAACGGTCATTGACAGTCTAATCATGAGAAATTCGGTGAAGAAAACATACAGTGCCCCGTGAGCCTTGTCGATTACTTCTTTCTTTATGAGTTGCAACGTGGTATATGCTTCCTTCAGTCTCTTCAAAATATTCTCTTGATTTGTCTTCTGCAGAACGTGTGTGCTTGTAAAAGCTAAAACCATTTGATTTCTGTGAAGCAGTGTATGTATTATTATCTGCAGAGTTTAACTTACGTGGATCTTATTATTGTGAAGTGCTGATTTCCTTTCTATTCTGCTCTGCTTGTTCTTAGGCTTCAAGACTTTTATACATTGCACGCTGACTTCTATCTGGGAGATTTCTCTACCTGTGTGTTGTATTTTATTAATTACACTGCAAGAGTGCTCAGTTTAGGGCACTCACCCTGAAACCCCAAGTCTCTAAGGCGTCTCCGAGCTAGGTTCAGATAACTGCGCTAAACCTCTGCTTTGGTATTGGCTAATCTTTTGCATTATATACGAATTTGTATATATTTGATAACTTAGAGATAACGGGTAAGGATTTTGAATATGCCATTCTTCCTAGGAACAAAGCTGTATAATTATTCTTGTTCATCCTTATTATCATTTGGAGATCAGGATTTTTTTTTTTTTAAAAATATAAACTAATTTTACCTTGTCAGTTCTCCTTGGTATGTCATGCTGCTTCAGTCTGACATAGTTATTTGGTTTTCTATTTATGCATGTTGTGGTTATGGTCTTATACCGAGTGAAAGTCCTTCGGCACCACTTTTTGTCAACTAAAAATATGGTTTCGCTCTAAAGGTGATTTGATAATGCAGGAAAAATCTACATCACGTGATGATGACTATCTGCAACGACGAGATGAACAACGTCCCATAGTAAGAGCATCCCCTTTTTCGCAAAGGGATTCAAGAGCACGGCATTTTAGTCCTGATGCAGAAAGATCTAAGATGAACAATAAAAGTGGAGAACCCAGTGAGGTCTTATGGATTGGTTTTCCTGCTCAACTAAAAGTGGATGAATTCATTTTAAGGAAAGCTTTTTTACCATTCGGAGAGATAGATAAGATTACTGCATTTCCTGGTCGTACTTATGCTTTTGTCCGTTTTAGAAATGTAGTGGCTGCCTGTAGAGCAAAAGAAACTCTTCAGGGGAAATTATTTGGCAATCCCCGTGTACATATTTGTTTTGCCAAGAGCGAATCTGGAGTATCAAATAGGGAAAGGAATTCATCGAATGCTTCCTCACCTCCGCATTTCAGGGGCTATGCACATAAGGGATCCTCAGAGGACTTCCATCACGATAGGGATTTTGGAAACTTAAGTAGTGATCTGACCAGGAGTTCTCCTGGTTACCTGTCAAATTGTGAGCTGGGGGATCCTGATGTAATTAATTTTGGCAGGAAGAATAATACCTGGGCAGGTGGAGACAGTGCATTTGAACATAGGAGGTTCCCTGAATTAGGCTCTGAACGGGGAATACCAAGAAACATGTATGAGCAACTAAATAGTCCTTCAAGGGACAGAATTGGTCACTTTCGGGAGTTCTCTCCTCGGGGATTCCCTCACCAAGATCCACCAGATGATGATCCTTTTGATTTGCCTGAGGATCCGTTGCTTTTTCATGGAGCAAAGAAACTGAAAACCAGCACCTTCCCTCCAGAGGATGAGCTTCCTGAGTATCCTTTTACCAATTCCCAAGAAGTAAATCGTATTCCTTCTGGGGCATTTCCTGATTTTCAGCCTGATTCTTATGAGAAGAACTTTGATTCAGAGTCCTTTGGTTATAGACAGATTCCAAATCGGCAGATGAAATCAGTCCAACCTTACGGGGAGAGAAGTGACCAGAGGAGTACATCTTATGAGAGCCTTAATATAGGCTCTGTTCAATTGCCAAAATACCCTGAGCAGCAAAGACTGACCCCTGAATCACATCTCTCATCTAAGAAAGGAGAGTGGAAATGGGAAGGGACTATTGCTAAAGGAGGAAGTCCTGTATGTTGTGCTCGTTGCTTTCCTGTGGGTAAAGAACTGGATATGAAGTTGTAAGTATTAAACTTGTCTTTTTGGTACTTCTGAAGCACTTACATTCATTGCTGAAATGGGTCCCAAGTTTTGAGACCTTGAGACATTCCTGCCTTTTCTTTTGATTATGGCATCAACTGGTGTTTTGCTTGTGTCATGCACTGTCAATTTTTCTTTCTTATAAAATAATAAAAACCTACTCGAGTTCATTTTTGGTTAATGGTTTTTACTTCAATTTTGCCAATTGTCAAATAGATATTCTAAAAGTGGTAGAGTCTTCTTTTTGCATAATAACCGGATTTTGACAAGTGAGAAAATTGAAAGATGGAAGGGGGATATTGATTAGGGAATTGAGTGGTAATTGGAAGGAGGTTTAATGGATTTAACCCTTATCTTGAAAGGTTTTGATGGTCCATCACCTTGAAGTGTTCCGATAGAGGAATTACCATTAATTCATGACTTCTGAGCTTCAATGTTCGTTGAACTAAAAATATTGACACTTGATGTTAAATATACGTGTGCTGTTTTCGTTAGTCCTTTCAGGTTTAACTTGCAAAAGTTGAATTGAATTTCTTATTGTGAAACAAGGAATTCATTCTTCTGATTTTTGTTGTCTACTCGTAAAAACACGTCTATCCCAGAAGAAATCTCTCAGATTAAACCATCTGCGTGTTACAGGCCTGAATACTTGGACTGCACTGCAAGAACTAGTTTGGACATGCTTGCAAAGCATTACTATCAAGCATCTGGTTCTTGGGTGGTATTTTTTGTTCCTGCAAGTGACCCTGACATGGTATTTTACAATGAATTTATGGCTTATCTGGGGGAGAGGCAGCGAGCAGCTGTTGCCAAATTGGATGACAGGAACACATTATTTCTCGTCCCTCCTTCAGAATTCTCAGAGAAAGTACTGAAAGTACCGGGAAGACTTAGCATCTCTGGTGTTGTTCTGAGGTTGGAGCAACCTGGTTCAACCTACGAGTCTTTTCATCACCAGCAAGACCAGAAAGAGCCGAACTTTACATCTTTACGTGGGGATACATCAGCTCTAAAGCAAGCATCACCTTCAGGGCCTTATCCCTTGGTGTCAACGCTACCAAATTTTGGGAGAACCGAAGCTGGAAGTATATCCATTACTGGGAATATATCTACAGGACCTTCAGTTGCACCACGCACAAGACCTGCCCACCCTGTTGACAATTTGCCCGAACATGACTATGCACTTCATCAGCACAACACAACAATGGGTCCCAGCTGGTCTTCTCATGATATGCAGAACACAAGTTTTAATACCAGGAATGTTCCACCACAGGCAACGAGCAGCATAGCTAATTCAATTGGCCAGGGATACAATCCAGTTTCTATAAGTAGGACTGGCAGCCAGCCTCTTCCAGATAAACCTCCCATCCCTTCATCAATGCCGGTTGCTGCTCTTCAGCCTGAGCAACTTGCACAGTTGGCAACATCTCTTTTTGGACAGCAGAGGCAACCAGTGGCCATATCAACCGGCTACAACTTGGCACAGCAAAAATATGTGCTACAAAATAATCAGGTTTCTTCTGAGATTTCATCATCACAATATGCTCAAATGCAGCAGTTGCAGCAGCAGCAGCAGGTTTTAAATATGCCTGCTGCATCTCAAAGAGAGTTTCAACCTGGCTCGCATGTAAATCAACAGCCACAATATCCAGAACAGGAAGATGATGACACAGAGAAACGATTGCAGGCAACATTGCAGTTAGCAGCAGCTCTTCTTCAGCAAATTCAACAGGGAAAAGGAACCTGAGAAATAACATAACATCCTTGTAGATGCAACACAAAATTATGTTGCATCTTAGAAATGGAAGTATATAGCAAATGTTTCTGCTTAGTTTGGTTACTACAGTTTGAACTGAGAAAATTGGATCTGCCAGAATCAATGGCTACTCGTACAAGTTTTTTATTTCCCACAATAGTAATATATGTTCGACTATTCTTAAGTCTTCTTCTGCATGTGTCTCTTCGCAAAAGGGCAACTACTTACTGAGCAGTTTTTGGTTATGCAGACAGTTGGGATAGCAGTAACCGTCGAGTTCATTTTCAACTTGTCCCCTTTTAATGTACTTTGTTGTGATGGTAGGAACAAAGCTAGGCTGCGGATGAAAATGTAGAGATCTCAACCGGAGATTTTACATCCTCGCTAACAAGGATCCAGGGCCTTAGGGTACTTCAGTTCAGATTGGGTTGGAACTAAAAGTAATTGAAAATGTAATGAATTCAGGTATACCATAATACTATTTGGTATTAGGAAAAGTAGTTGAAAGTATAACGTATCCAGTGTTTGTTTGGTATGAGTATGCCATAATAATAATAATAATAATAATAATAATAATAATAATAATAATAATAATAATAATAAAAGTAATTAAAAATGTAATTTGTTTAGTGTTTATTTGGTATATGATAATACTATTTAATATATTAAGAAGTGAGTTTTTTATTTTATTTTTAATATACTGAACATTATTTACATAAAAAAATTATTATTAGTACATTAAATACTATATCAATTTTAGTCTCATTTTTCAATCTCACTAACATATTATTACAATTTAAGTATATAATACACACCGTTGTTATTACTTCGTAAAATAGATAATAAATCTGACATTTCTTAAAATTCACCTTACTTTCTGCAAACCCAACCATTCTGGTAGGGATTTTTCTTAAACCCTGCCGCCCTTGCATCAATCCTACACTATTCCTTAAAATTTATGAGACAATTCCAAGTCTGTGGAAGAATCTTTTCCAAGCATACCCGTGTCTATATGGTAAGAGCCATTCATCAAAAACCCATTCCGGGACTACACTTGAATTTGTCAAGTTTGGATGCCTTATGATGTGAAGCGCACATGATGGAGAACTTAAAAAGCTCCCAAAGGCCTCTTATGTTGACTTGTATAGCTCAGTTATTTCCGATCTTTCTACTTTAGTTTCTGTCTTGACGAAACACTGGAAAGCTTTCACCAAAATAACCATGTAAAGCGATAATTCTGATTGTTACTCAAAGGGACTTCAACATTGGCAGTTTTCCTTTATTATTGAACACTAGTTTACAAAAGAATCGGCATTTTACATACAAAAGAATTGCAAAGTTACAAGTATGGCTTGATTTTATTTGTGAAGAACCCCAAATGCAACTCTAGAAGTACAAGTAAGTTGATGATTCCATCCCATTGGTTGTGTCTCGGCAAAGAATTGATCGAGCTTCAGTAATTGATCGAGGGGGTTCAAGATCTTTCTCTTGTAGAGCATTTCCTTCTAATCGCTGGATTTGTGAAGCAAATATATCGTCTAGAATCTGGATTCGCCAAGAGGAAAAAAGATCACTCACTAAAGATCACTCACAAGCAAGAGATTACATAGAAAACAACTGTTCTGAAGTTGTTCTAGATTTCTTTTACATGGGATTGTTTGGGAAGGGGGGGCATATAGTAGAGATTTGAGGAGGTAGATATGTTTATTTGGTTCTTGATTCTGTTGAGCATAAATGTATCATTTCTGAAGGCCTTACAGGATACTTACCCCAAGAGCATGATAAGATCCATTGTACCAGACTCTATTTTCTTTCCTGCCCTCCAGAAATTTAACGACAATCTAATGAAACAGAATAGCAAGATGAGCTCAAAGGTTAAAAGGATTACGAAAGGATGGAAAAAATGTATCTACAGAAATTTTGGTTACTTTACCTGGCCCATTTTATCCCAAAATCCACGACAAATTGCAACAAATATTCGACTTGTAAAGACCTCATGCAAGTTGGATATGGAGTCTGAGAGTTGTGTATTTAACATTTGCATTCTTTCGCGGATCTCACCTTCACCATCTGTTACTTTTGTTTCCTCCAAGATCCTCTGTAGCCTTGTGTTGCGACTAGCTTGCATCTGAAAAAGTCATTGACTTGATTAATTCTTACCTTGAACGTAGAAGTCAAACAACATAATGTGCACACAGATTTGTCACAAACATACTGGTTGTTCTAGGACATTATATGCCTATGAGTTGAAGTGAAAATCACTCCTTTGAAAAGATATAACATATTAGAGGCCTTACATTGCCTGCAAGCTTCATCACTATTGCTTGCATGTAGTTCTTGTACTTAGTTCTTAGTAACACTGTAACACCATTCATCTGCTCCCCAAAACTGGACTTTTTGTCCCCATTGACTGGCAGATACAATGCCCATGCCTTGAGGATATCCTCAATTCTGCAGTGCAGAACATCCAGAATTCTCTTGATGGTGTTTAGAAAGATTCCCAACTGCCACAGAAGCATAAAAAAAAATAGATGACACATTTGCACCAAGGGAAAATTCTTAGGTTGAAAACTTAGCATGCATACCTACACACATAAATGAGAAGCCAGATTTAGCTTAATAGTTTTCATGTTGGTCATGTCATATGAAATAACTAACTTTCAAAAGTAAAATGCTTCAAAGCTGCAATGAATATGTCCAATTTGCACCACGATCTATATGAGAATTGTTTGAACTATTCAGGCACCTGAATTTAAAATTCAATAACAAGAAGGATGCAAAAAATTTGTGTATTACAGAATCAGTATTGCAAAATAATTGGCACAAAATTAGTTGATGTCACATGACTGGCACATACTTGGGATGGAACTGAGTAAAATGCAGTTGATTGCCTTCTTGCTAATTTCTGAACTTGCATTCCAAGCTTTTTGGGAACACTATTCTTCAATGGAGTCAAGATATCATTGTACTGCCTTTCCAGTGCTTTTATAATAGCTCTTTCCACATTTGCAGCAGCCTGTTAAGTTATGAATAAGAGCTGTACTGTAAGAAATTGTTCACAAACTAGAGAATCATCTATAATTTAAGAGATAAGAAATTTACTTCTGATGATATGCAAGGGAAAACTAGAGAATTGTTATGCTAATACAGTATTCAAACTAAATGCATTTGCATGCTCATAGTTGATTTAGCACTTTAGTGTTGGGCCCGTCAGAACTTACAGTCTCTAATACTAATGTGTATTGTGGCCATCTGTTGATGACTACTTCATACTCATGCAGCATAGTTTTGAGTTTGTCAAATGCTTCCTCAGCAAACGGAGAGGTCGAATAATTTGTAATTACTCCAGACCAGGGTACCTGTCACTCATTGCAGGAGAAATAATTTTGCTGGATCTCACAGATATACTAATTTGTATGCGCAGGTGGAATAATTCTTGAGTTTACCTTTTCTGCCTTACATATATCGAGCAAGTTAAGTTGCAGATCCTGTATCCAAACCATAATATAATTGTGGTACAACTCCCTTGAGTCCACACCACCTAGAACTGCACTGCAGTATATAAATGCAGTCAGGACAAAAAGCTTTAACTTCTTCATATGAAATGAAACTACGTACTCGTCACCAGTTATGGAGAAAAAAGTATATCACAGAAGTTATCATTCAAAACACCTTGAATAATATCATGGGTGTCAAATTAAATACCTTATGTTCCATGATTCGAGATTTCTCTCAAAGTCTGCAGTAGCTATCAATAGTTCAGTAACATATGACATGGGGCCTGATGGAGGCCATGCAGCAAGAAAAGCTCTAAGCCTTTTACATAACTCAGTGCTGTAAACTGCACCAGTGATGCTTGCAAGGTCAATTGAACTGAAAATGAGGAAGAAGATATCAGCTTTTGCTTGTTAAACGGAAGAGTAAAGTTGATCTTAAAAAAGAGCTTATTATAAGTAGTTTTAATATCTACTGAGCCAGAAAGGTTCGTAAGTGGCGAACCATAAGTTGAAAGAATAAACATAGACATGCAAAGAATTTCAGTTAGTACTGAAAATGACCAGACGTAAACCCAGTTTTCTTGAAGCTAATCATGAATTTGTGACATCTATATTAATTTTGAACTCCATCAGTTTAGGGAAATTCAAAGGATCTAATACCTTGGCAATATGTGTTGATTGTGGATCTTAAGATCAGCCTGAATCTCAATGCTTATGTTGGTGCAAAGATTTTTCATCTTCAAATATGCAGTGGTAATTGTCGTTGAGTCCATAATGATACCATCGGAGTTGCAAGACAGAAACTCATCAGTATCCAGCATGTGCTTCCGGCACCTTTTCAATGCTGCTGTCTGTAAAGATACGCCTCTTAATTTGGACTTTCACGATAAATTAAGAGTTGAAAAGCAAGGAAACTTACTGCTTTCATCATATGTAGTAATGAGATAATTTAAAAGTGGGGCTCCAATGCCATTGATTAAAGTATTCGAGCACTCTTTGGTAATTTTTGGGGAAATCGACATAACTATATCCTCTCAATATGTTTAAGTTCCTTTCCAAAACATTCATACTCAATAGTCCTTTTTCAGGGTTTATATTCCTTTGGCAAGAAAGGAAACTCTCATAAGATGGAGATGTCAGTGGTTTACAGACATGTTTTAGAGCCAACTAATACTCACTTGTATATAGTTCCTCAGGATTGTCTGAGCATCATGAACCAGTATGTCATGAAGAAGTGTGTATACTTTCACAGCAGGAGCTAGAGCTGGTGCTGCAGTCTCTATTGGACTTGACATATCTGTTAAACCTGTTGGAGAGTTTTCATCTAATGATTTGTAGTTTTGAAACACATCAGCAAGGAGGTTCTCAACTTGGGTTTCACAACTTAACAAAATACTTTTCTGCAGCATAAGGAATAAATAAGTATTGTCAGCTGCAAAAGAAATAAGCAACACATTAAGAAGAGGTCTTACAGCTTCTTAAAATAACTAGTTTACCAGAATGAAATCCAAATGTTTATCTGTTAAAACAGGCGCATCTATGACTACCAATCCAAAACCATAGGGATGGGAGCTTGGGATGTTCTTGAGATCAGGTTTCTCCACTTGCTTACCAAGTAACATAATAATTTTTCTTGGTTATAGAAAAATCAACGGTAAAGTTTCTAACCAGATTGCTGGTGATTCTGTTGAATTTATTGTGTATGCTGAGAATTTGGTAACCACACAGCAGAGAAAAATATGAAAAGCAATGGCTAACAGGGCCCATTTTTTTACGGCTCCTAGGGCAGACAGATCAATACATCCTGGGACCCTGTATGTATAGCATTCTATTCATATTTTCCTTACCACTGAGTTTGTAAACTCTGTCTGTCTATCTCTGGCTTGATCCTATATTATAACCTAAGTTTTCTTTATAATCGGAGATTATAACCTCAGTTTTTCTTTTAAGCCAATGGGTTAAAACCTCAAGACATTTCTTTTGCACTATAGTGACATTGAAACTCAAAAATATTAAAGGTCAAGCCAATTTTTGCCTTGTAATCTCCTGTGTCTGCATAAACAAGGTTTCATCAAACTTCCTGCTCTCTTTTGATAAAGCACTCACCCCCTACCAACCCAGGAAAAAGTGAAGTATTGGGTATAACCATTTTTTACTAAAAAAGCAAATTAAGAAATCCAAGTCTTATTATAATTAGCACTTTCAACTACACAAGCATAGAAGCTGCTGAGATAGATATAAAGCTTCTGTATGTAAGCTTATTTTATTACTTTTATGCTGCTTTTATACAACTAGACCTAGAAGAGAAGAAGCTGTCAAAGTGCACCTCTTGTCTGGTCAAACATTTCTCATTCCGGGCCTTCAAGACTGGCATAAGCAAATCATACACAAGCTCTATACAATCCTTGGTTGGAGTTGCAACATTCATTACATATGAAAGATACCTGTACAAATCAATAGCAATATTTATGCAAAGAAATCAGGATTTATTAGTTAAGGGCTGCATTGTCTAAAAGCAGATCTTTGAGGACCTCAGTCTAGTATATGAATCTGAAACCCCATAATACTCGGCAAACTCAGTCAGCAGCCATTTCCATCGTCCGTTTAGTTGCAGATTTCGTGCCTGAAAATGTTGTGCACGCATGGCAGCCTCAAGCAACAAATCATACGCAAGGGTTTCTACAATGGGTCCACCATTCTATAACAACATATCCAGAACAGTTAAACATTAGTTAAGATCTATGAAGATGAGGATAGGATACATGCTCATATATTGGCAGATATATGTACTATCCAAAGGACAAATGTTGATTTAGTGCTGAGATATAGGTTTTTGGACAAAGAGTTGAAACCTTATGGTGATGTCAGGCTAGAGTATAGCAAACTGTCAAGCTTTCTATTTTAGAAAATATTTTTGAAATCAAGATTTCTTTAACATTTAAGAATTGTCACATCAAGGACAAGCCCTTTTATCAACAATAAATAGGTTTATTATTCTAGTAAGTACTATATCTCTTACAATTCTTTGCCTGAGATAAAAGAGGATGACAAGATTCATAACCATGTTTATCAGCGAAAGTATGCATAATTAGGGTTGGTAATCTCAAACCTTTGAGGGGGTTGTTTCATCCTGTGTATACGTACAAGCAACACTGAGTTGAACTTTCCCAACACATTCATGATCACAAAGATAAATAGGCCACCAGCGAATTTTATCAGTCTGCATGATCAGGTATATAAGATAAAGAATCATGTTGCTAATCATACTATTGATCATAAAGATCTATTTATTAGTGATATCACATACGGGGTTGTCAGTCATCATTGAAACTGGAATTGTAGCTCGACCTTGAACATTTTTCTTTGTATCCTGGACTTCCAGTAAAATAGAATCTCCTTCATTTTCTGGAAAACTGAAATAGCAAGTAATATATATTACAATCTACGGCTAATCGATTTCCCACTATTATGAGAATAAAGGTAAATCCCTTGATTTAGTTTATGCAAAATCTGTTGGGGGAATGTTAATCGTGATCCTCTCAGGGTAAATACCCTGGATTTCATGACCTTTTTATGCAATTAGCTGCACATATGACTGCAGCTATGGGTTTCAAAAAACAATTAAAGTTGCAGACGCCCATAAAGAAATCTCCACACAGAATAAAGATGGAGATTTGCAAACTTACAAGTCATGGTAACCACCGCTTCCAGGCTGCAAGCAAACAGCAGAATCTATTTGAACTTGATTATCTTCTGACGCACTTTTTAGCAACACTAAGCATGATAGTGATTCTGCTAACAACAGGACAAGACACAAAAAGTTATTTCTTCCACTTAAATTCTCCACAAGAAAAGGTATAACATACAATAGCTGTATGAGGTTTCACATCCTATCCATTAGCCATTCATGGAAAGTAACTAAAATGGGAAAATAAAATATTGCATAAGCTTTTAACGTAGCGTTGTGTTTCTACTTTAGTATCCTAGACAGAAATTGTACTCTGATTTGTGGACAAAATGACTTTAGAAGTTTCAAGCTTTGGTTCTTGAGATAATCAACAAGAGAATGAGCTAAAGCAACAGCTGAGGCTATAATACACACACACACACACACAAACACACAATCGTATAATTTGCTTTTTCAAGCATGATTAGCTTTAAAGGGGTCTCTGACAGCTTTCCAAAAGGAGAACAAACCTTCCGAAGTCGATGAAAATGAAGCAAATTTAAGAGAATTAATGCCACTTTTCACAAGTGATGATACATGGCGAACATACTCAGCTCCTGCTTGCACGTACATTGAACTTCGTAGTGAGTTTGTGCTCTTAAGCTTCTGCCTTGGTATAATCCGCAGTTTTTTTACTGTCAAAACATTAACAAGTCAGTACTCAGTCAATAAATGGGTCTTGCCATCATTTAACCTTATCAGTTGATCGTCTAAGCGCATAAAAAGTAATGAAATATTACAATCATCATACAAATGTTACAGAACTGGCTTATGAAATTACTGACATAGACTAAAAATACATAAGCAACATAATAAGTTTCAAAGGACATTTGACAGTAAACAATGAATTCGAAACCTGAAGGCATGAAAAAGTTGAATCAAGAAGGGGGGGTGGTGGAGGAAGTAACTGACAGCTCACTTAATTGTTCCATTCCAACATTCTATCAGCTTACAATGAGAGAAAATGATAAGCCTGGATTCAGTGTGCTTCTTTGTTAGATATAGATACATACCTTCCACACGAATCTTCCCCGCTATCTTTTTCCCTTTCGGATGAAATGCTTGTGCAGTTGTCATCCTTGACCTTTCTGATGGCTGTGCACCTCGTGGTTGCAAAAGAAACTTGTGTAGTCTAAACATGAGAAACAATGTAGAATAAATTTGAGAAATCTTTCTTCTCATTGTTGAAATGAAGAAGAAATTTTTAAATCTAATGCAGTACAGCTAGGCAGATAAGATAGGTGACATACCCAAAGGCTCTGCGAAGAACCAGACACTCATCTCTTAGGAATTCTGGTGCCTCTGTACAACTTCTAGCCCATGCATTCAGACATAAGCGAATGCATGCATCATAAGCTATCAAAGTTTGCCATGCATTTTGATCACTGCAGCCAAACCAGAAAACTTCTTTTGTGAGTTTGGGTAATAAAGGGGTAAAACTATGACAGAAAATGTCTATGAAGGCCTTAACATAAAATAACAGTCAGCAGCTTAATAGCTTCACATTTACTAGAATGCTTCTAAGAGACTACCCATATAGGGGATTTTGTTGATGCAAACATGTGTTTGGTCAACAATTGAGTAAAGTCATGACAATAGTGCATTGATGAAAACATGTTGTAGTAACAAAAGTTAAGTTCATTATAAGTGTTTTTATTACCTTGCATCATAACAGGGTGAATAGTCCAGTGACTTTTCTTGCGAAAAACCAGTTGGTAATTCTGTTTCCAGGGCTGTTCCTTCTTCTTCCCTGCATATGTGAGATGGTCATGTTCATCTAAATTATTACAAGCAAAGTCATTGCAAACAAATCTTTTATATACAAAATGGCAGCAGCTGTGCTGATAATAGTACCTTTTAAACACTTCAAATCTTTGAGAATCCTGTGCCGATTCTTTAGACATATTTACCTCATCAGTTTTCTGGTTAAATCCTGACATACCAAGGCTTTCACCACAGACACTATCGATCTTAGAGTTATGCTCCTCTCTTCCAATATCTACAATGGGTGGAGCACTTGGAGTTCCTAAGTCCATGGCATCACTTAACTTAGCGATCGGTGTAGCCTGCAATCAATGATCAACAATCAACTCAATTAGCAAAAAAGAGTATTAGAGTCAAAACACTCAAGAACAAAGGTCCTCCTACATAAGTGATTCTTCTACAGAAAATTTTTACATTTCTTACATAAGCACTATGTGATTGAAAATTTTCTTGTAGGCAGCAACTTCCTTTCACACTTCTTTGCTTACATCCCAGGGATCCTGACTCGCTATCAGTATATCTCCAAGCATTTCCAGGCACTTCAATCCGAAGATTTTCTTTTGACAATCCTCTATTTAGTATACACGCATGTCGGATACCCTTGCTTGTTCCTCTAACTTGATTTGAATTTGCAGTTGTCTTCAGATTAAACATTTCTTCATCAAAATCATCTAGAATTGACTTATTTAGCGATTCTTCATCAGAGCAATTCTCATCAAGCTCATCATTGACTGATAGTACACTCTCACTATCACTGGCTCTTTCATCATTCTCATCATCGTCATAATCATTTTCATTGCTGCTATCAAGACTTAGTGACACTGGATTATGGGGCCCAAGAAGAGCAGAATGGAATTTTAGAGGGGGCAATGCATGTGAACCACCAGAAATAGAGGCCAAAGGAGATCTTGGCATTGAGTATTTGTGATCGAACTTCTCATTCAATGATGATCGCAATTGAGATTGTTCTACATTCGATCCCTGCAAGTACAGTTCTCCCATTTAATTAAAAAACAGCAAAGCCAGAACAGATTATCCTATATTAGCTCACTAAAAAAACAGTTACAGGAGACAAAGCCAAAATCTTGAAACACTACAATTCAGCACAGTAGCATAAAGGAAATAAAAACTACTATAAATACGTATCATATCAAGAATTTGAAGAAGGGAAATCAAAGGGAACTTTCTAAAATTATTATGCCCAAATAAAGCCCTACTTATACTATTGAAAACTTCTTGAAATCAAACAGCAGGAACACGGTTCGGATCTTCCGATACACAAATGCGTCCATTCCATGTGTAGCAGAGTATGTAAGAAAGAAAATATCAGAATATCTCCGGGCTGCAGAACACTGAACAATTCGGTATACTTTGTGAAACCAACCAACAATAATCTATGAATTCAAGAACCTGAGTAGCCTAGAAGCTTAATTTTGTTGCGAACGGAAAGAGGAAATAGGAGAAGTGGAAATTGATACCTGTTTGATCCAGTTGATGGCAGATTCATCCAAGCCTTCAGTAAACATTTCTACACTGCAGCAGCTGCTTGGCGCTCTCTCTCTCTCTTTCTCACAAAAACACTACCAGTATGAAGAGAAGAGAGATTGGAGAAGTGGGATTCTTCACTAATGCAGTGCGGCAGTAGTAATCAACAGTGAGCTGAGAGTGATTAGGTGGGTAGTTGAGGTAAGAAGGGAGACAAAAGACTGGAGCGCTTCGGTGGGACTAACGGCTAGTTTTGAAAACTACGCGAGAAAGAAATTTGAGCTATGGCGCAACTGCTTTTTCACCTTCAGATTTGAGACCAACCCGAGTTTGAATTCGATGCGGATGTCCGAAGTCCGAAGTCCGATCCACCAGCCATGTCCAAATTTTGGGTTTTTTTTTTTTTTTGAGGGGGGGGGGGTGGGGGGGGGGGCGGAACATTCACTTTGACGTCCAAATTTATATCAAATTCTCATATTGCCACCGCAAACTTCAAGTATTCTCTAATTGACATTTTAAATTTGGGTTAATTACAAAATACACTGAGTTTTTGGCAAATCTCAATATACCCCTTATAAAAATTGATTGTTCCAATGTACCCCTTATATTTGATTGTTCCTATTTGTATTGGTTACAAACACCATTCAAGTTGTTGAAGCAATGAAAAATAGTGCAGTTGTGGTCATTGCTTCAAATGTGAAGGTGTTCGAGATTATTTTTTATGGAGATGAATATTTTTTTTTATTTATGAAAAAAAGATAAAAATATTAAAATTTTCATTTTCGTACTTGAACGTTATTAACACGTGATAAATGCAAGTATATCTCTTTTGGTTTCTGTCACAGTTGTGGTTGTGAGGACCATATTAAATGAAAAATATATCAAGGATCTAAAAAATAAAAAAAAAAGATGGGACTAAATTACTAAAAAAAATCGACTGAGGGACTAAAATAAGGTCAAATTGAAAACTTAAGCAACGACTAGAAAAATGGGAAAATTTGAATGGTGATGTGAAAAACTAACATAATTTAGGACAGCAAAGTGATTTTTTGCCTTTTGTGGATACTTTAAATAAACGGTATTTAATATTTTCATAATGCTGTAAATTTTAATTTGTGATAAGGTGGGTCTAAATATAAACAAATTATTTTCTATTAGAAATTAAATAAATAAAAATAAGCCACCGGATAGTGCTTCTTTTAGTATGTTCTTAGCCTCTTTACTGCTTTCTATTTTGTTCATTTGTTCTCCCAAGTGTTAAAAAATTTACAATAACCTAGGAAGGTTTCAAAGGTTAGTTATGAAACATTAATCTAATAAAAAAAAATTATCAAATTGATAAAAATGGAAAGAAGATGGAAATTCCTCCAAAAAATATGCAGTGCGTGTGTGTGTGTGTGTGTGTGTTGGGGGTGGGGAGTTAATGAAAGAATGCAAATTTTATGAAAAAAACATTTTGGAAAGTGAAAATTTAAGAAGTAACAAATCACATATAAAAAATATAAAAAGAAAAAAATATTTGCAAAATGACAAATAAAGGATCATTCATATATATATATATATATATATATATATATATATATATATCACTATTTACATTTTCATAAAATAAAAAGATAGAAACGTAAATTTAACCTAAAATATATTAATTATCTGTAACTAATACTTCTAATTAATTAAATTATTATCTTATCACAGTAATTTCTTACTCTACTCACTGTCTTCTTGCACAAGATGTCTCTTAGTTGAATTCTAAAAGATTAGTAACATTGAATGACAAAAAGAAGAACACATTGTTCTTCAACAGAACTGCACTAAAAATCAAGAATATATTACACAATTCTACTAAGATTCACCTTTTTAATTCAATTTATCAATAAATTTAAGAATATAAAATTAAATTTGGCACTTAACATTATCACTACAACAAGAAATTTAAGCATTTGGAAAAGAAAATTTTCAAGAACAAGTATCTCACAAAATAGTCGCAAAGAATTACTCCAAAAGTTCTATTTTACATATTAAGTGGAAAAAGAAAAAAAGAAAAGATTAAGAAATATAACTCATTCATGGTCTATTAATTCTAACTAATTAAACTATTATCTTATCACCGTAATTTCTTATTTTACTTATTGTTTTTTTGTATATAGTGTCTATTAACTGAATCTTAAAAGTTCGTCAGTAACACGAATTTAGAATGAAAAAATGAAAAATAAATTGTACAAGTTTTTAAATAAAATTACACTCGAAATCAAGAATAGATCACGTAATTCTACTAAAATTCATGCCACTTTTTCATATACAATTCACATTTTTAATTCAATTTATCAGCAAATATAAGAATATAAAATGAAATTTGGCACTTAACATAATCACTAAAACAAGAAATTTAAACATTAAAAAAAAGAGAGAGAGAATGTTCACAAACATGGTCTATCATCTCACAAAATAGTCCCAAAAAACTGCTCCAAATTTTCTAATTTACATATTAAACAAAAAAAAAAAAAAGGAAGAGATCAAGAAATACAACACATTCATTATCTATTACAACTAATTGAACTATTATCTTATCACTATCCTATTATATATATATATATATATATATATATATATATATACTCAATATGTTTCTGTACAAAATATCTATTAATTGAATTTTAAAAAGCTGGTGATTGAAGACTGAATGACAAAAAGAAGGACAAATTGTATACATGATTTTTTTCGTATACAATTCACCTTCTCAATTCGATTTATCAGCAAATGTAAGAACAAATTAAGAATGAAATTTGGCACTCAACATAATCACTAAAACAAAAAAAAATTAAGCATTTGGAAAAGACAAGTTTCGAGAACAAAGTGTATATATTATCTCACAAAATTGTCCCAAAGAACTGCTCTAAAATTTTTAATTTACATATTAAGCTAAAAAAAAAAATCAAGAAACACAAACTCATTCACAGTCCATTCTAACTAATTGAACTATTATTCTATCGCTGTCTTGTTATACATGATTGAATTTTAAAAGATTAGGAATCGAACATCAAATGACAAAAAGAAGTTAGAATTACGTTTGAAATGAAGAATAAAAAACATAATTCTATTGAAATTCTTGCCACTTTTTCACATACAATTCACCTTTTTTAATTCAATTTATCAATAAACATAAGAATATAGAATGAAATTTAACACTTAACATAACCACTAAAACAATAAATCTAAGCAGTTGGAAAAGAAAAGTTTCAAGAACAAGGTCTATTATCTCATACAATAGTCACAAAGAACTGCTCTAAATTTTTTAATTACCATATCAAGCAGAAAAGGAAAAAAAAGAAGAAATCAAGAAATAAAACACATCCATGGTATGTGGTGGGGGGAGGTGGGCCGTTTTCTCTTTTCAAATAGATCTCCATATATATGAAGTCTTAAACGGCCACCAAATCCTTAATGTGACAGAGAAGCAGTAAGAAAACCAACAAAAGGCACAGCTGAGAAAGAGAGAAGAGAATTCAAACCAGTCTTACACGTATTGCAACATGCAGAGAGCCACCACCAAAGCCAAACTCAACCTCAATCCTCTTTTACTCCGTTCTTGGATCTTTGCAATTCATGATAGGATAAAAAGGCCTCCCTCGTGCGTTCAAATTACGTGTTCTGTTCACCGATATAACGTCGTCTTGCCTTGTTAAATGGCCTCCCTTATCTGTGATCCAAAACCATGCAACACCTCTCCATTGTCTACTTTTGTCTGCTCCTGCAAAGTTTCACATTTTTTTTATTGCAATGGTGCAGTAATTTGTCATCTATAACCGCAACCCTTCCGTAATTTTTTCTTCTATAAATGCATGTGGTGAGCCTCAAGAGCGCCAGTAAAGCGAGTGTAGGAAAAAAACAGCAGAGGTAAGCACAGAGAGGAAAGCAAAAATGTATCCTGGCCTGCTAGCAACCCTACTCCCAAACCAACAAAAGAAGACTGTGAGTCTCTATGATTGCCGGCCTTTTGAGCAGCAGGAGAGGATTGAGATGGTCAGCCATCATCAGCCTCAGTTGTGTGGAGAAATGCAGCCATCTGGCAAAGGGTTGAGGTTTTACCCACCTCTTCAAGTTAAGCTAACCATTTCTGATCGTTACCTGAAGAATTCTAATGCCAAACCTCGGCTTAAATGGGGTCGTGCACTTCAGGACCGCTTTGTGCTGTCTGTTGAGGCCCTGGGCGGCGAAAAAAGTGAGCACTCTTTCTCTTCTTCCTCACTCATATCAATCACTCTTGATTTTATCTGATCTTCCCTTTCAGGGTTACAGATTTACAGTTCTTGATTCCTGATCAGTGATCAGGCATGGTGATTTAATTAGTTGTGTATCTACTGACTGATTTGTACACAGCCATTCTGTGTGTATTATCGATCCATTTCACTGACTAACAGATCGGTTTCTAGATGTGGGCATGCAGGTGGCAGGAGTTTCATCAAATTCATGGACTAAGTTCTTGCATGGTTCAATTTATGCTCCCTCAGATTAGGTTTTCTAGCACAAGTCCATGCCATGATGATGTTCAGTATTTGATTTTTAAAATAATTTTAAAGATTTTTCACTTCCCCCCCTCGATTTACCTTTCATATAAGGTATGTTGTTCCTAGTGAAACCCAAAAAAAAAAAAAAAAAAAGAGAGAGATAAAAAAATTTAATTACCAAACATGGGTCCATGATCCAGCAAGAATGTGTTTCCAATCTTGAGTAGGAGTGAAATTTGTTTGGAGTCGAAAAGTTTTTTTTTTTTTGTTTTTCTTTTTTAAATGCTTATTTATCCTAAAAGTTTTTTTTGTTGCCAATGATCTGGGGAAGGATGTTCTCAATCTTGATGGCTTCTTTTTTTTATTATTATTTGAGGGAGAATTTAATTGGTAGATTATATTATTTTTTATTTTTGTCATGCTCGTTGTCGTATTATGTTCGCAAAATTCCAATAATATGTAATCTCGTAATTTGTCAATTTCTATTTTATCGTTTTAAAAAATAATTTTCCATTTTTAGATTTGTTGCACAGTGAATTTAATGTGTTTTTCAAAACTTTTATATTGACGTTTAATTTGTCGTTTTATAAATAATTTTTGTTTCTAAATTGTCAAATCCACAATTTAACTCATTCACTAATTCTCAAGTTGTCGCTTTGTTTAATTTTCCATTATTAGATGCGTTATTATTGTTGACTTAGTATGGTAACTTATCAAAATTGCACTCTTTTTACCATATAATTTATTTTTATCCAATATAAACTTTTTATTACCATGAACTTCCTTTGTTTTAATCATGCCATAACTAACCTTGGAAATTTTCCTAGGACATTGATATTTGCTGTTACCAAAATGTTGGGTTCCCTCCTAGGAGAAAAGGCCCTATATTTCCTATTTCCTCCAATTTCTTCAAAAAATCTTATATTCAAACACACTTTATATTAACGTTTTAATTATCTATATAGATATTAGATGATTATTTTGTTAATTAATATCGTATTTGAGGGTATGGTTGTACCATAGTTCACGTTAAACAATCATAAAGTTTTCCAAATCAATGTTCAAATTTCCTATGACAACTTAATGGTATCTTCTGCTCTTCTGCAGATGCAACACCGAAGAAAATCTTAAACATGATGAATGCTACCGGATTGACTCTTTCCCACTTGAAGAGTCATCTCCAGGTTCATGACCCTTTGATTTATCCTAATATTTTTGTAGATTTGGTATCCATTTGTATAAGACCAAAAAATGAAGGGTTCATCAAACAAAGGACAGACCAAAACAAAGTCTGATGAACTAATGTTCCCTTGTACCAGAAGTTGAAAACGTTTTTTTGGTTTGCAGAAGTACAGAATAGCTCTAAGGGCTGGACAGAAACTGGAAGCACCGCCTCCTCCATGCCGGCCCCGAGCCAGTAAGTATCCGTTTGATTCCATCTTCATGATCGTCTCTCAACATGATTATCTCTGGAATTTTGAGTATAGGCTGCTATGCTGTAAAGTTTGGCAATTTTGAATCGTAAATTTGAATGTACACTGGAAGCTCTTTATTTTACATACACTAGAAAGTCACAACTGTTGCATTTCAAAGATCCTTGTATTTAATTAGTGTTTAGCTGTCTAAGCTGATACTTTTTTTCCCCAGATTCGAAGAAGAAAACGGGGCAACCTGGATCTTCAAGCTCCACGAAGAAGTCCGGGGCAAATAAGTAAGATCAAATTTATCTCCTTAACTTGAACAAGCATTTCAAATTCCAGTGTTTGATTTGTTATCATGGCAACATCTGCAACAACTTTATGTGCGTATTTTCTCTGTGAAACATGTAGATGGAAAGCTGAATCATCAAAAGCTCGGAAAAAGAAGGGAGACAAACCACTCAAAGTTCAGGTAATTTTAAAACTACTCCGATCATTGATCAGTAGGACTTGGCATCCCTATTATCCAAAAGACTACTAATTCAGTGTTTCATGTAAAGGGACCATTTGGCCGTTCCTTTTTTCATTTTTCTTTTTCTATTAAAAGTATTAATGTTGAGGGTTCTAAGTTCTTTTTTTTTTTTTCCCTTTGTGTGTGTGTGGGCGGGGGGGATATTATGTACTATCATCTTGAGCTATACATCATACATTTGCATAATTGGCCGCTGAAATTCCAACTTGCATTACAAATGTAGGATGTGGAGATGGCAATGGAGGGTACAAGCAAGAGCGGGGGTAATCAGGCTAGCAGAAAGGGCAAGGAGCCTGCAATCCAAACTTCTGGCAATCAGGCTACAGTTGCATCCGCATTTGCCAGCAGGAAGAGGAAGGAGCCTGCAGCTGGGACCAGGGGCAATCAGAAAGTAGCTTCATGTGCATTTGCTAGCCCAAAGGTGAAGGAGCCTGCTGCAATCCAGACCATGGGCAATCAGTCTGTAGGTGCGTATGCATTTACTAGCTCCAAAGGGAAGAAGCCTGCAAGCCAAACCATGGGCAATCAGATCACAGGTCCATTTGTATTTGCTAGCTCAAAGGGGAAGGAGCCTGCGATGCAGACCCTGGGCAATCAGATCATAGGCGTATCCACATTTGCTAGCACTAAAGGAAAGGAGCCAGTTACTAAGCTTGAAACTGATCCACATCCAGTTCGACCTAGCATCTTTGATACCCAGCTTGGAAACTATTATCCAGTCCATTACTCACGGAAGGAAGTAATAGTGCAGAATGGCTATGTAGCTGGTGCGTCTGTGAAAAAACAGGTTGCTTTCCATCAGCCTCTTGGTCAAGCTTCACATTCTCAGAACCTGGCCTACCTTAACCACCCAACCACAGACTCAAAGAGCTCATTTGGGCTAGCTGGAGGAAGTAGACCAATTTTTTCTAATTACCCGATGAACATTAATTCAAGCTTCCCCTCAATGCTTGAGCAATCGATGGACCCTGGATTGAACCTTTCCTCAATGTTTGAGCACACTATGAAAACTGGTTCCAGCTTCTCATCCAGGTTTGTGGATTCCATCAACTCTAGCTCGACATTCTCCTCAGCATATGGTAATGTGAACACTGGTTCGAGCTTGTCCTCCGCATTTAGTAATTCAATGGACATTGATTCCAACCTCTCCTCAATGGTTTGGAACTCAATGGACCCTGGATCGAGCTTCTCCTCAATGTTTGATAGCCCGAGGGAACCTGGTTCAGTCTTCCCCTCCATGATTGCAAGCCCAATGGGACCTGGTTCAAGCTTCTCCCCAGCGGTTGCAAACCCAATGGGACCTGGTTCAAGCTTTCCTCCAATGTTTGCAAACCCGATGAAACCTGGTTCAAGCTTCCCCTCCATGTTTGCAAACACAATGGGACATGGCTCAAATTTCTCCCCGGTGGTTGCAAACCCAATGGAACCTGCAGGCTCAAGCTTCCCCTCCATGTTTGCTAACCCAATGGGACATGGCTCAAATTTCTCCCCAGTGTTTGCAAACCCGATGAAACCTGGCTCAAGCTTCCCCTCCATGCTTGCAAACCCAATAGGACCTGATTCAAATTTCTCCCCAATAGCTGCAAATCCGATGGAACCTGCGTCAAGCTTCCCCACCATGCTTGCAAACCCAATGGGATCTGGTTCAAATTTCTCCCCAATGGAACCTGGTTCAAGCTTCCCCTCCATGATTGCAAACCCAATGGGACCTGGTTCAAATTTCTCCCCAATGGAACCTGGTTCAAGCTTCCCCTCCATGCTTGCAAACCCAATGGGACCTGGTTCAAATTTCTCCACATTGGTTGCAAACCTGATGGGACCTGGTCCAAGCTTCTCCCCAGTTGTTGCAAATCCAATGGAACCTGGTTCAAACTTCTCCTCAGTGGTTGCAAACACAATGGAACCTGGTCCAAGCCTCTCCCAAATGTTTGCAAATCCTCTGGAATCTGATCCAAGCTTCTCCTCAGAGGTCATAAACCCAGTGGAACCTGATTCAAGCTTCTCCTCGTCAGTTGTGGACTCGATGGATTCTGACTTGTGCTTCTCCTCAGAATTTGAGGTTTCATTGGACACCTCTAGCGTCTCCTCCCCATCTTTTAACTCTGTGGACACTGGCTCCAGCTCCTCAGTGTTTGAGAATTCGATTGACCCTGAAACAAGCTTCTCCTATCTGGATGAGAATGGTCTGATCTCCGATGACTTTGGCCTGGATTCAGGGGATTTCTTTTATGGAATTACGGGAATGCTTCCATGAATATGATTGCCAGCAACTAGGTTCAACTATTAGGACTCCATTTTTGTCTCAAGTAGGGTATCTTTAAGCATGTTTGAACTTTGAACTTTGAACTTCCTATGGTCTGTAATAAGGTAAAGACTGCATATTTCATATTAATTTTATTGCTTTCTTCTTTTTCGTTTTCTCAACTTTAATTGTAGTTGCCAATTTGCCAATTTTATACCGCTCATTTCGGCAACTACACAAGTCCTAGGATTCTTTCGGCCTTCTTGTTTCCTCCTAACAAGCAGAAGAAAGACAAAATGCCTACTAAGAAAAACTAATATATACTTTATTATACAATTTCTATTTGATTTTCACAATATCGTTTCTTTAGAAAATTTTCAACCAGATAATATCGGTACCTACTAAAATCGTGCAACACCTTTGGATATTCTCTTGCTTTTCAAAATTGTCAGGGAAAGTTCCATCAACAACAATTACTTTGGGTCAAGGTCATGAAAATATGACAAAAGAAAGAAAGGACAAAATCCAAAAACACAGAAGAAATCTATTAAGAGAGGAACAAGAAAACAGATCGGACTGAGAATGAAATAGCTAACAGCTTTAATACTTCCAAAATTCTAACCTCAAAAAAAAGATGAAGAGTAAAACAAAAAAAAAAAAAAAAATTGTGAAGCAGGCCGTCAGGCACTTAGTGAACCCGAGAGCTCGTCGGTAAGATGGTATGATGGGACAAGATTGTGCAGAACAGAAAAATACAAAGGAGAATAGTTAAACTTCTCCACCTATTCTCTTTTCCAGCTAGCCAAGAATTTTCACTGAACATCACCCTTCAATCAATCTTCACTGAGGAGAAAAGGTAATGGACAAAGTAGAATGACGTGAGGAATCCGATGGCACCGGTGGCCAGCATGATTGCGATTGCCATGATCAGCGAGTAACCAATGTAAAGGATAGCCGACACCGGTCCACTCAAACTCTGAAGATCAAAAACCAAGTAGTTGATGGAGTACAAGAACACAAAGAGGGCAACAGAACCAGAGGAGTAAAATGATTTCCACCACCACATCCAATCCTCAACACAGAGGTGCATGTAAGTGAGAACAACTGAAACTTCAGCACAAACGACAACCAACAGCAGGAAGACAATGAGGAGAAAACCAAATACATAATAGAATCGTCCAAGCCAGATGCTGGAGAGAATGAAGAAAAGTTCAATGAAAAGTGTTCCAAATGGAAGAGTTCCAGCACCCAGAACAAGAAGCCAAGATGGGTATTTGCGGGCAGGGATCTCCCTTGGAATTTGGTTAGTTCGTACTGGGAATTGAATAGGTTCAGCTTTTGTTCCTAGGAAGCCTCCCAAGAGGGTGAGGGGAACCGAAATGCAAAACCAGAGTGACAAAAGAACAAAATACAAGGAAATGGGAATAGCACCGGTACTCTTACTTCCCCAGAGGATGAAATTCAGCACAGTAAGAATAACAAAAACAATTCCAGGGAAGAAGCATGCAATTGACCAGGAAACAGACCTCCAACCTTCTGAGGTGCCCTTAATGGTTCTCCACACACGCACACCAGAATATCCAGCTGCAATTCCCAGGAAAAGATAAAGAAGTATCATCCCTGTAAGCAGCATGCCTCGTGAGGCTGGTGACATGAAGCCAAAGGCAGCAAAGACAATACTTACAACCGCCATGCCTAAAATCTGAATCCCATCTCCTACCATCACAGAGAGTAGCTTTGAGTGATTGGGTTCTCTAAACACATCCCCAACTACAAGTTTCCACCCTGAAAGCTCCTCATTCATCTGGGCCTGAGCTTCTTTGTCTAATTCCTCATATCTTGTCAAATCTCTTCTAACAGTCCTCAAAAAGATCACAAAAACAATACCAGCCAAGAAGAAGATAACCATCAGAGAGTTAAGGATTGAGAACCAATGAACACGGGAACCTTCCATCTTGAGATAAGCATCCCACCGAGATGGCCATCTAATGTTGCTTTTCACGAATTCAACTTCATATGTAAATGACACTCGCTCTTGCTGCCTTATTACTTGAGACTTATCAAGCTCCATAGGACAGCTTACTGATGGAACAGTGTCATAAATGTGAAGTTTTTCCATCTTCTCAGGGTCATATTTAACACTGCAAGGAACAACCTCAAAACCAACAATCTCATATCCAGAGGTCTTTTTCTTATCAGCCTCTGAGATGACACCCATACCTTCTTCCCCAGTTCCAATTATCTCCATGCCAGCACCTTCATATTCGTGAATCAAAACCCTAAACTGGAGGTGATTGATTATATAATCATCAGTACCTCCCGGTGGTGTGTAGCCAACTGGAAACCCAGTCCACTGGACTTTAATCCCATTTTGGATGGCATATCTCATAGCAGGCAAATTATCTAGAATCATGTTCACTTGATACAGATCATGCGTTCTCTGTTTCAAGAGCTTCACCTCATGCTCACTCAGTGGGGGAGTAGTGCAGAGGTAAACAGACTGATTGACATTCATCTTGAAACGATAAGGCGAGTTATCAATTTGGTCTCCCATAAGCAGTTCTCCAAGATTCTCAGCACTTTTCTTTATGCCCCCTTGTGGCTTGCAATAAGGAAGACTATAGTAGCTGAAGGGAAGTTCAGTTTCAATTGAAGTCAAGGAATTCACTTTGACAGTTATCTCCTCTTCAGGGGCATATGTATGCATGTAGGTTCCCGGAAGATAAAACCCATTACAGACATGGGATACCAAAACCAAGGAAATGAAAGCAGCCCAATATTTCCTTTTACAGATCGATGGCAATGCCATTGTTCAATAAAAGGAACAGGAAGCAGATCCCTTCAAAGTCACTCAATCTAAGCCACAGTTAATAGGTTTCCAACCATAAACACCTGCACAAAATTCTTCATGTCAGCCTTTTTGGTCCTCTCATCCATCTTTAGCAGTCATTTCAGGAAAATGCCACAAAACAAACAAGCTTGATAAAGTTCATTTGCAAATATCTGTTTACATTTCATATGTGCTAATTCACAAAACGAAGCAAAACATATCTGTTTACATTACTCTGAAAGTTATTTTGTAAGGATAGGCTCGATACTAGAATTGCCACCATATAATGGAATCTATAAGCCTTTTGTTCTTCTCTTTGTTTTTGTGAAACATGTATTACAGAACTAGCCACTTTCTTACAACTAAATAACGAAAATCCTTCACCCACAACCCTCAAACCTCAGATCTATATATTATTTACACATCACAAGACTGAACATGCAAGCACAAAGCTATACCTGCCGAGCTCACTGCATTTCCAAAAGACATTACTAAAAGGCTCCCGAAGAAAAAACTGAAGAATGCAATTAAGCATCATTTCAAGCATGCATACACATTCTTTCTTATCATTGATTAAGTTACATGTACATATGTTGACTTACTAAAAAGAAAGTCCAAAATAGCATAAACAAATCATCAAACAAAAACCTGATTACATATATGAATGTACAGTTAATAGACAAACGACAACAAACACATATTCTTACCATTTCAATGAACAATTAACTATAAAATCAAATTCAGAAATCCAAATTTATCATAGATCTATCAACTTAATCAATGAAATTATCCAGACCAAAAACGCCGAAAAAAATCAAGCAGTATATGCCAAATCAAAGTTTCGATAACCAAATAAGTAAAAAGATACTCCGCCATAAGCAACAAACAAGTAAAATCGCATATCATAATCCAGCCATAAACTAACGCAGATCTAATCATACATACACTGGTATGTTCAAATATTAATATCAGCGCGTACCGGAGGTGGATCTGGGATGGAAAACGAACTCCAAGCAAGTAGAATCACGAACTGGTTAGGGTTTGGCCTGAGAACAACGCGAGCAGGATGTAGCCAACGGAGTCTACGAGAGAGAGACAGAGAGAGAGAGAGAGAGAGAGCAGCGCCTTTCTGGTATTGGCTCGAGTTTTCTTTCAGTTAGTTTTCGGACCTATTTGTTCTATATTGCGTGTGATGCAGTTGAAGGGAAAAGGTCGGGTTTAGATTTCCAAGATGAAATTCAACTCTGGTTAGTTACCTCCACTTAGTTATTCACATTTACCGCAACACCCACGCGGTAACCAATTTTTTACGCTTCCACTCCAGCATTTTTTTTTTCTTTTTTCAAAAAAAAATTGATCCTTAAATTCAAATTGTACTTTCTTATTTTAAAAAATAAATACTAGTACTTATTGCCTTTATATTTTGTAAAATTAAAAAATAGAAACATAAATTAAACTCAAAACCTATTATCTAATAAGAGAGTATTAATTCACAAAAAAATATGCATTTAATCAACTTACTTATCGTTAATATGTTACTGTTAAGATTTTTTTTTTTTATTAGCATAAAGACAACTAATTCAAAATTTCAAAAGAAATTTAGTAAAAGGTTTTCGTTAGAAAAGTAATTTGCATGTGTGCTTTTTATTTACTGTTTTTATAACGGAATTTTAATCTTTATTTTGAATAATTACCTATATAATGCGATTTTTTTTTCTTTTCTAGAATATCATGTATTTCTAAAACAAGTAAAAAGTGGTTGAACTTATTTATAGTATACTATTTATGTACTGAAAAATAGGGTTTTCTTTTCTTTTTTTTTTAAGTAAATAAGAATTTGCTTTTTTTTTTTTAGAAAAAAAAGGTGAATTTTATTTCAAATATATTAATTGATTATTTTCTCATCACTTAATAAAATTAAGAGTTAAATTTTAACTCGAATTGAATTTAATTGAATTTAAAACTTAATTCAAGCTTTTTAAATACATGAACTAGATTAGCTTGATTGCTTTTGAGGTAGGGTTTTTATTAACTTTTCATGTCTCAAAGTTGAGCCCAAAATGTGATTAGCTCAAGTTTAGATAAATTCATTTGTATTCTTTACTAATATTACTACAACAGTTTACCTTTTATCAATCCGTAATAATTAAAAGTATTAGTATTATATATTTTAAGAAAAGACTTTTATTATGCACATAATATAATCTAATTTGTTCTAATAATAATAAAATTGAAGTGTGCAGAATTTGTTCAACTCATAATTTGACAAAAAAAAATAAGAATTTAATTTAAATATTATTCAAACAATAAACCCTAAGGAAAAACTATTTATAACATCTTTCAAAAATCTATATAAATATATAAAAGTAACTATGGAAGTCCCTACTGTTAACACATGTCTATTGCGTGGTGTGATTGGTGGAAATCCAATGTTTAACTGCTTAAATTCTTACTTCAGAGCAATCTGTCACTGTCTTACGCTCCTTCCTGACTATAACTATAGGTTTCTACTCTACCTTTATAGAGTTTAGAATTATGGAATTGTAGAATGCCATTACTATGTGCGTCAGTATTGCATCTCTGAGAGACCATGGCTATGGAATGGTACAATAGCTTTATAGAGTTCACTACTCCCCCTTTGTGGAATGCCATTACTACTGCTTTCATTAGTGCACGAAGCATCGCTCTGCTTCCAAAGTTTTTCTATGGCTCTATACAACGCCATGATAAATGCCATTGCACTGGCCTGTTATTGAGGAATCCTCAGTCGCAAGTTGGACAGACCATCATGTTAGCATTAAGGGCTTTCTTTTAAGTTTTGATTTATGACAAACATCGATATGGACTAACGTGCCAATTTATTGTGATAGGACATGTTTGACTTTTATTCTTCTAAAATCTTCAAATAAGAATTGTTGGCAACTCATTCGACACTGATTTCAAGATTAGAAGATAAAATGCGAAAATCACAGTATGAGGAGTTATATATCAAGGAAGCTCTTTATGAAAAATATTAGATTAGGAAGTGTCATTAAGTTATATCTATTATTTCCTATGTCTTCTTATCTTTTGATTCATCTGACTTCACCTTAAAGTTTCAAAGGAGATGTTTCTCAAAGATTTTAAAATTCACAGAATTTTGGATGGAACAATTTGAATCCAAAAGGTTCATCCAAAATCCTGTAAATAGGGTCAAAGAATTTCTATCAGGGATGTGTCATTTTGGACTTAACTTTTGAATGTATCTTCGTCTAAAACCCGAGTCCAAAACTCGGATGAGTTTAAATAGAAAATTTATAACCATTTTTTTATGACCGTTGGCACTCTACTTTTTGGCTCTATAAATAGCCTTTAAAGCAAGATTACAAGTAAGATTTTTGAAACATTCATCTTAGAAACACTATTACTCAATATTTTCAAAAATATCCTTGTATCTTAGCTTCAAAGTGAGTTCATTGTGTATCAAAGATAAAAATATTTTGTGGCTTGTATCTGAGAGAATATCTGCTCAAGTAAGTGAGCTTATCTCTATTCTGTTGATTTTCAATTCTCTGTTGTAAGTGCAAGGTTGTGTAGTAAAACCCATAGGGGTGATCCTTGTATTGTTGTAAGTGCAAGGTTGTGTGGTAAAACCCATAGGGGTGATCCTTATTGTGTGTATGTTCAAGGTTGTGTTGTAAAACCCATAGGGGTGATCCTTGTTGTGTGTATGTTCAAGGTTGTGGTGTAAAACCCATAAGGGTGAGCCTTGATGTGTTTGAGAGGTTGTGTAAAATCTAGTGTGGTAATTCTCTCTTGTATGTGGCTGTTTCATTAAGTGAGGTTAATGAAATAGGGTTGAAAATCCTTAAGTGTGAGGCTTAAGGTAGTGGACGTAGATTATTGTGATCGAACTATTATATATCTCTTGTCTCATTTTAAATCAGCGGTTCTTGTACTGTTTTTTTGTTCTTTCACTGTCTACATCTGGATACACATCTACGAGTGCTTGGACAGTTTTCAATGCATCAACAAAGTCAGTCCAAGTATCTTGGTGATCATCCTTATTCAGCATTTTAGACTCTTCGAAAAAATTATTTTTGCTTACCAAAAACCTTATTCACCCTCCCCCCCCCCCCCCCCTCTAAGGTTTTTCACATCAGATGTCCTTAGAAAAGACTCTTCGTCTTATGGTGTTACACTCTTCTTTTTGCCATTTGGAAGAAGTGAGATGAGGTAGGCGAAAAGTTGTGGCCTGCAACTAGCAAAATAAGAATAAACCATAGTACATAACTCTTCTCTTCATTCTTCTCTATCTCTAAATAGCAAAGCCATCAAATAGAGAAAAACATGGCGCCGAAGAGAGAGAGAAAGCAGTGACACAGCTCAAAGTTCTGAAAAGTTTACCTCTCTGCACCCCTACAATCCCAGTTTCTCCTCCTCAACCACAGCTATTGGCCACTTCTGATAACCCACGATCTAATTCTGCGAGGTCGCCTGAGAGCTCAAATCCGAAAATCTCAGGCATGGATGATGACCAAGTGAGATAGAGCTCGATCTCGGAAAGGTCGCTGGAGGGATCAGATCTCGACAAAAAGGAAAACGAGGTCTTCTTTGTAAATCGATGTTTAAAAAGGCCGAGGGACTCAAATCGGTGTTCTAGCATTGGTTGCAGGAGGAAACTGGAATTGATGGGGTTTTGATGTCATTGTCGATGTCGATGAGAATTTTGCATCCTACAACATTGTGTTATTTTATGTCAGTGGATTCTTTGGCCAATCAGATGTCCTTAGCTTTCCAGATATTGGAGAATAGGTAGAATTCCCTAATATGCTGATGCAAATTTGTTGAATTAACCATTATATGCAAATTGAGTTCCTAATCAGTTTTGCACAACAGGTAGTTTATGTTTTGGATCAAGTGGTAGCTTTGGAAGATGAATTGCTCTTGAGAATTAACCAGCAAAGTCTTAATCTGAAGCCCTAAATTCTTGTGGTGAGTTATTTGGCAAGCAAAAGTTATTTTAAATGGAGAGAATAAAATCTAACTGTTGCCGTACAAAAGAGGAGCCGATGGAATTGGCAATCGGCTTCTCTTTCAATGAACATAAATAGTCCGATGGAAAAATGAAACGTGGGTTCCTTGAACTTACTATAGAAAGGGTTCAAGAAAGTAGAAAATATTGCATGCAGAAGCCAAAAGGAACTAGAATTGACGTATCTCGATTGTTCTTGATAAAAGAAATACAAAAATTATGAAATTTCAACCCAAAGCAAAATGAAACGAAAAGCTAGCAACTTAGAAGTAAAGGGAAACACCTTAATCTAATCAAAGCTATAAAGAACGACAAGAAGAAATGCAGAATAAAAAAGGAAAGTTGAAACTCTAAGATGGTAATCTTCTGGATGTGTTTGTGTGTCTTATTCTGGGGATCCTTGCTCATTTTATGCTTGTTGTGGTGTTGTAACCGATTACCTGTATGTGGAGAAAATCTCGCTTCATGGCTCAACTTTAGCGATTGGGTGTAGTAATGCTTTACTGATCGTGTCCAGACGTGGGGGTGACGTCTACCGACTCAACAGTTCCTGATTCCGATGTTGACCGGGTGCATTGGTTGAAAAATAATTGAAGTCATCATCGGTTTGGAGGAATTCCTATCGGTATCAACTCAATATTACCATTGCAATGGCTCGACTAAAGTTGACGTTAACACTAACGTTACTTGGTCTTGCAGATTACCGGATTGATACCTGATGCCAAAGACACTAAATGCAACCAGAAATTAGAACCAATTAACAACATAAAGCACTCACATATCCTTAGAGTGCCATTTCGGACAGAAAATTGAGATATTGTTCCTCAGTGGATTTCTACATTTTGACATTTTATCCTTACCTCGAGAGATATATTGAGGTTTGTCTTGGAAATCCATTATTATGATCATCGACCATGAAAGGTTATATAGCATGTTCTATGAATAACGTCTATAGGATCCCGTGCAAGAAAAAAACAAAAGGTCATTCACCGTCCCTGATGGAAATTTTGTGGCATCACTGATGGCCAGCCAGCTTGAAGTAACACTGGTATCCTATTATTTTCTTAGTTTCATAATTGAATGTGGCAATATATATCAAATACAAAAGAGTATTTACTAACAGAGAATTTTGATCAAGGGAACAATTGCTCATGCCTTGGAGAAGACAAAGTACGAAGATTCTAATATCAAGTGGAAGGAATTGGACCCCAAGTACCATTTTTCATGCCAATTCATGGCTAATTTGATTGCAATGAATATGGCTAATTTTGTCATTACAAGCACTTACCAAGAAATAGTAGGAAGGTGAGAGATTTATACCAACATTTAACAATTTCAGCTCAAAATTTTCAACCTAGAACTATAATCTATATAGATAATTAATTCTAAGGTAGTCATGATTTATTGAATTAAGATTATTTCAAATTTGCAGCAAAGATAGGCCAAGTCAATATGAGAGCCATGTTGCATTTAAACTTCTAGGGCTTTACAGGTTGTTTCAGCAATCAATGTCTTTGATCCAAAGTTTAATATTGCTTCTCCCGGTGCAGACCAATCAGTCTATTTCCCCCCACACAGAAAAATAGATAACACTCACACAATTCCGTCCTGCCATTAATTAATGCTTCTAAAGTTTCAAGCTTTTTAGATTTTGATTTGGTATTTAACTTGGTGATTGAAGTTTCTGTTATAGTTAATCATTTAAGTAGTGATAATCAAAACTTCAATTGGTATTTGTGATCATAACTTGGTTTGGCACTATTGCGGAAGTGCTAGAGAATTATAATTCAATTAGATGAGATATCAAACTTCTATGTTGTGATTTCTGACTCTTTCCAATATGTAAAGAAAGGGCATATTCATTTTACTTTTAGATTGATGACCAGGTTATGTGCATAGGTAGGCTAGAAAGTAGTTTGTTTTGGTTTCTCTTTTTTGTATAGATGTTGTCTTCTGGAGATCTAAATTTTCTGAGAAGGTAGACCAGTTAAATTGTTGGATTACAAAGTCAGGAGCCTTGATAATCTATCATGTTGGGCTTTGGTTTTACTTCATTCACTTTACCCATTTTAGTTTCACTACTATTGGGACAAAAGAAAAGTTGGTGGAAATTAATAGAAGTATGTTTAGTTGCTTTAGTTCAGTCTGTTCCCAAATCTAGATGACCAATAATTTCATCTGTTAATTGTATCGATGCAGCTTCTTTCATAGAATTCTAATTTAATTGCCTTTGTTACAATTGAAATGTGGCTGAAATATGGAATTGTTTTTGGCAATTCCAAATAAAACAATAAGGTATTTGAGCTTGAGAACATTGGAATTGAAACCCCTTTTCTTTTTTTGAACAAAGCAATCTTAAAGTTAGAATAGCACAATTAACTAAGTTGAGTGTTCAAATATCAAATCAACACACCCCTTTCAATTATATATGCCTGGTGATTAAATCTTGAAACTTTGCAATGGTTGTGGCTAAAAGTTGTGGGAATGCAAATCTAAAAAAATTTATTTTGGAAGTATTGTTAGGTACCATTTAGCTCATCTAATCTTTTCGCAGTATTCATTCTCATCACATTGATCAATGTTGCCTTCTTCAAATTAACTCTATGCTCAATGTTCAAAGTTCATTTGTTTAGTTGTTTGTTGTAGGTATGTGTTTTTGAATTTGATAGAATCAAGTAAATAATTGGTTTTTAAAGTTGTTCTTACATTCATTATCGATTATAAAATGTACCATAATCGAATATGTAATTTCACATTCTAACTATCTAATACTGCTGTCAGTGTTTCAAGTTTTTAAAAATTATTTTACATTCATAATCGATTATAAAATGTATCATAATCGAATATGTAATTTCACATTCTAACGATCTATTACTGCTAAAACAAAGTCAATATCATAATCAACTAAAGGATTGATTATTCTCCAATATATCCATTTAGAATGTAGAACTACGTTTGCTAAATCCCTTACTGAATTACATATGATTTGTATTCATTCCATCAAAAAATTCATTTCCTAAAATTTGGTTTTTTAACATATATAATTTTGTTTGCTTAAAAATTCATTTCTTTATTTTTGGCACATAAAGAAAACCTTCTTTTTCTTTTTTTTGTTCACACACACACACACACACACACACACACACACACACACACACACACACACACACACACACACTTATATATAAAGCTTACAATATAAAAAATCGATATCCTATGCTTCTGCTAGTTTTTACTTCCTCCGTCCCTTTTTATCTGTCCATTTGAACTGATTCACAAGTTTAAAAAAAAAAAGTTTTTCAATTAATTAATTAATATTTTATATTTTATCTTCAAAGAATCTCTCTCTTTATTAAGAATTAATCAAATTCTAAAATTTTATGTGTGGTAAATATATTTAATTTACTTCTATTTCCTACCACAAGTGCACAATTCTTATTATATTAAAGAGGGGTATTTATAGAAAATAACAATTAATATCGTCTTGGTTTGTTAATGAAACGGATAAATTGAGATAAAAATTTTAGTTAAAATAAACCGATAAAAGGGAACGAAGGGTGTACTAGATTGAGCATGAGTCTATCCGAGAATAAGTAACAAAAAAAAAAAAAAACCTAAAAAATGAAAAAGAGAGAGAAAAAAAAAAAACAACAACAAAAGAAAAAAGGTATGCTTCTGCTGGTAGCCTTATGGGCTTATATGGGGTTTTACGTTTTAGTTATTCAGGAACGCTCTCTTACTGCTGTATTCTTAGTCCCCAAATCCAGTTTGAGAAAGGTTACTTTCTCTCTGTCTCCCTCTCTCTCTCTCTGGCTAAGGTGCACGCAGAAAGTAAGCTCACAAAGTCACACTGTCAGTTTCAGAAATTACATTCACTGAAGTGTTGTTAAACCCTATATATTGGGTGATTGAAGATAAAGCCTCAAAGGAATTTGTGCTTACTCATTTGTAAATGTATTTGGACTGATGTATATGCCTAAGCATGTCTTGCTGCATGTTGTTTCTATTTCTACTTTGCTAGTTTGCTTTACATTTCCAAATTGGGTTGCTTTATTGTTCTCTACACCCTGCATTTGCTATTTTCAAATTAGCTTCAAAATCATGTCTTTCATAGATTTTTATGTTCCCGAGTGGAATTCTTTATTGGGTATCTGTCAAAATTTTAAAATTCTGTTGTACATTGGAAGACATATTTTTAAAGTATAGTGATGATAGTAGTTGATTGTTTACTGATTTGATAAAGTAAATGGGGCAGAAGTATGAAAAGACGTGTGAGAAAGAATCATGCAACATACTGGAGATATAGAAGCCCGAATGACAATAAGAAAGGAATTGTGGATATAGTTTCATATTATGAGAGGAAAAAATTATAGGAAAGTCATCTTCTTTCTTGTTTTCCTTGAATATTTAGGGGCCAATGGGTTATAAAGAAAGTTTCTTTTGCTGATTTTTCAGGTTTGGAGCTGCAGCATTACATAACAAAAAAATGAGTCTTGCCAGAGGTATGAAACGGCCTATTGAGATGCTCTGTAGAAGGATGAACAATCCCTACTCAACCATGGCTCATAAAAGGCCTTCCATTTCTGATTATAGAGCAAATAGAAGCTCTTTTTCTTCTAATTTTTCAAATGCATACTGCGGCCTTGGAGTTTTGATTAGAAGATACTCAGCTGAAGTCTCTGCCTCTGAACAAATGAGTCTTATTAAGCAGCTCAGGGAAAGAACAAGCGCCCCTATTAAAGACGTTAAGTCTGCTCTTATTAATTCCAACTGGGATATAGGCAAGTCCAAAGAATACTTTAACTATTTTGGGTGATTTTCCTCTTCTTCCACCTAGAATGGCTCTTAATGAAGAAAAAATACTCCATTGTTGCAGAAGCTGCACAAAAGGAACTGAGGAAAAGAGGGGTGGTTCTTGCATCAAAAAAAGCATCTAGAACTGCTGCTGAAGGTTTGCTGGCACTGGCACAGAATGAAAGGAAGGCGGCCTTAATTGAACTTAATTGTGAAACAGACTTTGTAGCAAGGAATGAAATTTTTCAACACTTGGTTAGTTTGATCCTTCTAGGCCCCTTCTTCTGCAATGTTTGAGAAGTTAAGGCAGATATGTTGGAAACAGAAATTGTTAGTTTTCTGCAAACCTTTATCCATTGTGGAAACCATTTTTTTTTTTAATGTGATTTGGATGTATCACTCTTGGTTCCTTGTGCCTTTGAATATTGTCACAATAAATTTTATCTTGCTTTGTTTATATCACATTTTTTCTAGTGATAAATATAATATGTTGCAGGCCCTATCTCTAGCAAGATTAGCATTGCTTGTAGAGGGTTCTCAGCAATCATCTGGTGCTGTTCCTGTTGGACCTGAGTTTTTGGAGGTAGGGGATCTTTTCAGTTCATGATTACTGAAAAGGAATTGCACTCTGTTTTTTCTTTTTTAACCTCCTATCTGAAGGTTTCTCTTGGTTTGCTTAGAGTGCTAATTATTTGTATTAGTCATTCAGGTTTCACCTTGATTCATGATTTTGATATGTAACATATGATCATTGTACTTTTACCTCTTTATATCCAAAATTAGGGTTTTATATGCAGTATGATCAGCAGCAGCAACAATGTACTGGAGACCTTATTTTTCTGGATTGGTAACATAGAACAGCATTGTGTTTCAAAGTGGCGTACAAGAGGCTTTATATTTTATTTATTTTGTACCTTCTAACTAGCTGATGTTATGTTCCTATTCTGGGAAAAGAAAAAAGCCTTTGTAAGAAAGAGCTGATGTGCATAGTTCATAGTTGCTTCATTTTGATGCTTTAAAATTCTTATTGCAACCACCAAGTAACCTGCTCCTACAATTATGCATCTTGAAATCAATTCACCTAAGGCCCTGTCTAGAGTTTTTGTCTATCTAATGAGAAGTTAGCTGTTCCACTTACAATTTAGAGCCTTCTAGATGCCCAGTCTAATTCTTAACTCTTACAGGAATTGAAAATGGACTTTGATCATCCTAAATTAAGTGGAGAGAAAACCATTCAGAATGCAATCATGGAGGTGTCTGCAATGATGGGAGAGAATATCAAACTTAGAAGGGGTTTTACTATGTTGTCACCTTCATCTGGTGTCATTTCAACATATCTCCATACAAGCCCACAACCTGGTAGGGATATACCAACTTTGTCACTTTCCCATTGAAGAGAAGTTGATGATTCTTGCAAATCTTGATTCTTGTCTTCATTTTACTTGTGCATTTTTTCTCGAGCAGTATTCATCTCTGTTTCGTGTTCAAGGAAATGAGACTAACAATAATGATCCCTTTTCTTAATCATTGTGCAGGTGTAGGTCGAATTGCTGGGCTTTTGTCCCTTGAAGTAGAGGATGGAAATGCTTCATTGGATGCTGTCCATCGTGTTGGATCAGAATTAGCAATGCACGTGGTGGCAGCAAAACCTTTGTTCTTAACGAAGGAACTTGTTTCTTCTGAGGCCATAGAGAGTGAGCGTGACATTCTCAAGTCCCAGGTATCCAGTGGTATCAAGATATAATTCACTTTTTATTACTATTATTTTGTTTTTCAAGGCTTTGAGAATTGTAAATCAAGATTTGGAATAGCTGTATCACTGGATTGGTATTTATTGTGATAGCTCATATGATCATAGTTGTTAGAGTGTACAAAAAGATTCTTTACTTTCACTTTCATCACTGGCCGTTGGACTTAAGGCTGGATAACATCTTCAATTTCTGTCAGTATGGAGGATTTGAAGTTGTTCCCAGTAAATATTCTGAACCCTTCCCAATGAAAAGCAAGAAGATACATAGATAGAAGGTTGAGAGAATAAAAAGGATATTATGTGATTATTGATCATAGAGATTCTTCTCTTGCTATGTTCATAAAGTAGTAGATCTAGTATGTATCTTCTGTGTCTTTATAATACTCACATTCTCCATTTTTAAAAATTTTTTGAAATTTTTATTTGCTTCTCTGGATCAGGCAGAAAGTACAGGGAAGTCTCAGATGGCAGTAGATAAAATGGTTGAAGGAAGGCTGAGAAAGTATTTTGAGGAAGTTGTTCTATTGGAGCAAAAGTTTATTGTAAATGATACGCTAAATGTGAAGGTAACTGTTCTCTTAGGTGTTAAAATTAGTTTTTTCCTTTCTTAAAACATTATTAGTAGTTTATAATTTTTATAAAGTTAAAATTTGTAGTGGAATTGTTTTTTTAAGGATGAGATTTCTGTCTACTTGATCTGCTTGATTACATTCTTATCTTTAGGGTACTCCATATTCTGGTCCATCATTACAATTTTCTTCTTGGCACATCATTATCATCATCCTCTCCTTTGAATTTGCTTATCCTTCACATTTTGGATTTGGAAAGCATTAGAGATATAAGTTTGTGATAGTGCCTCCTGCACCTGGAATGGTTAACTAGGTGCTAACAGATTGTCAGACTTCAAATGTGGCAGAACCTTGAATTTTTTTTTGCACACAGTGGTTGACTTTTAGTAGTCTATTTAGTAGCTTGGTGCTTTTGCTTGTAGTGGAATAACAATTTAACTCAACTTCTTTAGTCGCATATTTCTCTTATGTAAGAAAAGACATCAAGTAGTATAGGCATCATACTAATTCACGTCTGGGTCATGGGTCAACCTGCATTTGTTATATTAGAATCCCAGACTACATTTGTTCATTTTATCTTTTAACTTTTATCTTAATATGCAACTAGACTCCACAATCTCCTTCTCTACCCATGTGAGTCCCTACACCTACCATGTGTTAATCAGATTTGGTTTGTGTTTTTTGTTTGGGACTTAAGTATCTTACAGAAAAGAGGTCCTTCTTTTTCTTTTGTGGATTTAAATGAGTTGCCCACTGAACAAATTCTTACTGTTTATAAGTCAAAGAAGCACATTGGTGAAACTGCCATTCTGGCACTCTTCCGTGTGATTTGGAAGAACATATTTCAATGGGTTGATTTGGTGTAGAATATAATTGACAGCACAGGTTAGGTAGATTAGATGGTTGGATGGAGTGGGGTGCACTTGTCTTGTTTATTACTCGGTCTGCGATATTGATACTCTTTGTGGCTAGTGCTGGGCTATGTTTAAGTTACTACCTACTTTGGCCCACTCAATAAAATCAGTTACCTGCCTATGTGGGACAAAAAGTCTGGAAGTGCCATAAAGCGTTGTGTATGCAATAAGATATTAAATAGCTAATCTTCTTTACCATTTGTGAGGATACCAGAGAACAAAGACACTGATCAGGCTGTTGACTTGAAAGGACTCTTTTGTAATACTCTCTTATTTTTCTTGGTTTCTACCCTTGGGTTAAGTTGTCTTTCCTTCTTGTTAATAATTCTTTCTTTCAGATTTTATCAGTAATGGTTTTCCATATCTTTCTTCAACCAAGGCACTGAACAAGTTTTTGAAACTCTTCTCTTCCGTTGCTGGAGCATCCTTTTGGCCATGCCCCTGGTTGTCATTGTGATTAATTGATCATTCTAGTTTCTGGGTTTGATGCACTTGATTACCTTTGCACTTTATGTCTGGTTGAAAATGCAAATACATAATTATTGGTTTTATATTTGTACTATATAATTTAAATAGCTATTTAAATTGATGTTTCTCTGCCACAGACATTATTGAATAACCTATCCAAGGAAGTTGGCTCACCAGTGAAGATTGGAAGTTTTTTAAGAATGGAGGTTGGTGAAGGACTTCAGAGGTAAATGCTTTGGAGTTCATCTATTAACAATTGTTGGTGTTCTACTTTTTGCTACTTTATGCTCAACACACATCACTGAGTTAACGTAAGTTCAAAAATGGAAATATTATTTGATATAGAGCTAAGTGTATGATTCACATTGCTATTTCCATCAATTGTCTCTTTGCAGATTACCCATTTCAAACGGCCAAAAAGTAACTTCAACTAGTTTGTGTCATTTACCTTTTTGTTGTCCTCTACCCCAGACAACCCTGACTCCAATCTCTTCTTGTAAAAGAGAAGGAGGGGTGGGGGTGGGGGGACAGCACAGGGAATGTATGCACTGAGGGTTACCACAGCTCAGTGTATACTTATTGAAGAAATATGTAGGTTCTATCTTCCCAATGCACTATAGTGGTTGATATCCTCGTTCCAGAGGCTTCACTTTTTCATTTTGAATTTAGGATGAGGGATGCATTGAACTTTTACGGGGTTCCTTGATGTTCCAGAAACTTTTTAGGCACCATATTTCTAGAAGATGAGTTGCACTTGTGATAAATTGTTATTTAGTTGTCAAGTTCATAATAATGGCGTAGACATCTCTGGAATTGATTCTTTTATGACCCCTACTTATTAAATCAAAAGTCTCTGCAGATAGCACTAATTTGCTGAAACCCTGATATTCTATTAATCAATCCACCCTCATCACATTCAACCACAAAAAAAAAAAATAAATAAATAAAAAGGAAGATGAAGAAGAAGAAGGAAGGTTGGTCGGGAGATGAGGATATGCTTAAGGAGTATTGCTATCTGCCGGGAAAATTTTTTTAAAAGAATGTGCAAAATGGTCCAATTCTACTGGAAAGGATACTGCATCTTCTTATGATACTATTTCCATAAAAAAAGAAGTGAGAGCTTTTGATGTTCTCCGACTTGACTGCAATGTTAGTTTGAAGTAATGCACAAAAATTTTGGGGAACAATTAAATTGGTTGCACACTATCTGGGCAATGCAACAGCCATTAAATTTATTGCCAGATTCTTTTATTTCCACAAAAGTGAATTTAGGTAGCAATGATCTGTGAAATGCTTAGGTCTCTGAGAAAGTAATAGAGAAATGATCCTTTATTGACTAGATCTTTTTATCTCCTTTCAACATTAGATGACATGCAGAAAACTAAAGGAATATTTAAGGATTGTGGTGTCAAATGAGCTTCTTGATGGCTTATACTGAATTACTATGTTTGGCATGAGGAATAATCTTTGCGTTCAACCTTTGTAGTTTTCCCATCTCTTTTCTTGTTATTTCGTTCAGGATTATGCCCCTGCATATGTTGTTGCCCATAGTCAATGGCTACCGAGTTAATGTTGTTGATATTGTTTTCTTGCAGGCTTGAAGCAGCCACAGGTCCGGAAGCTGTCCTTCATGCTGCTTAAATGGGTCATTGTGCATGTTCCCAGGAATTCACCTTAAACAAATGACAGCTATAATTTGTTACCTTTGGGTTTAAGTTCTTTTTACTACTAGTTCTGATGTTCTGGTAGGCTGTTTCTTGTTTGTGTATTTTGAAATTAAATTTTGCTATGTTCCATTTCTCAGGGTGGCTAGGAACTGTACTTACAAATCTTGTTTCTTCTAGGACACATCTGGCTAGAACATTAGCCAGAAATTAACTATTCTATGATGCTTTGAGTTAGATACAAAAGTATTATACATCCAAAATCATCATTATTACCTGTCAGACTGCTCATACAAGCGCTTCATTGTTCTTCTCACTTGTTTTTTCTCTTATTTTCATTTATCGGTTAGCTATTAAAGATACCCTAGAAATTGTAATTTGACTTACATTTTTGCTGGAAGTGGTCATCACATTGATGAGATACATGGTATTATTTGTGGCAATGCGATTATGGTAATGAAGAAATGTTACTATAATGGATTACTAAATTCCTAGCCCTGCATTCCTGTTATGCCAGTTTTAGTCAATATTATTGAAAAAAATGTATTCTTCTTGTGTTTAGGCCTTTTAACTTCTATTTGGTTGATCTGTTTCTTGGTGATTATTTTGGCATTGGCGTGGATGATGGATATACATAGGAAGTGCGTCAAGCAAAGGCACTAACTACAAACTTTTCACTGAGCTCTGAATCATTCATGGTTTTCAAGGGCCTGAACATGTCTTTTGTTACAGATTATAGATGACATGCGGAAAATATCTGCACATGAGTTACAAATCTGATAAAAGGGAAAAGGGTAGGGAGAGAAGAGAGCTGCTGCCATTTTAGTGGAACTTGAGGCTGGTCAATATGTTGTTGTTCACTGGATCAGACAAATGATCCAGTAGGTTTTGGTAGGGTCCAACTCCAGTCACCAATGCTTGTACAAAGTAACCCAATATTGCCAACATAGCCAACCTTCCGTTCTTAACCTCCTTCAACCTCAAGTCCTTCATTGATTTCTCATCTTTTCCTAACCCAAGGGGGTTGAAGAGTGGTCCTCCAGGGTATATCGGGTTACCAGTGCCTTCGAAGTATTTCTCAAATCCCAGGAAGTACTGCTTGCTCAAACATCCTGGATTTTGATAGTCTTGGAATCTCCTGTGCTCAGCGAATCCCATGAGTGCCATTTCAAAGACAAACAGGGTGTATGGGTCGGCCCAGTAGTCGTATGTACCAGCAGGAGGAATTACTCCTGTTTTGAACCATGGGAGGGCAGTTTCAGGTGGAATGAGGCCAGCTTTCCCAAGAATCTCAGGTGCAATGGCTCCTATTGCTCCCAACATGGCATATCGTCCATTGATGACTTCGCCATAGGCCAGCCAGTTGGGCTCGAAGAAGACTCCGGAACCTTCAGGGTCTGAAAGCCCCAGTGGATCAAATCCATAGTCACCTGGGAGACTGCAAATTTACAATCTCAATTAGAAATATTGAAGATGCCAATGCTTAGTAAAGTGATGCCTGTTAAGCTCAGCTGGTATACAACCTTAAATTGTTTGACATGTCTGTTGAACAATCAAAATTATGCATGAAGTTACCTGCCATCCAAGTAAGAAAGGCTCTGCTTGGAAGCAAACCACAGTTGTCTGTCTGCTCCTTGCTGAAAAACACAAACTTCTTTGGTAAGCAAAAGGAACAGAGATATTTCTAATTGATTGATGACTCAAGAGTAATGGCACATCCCATAGACATTGTTGAAGATGCTTTTGGTTATCTTAATAACATTAATGAAGCTCCCACGACAGGGAAAACGGCCAACATACGTTAGGCCAATTACCCGGGGAGTGGGGGGATATTCTACTCAACTACCGTCAAGGGAGGCGAAACAAAAAACCATTTGATTACTAGATTTAAGAAAATACTACTTCAAGGAGAGTTTGGACTTGGAAAGGAAGAGGAAGAGAGAAACCTACCTTAACCGGGGGCGTTGCTTCAGCTCTGACAACAAAGGAAACTCTCCTTGTGGATGATTGAAGAGGCCTTGCTCCTAGAATCTGTCTGGTGGCTTCTGCAGAAGCAGTAATGGAAGATGAAGAGATCAATGCTTGAGTTGCCATTTTGGTGGTTCTTTGTGGGATATTGTTCTTGAGAATGGCTGCTCTGAATAAGAATGGCACCAGGCCTAGGGAAGAATATGCACTGGGCAGCAAAATAAGGGGGGAGCTAGGCCACTGGAGTTTTGTGTGGGGCTGGTTTAGTGTATTGAAATTGTGGTGGACATAAAGAATGCCTAAATTCCAGATAAAGTTAGGATCTTCCTGTCAAATAAATTTAGCACAAGTGGAATGAATACTTGGATAAGAGATATTACACTCCTGGTTGAAACAAATCTCAGATACTCCTTTGCCACATACACTTCCTCGATCATCTTCAAGATTTTGATTCGGTAGTCAGATAATTTGGACTCAAAAATAATAAAAAAAAAAATAAGAAGGAGATGACAATTTTGCCCCCCCCCCCCCCCAATAACTATAGGACATTTGGTTTACATTAAACTTTTCCAATATTAAAATGAAGTACCCAATTAACTATTGATTACTTTTCATCCCATCCCTTGATGCATAAGCTGGGGAGGGGGATGAAAAGGTTCGGACAATGGAAATGAAAGCTTGCGAGTTGCGACAGAAGCAGAGGATTTTTCCCCCCTTGCATATAGGAAAAAATAGTGCGAGTGTTAGTATTACTTTTTTGTTATATAAATAAAATTAGATTGATATTCATGCAATATAGGGATAGTTTGGGTATAATATACGAGATGCAATAGAGAACTGACATAATCTTGATTTTCTACCTTCTTCATTCCTACTGATACAATCTTAATGGTTTTGTTCAATTATTTCTCTAAGTCAATGAATTTAATGAATCCAAATTAAGAAATATATCTAATAGATGATATATCAATAATATATATAGAGAGACCTACACACAAAAGTTAACCACAAAATTTTGATGTTTCTCATTTTCTGTTCTTATTGATACAATATCAATAATGACTTTGTTCAATTGCTTCTTTAAGTCAATGAATTTAATAAATTCAGAGTTTTAATACTATTCTCATTTCACATTATAAGTCATTTTAAATTTATATACAAGAATTAAGTTTTTGTCTATTTTGATAATTAGAGAGAATTTGATCATAATTAATGAAAAGAGAAATTATAAGGAGGGATAAAGTTTTAAAAAATAATAAAAAATTTTAAAATGACATGTATTGTGAAAAAAAAAAATAATTTATATTGTAAAATAAGGTTAGTACAATTTTTATTTGAATTCAAGAAGCAAAGCAACCTAACCAATAACACGAGCTTGCTGAAGTCGCTCTCGCATATGCACGTTTTTAGAGTGTCCGTCCAACAAATGGAATGAGTCGACGGCGGATGTCTTTCCAGGATCCAGCACCCTGGTAAGGCATTACTCTGCATTCCCCGCATTTAAGAATGCTTCGGTTTCTGGAGTCCGGGCCCCGACCCATACCGGATCTCCTATCCGGTCTGACCAGCCGATGGATGTGCAGTGGTGGCGGAGGACGCAAAACAACTGTAATGAGCTTTGGAGACGGAAGCCATGGAGCATTGGGCCTCCCTACATCCCTAATGGGTCTTGGCTCTGACGCCTACGAGCCCACTCCTATTCCTGGCCTCCCGCCCAATATCTCCAGCGTCGCCGCCGGCCACTACCACTCCCTCGCCGTCACTTCTGATGGCCACGTCTGGTCGTGGGGACGTAACCATGAATCCCAGCTCGGCCGCCACCCTCTTGCTCCAAGGTCGTTTCTTTGAGCTATATTTTACATATCACCGTTAATGACAACGAGCTAAGAATGACAAATTAGCAGTTCCCTTTTAAGTTGAGCATTTCTTTATACTTCAATTTTCACATTTTGCTGAGTATTACGGATGAATTCTAGATTTCTTTGTAATTATCATGTTTAGAGCTTACATTCATCCGTGTGGCTAAGACGTGAAGTGACATTGGTGATTTTATGAGTGGAACTGATGATTTTTTGGGTTAAAGATTAGCGGTATTGCCTTTATTTCGTAACAATCCAGAGAAAGATAAATACTTTAGTTTGAATTGATCTTGTTCTCCCCTCCATAATGGGTTTATGCGTATGTACATTTCTATATGGAATCTGTTCTTTAATTGTAGCTGCACTGTCTAGTAACCCACCTAACTAACAAATGCATAACTTTGTCTACTATTTCTTCTCTCATTTTAGTAATGGAGTTTGGGACAAGGAAGATTGGAATAAGATTACTCAAATCACTAAGAGGAGATAGTTTAGTTAGGCACTAGTTATCGGTCTGATTGCCGGATAGTTTAGTTATGCACTGGTTCTGGGTCTGATTTCCATCTTTCTACCTTGACAAATATTTGCATGTATGAGAATGCAGTCCACGCTCCAATTTTTACCCATTTAAGAGCTCTTTGTTTTTCTTTTCTGGAGGTGCAAAGAGTGGCAGCTGTATGCACAGAGGTCGTGTTTTTCTTTTTGAAACTCTAATTCAATCAATATGCCGAATAAAAAGGCAATTCTCTTGCAACTGATGATTGGATATTGAACAGAGTAAAGGAAATGGTTGGTGATATGAATGTTGAGAGGTTCAATTACCATGAAACCTAAAAATCAATTTGCATAAGATCAGCTAAAATGCTAAAGTAATACAGCCCACATAATTAAGTAGTATTTTATACAGCTAGATATTTGTGATCATAATAAAGAATTTTCTGTTTTACTTAATATCAAAACAATGGGATATACATGTGTCTTTTTCATATTCTTTTGTTTGACCATGGAGTCCTTATTTGTTAGGAATCCATTAATGTTTCTCTAATTCAACATTAAATTGATACTGCCCTCGACTGTTTGTTGTTGTTGGTTGCAAGTGAAGAAACATCATGATTGTTCCCTTAAGCATGTGAGCCTCAAACTCAATCCCATAAAGTATCTATGTTCATCTCCATTTAATTTTAGTTTCTCTTTTACTAGTCTCCACAAATATTAAAATAACTTGAACATAATATTTCCATAGTACATTGGCTCAGATTCTGTTCTTTTATGTAATCTGATGGAAGCATGCTAAACCTTGCCTTCTTCCTTTTCCTTGCTCCAATTTTTCCATTGAACTTATAGTAGAGACTCATGGAATGAACCTAAACAAGTAGAGGGATTGAATCAAGTTGGAGTTCAGGCAGCATTTGCATCTGGTGTCATTTCTGCAGCTATTGGAGATGATGGTTCACTCTGGGTCTGGGGAAAGTCCAAGCGTGGGCAGCTGGGCATAGAAGAAGGAATCACTGAAGCTCTTCTCCCTACCAGAGTTGAAGCACTTGTTGGAGAAGAAATAGTTAAGGTGGTCTCATATTGTACTTAAGGTAGAAGAATATTGATTCATATTACTTACAGGAAACAACTTATGACTATAATTATTATTCAAGAATGATTTTGACCTGTCTTTCAAGTCATTTGTCCTTTGGAGCAGGGGATATCCTAACATGCATATGTTGCTTACTTTTAGGTCTCACTAGGTTGGGGACACGCTCTTGCATTGACTAAACAAGGCAAACTATTTGGCTGGGGTTACTATGCTGATGGCAGATTAGGGAAGATTGGAAAATCTTTGGAGTCCTCTCCACTAGATTGTGTTGCTGGTAAATTTGGATCTTCTGAAGAAATCTCAAATTCAATGTTTGAAGCTGCTGAGAAGCTGGTCTTGGAAAGTATTGAGAAGGAAAAAGACATGCCGATCGTGTGGAAGCCCAGTGTCATTGAAGAGCTACATGATGTCAAAGTTGTAGATATTTCATGTGGCCTTGACCATTCCTTAGTTCTTTGTTGTAAGTTTTTTTCTATTTGTATATGATGTTTGTCTGATGTTTATGGATATGCAGTGCTGATTTCTGATCCTCTAATTCAGGTGATGGTACTCTTTTAAGCAGTGGGAGCAATGCATATGGACAATTAGGTAGAGAAAAGCCAGATTTGGGGATGCATCAAGTTGGCATTAAACTCCATCCTCTTTCTCTAGCATCAGGCATGGGACATTCTTTGGCAATTTGCCAGGTGCAATCATCAGACACTACAATCCATAATCCAACCCTTGTTTCCTGGGGATGGAACCACAATTCTCAACTTGGGAGAGATGGTCCGGAAAATGTTCCTCTGGTTGTCGAGGGTCTTGCTGATGAAATACCTATTGCAGCATCAGGAGGGCGGGCACATTCCATGGTTGTTACAGATAAAAAAGAGCTTTGGACTTGGGGATGTGGTAGAAGTGGCAGACTTGGCTTGGGTGGCTCAGTCGATGAAGCTGAACCAATGCTGGTGGAATGCTTTGAAGGTTGTGAAGTAATGCAAGCTGTCGCAGGTTTTGACCATAGTCTTATACTTCTTGCTGAATGAGGAAGGTTGCATTTTTCACCATCTAGATCGTGCACTTAGGTATGGACTGTACTTCTCAGCAGGTTTGCAGGATGACTACTAGATTTTCAGGTGTTGGAATGCCCTTAAACTGGGATGTTAAAACGCAACGCTGTAATAATTTGTGAGTTGTATATTTCAATGCAATAATTTCTTTCTTTGTAATTTTGTGTTACATATTTCAATACAATAGTTCCTTCATGGTGATTTGTTTCTCTGGCTTAGATAAATTATTTCTATTTGGTATATCATTGGGATATGTACGGGTCATGGCAGTCTGCCTGATGACCAGAAAGTGAAACAAACTTGTCTTCCTTTCTACAAACCAACCGTTTTACATAGCTCTGATTGATAACAGCATCCAAAACAAAATCTTGATGCAGTGATGAGAATCCCCCAAAAAAGCAAGAGACACCAGGGATGTTAGAAATTTTCAGGGCTATCATCCAATTGCTTCTCATCTTCTATATCTACCTCCAAGATTTCCTGCGAAGTTAATAAGTAGAGGTTTGGTTAGATTTAATGGTAAATCTTGATACGGGGAAAATGCAAACATGCAGAAAGGACGGTCTGTTAGCTGTGGGGGCAGACCATCACTTAGTGGAACTTAATGTTACACCATTTGATAGGAAAGGAAAAGAGACTTACAGGAATCCTCTGCTTCAAATAGTTGCCCAGTCTGGCTAAAACAACAGAACGTTCATGCCAAAACCGTCCACTCAGTCTAATCTTCACAAAGGGTCCATCCAAATCAGCCAATTCTGCTTTTCCTGCACATAAGCGTTTCTCTTGGCAATCAGTGCACATCTTGAAAATTCCAAAGAGAGAAAAAAAATGCCAATGCAAATGCACTTGGAAATCACCTGTTATACCAACTGAAGTATCAAAAAGCTGTCCGAACTGCAGGAATATTGCACATTGTAATGTCCGGACTGCAGAAAACAAACGGCAACACACAGAAAAAGAGAGAGAGACGGGGTGAGGGGAAACTTGCCTCAACTTTTGCATCTGCAAGGACCAGATTGATGTTTTCCTCAGTCAAATCCAATGGCGAATGTGACGCCGAAATTGTTTTGAATTTGATAGGAGCAGCAGCCACAAGAGATGAAGACTGCCATGCCGTTGCCATCTGCTTGCGGCATTTCAATATCACTTGTGGCATTTCTTTAAGCTTTAGAGTAGAAACTTTTCGAAAATTTTGTCGAACCCCAGAGAAAGAGAGATGAAACTGGGGATAAGAAAGATGGCCCTTGTGCTGAGGTTGAAGAAGCTTCATCTATATCTCTCGGGGCTCCTCTGTAAGCAATAGCAAAGTCCTTTGCAGGTGGGGAAACTATCGTTATCTTTCACTGCACTTCTTCTAGCATTGTCTAAGGTTGATGATAGAATTGTGTGGTTCTTGCTAGGCCACAGACTTTCCAAACTATGGCTTGCCTGGTTGAACCAACTTGGTCGGTGCTCGGTTCGCTTGTTAACTCAACCGGGCTAGGCTATATTAGATATTAGATATTTATTTTTTATTTTATTATTATTTTATTTTTGGGGTTGAAGGATCCAACCTTAGAATAGATTTCTTGTTTTTTGTGTGTCAAAGGTAAGAAGGTGTGGATAGATTTTAAGGTTTCTTTACTCATAAAAGGTGTTTTTTAAGGATACAAATAGAGTTTTCTTATTAAGGTCTATCTATGTTGCATTAGATTATCACAAAAAAAATCTTTTAGTTCATTAGTTTTTATGGATTTTCACTAGCATATTTGTTGTTAGAGAAGTGGGAATTAGTATAAATTTTACTTGTAATTAGTTCGACATATGATCTCTTAAATTATTATGTACGTTTAAATTTTTGAGAAAATGAGAGAGGATGAAAAAAATTAAATTAATTTCCAAATGTTGGCCTCTCAATAATTTAGTGATATTAATTCTTGGATTAAGGAGGCAGTCTCGAAGGCGAATCTCCCCCACTCGAGCGTCAAGGCCCTACACTCAGGCGGGATGTAAATCGTAATATGCGAACCTCCTTCACCCGAGCGTCAAGGCTCCATGCTTGGGCGGGATATAAATCGTGATATGCGAACCTCCCCGACCCGAGCATCAAGGCCCCATACCCAAGCGGAATGTAAAACGTGATATACATCAACGGTAGGTATCCGAGGGAGAGGATCTACGAATTTAAGTCCGAAAAGAGTCAAACACACGACCTTACCAGCCCATCATAGGTATGTCACTTCAAACCTTGCCAACTGTCCTATGTCTCGGGACTGTGATATTAATTCTTGTTCCTAGACAAGGATCAAATTTTTAACAAAATTTTACACTAGAGGATAAGCTATATTAATCATTCGTATAAAAATAATTTATGTTTGATATGCCTATTAAATCACACAATAAATTTCAAAATCTTGTAAAATATTTCACTCATGGAAAATAATTCTTGTAGTTATTAGCTTTAAAATTATAGAATCCCTTGAACCTCTCTTGCTTTAATTTATAATACATATAAATTGGGTTTTTTATTCTTTATCCACAAAGTTTCTAAAGAAATCAAAATATTCTTTGAAAAGTGAGATTTATATGTTTAATGCCTATATTAAGCCTTTTTATTTTTATTTTTCATTTACTAATTCTGCTCCATGAAATTTGATTTAAACTTCCTTTCTATGTTAAACAGCTTAGCTCCATCCTAGCATCCAATGGCAACAGATGAATTCTTCAGGTAACATTGATATTGGAATAGGAATCACTCCCATGGTTTTATGTTTTCATGGCTATCCAAAAAATAATAAAATTTTCAATGCAACTGTTAAAACATCATGATATGAATTTTTCGTATATTCACCCCTATACTATGTTATTTCCTACACATTAATATAATTCATTAGAGACGTATTCAAGAGAGGGTGGTATCTGGCTTCCCTCCCCCTCCCCCTCCCCCTCCAGAAAAAAATAAAAAATAAAAACTTCTTTTAAAAAAAAAAAAAAAGATAACATATTTTGAGAAAATATATATGAAATTTTACATTTTGCCGCATCTTCTATTTTTTTAAAAATTTATAATATTATCCTCTATCTTTTTCTTTCTTATAACCCTATCCCTCGAGGTTCCAAGTTTTGACTCCATCCCTTACAATTCATGACCAAAAAAAATCTATTTCTAACAAATGGAAAATTGAATGATCTATTTTTAGTAGGTGTGCTGGTTGCCAGGAAGGTATCAAAACCTCATCTGAAGCTTTTCTCATTCGCTTGAACAAATATTGGCATGAAAACTGTTTCTGCTGCAAAATTTGCAACTTGCCTATACCTAATTTCAGGGTATGAAATATTCATCTTACCTTCAACCTCACCTCACAAAGGGCTAAAAAAAATTAGGGTCGAGAATGAAATTGCTTATGGCCACCTGTAATTCTTTCTATCGCAGTATTATGCCTTTGTGGATCACACTTTTCATGAATCATGCTATAAGAAGCTATACAAATCTGATGGCTCTGATACTAAGCCAAAAGACAAACTTGATGCCTCCGATGCTAAGCCAAAAGATCACATTGTATCTGATCTTCGCAAAAATATGGTGAGTTTTTCAATTTCTTTTCTAATTCAATCACAAAAGGGACTTTAGATAAGATTTTGGATGGAAGATTCACACAAAATAATGTAGTTTACAAGTTTCAGTTCATGTACATGTGCATATAGATTGATGATGTTTGTGTGTGTGTGTGTATATATATATATATATATATATATATATATATATACATGTTCAATCATGGATTGTTTTTATATAATCACGAAAATATATAGTTTAATTTATACAATGTGATTAGTTAGAAGGATACACAAAAAGAAGATAGAGTTGAGATTCCTAAACCATGACAATATTGCTCCGTAAATAGTTCAATCAATACATTAACTTTTTAAGTATCATATTACAATCCAACTTTTAATATTGTAACTTATGCAAACCTGCACTGTAATATTATAACTCACACAAACTTACACTACAATTATAAGAGTTTAACTAATACATACTTAGTGTAGGAACGGATCAGGGAGTTAGGTTTTTTTTTTTTTTTTTTTGGGGGGGGGTGGGGGGAATAAAGTTCCACTAAGGGAATAATATTAAAATTTTCAAAAAATTTTGAGGGAACAAAATATAAAAATTTAGAAGATTTTTAAAAAAATTTTAAAGACATTTAAAAATCTTTAAAAATTTTGGTACCCCGCCCTCCCTAATTAAATCCAGCAATGCTCTAGTGGTATACTATATGCATCTCAATACAAGTACAGAGAAGTTAATAAGAAGATTACAACCATCAAGTTATGACCAAATTAACCCTTATTACAAAATATTTATAACTTTCAAAATAATATATTTTGTCACTTCTATAAAAATAATTAATAAAAATATTTGTTTTATTAATAATATATTTTGTCACATTTACCTTCATGTGGTGCCTCCTCGACATTCTAACTCAAATACATTATCTAAATGTGGAAAATTGTATTGTCACATAGTTTATGCAATCTCAATGAGATAGGTGGATAAGATGCTTCATTTTCATTGTAAAAACCAAGAAACTTATCTGAGAGAGGAATCCCACAAATGTGTGTGTATGTGACTCAGGCTGCGATGATGAAACGTTTTTCTTGGGGAATTGGCAAAGGCCATGAGAGGAAATCACAGGTAAATGTTTGCTCTAATTTTGCTGTTAGTCGTTGAAAATTCTTTGCCTTGATGACCACTTTTGATCTCTTTGCCCACAGGGGGATGCAGTGTCGGATGCTGAGTCTCATGGATCCTGTGAAGGTAAATTACACACCAATTTTCGTTATATTCGTTTTGAAATGACTGATGTTTCTAATAATCTCTTTACTTTTTAGCACAAAAACTTTAAACGATCGTTATTTAAAATAATAGAAATAACATACTAAATCTTTGCGACAATAATCTAAGTTTGGATTTCTTTCTAAGTCCTGCGCCTTCAAGGACGAGCTGATTTGCATAGAAATATAGGAAGGGTGCCTCACCCGGTGCTTTAATGGTTTGAGGGATTATAGCAATTAGACTCTTATCTAAAGTAAGGTGTTCGAATCTTCTCACTCTCGAATTATTGAGGATCAAAGTGTGATTTATCTCTCTTATTAATGTAAAGTTAACGATAAGAAAGGCTCAAGAATGACATTACATTCTAAAAATATAAAATGGTTGTTTTAAACTTTTACATAAAATACAATGCAAATGCAACGTTCGTAATAAAAATCGAATCTATATAAATATTTCTTATTTTAATGCAAATGGAACAGGTTGTTTGTTAATGTATTAAATTTTGAGAAGATATAAATTGCTGCATCATTCCAACAGCGAATATCTATCTGTATTGAATTTTCGATTCACATATGCAGCAGATGAAGCAAATATTGTTGGCTCTCAACAACAAATGCAGGAGGAAGAAACGCCAAATCCAGTCAAGAACCCTCCAGATTCTAGCTCATCTTCATCGAGTTCAACAGCAAGTGAAACAAAATCCATAGACCCTCAAAAACAGAAGCTCAAGGAAATTCAAAGTTAGGGTTGCAGACAAGTCAAAATTTTTATATTTCTGAACTTGAGGTCGAATTTGAATACTATTGTTAAACAGGTTTTTGTTCGAATTGAACTCATCACTTCACAATTTGAGTTGAAAGCAAATTAGATTATGTACTTATATTGACTGATTAATTAATTAGTTGATATGAAACTTTAATATATATATATATATATATATATATATATTGGTTCATGTCGTGAATGTAATTATATTAAGAATGGGAGGTATGATAGGTTAGACAGAGATAGAGGTAGGTTTAAAATGACGTAGATATAGGTGATTAGAAAAGATATGTTTTTTTAAGATTTGGATGAGAGTACAACGATAGATAGAAATAAGTGGTGAGAAAGGATTCATGTGCTATTGGTTCATATAACTAATCTCAAGTTTTTTATTTTATAAAATACTTATTTGTTTATATTTTTTAATTTTTTAAAATCACCCAAATTCTAACTTAATTTTTAATTTTCGAAGCTACTAATTAATAGAACTTCAAATCAAGCTCTTTATTGAGTCTTGATCTATGTCAAATCAAGAACCGTCCAGTTTCCAAGCAATCTTCATCGAGTTCAACTGCAAAATGAGGCAAATAGGATAGGCCCTCAAAGCCAAAAGGAAAATGAAACGAAATCAAGTAACCCCCTGAAGGTTTTGGTCCATCTTCAACTGCCAAACCATATGCCAATGTCGACGGATGCACCTTGAGAGCACCTGCTCTCAATGCAATTAAAACCGACCAAGTATGTTCGGCAATCGTCAAGTGCTCATATTAAAGATTTCCATGATCATCAATTGAAGGAAGTAATGGATTTTGTGGATGATATTGAGAAGGTTGGTTCTGAGATGAAATGGCGGATTGAGAACCTCAGTAAAGTTTAGAAGATGATGATGGAGTTACAGAAGGCCTATAAAATTTCACTGAATAGCAGGAAATTATGGGTGTGCTTCGAAAATCGATGAAAATGGAGGAGGAAGAATCGCACAAGCCAAGATAAGATATGATAAAATCCATCAAGAAATTGCAGTAATGGAGTCTCGTCGGAAACAAGATCACATGGACACCAATACCAGCATGTTCATTTTTAGAATACTCAAGAAAAGCCAACTTTTGTCCAACAGACTGCTCCCTTCATCCTCTTCTATAATAGCTGTTATTTTTGGAAGAATTAAAATTTATAAGATTTTATGGAAATTTGATAAAAATTAAAGTATTATTATAAAAATAATAAGTAGTTGTTTATTTTCTTGAAACTATTTATTTATCTTGAAAATAAATATGACTGATCATTTTTTTAATGTTATTAATAAATAAAATAATATTATATTTATGAAATTCATTTGTTTATCTTTTAGATGATATATTTAAACTTCAGAAATCTTATATAAACAAACATAATCAACCATTTGAATCTAAAGAATTCTCTCATCTCTCCCTCCTCATATACCTATTTATTTGTCACTTATCTTTATTCCGTATTATTTGTTGTTTTTTGATACCCATAAGATATATATATATTTTTTTTCATAATTACCCTTATTAACATTAGTATTACTTCACTTTCCAACTCTTTTTTGGGATTACGAAAAATTAAATTATTGGTTGAATAGTAACTCATGTATTAATTCTGATATCTTTTCTCAATAAAAATACTCCATAACAATTGCACTTGTAAAAGTGTAATACCTTTATTTTTCTCAAGAGACAATACAGGAAAGAGAGATAATAGTAATTGCTTAACAAATTGGAGTAAATTGGAGAGATAAGCATGTGAGGGTAATTTTGAGAATTCAACTAAAATATTCTTTGAAACCTGGAAACTAACTAATTTTCTTGGTATGTAAAATTCGTTTATTGGCGATAGATAAATAGGAATGGAGGAAGTAATTTCTTTAATTTTTAATTTTTATATTTTATTTTCTTGATTCTAATTAAATTTATAATACGTTATTAGTACAAGACTCTACCAAAGTTATTCTATTAAAGGTTATAATCAAAACAATATTACTAAAGTTCATAATCAAGCCAATACCAGCGAAGCTACTCTCTCGATGCATACAATCAAATAGTTTAATTTTTTTAAATTTTCTAAATAAAAAAATAAAGATACTCTTTCTATTTGATTTTGTATTAATATAGCGAATCTCACTAAATTTGAGTTTGCAACTCTGGATATCACCGAAAATAACTATTTATCTTGGATTCTATATGTTGAAATCTATTTAAGTACAATGATATCATTGTAGAAGGAAATCTATCATTATCACAAAGTAACACTAAAGTTATGATTTTTCTCCACCATCATCTTTATGAAGATTTAACAGTGAAATACCTTACCATGAAAAATTCACTTATTTTGTGAAATAATTTTAAAAAATGCTTCACTACTAGAAGATGGTTGTCCTTCCAAAAGTACAGTATGATTGGATACACCTGTGATTATAAGATTTTAAATATGTCAATGAATATAATTCTGTAATATTTAAAATTAACTCGCAATTAAAATTGTATGAAGAAAATATTACTAATGAAGATATGTTGAAGAAAATTTTCTCTATTTTTTATGCCTCAAATGTGCTCTTGTCGCAGCAATATCGATAAAATGGATTCAAGAAATATGCAAAATTAATATCTCGCTTTTTAGTAATTGAGCAAAATAATGAGTTATTAATGAAAAATTATGAAACCCGACCAACAAGTTTTACTCCATTCCCAGAAGTGAATGTTATTAGACCCGTAATTTTATCTCGTTGTGGCAGTGGCTATGCACGTGCACACAGTTATAATAGAAATATTCATTATGATCACAAAAGTTAAATTAAAATTACGAGAAATAATGATTAACTACCAAAAGTGGTAAAAAATTAACGAGAAAGGAAAAGGAAAGGATGTGGTTCCTACAAATTGTGAAGATACATATTATCGATGTGGTATGAAAGGTCATTAATCACGTATCTGTCGTACGACAAAACACCTTGTTGATCTTTATCAAATTTCTATTGAAAAGAAAGGTGAAAATGCAAAAGCAAATTTTACTCTACAACATTTTCTTCGTGATGATGATAATGATGATATCAATCTTGAAGATGTTAATATTAATGTAACTTATTTGGATGTAATTGATTTATTTGAGTATCCAGAAGGAAAAAATAATTATTTGATTAGTGATGAAAGTGTTCAGAAGAATTAAAATTTTACTTTTAAGATGTTTATTTTATATTTATATTTTTGACATTGTAAAAATAATTAGCATTTAAAGTTTTTATTTTATTATTTAAATATTTAACTTTATAAATATTTTTATTATGTCCAGATGGCTATTATTCTATTTACTAGATACAAAAGTAGCATTGAAGATATATGTCTAATTGATAATGGTATAACGCACACCATATTAAAAAATAGAAAATATTTCTCTTACCTAAAGATGGTAGAAATAAATGTTAATACTATAAGTGGTACTGTAAACTTGATTGAAGGTTTATGAATCACTAATATATTATTATCCGAAAGAATAAATGTTGTTATTCATAAAGTGTTGTTTTTTTTAAATCTAGAAGAAATTTATTAAATTTTAAAGATATTCGTCAAAATGAATATCACATTGAAACCTTGGAAGAATATGTATTTGAGTATCTTTGTATTAGTCAAATAATTTTCAATAAGAAATCTTTATTAAAAAAGCTATTATCTATTTCATCTGGCCTATATTGCACAAAAATTCATGCATTTGAAGTACATCATTTCGTAAATTAGAAGTTTACTGATCCTACTATATTTATCATTTGGAATAACCGTTTGGGTTATTCATGAGTCATTATTATGTGAATGAAAATTAAAAATGAATATGGTCATTCTTTAAAAAGTCAAAAGATTTTGACATAAGATAAATTTGTATATGTTGCACGTTCTCAATGGAAATTAGTTATTAAACTATCTCCAACAAAAGTAGAATTTTAGTTTCTGGTATTTTTAGAAAGAATTCATGGTGATATATGTAGATCAATTTATCTACCATGTGGGCAATTCAAATATTTTATAATTTTAATTAATGTATCAACTCGATGGTTGTATGTCAGTTTATTATCAACTCGTAATATGACGTTTGCGAGATTGCTTACCTAAATAATTCGCTTAAAAGCGCAATTTTCAAACTATCCTATAAAAATAATCCATCTAGATAATGTTGGAGAATATTTCTCCAAAGTCTTTGATGTTTATTGCATGTCGATTGGCACTACTATAGAATATCCAGTAACTCATTTCATACCCACAATAGTCTAGCTGAATTATTCATTAAAAGATTACAATTAATTGTTAGACCGTTATTAATGAAAACAAATCTCCCTACATCTGCTTGAGGACATACTATTTTACATATTGCAGCACTTGTGTGTATAAGACCAATAAGTTATCATAAATTTTCTCTCTTGCAGTTGGTTTTTGGTTCAGAGCCAAATATTTCGCATTTAAGAATTTTTGCGTGTGTTGTATATGTACCGATAGCACCAAATCAACGTACTAAAATGTGTCCTAATAAAAGATTGATAATATATATTGGATATGATTCTCTCTCTATAATTATAAATATTGAACCATTGATATGTGACGTATTTACAACAAAATTTGATAATTGTCATTTTGATGAAAATTTGTTTCCTAAATTAGGGAAAAAATATAAACCATATAAAAAAGAGTTTACCTGAATAACATCATTGAATTATTTGAATCCGTGTACAAGCACGAGTGAACTAGAAGTTCAAAAGATAATTCATTTATAAAGACTTGCAAATCAACTATTAGATTCTTTTATTGACTCTACAAGGGTAACTAAATCGCATATTTCAATTATAGATGTTCCTATTTAGATAGAGCTTCTAGTAGGATAAAATGAACTTCCTATAATTGCTGAATAAAAAACACGCCAAAAGTGTGGACAACCCCTTGGTTCAAAAGATAAAAATCATTTAAAAAAAAAGTTTAAATGATCAGAATGATCAAATTGAAAAATTAGAAAATAAGGATCAAGTGGCAACTGATGAGAGAAAATCCAAATGTCTAAAAATAGTGTATAGAATAATAAGATGTCCATCAATTATTTGACTTCTGATAGAAGTTGTAATCGAATGGAAATAACTGTTGATGATATTTTTGCATACAATATAACACTTGATATATTAAAAGATAATGAGGATCTTGAACCACCATCAGTTGAAAAATGTTGTCATAGAAATAATTGGCCAAAATAGAAAGATGCGATTCATTCAGAGTTAAACTCACATGCAAAGCTTGAGGCTTTTGGATTTATAGTCCGAACACTGTAAGGTATAAAACTAATTGATTATAAATTGGTATTTGTGTAAAAACGGAATGAAAATAATAAAGTCATAAGATATAAAGCACGACTTGTGGTACAAGACTTTTTGTAAAAATCGAGTATTGATTACAATAAGACATATTCACTCGTGATAGATACAATAATACTCCAATACCTTGTGAGTCTACTAGTACGTGAAAAGATTGGCATGCGTCTAATGGGTATTGTGATTGCTTATTTATATAGGAACCTTGATAATGATATTAATATGAAAATTTCAAATAGATTCAATATGCCTAAAGCATATAATTCTGATCCTAATAGAAATTATTTCATTAAATTATAAAAGTTACTGTATGGTTTAAAGAGTCTGGATATATGTAGTATAATTATCTTAATGAATATTTATTAAGATCAAGATATAAAAATTATCCGATATGTCTATGTATATTTATTAAGAAATTTGGATATGATTTTGTTATACTTGTTACATATGTTGATGATATCAATATTATTGGAAATCCAAAAGAGCTTCAAGAGACACGAGATAGCCTAAAATAAGAATTTGAAATTAAAAATTTTGGAAGAACCAAATTTTGTCTTGATCTACAAATTTAACATTTAGAATATGATATTTTTATTCATCAATCAACATATATAGCTAAAGTTTTAAAGAAGTTTTATATGGACAAATTATATCCATTGAGTATTCCAATAGTCAACAGATCATTAGATGTAAATAAAGACCATTTTTAATCTCAAGAAGAAGATAAATAACTTATCGATCATGAAGTATCATATCTCATTACAATTGGTGCACTAATGTATCTTATTAATTAATAACACTCAACCTGATATAACATTTTTGTGAATTTATTAGTAAGATTTAGTTCTTCTCCAATGCGACGATATTGAAATAGTATTAAACATGTCTTAAGATATCTCTAAGAGACAATAAATCTCAGATTACTTTATTCAAATAAAACAACTCAATGTTGTTTGGTTATGCAGATGTTGGTTATCTATCTGATCTACATAAAGCACGTTCTCAAACTGATTTTTTATTTACATGTGGTGGCACGGCTACATCATGTCACTTTACAAAAAAATTATAATAACTACTTCTTCCAATTATGTTGAAATTATTGCAAGTCGAGAATATGTGTGATTGAGATCCATGATCCATTGTATTCGAAAAAATTGTGGTTTATCCTCTAAAAGGAAATTTTCAATATCTCTTTTATGAAGATAATGTAACTTGTATAGCCTAATTAAGATGTGAATATATTAAAGGAGGTAGGATAAAACATCTTTCACCAAAATTTTTCTTTAATCATGAATTTCAGAAGAGACGAGAAATAGATGTGCAATAGATTTGGTTGTGTGATAATCTAGTAGAGTTATTTACTAAGATATTGCCAACAGCTTCGTTTGAAAAATTAGTATATAAAATTAGAATGTGTCGGTTGAAAGATATGAAGTCATCTTAAATATGTTATTAAGAGGAAGAGTATGTCCACTGTATTCTTTTTTCCAAATTAAGATTTTTTTTCATACTGGATTTTTCTTGGCCAGGTTTTTAATAAGGCATTTCTCAGAATTTGAAAATAAACATCCAAAGGAAAGAGTTATGAAAATAATAAGTGACTGTTCATTTTTCGAAAGCTATCTATTCATCTTGAATACAAATGTAATGGTTCGTTTTTCTAAAATTATTAATGGATAAGATAAGATTGTATTTATTATATTCATTTCTTATCATTTTAGATGATATATTTAAATTTCTATAAATATGGACCTTATATAAAACGAATCCAATTAATCATTTGAATCTAAGTAATTCTTTCATTTCTCTCTTCTAATATAATTTCTTTAATTTATAATTTTTTATATTTTTTGTTTCTTGATTTTATTTAGAATTAAATTGACAATAAGTATCAATTAATTGCTTCCTTTTCTTCGTTTTCCCTTTAGAAAAGGAAAAGATGTATAGAAAACAACGAAAAGCTCTTGGATAATCAAGTAAATGTCACTTTTAAAATTCTTTAATGATTATCTACAATTATTTGCTATTTTGAAATTTATTATTTTTTAATGATTATCTTAATGTTTATTATTTTACTAAATGTAACATTAATTAATTTTCAAATTTTAAACTAAATTTATAATTTATAATAAAAATAATTCAATCCTTTTTTTTACTTAAACTTTCATTGAATATTTGCTTGCAATCATGATAAAAGAAAATGTCATATAGTAGGGTGGAATTGGCTGGGATTTTTTTTTTAAAGAATATTACTTTTTTCTTATTTTTATAAAAAATTGAACTTAATACAAATAAATTTTAATTATTAAATATTAATAATTTTATTACCTATTATAAATAAACCATAATATTGATATTTTAATTCAAATTTTTTTATAAATTTAAAATTATATTTATAAATATATTCCCGATCTAAATATACTTATATTATACAGAGCACTCTACTTATAATTTCTCGTAACTCGATTATATTCTCGATCTAAATATATTTATATTTAAGTTTGAATATATTCAAAATATATTCGAATTCATTTATTTTATTAAGAAGTCGTTCGATTCATTTATAATTCTATAAAAAATTCCTTGCTGCAATAACGAAGAATCACTCCGACCATTGAATTACAACATCAATGGCTTTACTGCGAAGACTTACATTGTTAATGACCTTAAAGCACTATCCTACCTTCGTTCTAAAATAATTTTTAAAAAATCTTTATTTCTAAATATGTAGATATTCTTTTATAATTTTACTAAATTACTATATTAAGTAATCTTTCAATATTCCAAAAGAGATGTAACATACTAGTGTCTTTTTATTTGATAATTGAGGATTTTTAATAATTTTTTTTCAAAACTTTTAAATAACAGTTGCTTCAAATTTGCCGGCGTGCAATGAAATGGCAATTACTAGTGGTTTTGACATTATCATTAGAGAAGAGAAATTGGAGGCCGACTGTGGGGACGTCTGCTTTCTCAAAAATTTTATATTAATTTTTAAAAAATTAAAAATTAAAAATTTTATTTTTCACTTTAAAATTTTTTTCAAAATTCATACTCTCACTTCATTTCAAAATAAATATCACTTATGAAGACTTTTTATGTTTTGAATTATCTGTAATTTTATGAAATCAAAAATATATTCACTAGTTTTTAAATTATAGTTTTACCATTTATTATTATATTAAATTATAATATTAATTAAATTTCAAATTTCAAAATAACTCTACAATTTCTAATAAAGATAACTGAACCTAAAAAAAACTTTATAAATATTAAAGGTTTTTTAAATTTATATAATAATTATAATTATGAAAAATTAGCTTATTTTGTCTCTTAAATTTGAGATATTTAATGTTTTTCATTTTTAATGATTTTTTATATTATTATGGTGTGTAATAAAATTATAACTTATAAAGTAAATTTCAATTCTTTTTTCCAATATAAAATCTAACCAGAAAAAGTCATCTGATTGCACGTAATTTTTCTACTTTAAAAAGAATCAATTGATGTATCTATTTTACCCTAAAAATATTAGGTGCAATGAAAATAACTTCTTCTGGTTGAGTTTACATTGAAAAATAGAATTGAAGATTTATTTGATATGTTATAACTTCATTAGAACCATAATAGCAGAAAAATTATTAAAAATAAAAATATTATAAAATTTAAAGACAAAATATATTAATTTTTATAATTATTTTAAATAATATTATTTTTCAATATATCTTGTCCCTCAAATCTCTAATTACCATGTGCTTTGTTGTTCACGTGATGTCCACGTCTTGAGGAATGGCCTAACAACGCACGGCCCCAAAAAAATACCTCAGCGGCCTTCAATGTTTTGCCCTTACTTCCAAGGCCTAAGAGATGAGATGAGGTTACCTTAGCTTAGAGGGCTCTTCTTTCATTGACGTGCATGGAAAAGTGTGGATTGCTTTGATGGGCATTCAATGCTCTCACCACCCACCTCACCTAAAGATTCTTTATTTAGTGAGAGGGATCCATCACTTTCTCTCATTGTCCTTCTTCTTTACAAGAAACTTGGTCTTTGGAGGAACACAGCCAGAAAGAGAAAGAAAGTAGAGATTATGGCAGATAAAAGGGAGAAAGACACTTCAGTAGTTGGTACTTCTCCTATGGAGATTGGCTCTCCAAATGATGATGAAATTGGAAGCACAGGCAGCATGCGAACGGCAGAGACTTTGCTCAGACTGCTGCCCGTGGCACTTTCCGTGGTGGCTCTTGTTGTAATGCTCAAAGATGCCCAATCTAATGAGTTTGGCTCCCTCACCTACTCTGATCTTGGAGCTTTCAGGTAAATTATACTTCCACTTTAGAGTTTCACCTGATCCATGTTCCATTTTTCGTCCATTTCCTCTAGAGATTTGCATTTTAACCTTCTGATCAGGTATTTGGCACATGCCAACGGTATTTGTGCTGGTTACTCCCTGCTCTCAGCCGTTGTTGCGGCCGTGCCTCGTCCATCCACCATGCCTCGAGCCTGGACTTTCTTCGTCCTTGACCAGGTTCTCATCTTACACCATACCATATATATATCACCACCATAAGTTTTTTCATTTTCTAGCTGATCACGCAAGTTCTGGTACCTCATGCTATGTGCAGGTTCTCACATATGTGATTCTGGCTGCCGGAGCCGTGTCGACGGAGGTGGTTTACTTGGCATATAAAGGAGACGAGGCAGTAACCTGGAGTGCAACCTGTGGATCATTCAGTGGCTTTTGTAGAAAAGCCACAGCCTCAGTAGGCATCACATTCATAGTGGTGCTTTGCTATGCAGGGCTCTCTCTCATTTCCTCTTACAGGCTTTTCAGCAAATACGATGCACCTGTTGCATATAGCAACAAGGGGATAGAGACGGCTGTTTTCCATGGCTGATTGCAGAGGACATGCTCAGTTCTAAAAGATGTTTTAGGCTTTTTAAGGTTTTTCCTGGAAATGTACACTTGGAATATAATAAGATCGATGTAAATCCTTTGCTTGTAGCTGAGGATTTGATGCATATGTTATATCATTGATATGTTTCATTAGCAATGTGAAGTCAATTTTGTTCCTTTCAATTCATTCTAAAATTAATAAATTTGTGCTGAAATTTCAAAAGCATTAAATGCGAGAATGGAGCAAACAGTGATGAATTATGTATTTTAATGTAATTTTAGATATTTAAGGATTAAATTAATACTATAAATTAGATTTTTTTTAAAATAAAAAATTTTACACGTTGACTAGGTCTATCTATTGTCTATGCGTGTGAAAATTTTAACATCAATTTGTAGATTACACGTATTAAAAGTTATATTTTATATAATAAAAATTATATGATATAATTTTTTAATACATATATTTTAAAATTTTATAATTTATGCATAAATTTTCCCCGCGTGAACCATTACTGTAAGTTGGCAATAGAGACTATTTTCACAAGACGGCAGTAAAAGGAATCAGTTGAGTTGGAGAATAAGTAATTTTTTTTTAATTTTTTACATGCATTTAAATTTCTCTTAAAACATACCTTATTATTATATAAGATTGGTTTAATGCAACTTATGATTTTTATAAGACGAGACGGAATTCACTAACTGTACACTCTCAAATAACGGTTGTAATTTTCTTTAATAATAATAATAATAATAATGATAATAAACAACGAAGGAGATTTACCTAGTGTGTAGCTCTTTTTTTTTTTTGGCAGGACAAAAGAGGATTTTCTTAGTATGCATCCTCCAACCGCCACCCAAAAAAAGAAAAAAAAAAAACCCACCAAGGTTGGTCATGTTGAAAGTTCTTTGCCTTGTATGAATTCTAACTACAATGTAAGTATATTATATAGTGTACTTGCAATCGGAATTATATTGAATTTTCTTTTAAAAAAATAAAGTATAATTTTTAATTTTATAAAAGATTTATAAACTCAAAGATTAATATTAAAATTTATTTAAAATAAATAATAAAACTATTAATATTTCATAAATAAAATTTATTTACATTAACTTTATTTTTGTGTTAAATAAAGCTTAAAACTATATTCTTTACAGAGAAGTGCCAATTCAAAGACACGTGCATTCTCATGCATTGATTGTCAGTGATTTCTTTTTGTTAGTTTATTTTCCAAAAATTCACCAACAATTGCATATGGCTAAAGTGATGGCTCACACTATGGTATTGAGAAAGAGAAGAAAGACTGGAAGAAAGAGGAGAAAGTGGAGAAAGGACTAAAAGGTTACTTAAAGATTATTGAAATGCATTAAATACCCTTTAGACAAACCTACCAACAAAACTTACACGCTCTTCAATTGAGTGTAAAAAGAGAGAAGCGAAAAGAAAGGAGTTGGGATGCAAACTTAAAGATAAATGTACAATTTATCTAGTTTGGTTATGTGGAGAAATATGAAGGAAAATTATGTACACTCGTACAAGTTATAATTTAGGATTCTCCTTCTCCTCACCTTCCTCTTTGGGAACAAAACATTGAAACATTGGGGGTAGTTACGTAGGTTGCTTTCAATTTTTATAATTAGCATTTATTTTGAAACTGTTTGTATGTTTTTTTCTAATTTTAGCCCCAATCCATCTACAACCAGCACATATGATAACAATGCTGTATGTATTTTCTAAGCCCATTTTAAGTTCTTTCTCAGATTCTACCATAAAGGAGAAAAGGGTTTATACATGCTTCTTTCAGAATCTGGGACCAACCCACCTGATAAGCTAGTATATAACTGTAGGTGGGTAATGTGAATAACAGAGAACCAAAGTGCACTAAATACAAGAGTACCAAATCAAGGTAAATTTGCTTCCTTTAGATTCCACAGCAGGGCAACACCATTTCCACATAACTTAGAAATGCCAAGTTCCACTAGCCACAGGAACACAGTAATTAAACTCCATAACATAAGCCTAGCATTTTATGGGACACCAACCATTAAAATATGCAACAGGACTACTTAGAATGATTTAGATGACACTGAAATTCCCCGGCCATGAGTCGGTTTCAATCTTTCTGCAAAATAACAAACATAGATTATATTGAATGTACAAATCTGGTTCACTGCAGGTTAGACTAACGTCAGACAGGTAAGGCCCAAACCTGACCAAAAGCCCCCTCACAGAGACCGCAAAGAAAGACATTAATAGAGGAGGAGGATACAGCCCAGAGTCCAACCCAGAATGGAAAGACATTGATGAAGAGAAAACATGCATAGTTTATTCTTTAATACCATCCATGCTTATAGTAGCATTAGATTCAACTTGGCATACCAATGAATAATTCCAATAAATGTTCATCAGGACAATATCAAATTCTTGAAACAAATAGTTCACATTATTGCGAGACATGCTAACCTTTTGGCGCCCATCCATCACCGTCATGTATGATAAAAATGCAGTGAGTATAAATTTGGCCGCTTGAAACAGTATCGATAACTAGTTACTATATAACTGAACAGCCCAATGCATTTAAAAAAATCCTACCCTAGACGGAACACCTCTTGCGTAACAGCAACCTAGATGTGAAATTCCAATTATTTGTAACCATGTTCTAGGATACTTCAGTGCAACTCCGGTAATTGCTACTAATTTTCAAAGACCATTTTATAGTTCTTTCTCGATTTCAACCATAAAGGTAAAACGGGATGAAACTTGCTTCTTTCAGAAGCTGGGACCAAATCAACTGATAATCTACTAAGAAGGCTAGTGACAAACAACAGAAAGCCAAACTGCACTAAACACAAGGATGTAAGAGTACCAAATCAAAGGTAAATTCGTTTCCTTTATATGCCACAGCAGACAGCAGAGTAGCACCATTTCAAGACAACTTAGACAGAAATGCCAGGTTCCACTGGGCTACAGCAACACAGTAATTAAACACTAACATAAGCCTAGCATTTCATAGGACGTCAACCATTAAAATATTCAACGGAACTATTTAGAATGCCTTAGGTGACACTGCAATTCCCCGGCCACATTCTCATCTTAGCGAGCTTCGTACTGAACAACTGCATCAAAGACATGAAACTATTAAGCACAAGTATATTTCATTCTTTTAAATAATTGACAAACATAAATTGCATTGACAGTATAAAACTGGTTCATTGCACACAACACTAATGCCCGACGGGTAAGGCCCAATTCTGACAAAAATTCGCCTGCCATCTCCCATTCTCCAACCCAAAAAATAAGGACATATTAATGAAGAAAAAAGAAGCATAATTTATTTTTTAATAGTATCAATGCTTATAGTAAGCATTAGAGTCAACTTTATCCCGTCCCAGAATCCATATCAAAATCTTGAGAAGAAATTCGCTTGGTCAGTACATATCAAAAGCCACCAGATCACCAGAATCAACCCGTCATCTCAAGAGCTATAAGTTATAAAGAAAACTCAGTTTCTTCACTCTTCTCAAACCCTCAAAATTTCATCATTGCAATACATTTATATCAACCAGTAATCTCTACTTGTAGCTCAGAATCTCATGGTTGCTATAAGTGAGATCCATTTAGTGCATACATAAACTTTCACATCTTTAAACCGTGCCTTAACCCAGTGAAAAAGGTTGCCTGGCCAGCATAGTATTGACTGGTTGCAAAAGCCAAAAGGAGGCATTTTTGTCTAATTACAAGAAATAATGAAAATGGTGTAGATTTAGACCCAAAAAGAGCTACGACAACATCATCAGTACAATTAGGCAAAAAAGAAAAAAACTGTACAGAACACACCAGTAAAATTAAGAACCGCGAATAGCGACAAAGGATACAAATACACCGCTAGTATTGATGTACAAAGTATGATCATACAAAAAATCACATCACAAAAAGTGCAATTACTCAAACAATCATAGCAAATTGGGAATGAGGAACTTACTTCTACGGGTGCGCTTCTTGTAAAGAATGCGATAACCACATTCTCGGCACTGAATCACATCACCGGGTTTCAAGGTGTTCTCCTGCCCGCAATCTGTCCCATCACACAGAAAAAAAAAATTCCATACACAACAAAAATACACCTTCAAAAACCGTAAAACTCATCGAAATACACACAGAAACATCCATATCTACATACCTCCACAGATATAGCTAACTGGCTCAGGTTGAGGATCCATAACAATCAGCGATGAAAAGCAGCTGCAAAGGGGAAATTAGGAAACAAATTCCACCAAGAATCAGGGCTTATCCGTCAAGAACACAATATTTGACAACGTAAAAACATTGAAAGCATCAAAATTTTCTATATACAATGCGACCAGTTACCAGAAATACGATTCTCGAAGCTTCGACGGACCCTGTGAGGTTTGGTCTCGGGGAAGGTGAAGAGGTCAGCCTTGGAAGAGGGAGAAGGCAGGGCTCTGACAATGGGATTTTCTACCATTCTCCATTCTAATTAGAAAGGGTGGGCTTCAAGACCTGCTACTTTCGGCCCAACTTGTTGGGTTGTTAGATGGTTGGATTTTAAGAAAACTTGGTCCAAAAAGAAAATTAATATAGTATATCAAGAAATAAATAATTTTTTTTTAATAAAAGAAGTTTTTGAAAGTAATATTGTAAGTTGTAACCCTTTCCTAGTACAATGCACACCAAACCGTGAGATTCATTCCAATCCGTAGGTAAAGGTTGAATTTTCTTTCCATTTTCACTTCTAAATTTTTGTTAAGTGAGGACATAATTTAGTATCCAACTTGAGATTTATGTTTTGAGTTACAATTCTCTTTTCATTAATATAAGTTATTATTTTAATTATAAATAAACTATTGTCTTATTTTTATTAATTAAAAATTAATGATTAAATATATGAATTGATAGAACTTGTATCTTTAAATAAAATGATTAGTTAAAATATATATATAGATATATGTTATAAAATTTGGGTAGTGTTAGAATAAAATCTACACACTACACACTAATAAAACTCTAACTATTTTTTGCACAAGAATTTCTCTCTTTCTTTTCTCTCACAATTTTCTTTAATCTTTCTTTCACAAAATAATGGTGTCTTACAAGCTTAGAGAATAGTTCTATTTATAGAGCTCTAATTAGTGGATTACATCATGGCATACATCATCTTCCACTAATCTTAATTAGTGATGTCTCCACTAAATGGTGGACATCCATAAAAATCTTCTCTAATTATTCACATAAATCCATAATTAGTGGAGCCTCCACTAATTAATGGAGTTTTCAATAATTTTAAGATATTCATAACACTCCCCCTTGGATGTCCATCCATTACATAAAGAATATGCCTTGTTTAAACCTTATTAGATAAAAACTCAATGGGAAAAAAAATCTAGTGAAGGAAAAATAGTACACTATTCTATATGTCTATTTATTACGCCCCATAATGAGATGATTCTTTTAAATCTTTAAACCGACGCATACCGATTTTATATCTCAACTTCTCAAATGTTGCAATCGGTAAAGTCTTCGTGAAAATATCTGCGAGGTTGTCACATGACCGAATTTGTAGCACATCAATTTCACCTTTCTTCTGGAGTTTGGTGACCTATGTTGTGTCCGATCTCCTTTAATATATCCTCCTCGTAATTACGCTTATGCCAACTGCATTATCTTCATAAAGAGGAGTTGGAATATCTTTGATAAATGATAATCTACAACTTTCTCGGATATAATAAATCATGGATCTTAGCCATATACATTCTCGACTTGCTTTATGAATGGCTATAATTTCAACATGATTTGAAGAAGTAACTGCTTGGAGATATCAAAGGACTTGTTTAATTCCATTCCAATGTCGTCATGTTGGTGAAGAACTAAATCTTGCTAATAAATTGACAGCAAATGCAATATCAAGTCGTGTATTGTTAGTAAGATACATCAATGCACCAATTGCACTGAGATAGAGTACTTCAGGACCAAGAAGTTCTTCAACATCTTCTTGAGGTCGGAAAGGACCGGACGATCATTGGAATACTCAATGGATGTGCTTTGTTCATGTCAAATCTTTTTAGAACTTTTGCTGTATATGTTGAATAAATGTTCTACTTGCCAAATGTTCAATTTGTAAACCAAGGCAAAGCGTAATTTTACGACCATCCTTAATGTCGAATAATCAATTGTTTCTTAGAGCTCTTTAAGAGTTCCAATAAGATTAAAATCATCAACATATATAGCTAATATCACAAATTTAGAATCAGATTTCTTGATAAAAACGCATGGACATACCTGGTCATTTTAAACCTCGCTTTCAATCAATATTCACTAAGATGATTGAACCACATGCGCCCAAATGGCTTTAGGTCATATAATGATTTCTACAATTTGATGGAGTAATTTTTACAAGGATAATGTGTATATGCTTCTGGCATATGAAATCTTTTAGGGATTTTCATGTAAACATTATTTTCTAAATTTTCATACAAATAAGTAGTGACAACATTTAATAGGCGCATGTCTATCTTTTCATGTACTGCCAAACTGATAAGATATCAGAGTGTAATAGTATCAACAACATGAGAATAAATTTTATCATAATCAATACCTGGTCTTTGTGAAAAACCTTAGGCTACTAACCATACTTTATATCGTACGATTTCATTCTTTTCATTGCGCTTTTGTACAAATATTCATTTGTAGCCAACAGGTTTTACACCTTCTGGTATTCGGACTGCAGGTCCGAAGACTTCACGTTGTGTCAGTGCATTTAACTCCGATTGAATCGCATCTTTCTATTGCAGCCAATCTTTTCTATGTCGACATTCATCAACTAATATTGGTTCAGGATCATCATTATCCTGTATAACATCAAGAGATATTATATGTAAACATATGATCAATAATTGTTTCTATCCGATTCCAACTTCTACCGGAAGTGGTATAATGGATAGAAATTTCAGTGTTACTTTCATCTATATCTGGTTCTTTGTCATAAGTTTTCTCTTGGTCTTTATCATTCTTTGCTTTAATATGATCATCTGGATCATTAATCCTCTCTTCTTTCGAGAATTTTTATCTTTAGAACCAAGAGGTCGGCCATGCTTCTGGCATGCTTTTGGCTCAGCAACTATATGTAAAATCTTTTGTTCTGCTAGAACTTCAATTAGAATAGGAGCATTTATAGCTGGCATATTCGATTTTGTTACTCTTCTAGAGTCAATAAAAGCGTCTGACATTTGATTTGCAATGCTTTACAAATGAATTATCTTTTGAACTTCAAGTTCACACGCGCTTATATGCGGATCAAGATAATTTAATGATATTGTCCAATCACGATCTTTCTTGTACTGTTTCTATTCTCCCCCTAATTTAGGGAATAATGATTTCACAAGAGAATAAGAGAAAAGAAAAAGAAATATAAGTAAATGATAACAAGAGAATAATGATTACACAAGAGAATAAGAAAAGAAATAGAAGAAAATGATGACAAATAGGAAATGCCAAGAAAAATATCTCCTTTTTTTTGTTTATTTTACTCTTCCCAGTACTGACTGTTCCTCTTCCTCTCTTGTCTTTTCTTCTTCTCCTACCATCTACCTCTTCTTCTTCCTCATACATACATATATATATATATATATATATATGTATATATGTATCGATATATATTTCAGTCATCAGTCATTAGTAAATATAAAAAACAAAAACTACAAAACAGATATGGAAGCTCGTAATTCATTTGAGACATGGTCAAATTTTGACTTGGTTTCTGCAGCAGATTTTGATGTATTTGCCTGTCCAAACCAACCGCTTCCTCTTAATTCTAATGCAGAAGATTTTGATATATTTTCCTTTCCAAACCAACCGGTTCCTCCTAATTTCAGGTGAGATACATTTGAGGGCTTCCTTTTTTTTTTTTTTTGTGCTGGATAATGAAATTAAATTCTCTTTTGGTTTTTTTTTTTTTTTTTATGTAAATCAGTGAACATACTGCTTTGGACCAATTTGACCGCCCATGCCAAAGACTGTTTTTGATACTGTTCCTCTTGATGCTATTCCTTTGAATGAGGATATACTTGTACATGATCCTTTCTACTCTCTAATGGATTTTGAACAAAGTCAGAATATGATTCCAGGTTATTATACATTTAAACATGGATTTTGAATGGTATTACATTTACTGATATTATTTTCTTTTTTTAGGAGAAATAATGAGTGGTCTTGGCAACGAAGTCGGAGTAAATACTCATGAAATGCATAATATCGAAGTTCAAGATATTATTTCAGACGAAATTCCTATAGAGAATAAGAAGATTAAGAGGCAGAGAGAGAAAAATGGCAATAACTCCCAAACACTATCAAGAGAAACCATTTTGCAGTACTTTTACTGTCAATCAAGAGCGCGGCCAAAGAATTGAATATTGGCATAACCCGTCTTAAGAAAATATGTATGGAGTTAGGAATTCGTTAATGGCCTCACAGGAAGTTGATAAGTTTGGAGATCCTAATCCAGAATGTTCAGGTTCTCTCTCACACACACTTATACTTTGCAAGTATGAAACTATGAAAGATTTATAAGTAAATAATCGATGATATCACTTCGATTTACAATAGATGCAAAATAAAGAAGAAGGAGGACATATGGCTAAGAAGAAGTTGAAAGAAGCCATTGAAATACTGAAATGTAAAAAGCAGTTGGTGGAAGAAAATCTTGATACGCAATTGGAGGACCAAACACATAAATGGAGACAAGCATGCTTCAAGGCCAAATATAATGAGAAACTTAAGTATAATAAACTTAAGGGGATTATAAAATCCCAAGACTCATTTCACAGTAACTTCACGGCTAATTTTGCTGCTAGTCTAAATGTTGGCTCAAAAAGGAAAGAAAAGCAGGAGGATGCCGAAAAAGAGGAGTTAAAGTCCATAATTACTAATTGTTTGTCTTTCTCTAATGTAAATATTGAAAAAGAACAATTACAAACATTCATCTTAAATTTGTCAGCTCAATTACAAAAGAGTAACTATAAGCATGTATCCTCAAGTTCATATGAACACTAGTGATATGAATAAAAGATATGATGCTTATTATTAATGGAAATATCTTTTTCCCTTATTATCTTTTTTGTTCCCCTTCAAGTGGCCAGTATTTCTCTGTGATAAGGGAAATATCGAGTGTGTCCATGACCATAACCACAGCCACTATCACAACTACGACTATAACGCTGGCTTCTACTAAAGCCAACAGCATTCACTTCTAGGAGTACTGTTGAGCCAGTTAGTCTGGTTTCATAATTTCTCAATAATAACTCATTATTTTTCTTTGCAATGAGGAGGGTAGTAATTAAATCTGTGTATACCATTTTTCTCAATATTGTTTGTTACTGCAAGACAATATTCAAGGCATGAAAGGTGGAGAAGGTCTTCTCCAATATATCTTCATCAATAACTTTTTCTCCGCATAATTTTAACTGAGATATAATTTTATACATCGCGGAGCTATATTCATTCACGATTTTTAAAATCTTGCAACTTCAGGTGCAATCATTTATACCGTGCAGTTGGTAGTACGACCATCTTTATGTGGTCAAATATTTCTTTTTATCCACATGACATATGGATCTCTTTTTTTTAGCATTTAGATGCATTTCTGTATGATATATAATTTTTTTCAAAAATATAAAGGGCTACAAATTCGAGTTTAGTGAGGTTAGCCATAGAGATCAATAAATGCGTACCTGTCTTCTGGCTTTGATAATAGTAGAGACTTGTGCTGATAACGTGTTACAAAATTTGGATAGTGTTAGAATAAAATCTACACACTACACACTAATAAAACTCTAACTATTCTTTGCACAAGAATTTTTCTTTCTTTTCTCTCACAATTTTCTCTAATCTTTCTTTCACAAAATAATGGTGTCTTACAAGCTTAGAGAACAGCTCTATTTATAGAGCTCTAATTAGTGGATTACATCATGACATACATCATCTTCCACTAATCTTAATTAGTGGTGTCTCCGCTAAATGGTGGACGTCCATAAAAATCTTCTCTAATTATTTACATAAATCCATAATTAGTAGAGCCTCTACTAATTAATAGAGTTTCCAATAATTTTAAGATATTCATAACAATATATATATTTTTAAGTAAATAAAAATTAATTTTTGAACATTTTAAAAATATAAAATATAAATATTTAACTATGGATGGAAGGTAATACCATAACCAATTAAATTATTGTATTGCATGTTTCCAAATGTTACATATCCATCATTGTTAATTTCGTTGTAGTTCACGCAGTAGTCACTAAGGAAGTACTCGTGATGAGCGGAACTAAATTTTGAGATAATTAAATTAAATTTGATATTTTTTTAAACTAATTTTGAATTCGAATCCAACTTCAATTTGAATCTTTAATCAACATTCGAACTCAATAAAAATATTTTTAAAATTACTATATTTAATTCAAAATTTATTTACTTAATTAACTTTCATATTGAATATTTGTCAATTGTTTCAAATAGATTATTTGTCGAGTTTAAAACGTTAAAATTAAACTCGAATTCAAATTATTTAAATAATATTAAATATATATAATCAAACATATTCATAAACTTTCAAACTAAATAATTCAATATCCAAACCTGACTTAATTAAAAATTCAAACCTAATATTATTATTTAAATTCGAAGTTGAAAATATCAAATTCAAACCTAACTTATATAGCCTTAAAACCACCCCTTAATAAAAATCATGCACTTCGGATAGGTTTTTAATAATTAAAAAAGAAAAAAAAAATCATTTTACATAGTTGAGCCAGCAAAGTTTTTACCACATTCCACCTTGGAATAGTATGTTAAGCAAGCGAAAAGCATATGTATATGGAAATCAGAAGTAATCAGGTCTGATGTTAAAGAGCAAATATGTATCCACAAACAAGAAAAATCTCGGCATCCAACAAGATAAACAGGGAAAAAGGAGTAGATTAGACATGTACCACTTTATTCCACACTATTACTTATTTATCTAAACAGGGAATAAATAATCCAATCTCATGATGTCTTCAAGTCTTCAAGACGAACTGTATAAAGAAAACAATTTTGATGTTTTGATGGCTGAATTGACTAGCAAAAATGGTCACAATTCATTCTTCTGCAAAGCATTGTTACCATTGCTGAAGGTAGAGAAATTATAGCAACCGATCCTAGGATCCCAGTTCCAGTAACATTACAGCAGAACTTTGATCAACAAGAAACGGCAGCTGATGATCCAATTGGAGCTCTTTATATTGCAGGAGCTCGAAATTTGATGATTTCCACTAGATGCAACCAAGGCTGCAAGGAAAAAATTAGTAAATGAAAACATACTCTGATAATAAAAGACAAATTTGCAATGTATATTCAATATCTGGAAAATTCCAAGCCTATGAAGAAGGCTTGCTTTCAAGCACTTTGGTCATAGAGGACAATAATCGTACCTCACTTGAAACATGTCCACACTTCATTATTACTTAGCAAAAGTTGCAGCAAAAGAATGAAAATTCAAAAGCATACGGTGCCCATCATAGTGATCCAAGAAAGCAGAAAGTGTCCAACCTTCCAATGTCACTACCTCAAATGGAATTGATCAAGAACCAGACATACAAGTTTCCAGTACATGATTAACTTCTAAAGAAAATGCCAAAGCAACTAAACTAAAACGATAGAAGACTTTTTCTGCTTCTTTTACTTTCCCTTATTCTTTCTTTACTTAATACATGCATTTAAATTTTCGTTGATTTGGTTGGATCAAGCACTTGACATTGAAAGCTATGTGGGATCAACACCTAAAAGCAGCAAATAGCATTACCACTAGGTAACTACAAGTTGTAATTCTCTTTCAGCTTTGCCCATGACTTTTGCTAAATGAGTGATGCGCCAAGAGCTTTCGACCTGGTGTAAGGTGTTCATCCTGGAAAAACTCACGTCAGTGTCTCAAAACACTTACACATCCAAGTAATAAACATTCAAATACAGGAAAGTGGAAAAGACCTCCTAGACCAGACACATCCATAGACATCATTATATCAAGCAGTTACTGGGGGAAAAAAAAAGACTTTCAGACTAATTGTACTCAAACATGTGATTATTAACCGAAGTAACCAGTATATGTGAAATATTCTACAGAAACAACCTATATTTGCAAGATGAAGCATAAGGTTCTAAAAAGGCAACAGGTATTTATTTATTTATTTGCATCATATCTCTTGATATTAATTCCAATTTCTCTTAGCTGTAGAGGTTCCAACTTCAGGGTTGAAGATTATATTCAATACCTTATCTGAGTGAAGAAAACCTTTAGCTAGACCCAAAAGTGCTAGCTTTCATATTCAAATTGGGTATCTTTCATGAGTATTTGATCTAGTAGATTGTTTCCCCCAAAACAAATGTGCATCAACGTAAATCACTTTCATCTATGCATTCTCTCCACTAAAGCTAATCACGAGTATCCTAATATTCTCAAAGCACAAGCAGATGCATTTGGCGTAAAAGGCTTGCATGTAATGGTTGTCTGGGCAGTACTGTCAGAATTGTGTTGAATCTGATTGCAGAGAGAACTTTAGAACTGCAGTAAAGCTGGTTCGTTAAATATGATTTTCACTTTTACACCAAAATCAGATAAAAGTAAACAAGAATGAAATTTAAGGTTAATGCAGATGTCACAGATTCTACACTATCAAGGACTGATTTAACAAACCTTATACAGGGAAGCAGCTGATTCAGATTCCACAGTTTGAATAGGAATGTTTCCAAGTGATTGGAAAGACTCCAGAGCATCTAAAGTCAACTGCCAACCACATAGAGCAAGAGCACCAGCACTGGAACTGGAACCACTACTACTAGTACCTGCTGCAGCAACATTTCCATTTACCCATGGACAGAAATGATTGTGGTGCTTAATTGGATCAAACTCAACAGCTGCTTCGTAGTTGCTTTCTCCATTGGGAGGACCTAAATGACATTTCATATTTAAGCCAATTCAGAAATGGATACTAAACCAAAAAAATTCACAACTGAGAGAGAGTGATTGGTGATTTTATTTATTTTGTGTGTGTGTGTGTGTGTTTTTGTGTGTGTGGTGGGGGGGTGATGCAGAAGAGATTACATATCCCAATTGTAACCAAATATCCTGATTCAACGTATCCAGAGTCATCAGCAGGCAGTGCTTTTCCAATTTGATTAACTTCTTCCTTCGATGCATCCATGCCAGAGCATAAAACAGCATTGCAAGAAAGAGATGGATGCACACTGTTCTCAAGGGGAACTGAATGCATGTTACTGGTCTTTTCACCACTGTCATAGGATTCTGCCTTGGCTGAACCAACAATTTTTGAGCCACTATCTGCCCTTCCTACAGAACCAGACATTGGATCTTGGCTATCACCGTGAGGGTCTTCCCGGTCCATTTCTTCAGGAACAAAATCACCCATGACCCCTGGATCTGGGACAAATTCACTTGTCTGACCCTGGTTTTCAGTTATTTCAGCTATCAGTTCCACGTCACCAACAACACTATCTGCTCTATGAACAGAAGCATCTGTTCCATGAATTTCAGCTTCATGGCTAGCACCCATTCCAACGCTCCCACCACTAATTCCGAAACTGGGACCATCTCTACCATGACCAGTCGCAGTATCTGCATTCACTACTTCTTCTTCATTGGTGCTACTTACTCCCATTTCACCAGCATTCCTAACAGCACCTGGACATGTACTCTGCTGTGCTTGATTACTGTAATTTAATTCTGAAGTTTCATTCAGGTCTGTGTTTCTAAATGCTGATGTAGAAGGGAAATGAGCATCATCCACTTCTACAGGATAATTCTCAACACTTTCCATTGAATCATCATCAGCACTGTGACAAACAGTATCCATAGCAATAACAGAAGAAACGCGAGCTGAATCTCGAGTAGATGGGCCACCAAGTACTTGTTCCTGCCCCTGTTCAAAATGGTCAACTCTTGGAGCATCTCTGATGTCAAAGCCAAGTGGCCGGCTGGGACCAGCACCAGATGAATCCTTCTGATGAGAAAAATGGGTTTCAAAAATATCAAAACTGCGGGCACGTTTTGAAGGACCAGCCAAGTACTGCTTACCATCATCAACTTCATCACCATCCCGATCGATAACCGTTCCTTCAACACTGTCAGCCTGTTGCATAACCAACTGCGGCCTGTCAACTGTGCTTCCACCTTCATCTAAGTGCCGCTTCCGAGAACTAGGACCTCGTGATTCATACGAGGCTGCACGATCACCCACCTCACTACTAGAAGGTTGCCCAATTATGAGATCTCTTCCTGCATGCACATCTTGGTATTGTTCAGACATCACATTCATGCCCAACTGTGAAGAGGGTAAACCACCGGCCACCGAAAGGTTAAGATCCACCCCCATGTTTGACAATGATTTACCCTCACCTGTTGTGGCAGCTTCATCATGGTCCTCCATCTGCTCCTTCTCTATACCATCAGTAGCAACCCACCCACTAATGCCACTTGCTGCACTTACACCACGTGTTAATTGCATCTTCTTGCTTGTTTCAGGAATATCAATGCTATTGGGAGCAAAGCAAGAAGGACAAGCCACGGTAAGGAAATCCCAAATTCTAACTGTGGCACCACATAAGCTGCAATCCAACAATGGTGACCTGGATTCACCCTTAGAATTAGTACCCAGAACTTCTTTCTTAACAAATTCCTTTCTTGCTGAAGTAGACAATGCCTTCTTGCCACGGGCAGGATCTCGTGGAGGACCACGATGATTTGCTGGACCTACTGAGTGCCCATTCCTGGCAGACTGAGCAGAATGCTCTTCACAATCTTGAACATTAGGAAGCCACCTTGGCTCCCATCCACACAGACTTATCAACTTTTGAGCCTACATTGCAACCCCAAAAAAAATAAACAGATTTAAAGCCTTGAATGATAGGAAAAAAATTAAGAGCAATGCAAACCACAAGTGTCATCTTACACGAGAGTACATGAAAAAGACATCCTCTCGGACATTTTCAATTCCTGACATAAAGTCTGATCTAAAGCCAGATTCGCCACCCCCAAAAACCTGCGTCTGAGACAAAAAACGGTCAATCTCCTGGCTCCGAGAAATACGCATCTGCTCAATTGCAGATGCAGCCACAATGGGAAGGGATGGAAACTGGAGCAGTCCATCACACCGGTCCTTAAAACCTCCAATTAGAGCCGATGGAGGCGTGGGAGGAAATTGCACCAAGCTTTCAGCACAACTATTTCCTCTCCAAGGGCAATTGACTTTGTGCCCTTCATCAAGTTTTCTGGAAAAATCTTCTCCAGCGCTATCAGCTAGGGAACATAATTAATATATTAGTCTGCAGACATGACTAAGATGAAACTATACTGCTATACATCTCATCTCAGCTTTCAAAATGAGAATTATAAATTTTTAGCAGAGTATATGCAGAAAATAATATGTACATATGCTGCTAGTACAGCCATACCGAATGAACATATCTATCACAAAGGAAATACAAAGTCAGTTTCAAGAATTTTTTTACGCCAACCACATTAACATAGGAGCCTAAAAATAATATGCCCCCAAAAACAAAAAAGTCACCTTCAGACAGAGTCCAGGTAGCTGAGGAAACAAATTTCAGATTTGCACCGCAAGACTCACACTCAATCTTATCAACGCTTACATTTACCCAGCCTCTTCTGGCACAAGCTAAAGAACTTGCCGCCTACAAATATATGGCAGACATGTTAAAATTACATAACTGGAAAGATTACTAAAATAGTTGCCCAATTCTAGCATAAAGCAAGATAACAGATAAAAGCAGCAAAAGAGAAGGAAATATTAAGGAACACATTAGCTAATAACAAGAATATGACTTCTCCGGAGGTTCTTTGGACAAGTTGCTGAGAGCAATTCCAATTATCAATGTAAAGGGAGTTACTCCTTAAAGAAAGCAAGCCTAGAAAAGAAGTAACATATGCTAAGTATTACCAAGGAAAATCTGTCATATATATCAATAGTTAGAGATGGAGAAACACATTCTAGAGGTGCATAAATTCTTCAAGAATGCAGAGCAGCCAAGGACTGATCTCAATGTCTAACATCAATAAAAGCTCCTAACAAAGCTTGAACTTGGCATCATCAATTTGGCTCACTCAGTAGTATTAAAGCAAAACCTAGGAATCCATATTTGAAACATGCTTATACTTTACTAGTTTATATGCCACTACCACCATCAGCAACCTTTCAAGGGCATTCATACAATCAACTTGCAGATGCTGCAAAGCTGAAAGAATCAACAATTCTAGAATTTTTTTTTTTTTTTTTCTTTTCAAGTTGATCCTAGGAATGAGACCATTACCAGGTTATAAATCCCCTATGTGACTTTTTCCTCTTCAATAAGTTCACATAGAACACTGTTTCCCCAGCTCCAAGATAGAGACCCTCAATCACGAGCACTACTCCACTGCCTAAGATGAAAGATTATTATATGATCACAATTATTCCTCAATATATCGTTCTTCAAATACAATCAGAGGATGCAATTTTTTCTCCCACACCCACACCCCCCCTTTCCCTCTAATCTCAGATTGAAACGCATTATATACAATTCTAAGGTACTTTAGTAGTCAAAATGCCCATAGCACTTGCTTCCAACAAATCTCCTGCACTATTGGAAAAAATATATCAACAATTTTACCCATAGCTCAAATTTTTAAAACTCGTTCAGTGTTCCCGTATACTTCTTTCATTGCAAATCAAAACTTAGATGCCAGTTGAACGAAATGAACCAACAGAAGCCAATTCTGAAAATATCACATAAAAATAATCAGAGGATCAATATTGAGCATTTATGCCATTAATTCACATAAACAGGTTTTATAAATGCAAGCTATGATTGACTAATAACATTTTAATGCAGTGCTAAGACAATTCGCCTTTCATTCCCTATTTGTGTCCTCTTTCCTTGAGTGTAACATAATTTTCCATTTGTTTAGTGGAATTCAACCCTTCAAATCTAGAATGACTGTTGTCATTGTTCTCTTTATTATTAGAAAGTAATGCACACAAACACGCACATCCTCATTGGATATGCAAACATTCATATATGTTTATATTTGCATGTTCTCCAGTAAAAAAACATACACTGATTCCTCAATTCATATTGACCGTAGTTTCCAATCTTTTCCAGTTTTGGCTTCTTGATTTAATTCGGGTGATAAAGTTGCATTACCAAGCAGGCTACAAAGTTTTATGACCTATGCATATTCCTCCAGTTTCCTATTCTGGCAGTTCAAGCATACTGGAATCCATTATGAACTCATAAATGATTTAATACTATATGCGAGCAGAAAATCAGAGTAACTCATTACATGTTCAAAAAGCCAAAGCAAGCTGTTAAAGCAAATTTCAAAATCCTTCCATACAAACCAACCCATGCATGCATCTGGAAGAGAAAAAAGTTCAAACCTTGGGCTTCCCTAACCAATTTTCAGGTTTGAAAGTAGAAAGACGCCTCAGTAAATCGCCCCTTTCCCAAGGCCTACATGAAGGTTGCGATGATCCAAGTGCAGAACCACCAGCACTGGTGCTCAATGAAGCCCACATGGGCTGCGATCCAACACGAGAAAAAGAGCCCCCTTTGGAACCCTGTCCTTGGCCCTGCCACTCTGTGCTCCCAGCATTTGCAGGAAGAGCAGGAGATGATGCCCCTGCAGAGCTGGGAATACAAAATTACATGATAAATTTCACATACGTGAAAACTATACTAAATAAAATGGAGGCAGCTGCACAACATAAACCAAAAAACTGCCCAAGTAAAGACTAGTCAAATTAGAATAGAAAGTCCTTTAAGCCAGCAAATCATGCCAAAAGCACATAAGAAAATCAATCAGAATGATGAAACCAAAAATCAGCATATTTAGACATCAAACAGAATAAAACATTTGCAGCTGAGTGGCACACTTAAAAAACTTTTCTTCTATATTTCAGATACTTGAACCCAAGTTTCGCCTTAGGAAAGAAAAATTGCTTAACAATCTCTAAGCCATCTTTAGTTTTCTCGAAACCAACAACCACTTTCTTAGCTGACCAATAAAGTAAATCAACCAACAAAATTCCGTTCCACACCCCCTTATCCGTAAATGCAATGTAGAAACACTTAGAAAAGAAAAAGTCACTAACAGAAGGAAAGCCGTTCACACTAGCTCCAGCTTGACAAGATTAGCTATTAAACCGCGAATGAACTTCAATAAATGTGACAACAAATAAACATAAATGAAAAAATGCCAGAAATTTCCAGAAATCAGATACAAAATCCACAGACCCGAACAAAAATGCAAAATTTCCCCCTCCGCCTTCGTGAATCAGTAGCCTACATTGTTCAAAAACTAAACCCAACTGCAAACGCCTCAATCAGCAAGCATGTCGTATCAAACTCGCGCAAAAACAAGAACATCACCAAAATACAGTTTCAGAGTACCCATACACACATCTACAACATAAGTAAACTGAAAACGCTAGGGTTTGAAGAAGGGGGCATACCTGGCTGCAGGAGTAGGTGTACGAGGAGGTGACGAAGATTTACGAGGCAAAAGAGGGTCCCTAGATGAGCTTATAGCTTCGTCTTTCATGGCTCTGAGCTCTCTCTCTCTTTCTCTCTCCCCTCTCAAGACTTGATGCTCTTCTTCATTCAACCCGTTTTGGGCGTTTTTGGTTCTCTCTCTGACCGTCTCGCTCTCTCTCTCTCTCTCTCACACTCTCAAAGTGAGTGAAGGCTAAGCATGTGAGTCGCGCGTGATTGGCGTTCAGAAGTGCCTGTGACGTGAAGAATAGGAAGAAGTGTTTTTTTTTTTTTTTGGTGGGGCGGGGGATGTAATCCCATAAATATTTAATTTTGACAATTAATTCCGTATTAACTAATTCTATCTAAATATTTTAAATAGTGTCAATTTGATTGTTTATAATACTTTGAATATTTAAAGAATTACTCCTTTCGGCAGTAAAATTTAATTTCATATATATTAAAATTCTTAAAAATAATATAATTTTTTATTTTTTCTTCTTAAAATATCCTTATTTAAATGTTTTGAAAATAAAAGTGGAGAGGATAGAGAAAAAAAATAATAAATAAGGAAAAAAATATAAAAATAATTTTAAAATCTTTTTGAATAACCCCCAACGACTTATAATTTAGAATAACAAAAATAATCTCTAACGATTTATATTATGGGATGGAAGGGGTAACATATACTCTTAAATTATTATTTTTTTAAGAATAAGACTTCAAAATTATTTTTTTTTAAAAACAACTGTACGGATGCCAAAGTGAAGATAAAATGGTGCGGTTCATAAATGAAGTGGAGGTATATCTGCAGAGTTTTTTTTTTTTTAGGCTTTATTTTTTAAAATAATTAATCCAAAAATATCTACTAATTCTTTAAACATTTAAATGTATTGTAGATATTTTACTTTCTTAACTTGACGTTGTTTAAATTATTTGGACCGAATTGGTTAATATAGGTTAGGTGTCGAAATTAAATATTCATCTAATTATGTAACACTCTCGACCCGTTCCCGCCACGGAGAAAGGCAGGGATCTCCGCCCCCGACCTGTCGGGAATAAAACAAACTCCGATCCCGGCCCAACGAAAAAGCGGGGGCCCTTTGGGCCCAAAAATATTTATAAAGATTTTTTTTTAAAAAAATTTTGTCTCCAATATATTTTTATTCAAAATTTTTTAATCATATAGAAAACTTTAGTAGTGATTTCCAATAATTCACGTATTTATCATATCACTAAATTAGTAAGAATAAAATTGATAATTGATAATTTATAATTTTTTTCTTTTTCTTTTTTTTCTCTACTTTTCTATTTTATTTTATTTTATATACATATATAATTTACTTATATATATATATAATCATATATAATATATATAATTTATCTATAATTTATATAGTCTATATATATATATATATATATATATATATATATATATAATACGTAAAGTGGGCCAGGCCGGGGATGGGGATCATGTGATCCCCATCCCCGACCTATCCCCAATTAGCGGGCCGAAGAATGAAGCTCACCCCCGGCTTGACCCTGCTTAAATCGGGAAATCCCCGACTCCATCAGGTCAAATCGGGTCGGGTTCTCGATTTAAGTGGAGAAATTGTCATACTTAATCAATAGTCAAAATTAAACATTCATAAAAATATGTAATATTCTACTTTCGAATGTTTTTTAAAATTAACCTTTTTTCTCTTTTCAGACTAAAATGTTAGGAAGAAACAGTTGACAAATGGTACATATTCAATTTAAGCTATACTTATTTGGATGCTTTCTAATTTTGTCCTTCAAAAGTTAGATCATATGTTGTTATACCATACATTTTTTTTAAAAAAAAAAACTCTTAATTTTATCCTCTAAAATTGATTGCAGTTTCAATTATACTTCTCCATTGCTTGTTAATGGTAAAATGTAGATTGATCATTAATTACATATATTACTAAAAATATCTAAATATGAGGATATAGACAGTATAATATTATGTTATTTAAAAACAAATAATTATTATTCAAAAATTATAAGTAATAGAAGAAAAACATTACCAAGATTAGCGGTTTATGTTTTAATTTTTTTTAAATAATCAAATATTTTAATTTATCATTTACGTACTCATATTTTTAAATATGTGTAATTATACTCTTAACTATTGATCAACTTAGATTTGACCATTAAAAAGTAACAAAGTGTTATTGAATCTAAAACCAACTTTAAAGGGTAAAATTAAGAATCCAACCCCACTTTCTCAAAAAGAAAAGAAAAAAAAAAGAGAGTACAATTGGAAAAAAAAACCTAACTCTTGAGCAAAATTGAAAATGATCCTCCTATTTGATTTAGAATATATCATTAATCAAAATAATTACTTATATAATAAAGTAATTTCTTATCATATTAAAAGATTTCGAATTAATATTTAACCAAGGCTCATTTTTTATTAATATAACAAAAATTATATTTAAATATTTCCTTGTTTAGATTTGAATGCTTATATTTTTATTTTAGAATGTTTAAAAATATTTATTTATTTTAATAAAATAAATACTTATCATCTAAAATTTTAAAATTAACCTTTTTATTTAAAAATATAAATTCTAATAATCTAAAGATCTTATTATTAATTTTTTAATTAATAAAAATAAAATAATGATTTATTTATAATTAAATACTTTACATGCAAAATATGAATAAAACATTCATACAGAACATTGAATGTCAAACTATGTGCAACCACTAATTTAAAGAAACTATTTAAACTCCACTAAAGTGGAAGGCAACTAAGATTTATATATTTATCAAAGAAAATATATATATATATATATTTATTTATTTATATATATTTGGCGCAAACAAATTCGAACCACATGAAACGCATTCTTGTCTCCATGCGTGGGACATGACAATTGACAACCCATTTGAAGACTTTTGTTCTTTGTGGAATCCATTGCCGATTCAATTGTTGAGCACGACAAAGTTTTCACTGTATTTTTTATTATATTCAGAATTCTTTATATAAAATAATAGTTAGTGTAAATAGGAACGATATTAGAAATTTAGGATTAGAACAAATCTCTCTCTATATAAAGAGTTATGAAATGATTCTATTAAGACATGTAACGGTGTCCACATCTCTTATTATTACACATGACAACATTTTTAGTTGACACATAATAGCATTGAAGTTATTTGAAATTATTAAATTTAGATAAATTCATATGAATGTTATATAAATTTAATAAAATTGATTTAAATTGAAATGAAAAAATATACATTATGGTGATATGTGGATTTCATTCCTTGGTCTACTAATCGGGGGCAGATCGGGGGACGGGGATTACATGATCCTCGTCCCCTACCCACTCCACATATATATACATATATACATATATACATACATATATATATATATATATATATATATATATATATATATATACACTCATAGTATTTCTGAGTAAACTTTGGGGATTTTTTGACAAAATTGACATCTGGGCCAAAGAGTTGCCTAGCTGCCAATTGGGGATTGGAATTCCAGAATTCTGGTTCCATTTGAAGGAGCTTATAAACTCCTGGAGTTTTAACATAAGCAGACTCTGGTAGACCAGAGGGCCTGGAAGAAATGGGGTGTGGCTCGGAAGAAAGAGCCGTTGAGGATGCCGATTGCATCGTGCTTGTGTTTTTTGAATTTTTAATTCCAATGTTTGTGGGGCTAGATACCACCACTAGTTTTGGGTCAGAGCTTTTTACCTGACTTACCTGTTGTGGATCAGCTTGGGAAAGCTGACTTGGGCTGGCTGATGGGAAGCCCATCTGTTGACTTGAAGTGGGCATTGAAAAGCCCATCTTCTGACACCAGTTTTGAATGTCTGCTAGAGTCCATGCAGACTGGGTTTGGGCATCTTGTGGATCACTATCTTCCACTAAATCGGCCCAACTTTTGGAGGAAAGAGTTCCTAAGGAAATGGGCTCTTGAAATTTTGTGGGCTGTGGAACAGCTGTGTTGGCTATGGTCATGTCATAGTCTTTTGGGCTGGTAAATTGGGTTTTACCAGTAGTGGATGGTCCAGAGGACGCAACTTTTGTGGCCTGTTGGGTTAGAGGTGGAGGTAAAGCTGGAAGCTCTGTGAGCTTCACATTCTTGTTTTTGTTTTTTGGAGGCATTGGGTTATCAACCCTTTAAAAATTCCCGAGTTAAAAAATCAGGAATTGAATTTGAAGATCCTTTTATATATTCTATATCAAAATCAAAAATAGATAAAATAGCTTGCCACCTAGCAAATATTTGTTTAGAGACAAGATTTTTTACGTCTTTTTGCAAAACATATTTTGCAGCTTTACAATCAATTTCTTAATAAAAATTTCTGATTTAATAAATCAGCTTGAAATTGTTGAATGCATAAAACGATTGCTAAAATCTCTTTTTTGATAGTAGGATAATTCTGTTGAGAATTATTCTAATACTTGGATGCAAATGCAACTATATGTTCTTTGCCATTTTTCTTTTGTTTGAGAATGCCACCATAACCAATGTCAGAAGTATCAGTTTCAACAATTTTTGGGGCTCGGGATCTGGAAGGGCTAAACAAGGAAGATGTTTAACCTGGATTTTGATTTGCTTGATAATGGAAGTATGGACATCAGTCCATGGAGGAGGAGGTTGTTTAAGCCTATCATGGAGGGGCTTAATTAGATTTTTTATTCCTGGGAGAAATTCAGAAATGTAATTTAAGCATCCCAAAAATCTTTGAAGTTGAGTCCTGTCCAGTATTTGGTCAGGAAATTTATCAGCAAATTGAATGGATCGGGGAATAGGAGTAATAGTCCCCTGTTGGATATAATGCCCTAAAAATCGAACATTAGTTTGAAAAAGGCTAAATTTTGTTTTTGAAAGAACTAAACCCTGATGTTTGATGATTTAGGAAAAAACATGGAGATGTTTAAAATGTTGCTCCAAATTATTTGAAAAGATTAGAACATCATTAATATAAACAATGATGAATTGGGAAAAAGAATTGAAAATGTCATTCATAATTCTTTGAAATTCAGAAGGGGCATTTTTTTAACCCAAAAGGCATTACATTCCATTCGTATTGACCAAATGGAACTGTAAATGCAGTTTTGTATCGATCCCTATGATCAATTTGAATTTGCCAATATCCAGATTTTAAATCAAATTTGGAAAAAATGACTGCAGCATGCAATCTGTTTAGTAAATCTTTTTTTGTTGGGGATAGGATATCTTATCCACTAGAGTGCCGTATTAAGAGGCTTGTAATTAATTACAAGTCTAGGAACTCCTCGCTCAATTTCAGCATTTTTGTAAACATAGAAAGCAGCACAGCTCCAAGGCGATGTACTGGGAACAATAATTTTCTTTTGAGGAAGATCGTCAATTTCTTTTTGACAGAGAGAAGTCAAATCATGATTCATTTGGATTGGTCTAGCCTTAGTAGGGATAGACTTTTCATCAAAATCAGGCTCATATGGGAGTCTGACAATATGTTGTTTCCTGTGCCAAAAGGCAGTAGGAAGATCAGAATAAAGATGTTTCTGGATATATGTTTCCAGAGATTTGATTCTAGATTTGATAATTGATTCTTGCAATTGCTGCTGGAATCTTTGAAAGGCTAAATCTTCTTTGAGAAAGTTTATTTGAGATTGTTTGTTTTCCAGAAATTGGAGTTGTTTTTCAATAGGGGGCCTATCGAAAGGAATAATAATTTGTTGGTCCAAGTGAGTTACTTGGATGCCATTTTTGAGAACCATGAAAGGAATGATTTGTTGAATGAAAGGTGTTCCCAATATCACAGGATTAGTGATATCTTTGACTAGAAGGAAAGAGGTCGTAACAGATAGGGAAGAATGTTTTACCTCAACATCAGAAAGTTTGAAACTAATTCATAGTAGATAAACACGAGTATTTAAATCAGACTTAAATACTTCCCTTAGCTTGGTAATCATCACCACCAGATTCCATAAGATGGAATTCATTCCTATTATTAGTATTTTTTTACAGTAACCTATTTGCTTCTAGGTACTCCTGATCTTCTTTAATTTGTATATTTTATATTATATTTTGAGTGGATCTGAGAACTTTGTGTAAGATCTGAACGAATGTGGAAGGAAATCTGGAAACAGATTTATTCAAAAAGATAGACTGAACCTTTAAGGCCGCGAGTTAAGGCTACTTGTGGTTCCAGTATCTTATTGAGACGAGAATTCTATTCTCAATGGCCACATTTGGTTAGATCTACACACAAACTTAACAGATCTGGTCTTTATATTTCATAAGGTATACAAATTCTGAATATCACAAGTCATAGATCCAACTTGGTTATTGTTTAAAATGACTAATAACTTGAATGAATTCCATCTTATGGAATCTAGTGGTGATGATTACCAAGCTAAGGGAAGTATTTAAGTCTGATTTAAATACTCGTGTTTATCTACTGCTTTCTTTACCCATTTCTGCAATTTATATTATGCCATTTTCCAGAATGTTCCGATCTCCCTCCTCCTCTTCTTCTTCTTCATCTTCTTATCCGATCTCACCCTCTCTTTCCTCAAAAATCAAAGAAGAAATCCACTTCTCTGATATACAACAATCAATAGACAATTGGAAAATACCCAAGTTTTCCGACAAAGAAATTTACAAAAATCCGAGATGGTCACTTAGCAGTGATTATGTCATCCGAACTGTTGAAGAAACAGTTGAAATAGATTCTGAAAGTAAAGAAATCAAACTTCTTACTCCAAGTGTTCTGGCCAAGTTCAGACACAAATACAAATACCTCCACTTCGGTCTTGTCCAAATCGGAGCCAAACCATTGTCTGGAGAAGGGTTAGACACTTCTCTTCTATTATGTCTTAGGGACACCCGATTCCTAAACTTCAATGACTCCCTATTAGGTATGGTAGAAACCAGCCTCTGCAATGGACCAGTTTATTTTGACTGTTTTCCAAACTTCACTGTCTCCCTTCAAGATAGGAACCTCTTAGATTCCCTAACCTTGAATGTCCAGGCTGCAAACTACAAAATCAAAATTGGATCACTTCCAGTAGCTATTCTATACAGAATTCAGTATAAGGCTATGAATTCTGCATTCAACACTGGTGTTATGAGAGTCTCAAATAAAGGTGAGACAATCTTGTTCCAAACCGATCTCACCAGATCCCATCTTTCAATTCCAAAATCTATCTCTTGGCAATATATATATATATATATATATATATATATATATATATATATATATAAAGAGGTAAATTATATATGCGTTGTATATGTATACATTCTATATATAGATTATATATATAATAAAATAGAAAAAAGAGGGGAAAAAATAAACTATAAATTATAAATTCCTAATTTTACTCTTACTAATTTAGTGATATGATAAATATGTGAACCATTAGAAACCACTACAAAAGTTTTCTATATGATTAAAATGTTTTAAATAAAAATATATTGGAGATAAATTTTTTTTTTAATTTTTATAAATATTTCTGGACCCAAACGCTTCTCCGCTTCTCCATTGGGCCAGGATTGGGAATTGTTTTGTCTATGGCTACCTGAGGGCGGGGATCCCCGCCTTTTTTCATGGTGAGGACAGGCGAGAGATGGAGAAATGGGGGCATATGCGGGGTCGGACTGGGATTTCTCGTCTCTGACCAGGTCTGGCCCATTGCCATCCCTATATGCAAACACTTAATAGGCTTTTGAAGTAAAATCATAAATAAAAATTTTCTATTTAATGCGTTTTGTTTTGTGTCCCTTTGTGTAACACACGAGTATTAAATTAGTTATACTAAAAAGACAATATTTTTTTAAAAAAATTAAAAAGTAAAATATAAAATTTTAAAGAGTTTTAAAAATTAAAGATTTTAATATAAATTATAATATTTTAAAAAATTATGTACGTCCCTTGAGAGTAAGTAAAATTATACATATAAGTTCTAATTAACAATTTAAAAGGGACATTACACAATCAGTCTTAAAGGGGGGGGGGGGGGGGGTTGACAAATTCCAAAGGCCACACTAAAAATCGCGTCACCTAAAAATTTAAAAAATCATTGCAATTTTCAAGTTATTTATAATCTCTTCTCTATTTTTAAAAAATAAAACAATTAACATTGCCTTCCAATGACTATCTAAAATATTTCAATCAAATAATTGTTTGACGCTTCTAAGGATGAAAATTCACAGGGATTAAGATCTGTATCAATGATCTCATGATTTTCCATGGAAGTTTCTCTACCATTTTGCATAATCAAAAGCTGTTTAAAGATTGTCTTCTAGACTATTGCTTCACTAAGATGTTGCAGACTAATAGAAAATAACATAATTTAGTCTAATCATTTTGTATAGTTTAGAGGGCAAATTAGTCATTTTCTTTGTACAGTTGTCTTTTACTTCTTTGTACATTGGATAAATATCATTTTATAAAAACATATTGATAGATTGTATAGAACAAATTGCAACTTGTGCTTATTTATGTTCTTCTTCTATTTCTTCACTTGCAGAAAGTTAGCATGTGGTATCAGAGCAAATTTGAGATTATGTAAATGTAATAAGAAATTAGTGCATTCCTTTCTTTCGTTCTTCATCTTCACAACAGAAAATCTCAACATACAAGCATAAGATGTTGAATGTCTCTTTCTCTTATGTTTTGCATATGCAAAATTGAAATTCCTGAATTTTTGCAAAAAATTGAGTTCTTAATACCTTCAAGCATTTTGTTTTCTTCTTTTTTTGGCTCTAGTTTCAAACGACAATCCATCAAAGTATCTAGGGTTAAACCCTAGAAATTGTCAAAATTTATTGGAGTGGAAGCTCTAGACAGTGGATTATGAGTAATTGGTTTTAGCTGAATTCAAGACTTACCAATTTTATTATGACGTAGAGGAGTTTTCAGCTTTTATCTTTTGCTAAGACTGGTCACAGTTTAAGTTGAGTGTTCTGTGAAGAAGAAAAAATGGTTGAAAAATATGTTTTGTAACTTCAAGATACCTCAAGGTACCATTTGAACCTCTCCTTACTATGTTATTTGCTTTTCTATAGCTAATCCTTTGACAAACTTAAGAGAATTTTGAAGAAAAAATATATATCTTTCTTGGTGGAGAATTACCTTTATATATTAATTACAAGCTGATTTCTAACCCAAAAGTTATATACAAATCTCTTTACATAACCATTAAGGAAAGAATTTAAAAAAAAAAACAACACAAATATATGTTGGCTTTAAAATAACAAGCTACATGGCTTAAAATCAGGCGTAAAATTAGTTAATTAAATCAATGGAAAATCAGCTAATTCTTTTAACATCAAATGCTTAAAATTGGGTATAAAATCAACTAATTAATTCAATAGAAAAGCAGTTAATTCTTCTAACATCCTTCCTCAAATTGATATGGGTTAGTCTACAAGTATCAATTTGCCAATCAGGAAATTATGCCACTGACGTATCATGAGATTGGTGAAGATGTCCGCAAGCTGGAGAGTGGTGAAAATATGAGGCAAAGAAATAATTTATCAATCATAGAGTGGCAGTCAACTTCTATGTGCTTAGTGCACTCATGGAAGATATGATTAGCGTCAATATGAATAGCACTAGTGCTATCAACATGTAATGGAGTGGGGTCAATTGGCAAAAAACCAAGTTATGCGGGTAGACCATGTAGCCAAATGATCTCGAGCATGCTACTGACATGGCATGATATTTTGCCCCAATGGATGACTTGATACATAGGTTTGTTTCTTACATTTCCAAGACGTAAGGGCATTACCAAGGAACATACACCATCCAATGATAGATTTCCGAGTGTCTGGACAACTTACCCAATCAATATCACTACAGGCTTGGAGCTGGAGTGAAGAACTAGTAGGAAAAAACAAGTCACGATAAGAAATGCCAAGGATATATTGGAGAATACATCAGATTGTAAAAAGGTGGAAATGCTAAGGAGACTGCATGAACTTACTAACAGTATGGATAACATAAGATATATCTGTTCAGGTAATGGTTAGGTAAATAAGACTACCAACCAACTTCTAATATAAAGTATGATACAGAAGAAGCGTTTTTTTTAAAGTGTGATATTTAACATTAAGTTCCATTGGAATATTGGCTGAAGTAGCACATATAATTGAACTAGATCTTGAATGTATCGCTATTGATTTACAAAAACACTATGAGGCCGATGATGTATTTCTAACCGTAAGAAATAGATGAGCTGACCAAGATCTTTCATGTCGAAAGTGGAGTGCAACAATTTCTTAAGTTTAGATATGGCTTCGAAATCAGAATTAGTGATGACAATATCATCCACATAAACAAGAAGAACAAATATGCCTTTGGATGTCCGTTAGAGAAATAAAGAGGAGTTAAATTTGAAGGTTTAAAATGGCAAAAATCATCAAACCGAAAGCATACTAACAAACGAAAAATTTACCTTTGTGTTTGCATGGCCCTTTTCGCACTAATGTAGATGTCTGTATAAGGATGTTTGAAGCTATTGGATTACATCCTTGTAAACGTCGGTTGCGTTTCATTTATGCGAAGTTTTTGATCTTCTGAAATGGTGCCCGTAGCACAACTGGTGAAAGCTTGAAGATGTGGGTTTACAATACTTTTGGCCTCTGTGAATGCTTTCACTGGGTTTCTGTGAATGCTTCATAGAATTCGTTTTCGTTACCAAAAATGGGCTTATTTACCAAATGATAAGCCCCAAACCATTTGCATGATTTCCTCTATGACATATTTAACCATTTTCAATCCTTCACCGAGAGAGAGAACAACCGCGTGAAAACAGAAAACTTATACTTTTTGTTATCCTTCACGCAAAACAATACAAGATCCATCATGTGTTATTTTTTATTTTTTAATTAATTTAATTAATTTTATTTTATTTTACGCTTGGTCTTATTCATTGGGTAAGATAAAATTATTTACTTTTAGGTTTGAACACCCATAAATAATAAATCTCAATTATTTATTTTTTGGGTTTTATTAAACAGTCTAATAAATAATTAATAAGCTCAAATAGACCAATATAAAATATTAGACCTTTTATCTAGTTTATATCTAGATTAATTTTCTAATTATTTAATTTGGGTCTTGGACCCTAAATAATTAATTAACTAATTAAGCTAGATAAAATATATACTCTCTCTTGTGTCTTTTATTTTATTCTAATCCAATAATAAACTAGACTATTTAAATAAAATAAAATAAAATAAAATTCATAATTAGCAAGACCAATTCATTAACCCAAATTTGTCAGGATTTAAGAGTCATTCCGGGGACCAAAAGACATATTTCCTTGGCTACTAAAATGACCAAAATATCCATACTATATAAATAGTTATATTTTACATTTTAAATATTTTCTAATATCACCAAAATAAAATATTGACCCCAAGGATAATGTTGTGTTAGCAAAGTTTTCGACTTACAGGTGTAATGACTAAAATATCCCTCTATGCATCGCCATGCATTTAGAGAGAAAGAATGTACTAACACCTCTTTAATAGACATCTACTATCCTTAGACCTCTAATCCAATGATCCACGACTCTTGAAATGTTTCCACTTTCCAAAGGAGCTACCCTAAAGTAAACATCCAAGTCATGTTCCCCAGGACTCTGGATAATTAGATCATTTGAACAATCACAATGAGCGATATAGCGCAGAAACTATCTTGTACAAGTCTGTCTTAACTAACTAGTCACATATACCTAATATACAAATATATTGGCTCTACGAAAGAATCTCAACTACAGTATATCAAAGTATATGCTTCTAGCTTCGTTAGACCATCAACGCATACTCAAGAGGTAGAATATTAGTCCACGATGTAGCAGTAATAGTATGGATTTCTTTTAAATAGTACATTTAGAAACCACTATTACAAGTTCTATTCTACATATTCGAAATACGCTCATACTATGAAGTGAGTGGACTACTCACTGGCTAAAGGTAAGTCATTCTCCATTTGAAATTCATAACACAATAACATATATATGATGAGATTCTCATTCTCATCAATCGGTTAAGAACAAACGTTTATGTGTTAAGTAACCCGTGATCCATACCTTACTGTAAAAGACTACTATTTACATGGATTACTTACTTAAACACAATGGGTCCTTTCCAAATGTAAATCGTGCACAAATAAAATGTAAATTTACAAATAAATTTTGAGAATAAATTCTTTTATTAATAAATTCGATAATTACACTAGATAAAATTAGTCTAGAAGGCATATATTCCAACAAAATTAACTTTAAGCAAGGAGAATAGACCAAAATTTTTCAAACCAAACAAGTGATGCCTGCTTCAGGCTATAAAAAAAGTGCTATAGTTTGCAAACATCATAACGAGAGAAAGTAAGCATACCATATAGAAGTTTGATGTAAACTTCTTCATAAGATCACCATACAAGAATACAATCTTGACATCCATTCAAAGTAAAGCCTATTATTCAGATGTAGTAAGGGCTAGGAGAGTTCGCACAATGGTCATTTTGGTGACCAATGCAAAGGTCTCATCATAATCTGGACCATTTTTGCTTATTCTCAAGAACTACTAATTGAGCTTTGTAATGATTGATAGAGCCATCAGATCAAAACTTGATGGAAAATACAAATTTATTATCAAGAAGTTTCATATATGAAGATTGTGGGACAACTTCCCAACTTTGATTTTCTTCAAGTGCAAGGAGTTTTATTTTAATAACTTTCTACCAACACTTATGTTCCTTGGTCTATTTATAAGAGGAGGGTAGAGGAATAGAAGACAAGGTGGCTGTCAGGGCTGCTAAATTAGAGAAACCATACATATCTAGGAGTTTACTTACCCAAGTATTGTGTCAATGAGGGCATGTATTATTGTTGTAACAGGGTCAACAATAAAGGATAAAGTTGGAAGGAGCACTAGAGGTTTAGTGGTAGCCGAGGAACGTCTTTGATACATCAAAAGCAGGTTAGAAGTTGTGGAATTTGCAGTAGAGTTAGTAAATAAAATCCTGGTGAGAGAAAAGGAAGGAGAAATAAAATCCTGGTGAGAGAGGAAAAAAATATTGATTTTCCAAAAAACTCACATTCGTAGAAATTTAAATATGACACAGATTAGGATCATAGAAAAAAAATTTTATGCACAAAATATACTAGAAAAGCACATATTGATTGAGTTGTATGTTTTGTGCATTCGTGTGTAAGGAGATACGCATAACATACACAACCAAATATATGAAAATAAAAATAGTTAGGAGTATGACCAAATAATCGATAGAAAGAAAAGACATTGTGTAATGAAGGAGAAGGTAGTCTATTAATTAGGTGGACAGTAGTAGAGAGAGTTTCATACCAAAACTTGGTAGGTACTGATAATTTTAATAAAAAATGTGCATAAAATACCAAGTAGATGACATTTTTTTTTTCTTTTTTGCTATCACCTTGTTTTGTTGTCGGGTTGAGAGACAAGACTTTTGAGAAGTTATGCTATGAGTTTGTATGAATTCTTGAAATGAATAAGACATATATTCACCTTTATTATCAGATTGAAGGATTTTAATTTTGGCAGAAATTTGGGTTTGAACATAAGTATGAAAAAGTTTGAATACAGAAAAAGTATATCTTTAAAATGAAGAAAAAAAACTCAAGTGAAACGACTATATTTGTCAACAAAAGTAACAAAATACATGTAATTAGCATGGGAGGTAACTAGTGCCATGCCCTCACAATTCACTATGTATTAATTCAAAAGGCTAGACTACATTAGGTGTGTGAGTGGAAAAGGACAAAATTTTTCTTTTAACGAGTTTAAAATAATGGCAATCAAATTGAACAGTACTAAAACAAAGTGATATTTTATTCCCAAGAAAACCAGAATTTAACAAATTATGAAGGTCGGTAGAGTTTGGATGTCCGAAGCATTTATGTCATGCTCGGTAATTAACATGTATAAAATTGCATGAGATAGCAAAAAGACAAAAGACATGAAAACAAAGAAAATTGGAGAGAAAAAACACATGTCACTTTAGGCCTTCTTGCAATTATCCTTCTTGACTACTAATCTTGTACAATACAACCAGTTTAAAAAAAATCGCTTTACAATTATTGTCAACTAACTGACCAATGGAAACAAAACTAGTGGCAAGGCTAAGTGAAATAGAAATATCAATTAAAAAGGAAGAAATATCACCAGTGGTTGTAATAGGCAACCTATTGCTATTAGCAATGTGAATATCAAGATTTCCGGAATATTTGTGAATATTTGTTAAAAATTGAGCATTATTTGTCATATAATTAGATGTCCCTAAATTACAATGCCAAGTAGATTATGTATAAAAGGGTGTACTTGAGAGTCCTAGAGTAGAAAAGTAGAGATAGTCATTTGTTGAATTATTTTAGGGGTCACACTTTGAATAATTGTAGGAACATTTTGTGTTAAGATTGATACATCCACAAAACCAATAGTACTAGAAGAACTAGTTGAGGCAATATATGTCGCTACAGATGTCTTAGGAGGTCGAATGCAGGATTTTTTTTATGAAATAGCCATCCTTTTTGCAATAGCTGTAGAACTTTTCGGAACAATTTAAAACATAATGACTAACACCTTTGCAACAAAAAATATTGAACATTACTCATATCCCTGTCTTTTGACTTACCTTGTGTTGCAAAAGCTAATGGAACAGAGGTGGATTTGCATTGTTCCATGATTGTGTGAGTGAAAATTTGCTACTCTTCTTGAAGCAACTTATTGAGACATGCATTCAAGGAGAGAATAGAGTCTCGATTCATAAAATTATACACGGTACATTCAAATTCAAATCTCAATTTCATAAGAAATTGGTCAAGTTTTGTAGTTTCATGGACAAATTAAACAACAATGAGGCCTTCATGAGATAAGGTAGAATAGATTATATTAGTATATTTAGTTTAAAGATTCATAAAGTAGAGCAAAAATTAGAAACAGAAAGATTGTCCTATTGTAAAATGGATATTTCATGTTCAAGTTGGAATTTACGAGCAGTATTTTACTAGTTATAGAGTTTCTTTAAGTAAGCCTACATCTCAACTATAATCTTAACAGGTCGAAGATTCAGAACAATATTAGATTCGATGGATCCTAGAATCCATTGCATGATTTGAGCATCCTTGACTACCCATTTGGCGTATTCATCATTTTTGTCAGGAATTAGTTTACTTCCATCAATATGACCCCATAAATCTTTACCTTTAACAAATATCATGAAATGGAAGCCCAAGCAGAATAGTTTTTGCCATTAAAATGAATCAAAAAAAAGTTATACTTGTCTGAAGACATGAGATTGCAAGATCTTGATTAAGATAACTAAGGATAAGAGATTAAATTAGGGTTATGGAAAATAAGAGACACAAGAGTTTTCAGAGTTGTGGTTCTAATACTAATATCTTTCTTATGGAGAATTCCTTTTATATACTAATAAAACTGATTTTTAACCACTAAAAAAGTTATATACAAATTTGTATACATAATAATTAAAGAAAGAATAACAAAACAACCCAAAGTCTATTGGCTTTAAAATGCCTAGTTACAAGGCTTAAAATTAGACAAAAAATCAGCTAATTCTTCTAACATCAAAAGTTTAAAATCAGGTATAAAATTAGCTAATTAAATCAATAGAAAATCATCGAATTTTTCTAACGTACTTTAGGTCTGGTGCTTTTGTATGATTTATTTGCTTTGAGTTAGGTTGAGAAAGTGTGCTAATCAAGATTTCTAAATTGAATCAAGATATTCAAGTTAAGTTGAATGGAACAAACAACCTCTATTAGTTTATCTTATGCAACTTGATATCACTATAGCAAGGATCTTAAGGGTTATATTGATAGGACAATCACTATTGCTCTTGAAAATGCCTAGAATTTTATAAAAAAGCAGAAAGAATGAGAACACAAATAATGCAAAAATTCTTGGTTGGATTAATAATTCAGTTGAACCAACTATTATCATGATTTTTTCTGTCTTTTTCACTGCAAAGGATGTTTATGATCATTTTTAGAAGAGTATACACACAAGCTTGTTTAGATTTTTATAGCCTTGCATCCCAAAATTGAGCTAATTAGAAATTCAGTTATGCACCATGAGGGGACGAAAAACAGAGAGCATGCATTGGCGGGGAAAAAACAGAGAAGAAAAAAAATCGCAAGCCTTAAAGGCCACACGGAAGCGTGAAGATCATACATTTGCTCTCCTTAAACCTTCTAGGTTGAGTAGAAGTAGATTGAACGACGAGAATTGCTTCACCTTGCCCACTTGAAGAAGTTTCCGATTGAAAACCCGCTAGCCTCCTACTTCGCCTTGTTTGCATTAACGCCAAGCTTTCCAGCTCTCGGAATATTCCTCTGCCCAACCTCTAGTCGGTGAACACAATGGTGAAAAGGAACGGTCTCAATTTTCCTTGGTTCACTTGCTATTGATTAGCCAAGAAACAAGAAGAAGACACAGATGAGGGAGACGTCTGAGAGAGAGAGAGCTGCGTGAGGCTTGTGTGTTAGGGAGATTAGGGTTTTCTTTTCCCAGAGACTTGTTTATTGGTCAGCCAAAAACTAGGTCTTTCATTATCTGATAAACATATCATCGGGATATCATATTTCAAAACACCTGGATGTTATCCTAAGAATCAATTTGGCTTAACCCTAAACTCTTCTTAACCGTATCTGAAAAAAACCCTAAGGTCCAAGCTATTGGGCCAGAAAAATATTTATTATTTTTCTTGGACCCAAAAGGCCCAAAATAATCAACATTAATTATTTATTTTCTGGGCTTATATAAATAACCCAATAAATAATTAATGAGCCCAAATGAACCATAACAATTAACCTTTAATTATTTATTTCTTGGGCCTATATAAATAACCCAATAAATAATTAAACATTAATTATTTCTTCTAGTTTAAGCCCAGGTTAATTTTCTAATTATTCATACTGGACCTAGGCCCTGAATAATTAATTAACCAATTAAACCAGATAATTAATTTCTCTCAACTCTTATTTTATTTATTTATTTATTTTATTCCAGTCTAATAATAAATTAGACTTCCTGAACAAAATAAAATAAAATAAAATCCTCTTCAACTGAGACCAATTCCTCAACCCAAAATTAGTTAGGACTTACGGGCTATTTCGAGGACTAAAAAGATACATCGCCTTGGCTGCTAAAATAACTAGAATACCCCTGCTATATAAATAGCTGTATTTTATATTTTAAATATTTCCTAATATCACCATAAGGAAATATTGACCCCAAGGACAATACTGTATTAGCAAAGTCTCCGACCTATAGGTGAAATGACTAAAATACCCCTGTACACATCGCCGTACATTTAGAGAGGAAGAAATGTACTAACACCCCTCTAAATGACATCTACCATCCTTAGGCTTCTAGTCCAATGATCCACGACTTCCTGGAGTGTTTCCGCTTTCCAAAGGAGTTACCCTAAAGCAAACATCCAAGTCAAGTTTCCCAGGGCCCTGGACATTTTAGACCATTCAGACAACCACAAGGGGCGATATAGTGCAGAAACTATATTGTACAAGTCTGTCTTAACTAACTAGTCATACATATCCAACATGCAAGTATATTGACCATACGATAGAACCTCAACTATAACAAATCAAAGTATATGCTTCCAGCTTCACCAGACCACCAACTCATACTCAAGTCATAGAGTACTAGTCCACGCTGTAGTGGTAGTAGTCTAGGTTTCTATCATATAGTACTTTTAGAAACCACTACTACAGGTCATGTCCTACGTATTCGAAATACGCTTATGTCATGAAGTGAGTGGACTACTCACTGGCTAAAGGTAAGCCATTCCCCATTTGGAATTCATAACATAATAACCTAAACATGATGAGATTCTCAGTCTCATCAATAGGTTAAGAACAAATGTTTATGTGTTAAATCACCCGTGATCCATACCTTACTGTGAAAGACCACCATTCACATGGACCACTTATTTAAACACAATGGGTCTGTTCCAAACAAAAATTGTGCATAAACAAAAAGTAAATTCACAAACAATTTCTGAAAATAAATTCTTTTATTAACATATTCGATTTTACATCAGAAACCTAGTCTAATAAGGCATACAATCCAACACACCATTCACCATTATCAAGAATTAACTAAATCATAAGTAAGTTGGTGACTGAAGAGACTAGACTTAAGTCCCTACACGTTCTTAACTTACAAACACATTCAGTCCTTGTTGCAACATCAAGAACTTAACATCTGTAAGGTTCAATTATTCAAAATAATTAGAAAGTAACTATTGATGAATGTAACTTTTGCCATGAAAAGGGACATTGGAAGAAAGACCATCCAAAGTTAAAAAACAAGAAGAAATGGTTGTTACCTAATCCAAGTATTGGTATTTCATCTCAACAATTTTATAGACCTCTAAAGACAATTAGTTCTAGAAATATTAGTTGTTTTGCAATAAATTCATCTTCATTTCCCTTTGAAGTTTCAAGCAATACACAAAGTATAATACATGGAAAAATTCAAACAATTGTGGCTTTACAAATTTAGCGACTTCTTGGTACTTCTTTGACATGCAGTCTTTTACTTCTTATCCAATGATGGCAACTTATACAAGTTTTGCTAATTCTATTCGATCAGGTAAATTCTCAACTTAGATATTTGATTCAGGTGTCTTATATCACATAACGTATGATTCATCGATCCTCGTTAATTGTAAAAAATTTTCCTCCCCTATTTATATTGAAATAACCACTGGTTCATATATAAAAGTGCATAAAAAGGGGTTCAATCACTCTAGACTTATTTGATTCTAGAAATCTTTGTGTCTCTAAAGTTTTTCATGTCTCAGATCTCTCTATAAATTTAGTTTCAATAGGTCAACTTACAGATTTGAGTTATTATATATTCTTCACAAAGTTTAGTTGTGTTATTTAGGGTCCTTACACAAGGAAGGAGATTATGTCAGACCATAGATAAAGTGGTCTCTATTTTTTGCATAAGCTTTTTGCCTTACACTAGATAAAGTAAAATCCTCACTTTTTGCTTTTCATATGAACTCACATCCCTCCATATTTCATTGTGACATTCTAGATTAGGCCATGTTTCTAGTTCACGTTTGAAGTATATCATATCAAATGATCTCTTGGGCAATGTCACTCATTTTAATATTTCTAATTGTAAAGGTTGCAAATTTCGAAAATTCATAGCATTTCCTTTTAATAAAAGTAAACATATTTCTCATGCTCCATTTGATCTTATACATTCCAATGTTTGGGGCCGTTCTTCTGTTTCTTCAAAGGAAGATCCTCATACTATGTTACATTCATTGATGATAATACTAGACATTGTTGGATTTTTCTCATGCACAAAAAATATGATTTCTATAGGATCTACTGCAATTTTTTTGCTATGGTTCAAACTCAAAATCAATCCAAAATCAAAGTTTTCTATGTTGATCAAAGAGGTGAGTATAAAGATAGTATCTTCCTAGATTTTCTTGCTTCAGAAGGAACTATCTTATAGTATGCTTTCATTGATGCATCTCAACAAAATGGAAGTTGAAAGAAAGCACAAACGCATACTTGAAATGGCTAAATTTATTCTCTTATCTTCTCGTGTTCCAAGTTTATTTTGGAAGGGAGTAATCTTAACTTCTATATATTTGATTAATAGAATTCCTACATTGTTAAATGGCAGATTTTCTCCTTATGAAAACTATTTGGAGTTCAACTTGATTATTATGAGCTTAAAGTATTTGGATGTACTTGTTTTGTCTTACTTCTTGAAACTAATTGCAAAATCTACATTTTGTGTATTTCTAGGGGTATGAAATTGAACAAAAAGGATATAAATGTTATGATCTTAGTGTAGCACCCCGCTACCTAGGCCCGCCAAGGCCAGGGATGTCGCCCCGTTTAAAGGACAATGGGTCTTTATAACTAGGTCATATAAATAAAATAGCATAATAAAAAAAATAATACTTTAACTTAAAATTTATTACATCCCAAGAATAAATCCATGAATTTCCAAAACAAATTCATAAGTAAAATTATCCACTCTCAACTCCCCAAAGCAACACATAAAAATAAATGACAACATTCTCTTCCAAGGCAGATAACACTAGCTACTCATTCCTACAGCAGGATCGACCTGAAAGCATGGTAAAAAGGTAATGAGACAGAAATCTCAATAAGTCCGTGTGTGCTTTGAATGTTCAGTGGAAATAATTCGTGAATGCAAAGTATAAAACATTTATAAAAGAAATACTGGCAAGCAATAAACATTAGTCAAAAGCAAGAGTGGTGTTTTGGCTTTTTCAACCATATATAATTAATAAAATCAATCACTCAAAAGAAATGATCATGGGTTACCACACGTTGGGCCCCATAACCGGTTAGAATACTGACACTTTGTGCAAACTGACAAAAAGGTAGGTGATCGGCCTACCGGACAAGATACTCTTCCTTCTCTATACCCAAACAACAACTGGGTGTCCATTTCGGCAAAACAAAGTCACTTGACTGAAAAATAAACAACTGTTAGCTCGGATCGACACGACCTACTGGACTGACATCTTATCCGGGAATGACTCACCCCTCAGAGGTGGCCACCTACTGAGAGACTCACCCTAACCCTTCCAAGATTAGTCCTAACAGTCCACCCTTATTGAGTATTCAACGACGGTTCCCACTTGGGAGAAAATGAATAAAACACCGTTCCACAAGGAAAAGCAATTAAGGGTTTCCAAAGTCTTTGTCAAAATCAATTTTGGAAAGAGTTTTGAGATTGAGTATATCTGCTTATTGATTTCCAAATAATTTGTTTGTTTGAAATAAGAAAGAAGTTAATCCTCAATTACCTTTGCAGAATTGAGTGTCCATGCACTCTACATTTGGCTTCCATAATTAAACATTTTACATCAATCAGGTTTTATGCAGGAGCTTACCTGATCCTTACTCATAATAAAAGGTCTTCAACAGCTGACCTAATCCCGCATGGGCAAATATAAACCATAATCAAACTTAAGCCAAAATCCACTTTCTCAATTTAAAACAACTTAACTCACTATTACCATGATCCTAGTATCCCAAGCTTTAAGGCCAAATAATAAATAAATAGGTTCATAAGCTAAGCCTAATTTGATATTTAAAATAATTAAGGTTTTGGGAAATAAGTACTAATAAGTTGAATGTTTGAATCTTGTTAAGAAAAATTTAGAGTTTATTTGATGAAGAGTCCTAGATGGTATTAGGTAAAACAATGATTTATTAATAATGTAGTTGTTAGAAAATAATTGATAACTAAAATTAGTTGAAAATAAATTTAATGAGTCTTGCTTGAAAAATAATAAATAAATTTTTAATGGGTTTTGATTAAAAGATAATAATTAAATTTTTAGTAATAAATATTTTACTAATTATGATTATTTCCATAAAAGGCTTTAGTTGGTTTCATTATTTTATATAATATCAACAGACACACACACACACACACACATTATTTTTCTAGCAAAAGCTATTATTTATTTGACTAAAATATCCTTATTATATATAATAATTCAAATCTACCCCTTCTAGGGTTTTTTTCGAAATTACTAGCAAAATCACATTATGAAATATTTTATTCATGAAATAAAAATTAGTTTAGGGACAACTAGGTCATGATCATGTTTCTATGGCTAATTACAATCATGAACATATACAATCTTTCAATTCATCAACTCATCCAAATCATGCATATAAGTATAGATCTAGACTTACTAAGGCATGATCTAACCTTTATTAGCATAAATATAATCATGGTTTTAATAATCACACAAGAATATAAATCCTATTCATCATAGATGACATAATCTCTAGCATATTTGATCATGGAGACATGCATTAAATATCAAAACATCATACAATCAACCAAGATAACCCATCCATGCATAAATCCCATCTCCAACATATTCATACATATATTCATGCTTCAATCTCAACTCATCACAACAATATATACTCAACCCTATTCATCATTCATCTTCTATCAACATCATCCTAGAGACATGAATCTAGAATTTAAAAAAATGGTTAAAAAGGCTTACTTGATTGATGAATACCTTGAAGGAGTTTCGAATGAATCTCAACCCCTAGATGTCTAAATCCGTCCAAAGAAGATGAAGGAAGCATGACCATGGAGAAGAAGCCATCTAGCCAAGAGAGAGGGAGTGTTCGGTTAAGAGAGAGAGAGAGAGAGAGAGAGAGGAGAGAAGAAGAAGAAAGTCCATTAGCATACTTAAACACATATATGTTCATTAGAGATTGAAGATTAGCGAAGATGAAATCGATTGAATAAACCTACTTTAAAGGTGTTCTTGAGCCTTCACAAAATTTTTGGTTTTTTATCCAAAAGTGCGAGTTAGATTTTAGAGTTTGATGTTAAAAATGGTATGGATGGATTCACGGTAGTGTATAGATAAAATCTAAAATTTTTAGAAGAAGTTTGAAGTGATTTGGAGAGGTATTAGGTGAAAGGAAGGAGTAGGTGTTCTTGGTGTACTATATGTTCTTGAAGGTTGAAGAGAATTGAGAGCTTTTGGATTGAAGGCTGCCGAATTTCTGCAGATTTAGGGTTGGCTGAATTGTTTGTAGGGTTTGGTAGATGATTTTTTGGTTTGGAAGGGAAAAGGAAAGGCTAGTTATTGAAATCATTGAAGAATATTTTTGGGAAGCAAATTTGGAAACTAAATATACAATAATATTTTTTATTATTGGAGAGCTTTTGGAATGCTACCATGGCCGAATTGTTGAGCAGAGTTTCGGCTAGATGAAAGCTGGTTGAAGGAGGCTAAGGGTGGCAAAAAATAAGGAGTATAATGGTGAAGGGAAGGTCTGGTTGTTTGAGGGATATTTTATGGAAGGTTGTTAAATTATGGTGGCTGGAATTTTGGTAACTAATCAAGCATAATTGCAGTAATTTTTTTGAAAATCTTTTAGGGCAGCCATGATTGGATTTTCGTGCAAAAGATTGAGGAAGACAATGGAGTTCAGTTCATGGCTGTTTAAGGGAAGACTGTACAGAAAATTGGAGGAGTTTTGGCTAGGGCTAAATAAGAAAACAAGGCTGGAAAAATCATTGCACAGAATTTCACAAGGCTGGAATTTTCTGGGCAGTTTTCGGCTGCCCTTTTCCAGTCGGCTTGAAGGGAGTTTGAAGGAGATTTTAGGGGTCTTTCAAGACTGGTTTCCATCCTTCTTCATGGAGGAAAAACGTGGCTAAGATGCTGAACAAAAACTGAAATGAAACAGCTTGGTTTCAGACCTCCAAAGCTGCGGTTTTGCCCAGGAATTTTTCTGGTTTTGCACAGCTTTTGTGCAGTCCGAAAATGGCCAGAAATATTCAGGTTTCAAACTGATCAAAAGGGCCATTTTCTGGCAGCATTTGGGAGGGAATAATGGCTAAGAATTTTGACACATTAAAGGCACAAGAAGTTGGAAAAATTTCAGTTCAATGCATGAAGGAAAATGAACCTAGTTAGAGTGAAGTTTTAGAGAGTTCACTAGGGAAATTAATTCACTTGAAATCCTTCTCCCTCTTCCATGGTTTCGATCCACAAGATATCTTTCTCCAAGACATTTTGAACCTTCAAAGCCACAACACATTGTTGGAATTTTTCTAGAATAAAATTGGTTTGAACAAATTGAACATCCTAATGGATTGAGAAATAGGAAAAATTAAGGATCAACAGAAAATGAATTCCCCTTAGGAATTTCGTGTAGGGTAAAAGAGTAGGATTATGATACTCCTATCATGTCTCTCTTAGGACAATATCTCTACCCTACTCCAAGCACCTAAGGCCGAAAGTAACACTTTCTAAGCAAAAATAAAATTTAATCAAACTAAAGCTCCTATGATTGAATTTGAACCCAAAACCTCAAGAATTAATTTCATAACTCTAACCACTAAACCACAACAACTCTTGTTCTTATTTTCTCTCTAAAAATATTTTCCTATTCAATCCTCAAGCTATCACCCTTTTTCCACCTCAAACAACTATTACCATTTTACCCTTCTCACTCAATAATCATAATCAAGCCCTCTAGACTATAAAACACAAATTCAATGCACATAAAATCATATAAAAATATATTTAAACATGCAATGAAATAGGGTATGCATCCCAATCCCCTTACTCTAAGGTTGGTTTTGACTGGGGTTTCACACTTATTGCTCAAAGGTTATAAATATCCAGAAATATTACCTCTCCAATGAAGTCCAATGTCATTTCCAATGTTACTAGCACACAACAAACTCAAACTCTTTGAAGGTATCCATCTCACACTAAACATCCTCATTCTTAACTTAAGGATTACAAAACAAACTTCTCTTCTTCACACATGTTATTTCTTACTTCTATTCATTCATTGTATGAGCCACTGAATTATGTATCTTGTTATCCAAATTGGCAACAAACTATGTGTAAAGAATTACATTGACTCAAAAAAAAAAAAAAAAAACATGTACTTAGGACATTGTTGAGCTTCTTAAAGAAAAAGTACTAATTGGATATAAATAGGTATACAAAGTTAAGACTAAAGTTGATGGATTTCTTGAAAAATATAATGTTCAATTGGTTGCAAAAGGATATACTCAAGAATATGGACTTGATCATGAAGAAACTTTTACTCTTGTAGCCAAAATGACATCTATACATACTTTAATTTATGTTGTAGCTAAAAAATAAGTAGAACATGTTTCAAATAGATGTAAATTAAGAATGCTTTCTTGAATGGTGGTTACGAGAAGAGGTTTATATGAAACTTCTCCCTGGATATACTGTTCCTCTTAGTCATATTTGTCATCTAACACGTGCTCTATATTGTCTTAAACAAGCACCCCATGCTTGGTTTAAAAACTTTGGTTGCATAGTAGAGCATGTTGATTTCTCCAATAGTGTTTTTTATTAAACTGTGTTCTATTCTAATTCTTCACATGATAGGATCTTGTTATCACTTTATGTTGATATGATTATCATATGGGATGATGACCAAGGCATTCTAGATTTAAAATGCCACCTTTATGAATAGTTTGAGATAAAAGATTTAGAAAATTTATGATTTTCTTAGGGCACTAAAGTGGCATACTCTGAAGAGGGTTTTTTTTTTTTTTTATCTCAATCCAAGTACACCAATAAAGTGATCTCCAGATTTAGATTCATTGACAATAAATGTGTTAATACTTTTCTGGAGATAAATATAAAATTGAAACCAACTGATAGGATGCCTCTGTTTGATCCTACTTTATATTGTCAGATTATAAGGTGTCTTATTTATCTTAATGTAACTCACTTCAATATTGTCTATGCTATTCAAGATGCCAATCAATTTGTTGTAACCCCTTGTATAATGCATTGGCTATTGTCTGAATCCTCAAATACTTGCATAGAACTCTATGTCATAGAATATTTTGTCTTTTTCTCTTTCTATGGAATTTAAAGTTTTGCTGAGTCGGATTGGGCAGGAGATGTTATATCCAATAAGTCTATTATAGGCTTTTGCATTTCTTTTGGAGGTTCTCTTATTCCTTGGAAAAGCAAGAAACAACATGTGGTTTCACAATCTAGTATAGAAGCTGAATATAAGGCTATGGCTGATATAATGGTAGAAGTTATTTAGATACGATGATTGTTGATAGATATAGGTGTTGTCTCATCTTCCCCCACCTTTTTATTTTGTGACAACCAGAATGCAAATTGTATAGAATTCTATTTTTCATGAGAGAACAAAGTATATAGAGATTGATTGCCACTTTGTTCGACATAAATTCTGAAATGGAACTATCCCTCTTCCTTATACTCCTCCTCATCTTTAATTTGCTGATTATTTTACCAAATCACATACCACTTCTCATTTTAAGTCATTTATTGGCAAACTCTCGATGTTCTCCTTACCCCATCATGAGTTTGATAGAGGAGAGGGAGTGATAGAAAATAAAATAATACAATCTAGTCATTTTGTATAGTTTAGAGGGTAGAATAGTCATTTTCCTTGTACAGTTGTCTTCCACTTCTCTATATATTGTGTAAATATCATTTTATAAAAGCAAATTGTACAGAACCAGTTACAGATTGTGCTTATTTTTTTAGTTTTTCTTTGATTTCTTCACTTGTAAATAGTTAACACATATAAAACATCTCCAATTACTCTTCAAAATGATCTATTTGAACAAAACATGACACGAAGACAGTATTTTTACCACTATAAGTGACCTTATGATCCATTAATTAATAGAAGATACCAATAGTTTTCTACCTTGTAGGCTTCTCCATACTTGGAATTAGAATGAAAGTGAACTAGATCAACTGGACTGGAAATGCTATCAATGTTCAGGGCTATCAGAAATGTCAAGAAGAAAGAAGGGGATCATTACCGTAGCTGCATAACATAACAAAAACATATTTGTTGCGAATGAATGTCTCGATGTGTTTGTGAACACATGGACACAAGTTTTTGTTGAATTGAAATTATTAGAGTAGCAAAAACATAGATCACAGATTGAATCTTAAACTCTTTTCTTTAAAGTATATAGCTCTGCCTAGAATATGCAACGCTGGAATTGCCTCTCACTTTTTCCATGGAGCAGTATCTGGAAATGCAGGGAAAACCACTGTATAATTGAGTGAGACACTGAGGGCTAGTTTGCGAGTTTAGGAGAGAAAAGAAAAGAAGGGAAACTTTAAGTTATGAGAGAAAAGAAAAGAAAAGAAGGTGATGTGATATATGTCTAAAGTTGTTTGGGAGTTGAGGAGAGAAAAGAAAAGAAGAGCACTTTTTTTATTTGGGAGTTTGGAGAGAAAAGAAATAATTACCTTTTATTTACTAAAATACCCTTTAAAAGTTTATAAATAAAATTGAGGACATGAAAGATAATAAAAATTAGAAAGTCTTTTGTAAATGTTAAATTTGTCAATTAAAGAAAAGAACTTAAAAGTTGTTTCTCTTCTTTCCATTTCTCTCCAATTTGGAGAGAAACGAATCTGGGTGTTGGAGTGATCCCATATCACTCCAATTCTCTCATTTTCTTCCCTAAAAAAACCTCTCAAATGTGAGAAGAGAATGGATTTCTCTCCAAATCCCTTCTCTTCTCTCCATTTTTCAACTCGCAAACTAGGCCTGAATCAGGTTGGCATTCTGAACTATCAATAATGCTGCTAAAAGGAACTAGAAACTGGCAATCATACCACTATCCTTTATAAACCAACTTATGTCTTTTCAAACTGAAGAGCAACAAAAAGGTAGGGTTCAAATAAAAAAGCAAGCATCAGAAGAAAATGAACAAAAAATGGTCATTTAACATTATCAACAATTCCAAAATTTGAGGAAGCAAACATGTAGACAATAGAATAAGTAGGAATCCATGACGCATAAGTAGATGTTAGAAACAAATCCTGTGTGTGCTAAGCATACCTCTTCTCGCATCTTTCTCTTGGCAACCTATGTGAGCTAACCAGAAAAGAGTGTCTCCATATGTTTATTAACCATATTGAGAATCTATTTTGTGATTATAAGAATATCATTGTGACAAACTCAAGATCACAAAGCTTCCTACAGCTTTTTTCTTTAAGGTTATAACACACAGTGTTGGGAAAATTTAAACCGGAATACTTAACAATAATAGGAAAAATGAACATGAAGAATAAAATAAGGTAGAAAAGATTTACGTAATTTGGCTTCTTTAACGAAGCTTACGTCCACGATGAAGATCACTACCACCAGGAGATTTACATGAGGTATTCTTAGTATTTTTACAAACCGTGTCTCGCATAACTCATACACTTATCTACCCCATATCATAGAACAAACCAAGACTTTTTCAAAATTTTATGACTCCACCTATATATAGGTATTAAGTTATAAGACTCCTAATCAATATAGATGTAGTAAGAGTAACTTCCTAATTCTAAATACATGAGACAATAGTTATTTCTTAGTTCTAAATACACTAAGAATATCTTTTTCAATTAAATCATTTTGTCCCAGTCAGATTAAGAATGTAAGACAAAACCCAATATACGGCATAGTCTGCAATATGCAAAACCAAAGCATCATTATTGTCATCCTTTCCATGAATGAAGACCAATATAGAGCAACGACCAGAATCCCACACTCTCCCTATCATTGCTGGAAATGCAGCCACTACTGCACCTGACGGGCAGAGAAATAGGGGAGCATGCTTCAATGGGGAAAAACAGGGGAAAAAAAAAACACAAGCCTTAAAGGCCGCACAGAAGCGTAAAGATCATACATTTGAGCGCTTTAAACCTACTAGGTTGAGTAGGAGTGGATTGAACGACAGGAATCGCTTCGTCTTGCCCACTTGAAAAAGCTTCTGGTTGATAACCCGCTAGCCTCCAACTCCGCCTTATTTACATGAACGCCAAGCTTTTCAGCTCTCAGAATATGCCACTGCCCAACTTCTAGTCGGTGAACACAATAGTGAAGAAGAACGGTCTCAAGTCTCCTTGATTCTCTTGCTATTGGTTAGCAAAGCTCCAAGGAGGAAAATAGAGGGTGAGGAGATGTGAGAGAGAGAGAGTTGCGTGAGAACCTCTAGTTGTTAGGGAGATTAATGTTTTTTCTTTTTACTAGAGACTTGTTTATTAGTCAGCCAAAACTAGGTCTTTCATTATCTGATAAACATATCCCCGAGATATCAAATTTCAAACATCCAAATGTTATCCTAAGAATAAGTTTGGCTAAACCCTAAACTCATCTGAACCGTATCTGGAAAAAATCCTACGATCCAAGCTATTGGGCCGAAATAATTTTATTATTTTTCTTGGACCCAAAAGGCCCAAAATAATAAATATTAATTATTTATTTTCTGGGCTTATAGAAATAACTCAATAAATAATTAATGAATCAAAATAATTAATCTTTAATTATTTATATCTTGAGCTTAAATAAATAACCCAATAAATAATTAAGTATTAATTATTTTCCCTTGGTTTAAGCCCAAGTTAATTTTCTAATTATTCAAACAAGACCTAGGTCCTGAATAATTAATTAACCAAATAAACCTGAAAATTAATTTATCTCAACTCCTAATTTTATTTTATTTATTTATTTTATTCCAATCTAATAATAAATTAGACACCCTGAATAAAATAAAATAAAATCCTCTTCAACTGAGACCAATTCCTCAACCCAAAATTAGTTAGGACTTACGGGCTATTCCGAGAACCAAAAAGACACATCGTCTTGGCTGCTAAAATGACCAAAATACCCCTGCTATATAAATAGCTGTATTTTGCATTTTAAATATTTCCTAATATCACCATAAAGAAATATTGACCACAAGGACAATGCTTCATTAACAAAGTCTCCGACCTACAGGTAAAATGACTAAAATACCCCTGTACACATCGCCGTACATTTAGAGAGGAAGAAGTGTACTAACACCCCTCTAAATGGCATCTACCATCCTTAGGCTTCTAGTCGAATGATCCACGACTTCCTGGAGTGTTTTCACTTTCCAATGGAGCTACTCTAAAGCAAACATCCAAGTCATGTTTCCCAAGGCCCTGGACCTTTTAGACCATTCGGACAACCACAAGGGGCGATATAGTGCAGAAACTATCTTGTACAAGTCTGTCTTAACTAACCAGTCACATATACCCAACATGCAAGTATATTGGCCCTACGATAGAACATCAACTATAGCAAATCAAAATATATGCTTCTGGCTTCACCAGACCACCAACTCATACTCAAGTCGTAGAGTACTAGTGCACGCTGTAGCGGTAGTAGTGTAGGTTTCTATCATATAATACTTTTAGAAACCACTACTACAGGTCCTGTCCTACGTATTCGAAATACGCTTATGTCATGAAGTGAGTGGACTACTCACTGGCTAAAAGTAAGCCATTCCCCATTTGGAATTCATAATATAATAACCTAAACACGATGAGATTCCCAGTCTCATCAATAGGTTAAGAACAAATGTTTATGTGTTAAATAACCTGTGATCCATACCTTACTGTGAAAGACCACCATTCACATGGATCACTTATTTAAACACAATGGGTCTGTTCCAAATGAAAATTGTGCACAAACAAAAAGTAAATTCACAACTAATTTCTGAAAATAAATTTTTTTTTATTAAAATATTCAATTTTACATCAGAAACATAGTCTAAGAGAGCATACAATCCAACAGCACCTAGATCAACAGTATATTTTTGAAACTACTTAGAACAATTGCCATCCATCTCATGAACTTAACATTCTGAGTTGAAGTAAGTACAAATGTCCACCAGATTACCTAAACACATGATAGTTTTTGCTGTGGTGTAAATCTAATTAGAGGCACTGAAAAAGGATTAAGACATTCCTTATCCTTGTCAAAACACAAGGATCTATCGGAACCACGAGCAGGCCAATAAATTACTCTATTCAAGAAAACCCCTTTGTAAAAATTAATTTGTCCAACCACACCTCCAAAATCCTGTTTCTGAACAATATATTTCAACTGTACAAAGAAACATATTTCCCTCATAATAAGGTCTATAGAGATGAATGATTTTATAGTGGCATGATTTTATAGTGAAACTTTAACAAGGATCAAAGGCCAAACTCATTTGGTACCAACGGTTGACATCATAATGGGAGGCTTTGAACCGTTGAGGCATGGAATTTGTGCATACCAGCCTAACATAGAATTATATATGTAGCAATCACGGTACTTGTGCCCTAACCAATAGCTAGTAGCACAAAGTAGCGAGCCATTTCAAGAGTTTAAAACTTCTATATGTTGGTGAAAACAAATAAGCGGTGTGAGAAGGGGCCTAATTGCACAAGAATCACCCGAGAGAGGAGAGGGACCAATTGGCACCCTACAATTTGGTCTGAGAATTTATGGCATTTTCTATTGACCAAGAACCCACACGTTGATTTGGTATTGAAGTGAAAAGCAAATATTGGGCCGGAAATGATACAAAGTCATTGCTTTGAGACCCATTTGAATTACAACAGTGATCTTCCTGGTTACTCTAGTAGAATAATGTCGTAGAGATCAGCATCGATGGCAATAATCTCTGTTGATGTTGGTGCTACTTCTGCTGCTTCTTCAGCAGAGCTATGAGAATTCTGGTTTTCCACGGAGGCACTTGCAGTTCTTGTATCAACTCCAATGCCAAATTCTTCTGCAACAAAGCAAACAGAAAATGGTGTTCCAATGTTGCCATTAGCAATGGCTAATGGGCCGGCCCGCCCCTTCATGGAGTGCGGGCCGGTCCTAGAGAGGGGCGGGCCGGTCCCTTAGCTCGTGGGCTTATTATTCTTTTTTTTTTCTCTTACTTAACACAATTTTTTAAAATTATAAAAAAATTACCTTGAAGTGGTGGGAGGTTTAGCTTAGACCCCTACATATTTTATTATTTAATAAAATAAAGATTACATAAGAGGGAGACTTGATGCATAAATCTCTTAAAAATATAATAAATATCCTAACAATAAAATTAAATATATAATATTACTTATCCTAAATTCTTAATTATAAAAATACTAAACTAACTACTTGATTCACCTCGTTCATCATTTGAGTCATCATCAATAATCCAAGAATTAGCCGTCCTATCTTCGGCTGCAAACCAACTACTACAATACACTAACATCTCCAAAGTTTGAGGAACCAATCGAGATCTTCTTGCATTGATTGTTCGAGCGCTTTCATTGAAGATGCTTTTCGATGGCACTGTAGAGATTGATGGTGTCAAAAGATCACGTGCCATTTTAGATAAAATGGGGTATTGACTTACATGAGCCTTCCACCAACTACAAATATCAAAATGTTGATCTTCATTTTCTATCAAGGGTTGCATCTCATAAATTGCAATCTCGTTGTAGGTGGTAGTCGATCTTTTTTTACGTTTCATAATACCCCATCGATTAAATACTGATGAAATTAAAGAGGTAGATTTTCGCGGAGGTTGAACGTGACTACTAGATGATGAAGCTGGCCTACTTAAACTAGGAGAATTAGAACAAGAAGACTCAAACTCATACAAATTATACATGTCAAATAAAGCTTTAGTTGTTTTATTTTTTATGTTTTTTATCATACATTGTTTAAGTGTTTGTGATTCATCAAAATCTAATGTTTCATATAAATATTCAATAATACTATGAAAACCAAGCGTCTTTACTCTAAGATCCATACATAATGCCATACAATATAAAATAGGAATATTTTTATAATATTTTTTATATTTTTCAAACATACTTCTTATAAAAAAATCATATTGGGGATGATACATATATTCACAATAAATATGTGCTACCTTAACAAGTGTTGGAAGAATATGATGATTAGTGGGATAATAGGATCCCGATAAAAGTTCAGTAGCTTCTTTGAAAGTAAATAAAAACGTTGAAAGTTCAGTACAATTTTCAAAATGAGTTTCAATTAATGGAGGTTGAAAATTATTACTATTACAAAATTCAATAAGTTGGTTTTGAAAAGGTATAACACTTTCAAACATATCTAAAGTTGAGTTCTATCTAGTTTTAGAATCTAATCTAATTTTTTTAAAAGATACACCTTATTCTTGGCATAATGCCTTAAAATTTTGTTGCATAGTTGAGGAGGTTTTAATAAATAAAACAATATTTCTAATTATAGTAACAATATCATCAATATATTTATATCCTTCTTTAATACACAAATTAAGTATATGACAAGCACACCTAGTATGAAATAAAATACCATTTAACATATGATTCATAGTATTTTTTAAAATTGTTATGGCGGAATTATTATTTGAAGCATTATATAAAGAAATAGAAATAATTTTATTTAAAATCCTATATTCACGACATGTTTGAGTAATCATTCTAGCTATACTATTACCTACATGAGGATATTCAAATAATTTAAAACAAATAATTCTTTTTTGTACTAACCAATCATGATCTATCCAATGACATGTAATACACAAATAAGATTCATTAGTAATTGCAGTCCAACCATCACAAGTAAGAGCAAATTTTCAATTACAAGAATCAAACATAACAATTAGATATTCTTTCATTTCTTTATATATCTTTATTACATCATTTTTTAATGTTGTTCTAGGAATTCTTTTCCATACTGGTTGACAATTATTTTGCAAATATTGTTCATAATGTGGATTTTCTGTAAAATTAAAAGGTAATTTAGTTTGAACAATCATTTTAACAAATGCACTTCTATTTTTTTTATGATCATATTGAAAATTACCAACAATTTGACCTCCTATAATACGTATTTGTTGTTGTTTAAGTAGATTTTCTAACCAATCATTATGTGACTTTTTCATATGTCTAACTAATGTTCCCGTCCCTCCTCCCTTCTCATGTGCATATACCACCCTACAAATTTTACATATTACCCTATCATTATCATTATCTTTTTCAAAAAGATTTCAAACTATAGATGTTTTTGCTTTAGTTGTAACATCCGTTATTTCAACATTATCCTTACCTATATTAGATTCATCAGAATTAATTGTTGGAGTTGATTGTGATTGTGAAACACTAACATTAGGCATACTAGGACCTTCATCTTCATTACCTATTTCATTATTTATTAAATTCAAAACTGGATCTATATTAAAATCAAAGTGTGCAGGTGATTGGGATGAAGAAAAATGATGATATTGATTTGGTCCATTATTTCTTAAAAAAAAAAAAACAAGCAATCAAAATTCAAATAAAAGTTCAAAAAAATAAAGTATTAACAAATAATGAAATAAGAGAATTGAAAAATATAAAAATAAATTAACTTAAAAATTAAACAAATAACTAAAACAAATAAACAATTAATAAAGCCAAAATATAAGAATGTAAGATTAAGAAAATACTAACTCGTTGATGACCAAGATTCAAGAATAACAATACTTTGTGGAGTTTTTTACTTCTTGTATACACTATTCCGCTACTCAACAATCTTCCAAAATATGAAGACTTTTTTGAAGAATTGAAAAAAATATAACACAAAAATAAATTATATTCTAATACTTTTTGTATAGAAAATAGAGAATTGGAGAGAGTTTGAGAGAATTGGAGAGTGTTTGATGAGTTTTTGGATGAATTGAGGGATATTTATAGAGTTTTGGGGGTTAAAAAAGAGAATATAACTCTTAGGGATCAAAATACAAAAAAAAAAAATATTTCAGCCATTAGGGGTGCTGGAATGCAATAAATAAAAATTGGAGAGCCGTTGGCAACGGCTCTCTCCAGCGGGCTAGGACCTAGGCCTGAACCGGTGCACAGTGAGCAGTTCGGTCCCGCGGGCTGAACCGGCCCACTGGCCATTGCTAGTTGCCATAGAAAGGAAACTGCAAAAACCGACAACAGAAGAAGGGCCGAGGTAGTTTAAAGGAACAAAGAAAAATCAATTGGAGAAATTTATATGAGAGTTCCACATATATTTTCATTGAGAAATCCCGGAAAAGGAAAAACAAAAGAGATATATCATCATTGATAAATAAATTCAAGGATCAAATAAATAACATTACCCTTCTTTTCCACAGCCATTTCCTTTTCTTTCATGAGATGAAGAATTTTCCATGGCCATTTAGGCATGATCTGTAGAAAAAGTTTCTCATTTTCTACTCAAAATATTCTTACTAAACAGAAAAGGATACAAAAATTTGAAGAACTCTTATTAGGAAATGGAGATGTTACTGTAAGTTGACGCTGAAATTTTGGCCATCGATTTGCACCTTGATGAACAAGACCCCAGCAAGATTCTTGAGAAAACTCTGCAAATTTGGTTAAAATGCATTTGCCTGACCAATTTATTTTTATTTGGTACTCCTTCACTTGTTATCTGTAGTTTATAATAATCTATACTCTTCTTGGAGTAATTTAGCAACAGAAGAATGGCTTTAGGAATGGAAAAAAGAAATGAAGAATACGAGATTATTTATCCCACAAGTAGGAATTAAATTTTCATTGCAAATTTATTACTTGATTTAACTAATTTATGTACTGGTGCAAGTAGAATAGAAATCTTTCCAAATCTAAAATTTTACTCTAATTTAAAATAATTATAATTTAAATAACTTTCGTTTTTCCAAAATTATTATATACTTACGACACATTATATTATTTCTTTAACCCTACTTAAATCGTATATTAATCCAAGTACACCCTAAATCTTGCAGTTACATGCCAATTTTTTGTTGATAAGCTTATTCAATAATTTTTTTTATTAGTCCTATAAATTGTCTACATGAACCAAAAATTTGAATGACAATTAATAATTTCAGGTTGATTATTAATAAGAATGAAAAGTATGGAGATTAGTAATTCAAATATGTCTGCTATGGTGATTCAAATCACATCAAGAGGAAATTATTATATTTAATACCTTAAAAAAATAAGTATAAAAGACACGTTTTAAAATACTCAAACTCTTCCAAAAATGATGTCAAAGGGAGAAAAACAAAATAAATAAACACGATTTGGATGGATGAATGGCTAGTTTAGTTGACAGCAAAGAAATTATGGAAGGAAAATCATTCATTTTCTTGGCCACAAAATATATGTGTGGAGAATATGAACAAAATAGTATTATAGTAATAAATTTTATTGTAATAGTTTTTTGTTTTATAATTGTATTTGAATACGGATTGAATTAATATGAATTTGTTAAAATTTAAATAAAATATAGTATAAATGTGAGGACTAATTATTAATGAGAGTAAGAAAATATGGTATGTTGTGAATATATAATAACTTTTTAGAAATGAAAATTATTTAAATTAATATTTTTAAATTGAAATTTTAATTTGAATTAAGAAGAGTTTCTTTCCAAGTATTGTTGTGTAATGAAAAAATAATTTGTCTTGTGTACCATTTTTTTTGTGGGTTTAGTTGAGAAATTTCTCCATCAAATGTCTGAATCAAAGGCAAAAATTTCATGGCAAAGATTTTTATTTTATTTTTTCCCTTGAGTTTGGAATAATATTTTCTTGGAATGATCACTGCCACTACAGGAATAGGAGTAAAGCAATGGCATAATGTGGGAGAAGAAAAATACCAGTGAAAAAAAAAAAACCTTAGCCGAAGCCTTATCACACACTCAATTTCATGACAGGTAGAGAAAGAGCCACACAAGCCAGAGGCCACCCCAGCTTTGGATTTCTCACTTCCTTCCAATTCCTCCCGGTTTGCTCTTCCCTCTTCAACCACACACTCCTTTAAACTTCCTTTTCATTCTCATCTCTCACTCCCTCTCTTTAACAGGCACAGAGAGAGAGACTGATAAGGCACTTCTAACATCAGCTGACCACTAGGGACATAAAAATCATATTGTTCTTCCACTCATAATTCGATTCTTCTTGAAAAACCAAGTTACAACCTTGCAAAGGTGAGAACTTTTCAATTTTCTGGAATAAAGTTTAGTTTTTTACACTTGGGTTCTTCTGTTTCTGTCATGCTTATTATTTATTGTCTGAATTTTTGTCTGTGAAATCCCACTGTTTGTTTTTCTGTTAGTTCTTGAAACTTCCGTTTGTAGAATAGAAAGTTCTTGGAATGAGATCGCAATTTTTGTGAGTTGAATTTTCTGAATAATGGCAGGTGCCTGACGTTTCAATTGTGCGGAGTTCTGTAGTGTAGTTGAGAAATTGACTTCTCTTGGTTGCTGCATTGAAGAATAGTTTTGTAGGGACTTTGTAGTGAGGTCCATGATAGCATTTATTAAGATTACATAAGGAACAATGGCTGCTATTGCTTCCCTGGTGAATTTGGGAAGCGTCTGCACGTGTTCTTCTCGGCAATTTGAAGGATCATTTTCATTGGTTAGGAGGGTTTCCTTTTGTAGCAATTTTAGGAGTTTTCGTAGAGTTTGGGTTGGGAAGAGATGGCGTTATGTGTCAGTTTGTAGATTCTCAGTTACCACTGATTATATTGCCGAGCCAGGGACTTCTATATCTTTAGATTCCACATTTAGAGGAAATACCGATGACGATGCTGATCTTGTACTTAAGCCTGCTCCAAAGCCTCAGTTGAAATCTGGTGGTAGTGCTGAATCCCTCTTGAGCATTGGCTCAGGTAATTGGGATGTATCCAAACCTAGTTCAGAGTCTGAGGATGAGAAAGATGATGATGAAGAACAGAGAAATAAAGTGATTGAATCACTTGGTGAGGTATTGGAGAAGGCAGAGAAGCTGGAAACAAGTAAGAAAGTTAACATACCAGTTAATAAATCTCCAGTAAATGGAAGTGCTGGCCAAAATAATGGTAAAGGAGTTGATCCTACAACCAGTGCCAATAAGAAGACTAAGACTTTGAAGAGCGTGTGGCGCAAGGGGAATCCAGTTGCCAGTGTACAGAAAGTTGTAAAGGAGCAGCCAAAGCAACAGCCAAGAGCTGATGGAACAGCAAAGACTGGAGCACAAGATGTTGCTTCATTAAGACCTCCTCAACCACCTCAGAAAGTTCAACCAAAGTTACAGGCAAAGCCTTCCGTTGCTCCTCCTCCTGTGGCTAAGAAACCTGTTATCTTGAAGGATATTGGAGCAGCTCCCAAGTCCTCTTCCACTGGTGCAAGTGGCTCTGTTGCAAAGACAAAAGAACACAAGCCAATATTGATTGACAAATTTGCTTCTAAGAAACCAGTGGTTGACCCTTTGATTGCTCAAGCTGTGTTAGGCCCTCCAAAACCAGGAAAGAGCCCTCCTCCTGGAAAGTTTAGGGATGAATTTCGTAAAAAAAGCGGTCCATCTGGAGGCCCGCGTAGGCGACTAGTTGACGATGAAGATGAGATTCACGATGAAGAGGCATCAGAGCTTGATGTTTCTATTCCTGGTGCTGCCACTGCGAGAAAAGGGAGAAAATGGTCTAAGGCTAGTCGCAGAGCTGCTCGACTTCAGGCAGCTAAAGATGCTGCTCCTGTTAGGGTAGAAATTCTGGAGGTTGCTGAGGAAGGCATGCTAACAGAGGAGTTGGCGTACAACTTGGCCATTAGTGAAGGCGAAATTCTAGGATATCTTTATTCAAAGGGAATAAAGCCTGATGGAGTACAAACTCTCAGCAAAGATATGGTGAAGATGATCTGTAAGGAATATGAGGTTGAAGTTATCGATGCTGCACCTGTCAAAGTGGAGGAAATGGCAAAGAAGAAAGAAATCCTCTATGAGGATGACTTGGACAGATTGGAAGATAGGCCTCCAATTCTTACTATAATGGGTCATGTGGATCATGGGAAAGTAAGTGGCAACTTCTTTTATTATTTATTATTTTGTTTATAATTTTATAAATAACATTTCTCTGTTGTTTCACATCACCTAGTATTTCCTGAAGTTATTATGGGCAGTACATCCCATATAAAGCTATTTGATGCATTTCTGGTGTTTTTTTGTTGGCAGACCACACTCTTGGATTACATACGGAAGAGCAAGGTATGAATTTTTATTTTTTATTTTTTTTAAATCTGGTATGTTGGGGGTACATGATTTTGTTTGTTTCGATGGGATAATGATATGCCAGAAAGTAGCTTGTACTGTCTTGTGCTCATAATAATTGGATTAGTTGGAAACTGAACTATAGTGGTACCTATTATAGGTAGCAGCATCCGAAGCAGGTGGAATTACTCAAGGCATTGGGGCATATAAGGTACAAGTACCTCTCGATGGCAGGCTACAAACTTGTGTTTTCCTTGACACTCCTGGCCATGAGGTAATTCCATTATTCATTACTGGTTCTCACTGCTCTTTTTGTGTGAGTTCTTTTAATCTTTATTGCAATTTCTTTCCAATATGTGCACACCTCTTACGAAGTTCATCATTAAGCTGAGTTTGAAAGAATATAACATGTTACCTGTTTCTATAGGCATTTGGGGCAATGAGAGCTCGTGGAGCAAGAGTCACTGACATTGCTGTCATAGTGGTTGCTGGTGATGATGGGATTCGGCCTCAAACAAATGAGGCCATTGCTCATGCCAAAGCAGCTGGGGTGCCAATTATTATTGCTATAAATAAGGTAAGCTAGCACTAGTCCTGATACTCTATTCTGCATTGGCTCTATGAACCATTGATTCTCAGTTCACATTTCCTAATATCTATAAAGAATTTGGTTTCCCCCAATGCTTCTAGATTGATAAGGATGGAGCTAATCCCGAGAGAGTCATGCAAGACCTTTCTTCAATTGGTTTGATGCCAGAAGACTGGGGTGGTGACACCCCAATGGTTAAGGTGCTGAAACTGTTTCAGGTGTTGGACTTTTATCTTTAGTGATGCTTTAGTTTTTTCATTGCTAATTATCTCTCATTCCTCTTTAACAGATCAGTGCTCTTAAGGGGGAGAACATTGATGATTTGTTGGAAACTATAATGCTTGTTGCTGAGGTAGGGTAGTTTTATTTTTGCTCAACTTGTTCAATTTAGCTCTCTTCTTAGAGTGAGCAGCCATATTGTCCTGGTCATCGTAGTCGTTAGGAGTGTCTAACGTCTTAGGCCTTGCATTGGTAAATGTCCCGTGTCTTCCTACTTGTATTCTTATCCCCTTATCTACATGGTCTATATGCTCAATGATTATGGATTCGTATAGCCCTGAAATTTTGCAATAGATGTAACAAATTTCTCTCAAACCAGTCCTGTGCTATAACACCTCCTTGCATTCTGACCACCATGGTTGTTCTCTGCTCTGGGGATGTCATGATATTGATATTCCAAAAGTATCATCATACATGACTTGGAAAGTGGCTTCTTTGTATTCCTGAACGTTGTTCATGTTACATCTCCTGTGTTGTAACTTTCAGCCTTCTCTTTTCGTAGTTGCAAGAGCTGAAGGCTAATCCTCATAGAAATGCAAGGGGCACAGTAATTGAGGCTGGTCTTGATAAATCTAAAGGACCTGTAGCTTCATTCATAGTGCAGAATGGCACACTGAGAAGAGGAGATGTAGTAGCTTGTGGAGAAGCTTTTGGAAAGGTTCGTAGATAAGAGCTGAAGTGTTTGGCTTTCATTAAAATGATTTGTATTTTGTAGTTTTACCTATGTCTTGGAATTGGGGTGCTTAGAGAATGCTTGGATGCACTCATGTTGTACCAATACCTGATGAACTTTCCAATTTTTGTGTCATGGCAGGTGAGGGCTTTATTTGATGATAAAGGGAAGCGTGCTGATGAAGCAGGGCCTTCAATACCTGTGCAAGTATGAGACTCAGTAATTTTATTTCTCTGTTATCTATTTAATGCTAATTCCTAATCTCTGTGCTTCATGTATCTTCATATTAAATTTGGAGATAACAGAACATTCCATTATCTCCGACCTACCTCGTAGAATGCTAAAATAAGAACATGTCTTGTTGAATGGTCTCATTCTAGTAAGCTGCGATTGGCTCTTCCAATCATTTCTAACTTGCTGATGGCATATACTTTCTATCGTGGGTCTAGTGGCCAACTTGTTTGCTTTCCCTACTTCTCACGCTAGATGGTATTTTCTGTAAAACTAGTTCTTTTTCCTTCAAATAACGTGTAATCTGCCATTGTGAGTTCCTCTTTGAATAGAACAACCTCAGAATGTCAAATTGATTTCTGAAATTCTTTTTTCTTTTCAGTTGACTTTGTCCGAAGTTATTTTCATGCCTCTTCCCTGAATTCTTGTTTAATGTTGCTTCAATGCATGAACAGGTCATTGGATTGAATAATGTCCCTTTAGCGGGTGATGAGTTTGAAGTTGTTGACTCCCTCAATATTGCTCGTGAAAAGGCAGAGTCACGGGCTGAGTTTTTGAGAAATGAACGTATATCAGCAAAAGCTGGAGATGGAAAGGTTACACTTTCTTCCTTTGCTTCTGCTGTTTCGGCAGGAAAGCATACTGGGTTGGACTTGCACCAGTTGAATATTATTCTGAAGGTTGATGTTCAGGTATGTTTATCTGTTCTGCTATCGCCAATGTAAGAGATAGTTTTGCATTTGATTTAGAATATTTTATGTTTTTGTAGTCATATAAAGTGTAGTAGTGGTATGTGCTAAAAGCATTTATGCCTTTGTCATACCATTTTAGTTTTAAGTGCATGCAATTGGTTTTCTTGGCAATCATCTTCAAATAAGAGAAACCTCTCCTTGTGGGGTAAGCAATTGGTTTCTTGGCAATCATCTTTGGATAAGAGAAACCTTTCCCTGTGGGCTGAGGTTTTCACAAAAAATATAAGTTATTGAACCCCTGCAATGACTTAACATGCCTATGTCAAGGTAATTAAACTGTAAAATTGGAAGTGGATGAATTTGGGTATGAACATTTGGTGGAATGATTTGACCATTTTGAGGAATTGCCTGAGGAGGGGGAAAAATAAAGTATTTTTTGCAACATGGTTTGACTAGAAGTAACTTGTTTCCCTGAGTGGTGGAATTTGGGAAGAGGACAGAAATCAATATCTGATAATTGCAGTGAGATTGGAAGAAGCCTATATAATCAGCAATTGACATGTTGATTATCTCTAAATGAAGTTGAAAGGAGAAATAATATTACAGAGTTGTTTGATTTTGTTGTAAACCTGTCTGCTCTATAATTCTCATAGGTATGGGAAGACACTTGGTTATTTGCTATGGTGCTTTTGTTTCATTAGTGCTTTCCCCTTTTGTTTGGATTTGTTTGAAAACCTTAGTGGTTCTTGTTATGACTCATGAACATTAACTGCATGTGCATGCTTGTGTATATACGTGCATACTCAAGATCTCTTTTATCAAATTAAACACACTTTTCTTTTTACTAAAATTTACTTGGAGATTTTTTAACTTTTTTTGGCAAAAGTTATTGGTCCTGTCCGTTTGCATTTCTCTAACTTTCTTAATCATGTTCAGGGATCCATTGAGGCTGTAAGGCAAGCTCTTCGGGTCCTTCCACAAGATAATGTGACTCTGAAGTTCTTGTTGCAAGCAGCTGGGGATGTAAGCACCAGTGATGTTGATCTTGCTGTGGCAAGTAAAGCCATTATTTTTGGGTTTAATGTCAGAGCTCCTGGTTCAGTGAAGAGCTATGCAGATAACAGGAATGTTGAGATTCGGCTTTACAGAGTCATATATGAGCTTGTTGATGATGTGCGAAATGCAATGGAGGGACTCCTGGAGCGTGTTGAGGTAAACAATATAACTGTAAAGTCTAAATATGGATTTTTCTATTACTTTTTTCTCTCTTTTTCTATGTTAATGATAATATGGAAACAAACTTGGTGGAGAATCTGGCGTTGATTATCAGGTATTCACTTTGGCAGTGGTCACATTCTGGGTAAAGACACTTGTCTGCAAATATTCTCAGATTAAGGCTGAGGAACTTCATAAGTTTTGTCCTTGCGGCTTTGTTCCCTGTTGTCCATAAAAATATAAAGGAAAGATCCCGGGGGGGGGGGGGGGTGGGGCGGGAGGTACAACCTATGAAAGAAGAAAAATTAAAGACGAAAGATGAAATACAAAAATGAGTACACTCTGGAAGCTACAAGCCTTTGAGAATGTGTTTAGAAAAAAACTCCTGGAGGATATTAGACTATTCAATTCCTCCTTGCCTTTGAAAATGTGTGCCAAGTAGAAAAGATTATTAATTTATTGATTCAATCAAATTTTGAAGGTACTTCTCCTAAGCCTTAAATGTTGATCACATTGCATGTATGGCCAACATGCCAATAATGGTAAAAACTTGATGATTTGTTCTTTGTAGGAGCAAGTGCCAATTGGTTCAGCAGAAGTACGGGCTGTATTCAGCAGTGGGAGTGGTCGTGTTGCTGGATGCATGGTAACTGAAGGGAAAGTAGTGAAAGAGTGTGGAATTCGGGCTCTGAGAAATGGAAAAGAAGTCTATGTTGGTGTAGTTGATTCTTTACGACGGGTTAAGGAGATTGTGAAAGAGGTACATCCCTACATTTTTCTTCTGTTTCTATTATGGATTATTCAATTGTTTCTCAGGAACAATGAACATTTGATAAGCTACTTGTTAATGTGATGTATTTGGGCTTACATGATACTCTGTGTTTGTATTGTTTGATCTTTGTTCATTTTTCTTAGTGTGGTAATTGTTAGGCATTTCAGGGGAGACTTCTTGTTTTGTTGATAAATTACTCATATGATGTTTAATTTCAGACTTCAAAGTGCCATTGAAGCTTTGATCTGGACATGGGTTATTCATTCACCATTAACACCCCCCACCACCCTCTCCTTTTCTTTTTCTCTCCTGCCAATGTACTTTGCTGGATGATGTTGAATGCTTCCATGGATTGAGAATTAGGTTTATAATTTCTTTGGAAGTGTGATATTTGGTTCTTTTTGGGTTAAAAAATGGAAAAGATGGAACAGTTCCAAATCAAAGAAATTGAATGTGGAAGACAAATCTGATCCATGTGATAGAAGTTCATGGTGACTAGATAAACCAGGATTTGACCATGGCATGACCCTCTTGAGGCATCCTCTAAATTCTGACTGAATCTGCTTCTTGGATAGAAGGACTAAGAGCCTTTTGTGAGTCTTTGACCCTGAAAGTTCACATGTTTGAGAAAAGACTTGTGTGCTATGATCTGAAATTCCTATCTTCGATCCAAATGTGGGTACGTGTGCATTCAATAGATTATTTACTTTTCAGGCAATTGTATTGGACCATAAAAGTGTCGAGATCACTCATGGATTGGATAAGTGAACTTTGCTGGATACCAACAGCACAACTTGGCTTGTTCCTCTTTGTTCTTATTATTGGACTGTCAGGGACACTTCTTGTAGCTTATTCAGTTTCACACAAGTGATTATTTAGGGTGTAAGTAGATAGCAATTTGTTTAAGTTGAGTTTGTGAGAATATAACAAAAAATTATTAAATATATGGAGTGAGGTGGGGTTCAAAGTAGGGCTAAAGAGAGACTATGATATGTTGTGAGTGTATGACCGTTCTCGAAAAATGAAAGTATATAAAATACAAATTTTTTAAATTAAATTAATTTTGGATTGGGATGAGAATCCCGATCCAAATACACCCTTAATTTCATATGAAATTCTTTTGCAGAATTGTAGCCAACAAAAATTGTTCAAAGTTTTGCCTTAGTTAGAATCTTTGTTTTTCTTCTCTAGATTTTGGATCCTGATGGTGGTGGAGGAATGTTGTTGGAATATAAGATTCTACCTTTCTTTCAAAGCTTAGTTGGGAAAATAAGAAAACTTTGAAATGGAAGATTTAATTTGAACTGACCTTTTTGGATTAAAACCGTTTGAAAACTTGAAAATAGTTTTATGGTGCAAAATAGCTAATGTTGAGGGAACATACCTACAGTAGAAAGCTTTTCTTGATGCGTGAAACAAATTATTATTGAAAAAATTGGGTAAACAAGTTGGGAAGAGGAGATATAAGAATTACTGGTCTAGTTCTGTCATGTAGATTTTCTGAAAATTGCAGACTTCAGAGTCAGCAAAAGATTTTGATGATCTCAAAGTACTGTCATTTTTTTTGCGCAATCTTGAAATGCATTATGTTACCCTGTTGACAGGTAAATGCTGGACTAGAGTGTGGAATTGGAGTAGAGGACTTTGACGACTGGGAGGAAGGAGATGCTCTTGAGTTCTTCAACACTGTGCAAAAGAAACGAACACTAGAGGAGGCATCAGCCTCAATGGTAGCAGCAATTGAAGAAGCTGGATTTGGGCTGTAAAAAAGGCAACTAAACTGTTCTTCCCGTGAACCACATGCTTGATTTTTTCATGATAAGATTCTTCTTGCACCTGGTCTTAATAATGCCAAAGGCTGCATAAGCCAGCCGCACCAAGTGGAAGAGGACTCGCTAATTAACCGGGATGCACCTTGCCATAGATCTGAGCTTCAGAGACTTGGCCCTTTTGTTGTATGTTGTTACCTTGTACATAGTGATACATAGCTCCTTTTTTTGTAGAGAGAGAGCCAGGATCGACCATTTATTTAAAACAGCTCATGGTTCAGTGATAAGAATCTTGTAACAGTACATTACAGCATGAAATGGAAAAGGAAAAAGAATACGACGCTCCAAATTTTATGCATTTTCTTGATTTCTCTCATGGATACTCCTTGCCATAGATCCGAGCTTCAGAGATTTGGCCCTTTTGTTGTATGTTGTTACATTGTACATAGTGATACATAGCTCCTTTTTTTGTAGAGAGAGCCAGGATCGACCATTTATTTAAAACAGCTCATGATTCAGTGACAAGAACACTTGCAACAGTACATTACAGCATGAAATGGAAAAGGAAAAAGAATACGATGCTCCAAATTTGATGCATTTTCCTGATTTCTTTCATGGGGAGAGAGAGTGCTTGTGTGTCCTGTCTGTGTCTGTGTTTTTTTTAATTTATAAATTTATAAATAAGATATATGATAACTCTTTCCAGATATCATAAAAGTTGCTGTCACTGAAAACAGAAAACAGAGATAAAAGAACAAGCTCAGAATTTTATCACAATGTTATCTTACTATTCCTTTTTGATTTCCATTTTCCTTTCATGTGTATAATTTATCTTTTCGAGGACAGGAAGCTAACCCAAAGGCTGTCTGCTAATTCCCTTCTTGAGGACTCAGGTTGCTTTGTCTTAGATGCTCACTATATGCAATGCTTATCACACTTTCCCCTCCCAGGAATAGTCTAGGATTGTTTAACAAAATGTTCAAACCCAAGGTCCTAGTGGTATTCAGTTCAGATATTATTATGGTAATGGAATGCCCAAACAAACATTCAGGTATAGGACATCGATACTTGTATTCTTGGAGCTTCACAAATTTAATACAAGCTGCTATTGCAATTTGATGCCTCTGTGCTTGCAGCTGGTGGAGAACTGATTCATTGGCAGCTAAATCATGGCTTTTCCCTGTTTTAGCTCGCCTTTAATTTCATAGGGGGTCAATGTTTATAGAAATTGGTTTCTAACTTGGGATATCAATGTATGTCAATTTGCTGTAGTTACCCATATTCTGAAGGTGAAATACATTATTTGGCGGCTAATTTTTACTGCTCAAACGGCAAGAGCTTATTGTACACACCAAGAAAAGATTCCTAAAGAAATAGAAACCAAGACAGCTTCTCTTTCACCCCTACTACAAAAGATGGTGAAGAGAGGCAAGACGAAGTTTCTTGAGAACTAGGGCTTTTCACTGCCCATAAAAAGCAGTAAAAAATTCAGCCTCACTAGGGAAGAAAAAAAGTAGAATGTTGATAAGAGAAAGTTGGCAGAATAGCCTCACAACCTTGGTCGAAAAAGTGCCACTTCACAAAGGAGGGCAAGCACAGTAACAAAAATAAGGTGATCTGTGCTTTTATTTGCTTATAATTCTGCAGCCAGAGAAAGACCACTAAGCGAAGGGAGAACCTTCATGATATCGAACTCGAGCTCTTGAACTGTCATAAGCTGAAGAAAAGATTGATACATAAGCCTCTTCCTCATTGATAGTGTCAAGAATTTTGGTCAAAGGACGCTTTATCACAGAGATGATTTTTGGAGGAGCAACTTCTGTTACAAACCTCACTTTCTGAATTTGGGCCATTTTTGAGTTCAGGCCAAAAAGAAGAGTTTTTGAGAAATGGCTTGCAGAGAAGAAGAGTATTGTGGCCTATTTATAGAGGCAGCCATCCTTGTAACGTGCTTTGTACGTTGTTGCCTGAAAAAACTGAACTGCCGCCTCTAGCTTTTTGTATTAAAAGCTTGACCTTGTCTTAGGTGAAGAGAAAGACTGTACCAAGAGAAACATGACACTCGAACATCATGGCTGGCTTTGCCAGAAGGGGACCAAAAATCTTGATAAGATTTTCATTTAAGTTGGTCCTAATCTATCATAGTCCCCAGGAAGGTTCAAAATCACCTGACTTTTCCACGAAAACTTAGTCAATCTTGTCTTGCTAGGCATCAAAATTAAGGGTGTATTTAGACAAGAAAAATTTCAGTTCAATTAGAACTATGAGGAAGGGAATTCATGCTTGACCAGTATCCCCCCTCGCCCTTCCATCCGTGGTTCTATTTCTAAGCCTTGTTCAGGCCATTGGAGATGGCTCTGTCATAATCTAGTTTTATCATCTTTTTCTGTGGGTTCTATCATCATCTGCCTCTGACGAAAGAACTCTAATCAGAGTCCACTCAATTCCAACACAACAGTACTGAACTCGTGGAGAAAATTTCACTATAACGTGATGTTTCAGGTGAGTGACAAATCAAGAAATTTCCTCGAAGGAGCTGCAGGAAAGGACCATCTTCAGTCGTCTGGCAATGTCAAGTTTTAGCTTCACTTTCAGCTGATTTCATCACCTTCTTCTTTAGGTAACAAACTAATAATTAAGCCTGTTTAAGCACAGCATATTCCAGTTCCTTTAAGTTTCAATAAAACAGAAACAGCAATTTGCGGCAAAGAATTCACTAGTAGCATTCAATAATGTAGGGCAATGGCTATTGAAGGAGCTGCTGGACCATGAAGATGTGGCCTTAGTACCCTTTTCTCTTCACACCTCAAAATTTATCCAAATGGAGGGGACCAAACTACCATTCATTTGTGGCTTCTTACTAATGTATATGATGTTTCTATTATACTAATCAAGAACAGATTAATTACAGACACGACAAGGCAGTACTTGTTTTGCCTTGACTGATGGGCACTTGAAGTGGCCGAGATTCTTTTGAGAAACATAAAGCAAGAACTGAGTTCTTGAAGAAATAGTCAATACAAGCTACAAGTACATGTCCTCCATAAAGTATATTGCATGTACAACAGAGATTTACATGGCATTGCTATATGATCCAAGCATTGGTGATTGTAAAATTGAGTTAATATGATCTAAATTCTGATTAATGGTGCCAAGCTTGCTTGATTCACCACTCCTCCCCTCCCCCTCCCTCCACACACACACGCACCAATCGCTAGATCAAGTTCATTAAAGCTCAAGCTTGTTCGCGCTCGAATTCAATATTATCTAAGATGTAGGTAAGGTAAGGGAAAGTCCAGCTAGAGAGAATTTTTCATGGACCATTAGAAAAAGCACCTATCTGCATATGCAGAGCTCCAAAGTTTTGATGTAGAACTGAGAACTTCTTCAAGCGAAATTAGATCTTGGTCACCATCTTACACTTGTTCCCAGCTGGAATACAAGAAAATGAGATTAAATTCATGATTTTTTTTTTCTTTTTGTGTTGATCAATGCAATGAGAAGTCTTTTATTCTCATCCAGCAAGAAACACAAGAAGAAAAGTCTCCATTTTGCATTTCTGGGCATAGGTGATGTTTCGTTTGCACAAGCTATGGACTAAGGAGCTTTCCTGATAGTTGTATGCTGCAAGGTAGGCCAAGTTAGCTTGCCTGATTTATGCAACCTCACATTGATGTAAACATAACGTCAATTATATGTTATATTTGTAAATAATATTTTATTAATTTATATAAATAATTATACTTTTTATGTACTTATCAGATCTCAATCATATGTTTAAAATTATTAATAAATATATAATACAATTCATATTCCCTCCGCTTCAAAAAACTTGTTTACGAAGTCTTTTGCACACAGATTAAAAGTGTTAAAAACATTACTACAATTTAGATAAAATTCATATTCTATCTATATTAAAAATATGATAGCTATTGGTTGGTAAAAATTCCTAAGAAGCAAGAAGAAAGAAGAATTTTAGAAAATTGTGCAGTTGACTTAGAATAAATTAAGGTAAAATAAAAAAAAAACTAATCATTAGTTTTAGAAATATGTACATGAATAAGTATTTGGAAACAAAACAAAAAAAATTTCATAAAAAAGTATTTTGAAACGACAAGAGTACTATTAACTGATATTACTATTAAGAAATTAAAAAGATATGTCTTAATCATTCTGAAATGAAACAAAAGCAAAAATCTATCGTAATTGATTGTAACTTATGATAATAAGTCTAGTCTCCTTTTTTGAATTTGCAAAAAGGTAGAGGGACTTGATAGGGAAAACTCTGCCATCAAATTTATGCAGTTTTGGTATACAGTTCTTCTCCAGCCCAAGTGTGCAATTGCAAGTACTATTCTTCCCTGAAACTGTTGGAAGAAATTGGTATAATCCAAGCATATGCCAACCCTCTGCAAGACCCCTATTGTTTACTCTTGATTTCTTGTTCTCACCCATTGGTATCCTTTGGCAACCCTGTTAACTCTATATTGATGCTCTTGTTTGATCAAGTGATTTATAATGGTGAAAAATACTATGTTATTGTTATGCACAATATTTTTGAAAAAAAATCCATACAAAGATTGTAGACATGAAAATTTTGGTACATTGGTGAATGCAATAGTCACAAAAATAGTTTGTGCACAAAAAGAATGTGAAAGTGGTAAATGGCGAATCCAAGTAGAGATATTTTTAAGCGGTAAGACAAAAAAAATTGAGTAACATTAGTATCATTTCTTGTTAATTTATATCGTAATATGTAAATAATAACTATTTCTATATATTCATGTTGTGTTTGATCATTAAAAAAATATAATTTGAATTCTTTTTACATAAAAAAAAAAACAGAAAAGAGGAATAGTTAGCCATTAGACTTTTAAAAATAAGATACTTTTATAACCATATCCTTGCAAATGTTATAAAGTGGTCAATCGTATCCTTTTGCTAAATACTAAATAGTCAATTCTAAAATAACTAATAATAAAAATTTTATAATTTCAGATAATATTTTAAATTTATGAAAGACTTAACTAAAAGCGAGATTATTTTTTATACTTTGTTCCTTTCTATAATCATTATTCAAATAATATTGGTATTATACAAGAATATATATAATATATATATTAAAAATAATACTAGATTAGTTACACTATTTAACTAATATTTTATATATTAGAGTTCGTATCAAATATCAAACCAATAATCCGTCATATGATACCTAGAGATTGAAAAGAGAACTTTGTAGGTTCGTTTCATTTTTGAGTTCAAATGAATTTAGAATATTCGCTTGTAAATTTTTTTATTTTTTAATTTTCGTTGTTAAAATTAAGAATGGCACCTTTTGTTATTATTAACAAATTACGGGTCAAACTTACAAAATTTTCTCCAACACGTGATGAAAGTCGTGCAGGTAGCAAAATTAAAATATCATTCGTTCCAAAAATTATATTTACCAAATAAAAAAATTAATAAACAAATAAAATCTTCTGCTTTTGTCCCTCCCGGTCTAGAAATTTGAAATTTCAAAAGGTTAACGGTCGTTTTTCGCCAATAACGGCGAACATGAAGTGCATCGTCTTGAAACGAAATCAACCCTTCTCAAAGGAAACTTTCGATCTTTCAAACCCTTCTCGCTCTAAGGATTAAAAAGCATTTGAAATCCCTTTTTCTCTTTTTCTAAAGACTCTGTTGTAGTATTTGATTACCGCATTCATTTTTTCAATTCAAACTGTTTCTTTGAATTAACCTCATATATAATATATCTCAATGGCTGCCGATCAGTGGAATGACCCACTTCTTATTACTGATGCTTGTATTCAGCAGCAACTCTCTCAAGATCACAGTAAGCTTTCGATGTATGTTCTGGTTTCTTGAATTTTTGTATCTGGGATTTTTGTTTTTATATGTTTGTAGAATTGGCAGGCCCTTTACAAGCTTTGTATAGCTCAAGAACTTCACTAATGGCCGAGGCAGATCCGAGTGATTTTAGTCCTAACTCAGTTCAAGGTACTGTTTATGCAATCTAAAATCTTGATAATTCGTGTAGTGTTGTCGGATTTTAAAGAATTGTACTAATAGGAAACAAACAAATGTTTTGCCTTGAATTTGTTAAATGATTATAAAATGTAACCCCGTTTGATTTTTTTTTACTTCTCCACTTAAAGTAGGACATTGGATTTGACTATATATAATTGAACATTTTGCTTAAAGAGGGAGATTGGATTTGGTCTTGTTTTAGATAATTGTTGGCTGAATGGAATCTTAGAACGAACTTATGCTGGGACTTCCTGTGACACAATTGCAGAGAATGTGATTGATGGTATGAATTAATAAGGTCATTCAGGTTCTGTTAGGGTGGTTTTGGAATTGTTCAAGTAACTAAGATACTTTATGTTGTTAGGTAGGGCAATGTTGGGATTTTCCTTAACATCACCTGATTTGGTGATATGTGCTGGGTCTCCTGATATTCCCAGAAAGAGCTATGAAGATTTACCTGATTGCTTGAAAGGCACCTCCACTGTAGTCTCTTTGGAAAATGGAATCAAGGGCTCTGAAATAAAGGTGTCCCTTGAGATCCCTAAAGCGGAAGACTTCTCAACATTTTGGGGAGCATCCGAGGAAAATAATGTGTCTCAAGAAGCTTATTTTGAGCTTCCTCATCCACCACTGACCGACAAAGAGTCACCTGAACACGCAATGCCTTTGATAAGCATTAATGTTGGCTGCATGGATAGCACTGTTTTGCCTGGAGGAGTAAAGTTTTCAGGGGACAAATATTTTATTGGGGGTGATACCATGAGGACTGACATTGCAATCAGAGAAAGTGAAGATAATAACCTTTATCAAAGTGCCCGAGTTGGAAACTTCACCTATAGTTTCAAGACCATAGGGCCAGGGTTCTACAGGGTTGATCTACATTTTGCAGAGATTGAATTTTCTGATGGCCCTCCTGGGATGAGAGTATTTGACGTTTACATACAAGGACAGAAGGTGAGAAGCCAGAAAATGATGAAGGAACACATTTTCATGTTGAAAAAGAATTAGATCATAATGTCATCACAAGTCACAACTTTGATATATGCTGATTAGATTATTATTATTTTTTTTTTTTGGGGGGGCTTAGGTCATATCCCGCTTGGACATTTATGCTCGTGTTGGTGGCAATAGACCCCTGTTGATATCAGACATTAAAACTCAAGTTGATGGTGAAGAAGGATTATCAATTAACTTTGAAGGAGTAGATAAAAACCCAATTGTTTGTGGAATTTCCATAAAGAAGGATGTTGATGTTGGTAAGTTGGAAAATATTCTCTACAGTTCTCATCTTTGAAGACCTATTTAAATTCTAAGGCACTAGTCTTTTTCATTTCTTGATGAATATGTTGTTTGACTTGGATGTCAGGATCTACAGAAGTTGAACTTCCTAAACTAATGGGAATACCTCAGATGCCACTCCACGAATCGCCTAAAGTATTATAAGTTGTCAAAGCCAATTTGAGTGTTTCTTAAAGAATTTACTTAGATTCATAGCCATTCATTCATAATCTATGTCGTTTTCATCATGGTATTGTCTAGGAAATTGGTAATGATACTGTGGATGGAGATTTCCTCAGTTTTCACCTTGAGCATGAATACCAGAAAAAGGAACTTATAGAGACAAAGCAAGCCCTTGAAGAACTAAAAAAGGAGAATGCTTCAAAGACCAGAGAATGTCAGGAGGCTTGGAGGTCCTTGAAGGAGCTTCAGAATGAGCTCATGCGCAAGTCAATGCATGTTGGATCACTGGGTACAGGATTTTCTCAACTGATTGGTTTTATGCATTTTGGTTCCCATGGTATGTGTATCTAAGCAGGAAATATTGTGTTTGAAGATATTAAAAAAAAAAAAAATCAACTAATGCTTAATAGTTCATCAGTAAAATGTAGTATTTATGTTTTTCCAAAAGAGGTTTGCTCTGTCAATGAATCAAATTAAGATCCAAGAGATAGACAACGTGAAGAGCCCATCAAACCAAATTTGAATATGCTAAAATATTTTATTCCAACAGATCATGAGGATAATAATGTTCTGATTTCAAAATCTTGCTAGACCCTGTACTGCCTTGTTTGTCAGAATTGAAAGCCAGTTATAATGCCTGGTGATTCTTTTCAAGTTACTTCTAGTACTAGAAATTGCAGCACATCATAGTAGAACATTCAATAACTATAATTTTTTAACAGTTCAGACTGCATTCAGTATTCAGTGTTTACAATACTTCATTTTCACGTTTTAGGATCCTTGTCATGTTATTAACATTATTAGCATCAATTGTTAAAAACTTATCCATTATTCGTACAATGTAATTTTGCTATTGAATGATGAAGAATTTTACCTTTAACACTTTTCATACTCTTATATGTGAAGAACATGTAGAATTTTTTTTTCATTTTTTTTTCTTTTGGTCAGTGAAGAATTTGTAGACTTCCCCCCCCTTTTTTTTTTTCCTTTTTCTCGGTCAAGAATATGCAGACTTTGTTGTTTGAAAATTTCCAAGGTAATGGTGGTTATTGTTTGCTTGCAGCTTTTGCCATTGAAGGACAAGTGAAAGAGAAGAGTCGATGGTTTTCATCACTGAGAGACTTGACACGAAAGTTGAAGGTTGTACAAATTCACTCCTGTTCTTCAATGTCTTTGTTCCTAATGGATGTTTTCTCATCTGCTTGGAAATTTCTTTTGCACAGATTCTTAAAATGGATCAGATCAAACTTGCAGAAGAGGCTTCTTCGTACAAAAAATGCTTAGCAGATATGAATGACATAAATGCCATAATTCAATCTAAATGTAAACATTTGCCCCCATAAGATATCTTTAGAGAGTCATTTTTAGACCTATAGACTTCTTTCTAATTTATGTACTTCCCCTTTAATAGTGAAAGAACACTTAGAGCTACACGAGGACCTCAAGACCAAATTTGCCAAAGGTGCAAAGGAACAGAAAGAGCTCTATAACAAGGTTCTGGAGTTGAAAGGTAAGACATAATAAGTTTACATATAGGGTTAAGTAGATAAACAGTTTGGGATAACTAATGCTTGTCTTCTGAAATGTTCATTTTCCAGGAAATATTCGGGTCTTTTGTCGTTGTAGGCCCTTGAATAGTGAAGAGATTGCTGCAGGAGCTTCAGTGCCAATAGATTTTGAAGCTGCCAAGGATGGGGAACTTACAGTAAAATCAAATGGACTATTCAAGAAAACTTTTAAGTTTGATGCCGTCTTTAGCCCCCTGGCAGGACAAGGTAGCAACAAGTTTTATGTTTGCGCTTGCTTATGCTTGTGATATGCTTGGTCACAAATTCTATACGCTGAGTCTACATTTTCATATTGTTTGTTCAAATAGATGATGTCTTTGAGGATACAGCTCCATTCGCTACCTCTGTTCTAGATGGATATAATGTATGCATATTTGCTTATGGACAAACCGGGACTGGGAAAACTTTTACCATGGAAGGTACAGATGAGGCACGTGGAGTAAACTATAGGACTCTGGATGAGTTATTCCGCATAATTGAGGAGCGAAAAAACACTTTTCAATACGAGATATCTGTTAGTGTATTGGAGGTCTACAATGAGCAGATACGGGATTTACTAGTTACTGAATCACAATCAGGAGTCGGTGCAAAGAGGTAACTAACTTGGTTCTTTACTTCAATTTATACCTTCAATATCACCAAGTCTCTAAAATGTGCATCTCCATATTTGTTCTTAAAACTTTCCAACACAGATTTACTTAATTTGTGTCCCTTGATTTGTTGCTAGTCATTGGAAAAAGGGAAATATTCAGTAAACAGGTTTAGTAGTATAAAAACTAGATGATAATCTAAGTTCATACAACACAACATACTATGGGACTTGTTATGCTTCCACAATCAGCTTTTGCTTAGATGTTTGATTACTTGTATCTATCTGTATATACTAAGGTTTTGTAAGTGGTTGATTGTGCAGACTAGAAATAAAGCAAGTAGGTGAAGGATTGCATCATGTTCCAGGATTAGTTGAAGCTCATGTGAACAATATGAAAGAGGTCTGGGAAGTCCTACTAACTGGTAGCAATGGAAGGGTAGTTGGATCGACCAGTGCTAATGAGCACAGTAGCAGGTCACATTGGTAGGTTTCCTCGATTCTGCTATGATTATTTTAACAGAAGCAAAGGGTAATATATTGGCTGCTAAGACTTGTAAACTGGTTTTGTATGCAGCATCCACTGTGTGATGGTGAAAGGAGAAAACTTATTGAATGGAGACTGCACAAAAAGTAAGCTATGGCTGATTGACCTAGCTGGAAGTGAAAGAATTGCTAAGACAGAAGTACAGGGTGAAAGGTTAAAAGAAACTCAGAATATCAATAGATCTCTCTCTGCACTTGGAGACGTTATATCTGCTCTTGCAAATAAAAGCCCACACATACCTTTCAGGTACCATAGATATTGTTCAAATAAAAGAAAAGTCTGTAAAGTATTCTATTTTCTGATTTCTTTCCTTGTGCCTATTTCTAGGAACTCCAAGCTCACTCATTTGCTTCAAGACTCTCTAGGTATTTCATTATCATTGTTCCCCCAGTTCAAAATGATAAATATTTCCAACATTTTTTCACTTATGCTAAATATTCTTCAACTAAAGCTATTTGTATTTTCACCGACTACATGAAACAAAAGATGAAAGTTAAGCAAGTCATGATGAATTTTTCCGTTCGCAGGAGGAGATTCAAAGACACTGATGTTTGTACAGATTAGTCCCAATGAGAATGACCTGAGTGAGACTCTTTGCTCCCTAAACTTTGCAAGCAGAGTGAGGGGCATAGAGTTAGGCCCTGCAAAGAAGCAAATAGAAAACACTGAGCTCTTAAAATGCAAACAAATGGTACTGATAGCAGAGCTACCCAAAAATATTTCAATCCTTTTCAAGAGCATCTATCTGTTTGTTTTCCTGAAAAGTCTATTGGTTACAATGCTATTTCTTTCACTTGTTAGATTGAGAAGACAAAACAAGATACGAAGAACAAAGACTACCAGATTAAGAAGCTGGAGGATACCATTCATGGCTTGGACATAAGGATTAAGGAGAAGGATATCAGAAACAAGAACCTGCAAGACAAGGTACGGTATTTCAGATTTTGCTTAAAGAAAAAAGACTCAGAAATTTAGAGATAAAACTTCTCTTGATCAGCAAGGAATACTACTGATCAGAAAGGATGTCATTTGTGCAATTCAGTTAAAAATACTGTAAGATAAGGTACGGTATTTCAGGTTTTGCTTAAAGAAAAAAGACTCAGAAGAGATAAAACTTCTTGATCAGCAAAGAATACTACTGATCAGAAAGGATGCCATTGGTGCAATTCAGTTAAAAATACTGTAATCTCTGTTCCTTTGTAGATTAAAGAGTTGGAATCACAGCTTCTGGTTGAGAGAAAATTAGCGAGACAGCACGTGGACACCAAAATAGCTGAACAACATATGAGACAACAAGAAGATGAGGAAAACCGGGCTTCTATAAGGCCAGTACTTGCAGCTAAAACCATTGGTTCTACCAGGATCTTAGGTGAAAATGAAGACCAAGCAAACATTACTCGCCCACTTACTGATAACAACTGTTTTAAACTTCCTTTAGTCCCTTCCTTAGAAGGATTTACCAAGCATGATGAACTGGTTGAGAAAGAAAATGATCCCAAAATGGCAGAGCAATTGCAAATACCAAAGAGAACAGGCAGAGCTTCTATTTGCCCAGGTGCACAAAGGATACCAGCTGCTCAACTTCCACGACGCAATTCTTTGATTCCTTTGCCAAGTCTACCAGTGACGGCCAAGTTGCCTTCTTCATTCTTGCCATTGGCAACTATTCAAGCCGAAAGTATAGAAGATGCAACTGGGGTCGAATCAAACTGCCCACCAGAAGCTACAGCTTGGGATAGTCCCAAAGTACATGGTATTGGAAGTAAGAAACTGAGCAGTCTATTGAGGAAAAGCCTCCAAAAGAGAACTCAAATGAGGTCCCCTGTGCAGCAACATATGAGAAGGGTTGGTGTGAATGTAGGAATGGAGAAAGTAAGAGTTTCTATTGGAAGCAGAGGGAGGATGGCTCATAGAGTTTTAAGCAGTGCAAGAAGAGTGACAAAGGAAACACAGCTCAAACAAATCAAGAGAGAAAAGGAAAGAGGTTGGAATCTCGGAACAGCAGCACCAAGAACTGTTCTATGACAGATGATTTAGTTCTTTTTCAATTCTTTAACCTGTATCTACGCTAACATTAAACGCTTGCCAGTGAAGATCTAACAACACCAGGAAAATCGAAAGTGAAAAAAAAAGGGTGCTTGATTTTTTTTTTTTTTTGATAATTCTATCATCTGTTTTTATTGTATTTGGTTGAACAAAATGAACGATTGGTTGGTGTATATCATCTGACAAAGATATTATATGCTGTGCCTTTTTGTTACCACTTGGGTTCTGCAGTATTTGTTTTAGAGGTAGGATTTAGTATAATCCTTCCTCACCTAGTACGCCTTGTATTTTGTTGTCACTTGGGTTGTGCATGGTGATTAGCACTTAGAAGCAACAAAAATGTTCCCAAGAAAAATAATATTGAACTACAGTGAAACAAATACTTCGCCATTGGCGTTCCAAGGGAAAAGATGAAAAGAACTGTGACAAAGAAATCCAAAGTACATGGGCTTAAACCATAACGGGGACTATATTTTAGTGCAAGTATGCTCTGAGATCCAGCATTTACATATCCTGCATTCTATAGTTCTCAAAATTGTGTTCATCTATGATTGTGTACATTTCTGTAATCCTTACAACTCTAGTTCTTTCCATTCCTCGTTCTAGTTGTGAAGTTTCAACTAGTCAGGTTGAACTGTCCCATTACATTGTCGCAAAAATATCATGTTAGGGATGACATCCAGAGAGTCACCTATAATTGGATTTTCTTCAACCTATAGAGCAGGCAAGAAGGGCAAGAAGATATAGTTAACAGAGATTCATATAAAGTTCCCTCTGCCAACCTCTCTGTCTCTCTTAATCCCCAACCACTGGGGACTTGGGAAGCTGGCTAGGTGGCAGGGAGTGGTTCCAAAAGATGAATAGTTAGGAAAACTGTAGCAAGGAAAAGTGCAGCTATTAAAATCAGACTGATAAATTACACAAAGCAGAGTGCAGTAATATACCGAAATCCTCCTCCTATGGCTTCCCAAATTCTTTGCCATGGGCTAATGTCTTCTGCAAGAGGTTCAGAGAGGAGACGCTCCATTGTCCTCTCAACCAAAGGGCTCTCTTTATGGACAAAATTAACAGATTCTGACAGCCGATTCAGCAGGTTTACCAGAGCAATTACTTCATTTCTTTGCAACTGCAGCTGCAAAAATGAAAAGAGAGGAGGGTGAAAATAGAGATGGTATAATTTGTTCGACCACAAATGAAAGTTCATATGCAAACTGAAGACACATCAGGTACTTACTGGTTGGTCTGAGTGGCTTTGGTCATCAACAGAGAACAGAATTTTCAGTGCCGTCCCTAAACCAAGAACCTGAAGCTTTCCCCAAAGTCGACATTTCTCGCAGCCAACACAATCCATCAGGGCACTGCAAGTTGCAGAGTGAGTAGCTCTTGGTATATGCATATATAGTAACAAAAGCACAGGAAAAGTAACAAAAGGCAAACGTCTGTGCAGGTTCTTACCACAAATAAGAGAATAGGAACAGGAAGAGAACACTACTCAGCAACAAAGGCAATATCATCAAAGATAAATACGGGATTTAGATGCCATCCTTTTGAAGAAAGTTCAAGTTCTTTATCTATAGACTAGAGTATTCACCATCGTGCAATTATGCATTTACTCCCAACCCTTACCCCTTGGCATAAACATGGCAGTTGTTTCTTTTTGAGCTAACATGCAACTAAGACAAAGTACAGAATAGAGACCTAATGTTTCTGAATTGCTTTTGAATATGCTGTTTCAGTTCAGGTCCACTTTGGCCTTGCCACAACTTAGCTTCATCAAAGGGAAGCGGGCATGCTGCCTGCAGTTTTGGATTGTAAAGCAGCTGGCGAATCAAGGACTGTGCTTTTAGGTCCTCATCATGGTTGCCAGTGTCATATTCAGCCTGCTCCAAGTAGTTTGTGGCCTGTAAGGTATTTGGGGGAGGGGAATCAAAATGTCACAAGTGAGAAATATGCATACTAGGGGTTACCAAAAGCAACAATATGTATTGATTACTTACTTTTGTCACAGCCCGAAGAACGAAGAGAAAGGTGAAATACAGATTTCTGACACGTTCAGGATATTGCAAAACACGATCATACATCAATTCAAGATTTTTACCCCACTGGAAGTGCAAGAAAATTATCAGGTTACTGGAAGATTATTTCAGAGCAGAACATTTATTAAGCCTCTACGTTAGTGAGGGAAACATGACATTCTATAAGAAATAGTAAAAAACATGGCTAAATAACCATCAATTTCAAAAGTTAGTAGTGACACCCTGATTCCAATTCCTGAAATCAAAATGATTCCATCTCATGCTAAAAAGGATCTCCAACCATCCAATCCCAACCTCAAAAGAACACACACACACATACACACACAAAGCAAAGTCAAGAGTGAGAAAGAGAGGGAGGAAACAAATATTGCATAAACATAAAGCAAGGAGCAAACCAGGTTGCTTGTTTCGTCAAGCAGGTAGTCAGAGGCTATATGTATTGAAATTGAGGCATGAAGTCCAGATATTAACTTGTATAAAACCTTCTTCTCCTGACACATCTCTCCTGATGCATCTGTACCAAAATATCCAATGTGAACCGATATTTTCAGGATGAAAGTTAAGTATAAAACACAAAGTCATTGTCAATTCTCCACAATATCACTGGTTAACAATTACTGCTGAATTTTGAATACAAGTAAATATAATTATCTGGTTTTGCCAATGTACTTTTCTCCATACGTGTGTGTAATTCCAAGAAAACTAATACAAGATACTACAAAAGAATCATGTTTTGTGTTCAATACCAATAATTAGCCTGTTCCAGCCCTTATGACGGATAGCATGTATGCAAAGGACTAAAAGTTGGCCCAGGTAATGACTATAACCTTTTCTTTTCTAATAGGAATTGTTAGAAATATCTTTTCTTTTCCTTTCCAAAGAAGTAATTATCATATGAGGCAGTTCTAGTCAAAGTTATCATTCTCAGAAAGGGCAGCTAAATTACTCAAATGTGCAAGACTGAGAATAAGGCTATTGCTTACATTTTGGACAATTTTCAGAGTATACTGTGTTCCAGATTCTTATTGCAGATGGCCCAGTATAGCCAGTATAACGTTCAGGGTTAAGAAGAAGATTTACATATGTCATCTCACCTGCAAAATAATTCAAATTTCATAAAAATTTGCAGCTCAACAGACAATCTCTCAAAGAAATGGATTTCATCAGATATGAAGAAAATGATTGTACATGCTAACCAAAATTTCTTTTACCAATAAAAAGGAAAATCCCCTTCAGATTAAAAATTATGGATTCAATCGTGAACGTAGGTCCAAAATGAGGGAAAGAAAGGTAAAGATGAATTAAAAGACAAACCAAGAACAAATACAAGAACAGATGTGTAAGAACCTAAAAACTTAATATCGGATGTGGAAAGCATGATCTGGAACTCTTAATTGTCCATTATCAAATTTATTTGTAAAAGAGGGGAAAAGCAATAATATGCAATCTGCTTAAAAAAAAATGAACAAGAAAATATGATGGCTTGAAATTTCAGCCCAAGAAAGTAAATGAATTTCAATTCTAGAATTATCTGGTTAGGGAAAGGTGGATACAAGTTGTAAAATCATGTGCTGCCGTGCAACGGAATTAAAACACAAAAACTATGTAATGACATCAGGAAAGGATATGAGAATTACTGTTATCAGTCTCGTCATCATGTGTCCATGGGTTATCAACTTCTATCCAACCCCTGAAAGCCTTAGAGTCCAATGTTCGATCGACAGTTGCCTGTGGTTTTCCTTCTTGACATGTCAAATCATCAGATGGAAGGCCGCGTTTCAATAGCTTCTTAAAAGGCTCCGGAAATTCAGATTCTGGGCACTCACATACACTGCAATCTCGCAACTTGCACATACCATCATCAGGCCAAAAGGGGCAGTCACACCATAGCTTAACCTGCATGAAGTTTTCCCACAAAAATGTCAAACTGAAGATAATGTATCTTATTAGAGGTTAAGTAAAACCCACTTAAATAAAATATTTTCTTTTACCCCTAAATATCTAGAGCTTTATATTACAACAGTAAGCAAAGCAATGGGTTGGAAAGTTGTGTAAATTTTTACACACAGAAAATTTCAGCCAAAAAATCTCAACTTAATGTCATCGCAAGTTTTTGAACCAAAGTGAAACTTCATTTCTGACCTAAGTCCATTTATTCTGACAAGCTTCAGTTCATCTCATCAGCACATATTAATTAAAAAATGCTCACAAATATGCACAGGTCCAATTTCAATGATAATAACCGATATTTCTGTCCAAGGAATTAGTCACTTCTTTAGCTAGCTTTGCCTACAAGGATCAAATATAGGTAACTTCAACAAATTTTAGAAATCTGAGAAATGAGTTTGTTTATGTGCACATAAATTACAAAACATACAAAAATGAACCATGGGAACAACTTTGAGACCATTAGACACTAGTAGTATTGCTGTACAACAACATATATTTGTGCTATACCTTAAAGTATCGGAAGAAAGGTGTTTTAACCAAATCTTGGAGTAAAGGGTGCAATACTGCACTATTAACATTGTCTACTGTCTCATAATCACAACAGCAGTCTTCAACAATGCCTGTGTATTTCCTAGAGTCCTGCACCAGTGTGAGGCCATAAGATATTGATCAATGATATACTTAGAGAAAATTGACACAGAATCTCCTTCATCCACAAAAACTAAAGTAAAAAAAGTCAAGATTTAGTGTTATGTGAAATACATCTGTACACATCTCTAAGTCCATATAAACATTACTAGAGCAGAGATGGAAAATTCAATGTGCAAATGATTTGTGGTATTGCCATTTTACAGGAATATTGGAGTTCATAGCAACGCAAAAAGAACTTCAGAGGACCAATAAACCGTGCCCTAAAAATCGTTTTCAAATCAAAAGTGCCCATCACACAAAAGGTAGCAATTTGTGCAGAAAAAAGGTAAGCAGTGGGATATTCTGCTGCCATTGATAAATGGCTGGCTTGTAAAATCTATCCCATGCATAATCCAATTATAGCATGCAAATTTACTTGAAACAAAACTAATAGGTCAGTCAAAGGTTAAGATTGATCATGCATTGACAAGATCTTTCCATCACATTTCCCAAAAATCAACTCCCATGCAGTGACTTCACTACATGCTGCTGGATTAGAAGGCAAATGGAAGACCTTCTTGGTATTTTGTTTGTCCAATGTACCCACGAAAGATAATTATCCTTCAAAAGCATTAAGAAAACCAGTATGCTTGGCTACTACTTCATGTTTTCGTCTTTTTAAACGTTGAAGCATCCAGGTATCCATCTCAAACTGATTGATGCTGAGTAATAAAATTCTTGGAGAAGCAAAGAACTAGAATTGTAAGTTTTTAAATGTGACTTGGGATTTATGCAAACTCTTGAAATGAGATATTCAAATCCTTCCCCATTTATGAACAATGTCCTAAAGCCCTTACAGAAGAATTACTAACGAAACATTAACAAGGTTACCACTAGCAAATCCTATTATTATGAACAATGACTTATGCAAAAGAACCCAAGTCAAGAAGTAAACACTCTTATGACAAATTGGAAGTGAAGATGAGTAAAGAATCTAAACGTCCAGATTCTTAGGCAGCTCAATTTGCTAAGTTATCTCCAGAGCTACTAATTAAGGCAAAGTAAATAAGTCAACTAGTAAATATTTATACGATCAACGAGTCTGTAACATCCATTATCCATTATCACTTGTGAACTATAATTATTAGCCATTTCCGGAAAGAAAGATCACAATTTTGAAGCATAACAACAACCCTAAAAGGAACATTTTCCAACGATCACTTCTCTTTTCTACATCTCCTATCAGAGTCTCACACCAAATGCCAAAAATAAGTGCAATCAGTAAATAGAAACTAAACAAAACCGTACTCAAGAAATCCAAAATTGGATTTTTTTACAATAAAAAAAGCACAGATAGAGACAATAAGAACCTGAGAACAGGGACAGGACTTGTGATTCTGGCTGTACATTGATGTGATTCCCATTCCCAATAATACCACCAACACTGCCCCAATTGCAGCCCAATTCCATTTCCACCTTTTTCCTCTCCCCTGCTTCTTATCCTTCTGTTCCTTCTTCTTGTTCTCTACTACCTCATCTTCCACCATCACAACGAGGCTATACAGAAATTGACTCCTATAAAGAAATGGCGGCAAAACTCCACAGAACCTTCAAAGACTTCAGATATCGTTCTGGGTTTTCCAAGATTCTGCATATAAAGCCTTCGATTACGAATTTCCTGAGCCTTCTATCCCATTCAACACGAAAAGGTCAAAACAGACAAAGGCTACACACCGAATTCCGGACCCTGTTTTGGTTTGGGGGCGTAAAGAAACTCATACTCGTAGGATAACACGGTTGTAGAATACGCGCCCAAAATAAAAGGATAAATTTCTTTTCTTGCCATTGCACTTTAGTACTTTATAATCTTCTACCACTGCAATTTTCATTACATTAATGAATTGTCCTTGAAAAATCCTACCGTATCGATTGGCACATAGAAAAATAATATAACAAAATCTAAATATTAAAAAAATAAATTCACAGAATATGATTTAAGATAGATTATATTCCTATATTTAGAAAGTTGAAAAAATATTAAAGAAAAATAATATAAAATATTTTTTAATACTTTTAAAGTAAAATATTATATGTATACAAAAATTTAAAATTATTTTTAAATATCTTTCATATTGTTGTAAATTTTGATTATGTATTATTTTTTTAAATGGTTATAATAAATAAAAATCATAGTAATTGGTATTTTTACATATTCAAATATAAATTTTATTTTATTTTATAATTATTATTGATGTTGAGTTCAAATTCTAATATTGATAAAAAAAACAAAATTTGATTATTATGAAATTAAACTATCTATAAAAAATTTAATAAAAATTCTTCCCATGTAAATAATTCAACCATGATATATTTTTAAATTAAAATTTTACAATTATTTTAAAATATTTAGTCTTGTAAATTTTTAGAAAAAATATTTTTTATAATTAAAAATATAGAAAATTTTAATATACCACTAGTTTGGGAGAGGCGTGAGAAGAGAAAGAATTAATAAAAAAGAACGTGAGAGATAAAGTAAATAATATAAATTAGAATAAATTTTTTTATTTATCTTTAGTGTTTTACTCTATTTATCTTATATTACTCAAATCGAAAATGAATCACAATACCAAATCTAAGAAGGATTTATTTTCTCAATATTATGCATTTATTTTTTTAGATTTGAGGAATTAGATCCCTTTTCCAAACCATAAAATAGTGAACCAAATACTAAATTTTAAAAATGAATGTTGTAATTACTTTCTCACGTCACTTTCTTTACACAATCAAACAGAGCATATATGAATTAAAGTCCGTGTAAAAAATATTGACAAATGTTTTCATTTGGTTCAACTATTTCTATTTTTGGTTTTAGGAATGAGCACTGATTTAACCCAAAAAAAAAAAACAATAATATTGAATGTCTATTAATTTTAAATTAAAAATTCAAAAAGAATAAGTACTTTTAAAATGAAAAATATTTTAGTTAGACTAAACTTATAATTCATTATAAATAGAAAATATTAAAATATTATGATTGATTATATACATATTAACTAATAAGTATTTGATTGCATATATCATTCCATTATTGATTATTAACGTGTAGATTATGCACAACTAGGGAATGAATTTCTGAATATAATTAATTTGTGTAATTCAAAAGTCGATTAGGACAATATCACTATTAATAAAATTTTAAAGTAAACTGTACGTGAATAAGAATTGATTCTAGATGACTTTGTAAAAAAATATTAAATATGTAAAGTCAGTGAGTTCAAAAAAGAGAGTATAATGTGTTGTGATTTTAAAAAAAATAAAATAAAATAATAATATATTTAACTTAAAATAAAATTTTAATTTAAAAAAATAAAAAATTACTTTTTACATAGAGCCTGAAAATTATGCTTAACATAAACCTACGTGGCTGCTGATGGTGTTTCTGTGGAGGTGACGTTGCCTGGAAGCGCGTGGAGAGGTTGGGGCTGCTAAACGTGTGCATTAAAGAGGCAGTAACGCCCAGATGCTCGTCAATTTTCATGAAAGTGACGATGGTTCGGCCAATAAGAGAGCTACATTCTGCCACGTGGGATTGATATGCATTGGCATGTTGTGCTCCCCACCGCACCAAATCAAATTCTGGAAACCAGAGCGAAAGATCATCCGCCGCTTGAATGAGCATCAGAGATCAAGAAAAGGAAATAAGAAAGGCATGCAAGGTTAGCTCCCAACCCTTTACTCTTTTATATGTTCATTTAGCTTTGATGTGAGTATTTTGTCCATTTTTGTGTAAATTTCTTGGTTGGAATTGAGTGTGGCGGCTTCATTTCCCAACTGGTACATGAGTTTTTTCAGCATTTCAAAGATTTTTTTTTTTTTTTGGGTAATTCATTTGATATATGGGATCAATGGTGTTTTTATTCACTTCTAGAAATGGGCTTTGGAATTGAAATATGATTCATAGGAGTAAAGTAGTATCATTTATGTTGAGAAGAACTTATTTTTACTGGGATTATGACGACGCTGATAAGCCTGATGTAGAAAAATCAGCAGCTTGTTGAATGCTTATAATCATGTTTTGAAGCCTCAATTTGGAAATGGTTTGATAGGGTTATTTTCTTTGAAAAGGGAACCAGGAAAAAAACAAAAAATAAAAAAATAAGAACGAAAGAAACTTTCTAGTGTCAGAACTTAGTGGGATTCTGTTTTATTTTTATCTTGGAATGATTAGTTGAATTCTTGAGTAATTTAATTGTAAGGAGAAAGCTTGAGTTGATGCTGCATTTCTAATAATGGGTTTTGGGGCAACAGAATAATCAAGTTGACTCGCAGCGAGTCTGTATTCTGTAAAAGGGTGTGATGCTCCATGTTTACATGGATATTTGGCTGGATCAGAATTCTGAACCTCCTAAAGGTTGTTGGGCCTTTAAGCTTTCGCTTATGGAAAAGATGTATTATTACATTGAAGGGCAGAAAAGGTAGACCTGTAGCATCATTCGTGGCATGTGCTTAAACTCTTAGACATTAGAGTTTTTATGGTTGAAGTTGAAAGATCATTGGGCCTTGTATAATTCTGTAATACTGGATATTTTACAAGAAAACTATACTCTAGACCAGGTGGTTGACAGAGAGGTTGGTTTCATGCAGTTACCTCCATATTTTCATTTTGGCTCTATTTTTCCTCTTCTTTGTTTTAAATTTTTTTTTTCAGTTTTTGGTAGGATTCCTGACTTTATTTCTTTTTCAGGAGAAGGTTGATATGATGGGTGATAATTCTATTGTGCATTGTTGGAGGAAGTGGAACTTCAATGGGAAGCAGAATGTGAGCACTGATGTTGACAGACTAAGTGCCCTATCTGATGATATTATAAATATTATACTGTCAATGCTTCCCACAAAAGATGCTGTGAAAACAAGCATACTATCAACAAGATGGAGATACGTATGGACATCTATAACCAACCTAGATTTTGATGATTCGCTGTTGTATTCTTCAAGAAGACAAAATTCACTTCGGGGGGCCTCTTTCTCAGCCTTTGTAAACAGAGTACTGATGCTGTGTGATATGCCAAATGTTGAGAGATTTCGACTCTCGTTAAGGGTGCCGGTCCATGCATCCCATTTAATCGCTTGGATTGATGCTGCAGTCAAGCAGCAAGTTCAGGAGATTGACATTTCCCTTCAGCTAGATGGATGCTACATGTTGCCCCATTGCCTTTTCGTATATGACTCTTTGACTGTGTTGAAACTAAAGATAGATTCTCCTTTGAAGGCTCCTGCTGATACTTGCCTCCCAAAACTCAAGATCCTTTGTCTTTCACATGTCATATTTTCAGATGTCTTCTCTATCCAACAGCTTCTTTCTAGTTGCCCAGTTCTTGAAGAACTGTCTTTCTTAGACTGTGACTGGAAGAGCATTAAGAGACTAAGCATTTTTGCACCCACTCTAACGAGTTTGAACATTCATCATTTTCGTTGTTCTCTGTTGGATCAATATCGTAATCCAAAGATCAAAATATGTGCAAGAAACCTCAAAGAATTGAACTTCTCCAGTAATTTGGCAGTAAATTTTTGCCTAGACAGCCTACATACATTGGTTCATGCGTCCGTAGACATAATGGTGAACAGACGTGGGGTGCAGAAAATAGTTGGTGACCATGTGATTAGATTACTTGGTAGAATCTGCAGACTCAAGTCACTGGCATTATCAAGTGATATGCTTCATGTATGGTTTCCCTACTTTCACGTCTTTACTCCTTATCATTCAAAGCTTTTTCTCCCTTTATTTATTTATGAATGTGTGGATGCTGGCATTAAGAAGTGATCCAACAGCCAATAACTTGTTTAGTTTGCATTGTTTGTATTTTAATGCCAATACATTGATTCTCTTTTATTGTTTTAAGTCTCTTGCATGTGCAGGTAATCTTCACAAGTTGCCAAGATTTTCTAATTTGACTCATTTTGAGGTCAATATGGACTCTGCTGATTGTGTTGATGGAAGTTTAGTTACAATACTTCAGAAATCTCCAAAACTACAATCCATTAGGTTTGTTGAGGTAATATTGAAAGCTTAGCATTCAGTTGCCTTCTTGTATTGATGAGAAAACTTTTTATCTGAACACTTTCCTTCTTCTCAATCTAGGGAATTGAGACAGATATTGATTTGGACGAAAATTACTTGATACTGCAACCAGTGCCTCAATGCTTTACCACTTGCCTAAAAAAATTCGACATTGGTCGTTTTAATGGGACTCCATTGGAAATTCAAGTGCTTAAGATTGTTTTAGAAAATACCCCACTACTTGAGAGAATGAGGATCCGTTGTTCATATCCTTTCTCAAAGGAATTGAAGAAGCAAGAGGAGGTTAGGAAACAGTTGTGCTTGCTCCCCAGAAGCTCAGTAACTTGTTTGATTGAGCTATTATGATCAAACTATCTGGTGTAGCGGGGAGCTACACCGTGAGTTTATCTGATGTTCGTGTATTTTATTACCTTGATTACTTTTCTTATGTATGTACAATCAGAATGTGGGCGAGACAACAAATGATTAGTTTTGCCTATGTGATTCTTGTATTTTAGTGTAAAAAAAAGGTTCATTATTTATAAATAAAACTCAAGTATTTAGTGATACGAGAATAGTCAATATTTAAGCAATTTTCAATTGTTAAAATGCATGTTGCTTGTGATTGTTGATTAGGATGCCTGTAGGAGGGACTGATGGCTTGAGTTACAATAGTGTCATGATTATGTACAGAACACTGTGCCTAGCATTAATTTGCTGTTGTACTTGGTAGAATACTGGAATTGATTGAACCTGGACAGTTTAGTGCTTCATTAGAGCAGCAAATGACAAAGTAGGCTTCAATTCTTAACTGTTCCCTAAAATTTTAGATATATATACTGGACAAAATCACTGAGTTTATTCATTTTAATTTGGCAGGAGATCCTTGGCTTCGATAATTCCCTTTCAACAGAAGCATGTAATTCTATTAGGAGTTAATTGGACAACCTGCTGTGTATTTTATGCTTGATATCCCCCCTCACTCTCTCTGTCCTTCTAACAGCATCAAAGTAGTATAATCAGCTCAAATTTAGTGTTTTGCTTCATGTGACTGTCACTTTCACTTCAACTGCCAGCAATAGACATAGTATTGAAGCATCTCCCCTTTCTCTTTTATGGCAATGGAGAAGTGTTGCAGACAAAATGTATGCTATCACAGTCAAAGACAGATATATACACAGACACAAAATACAAGATAGGCTATGTTTCTTTTGTTTCTCATTAGTTGTCTACGATCTGTTTTTGCCAAGATATGGACTTGTTCTTTTTGTGTAATTGAAACAAAGGCTTAGCCTGATTAGGGTTTAAGGGTTTTGGATTTTGTTCTTGGCCTCATTCTTGATTTGTGGCTTGATTTTTTCTGCCAATCATGGGTTGTCTGTTGACGTCTGATGAATCCAATTTGGTGGGTCAGGAGACAAACAGAAGCCCCAGCCAACTGTATTATTAAGGAACTATGCCCAATCCCTTCCCTTTCTTTATGTGATTAGCCTGAGCATCTTTTTGGTTGGGGCTGTTATTGTGGTAGTTGATCTTGTTTATTCTCTCTTTCTCTCTCTCTCTCTCTCTCTATGTGAATATATATAATTATATATATATATATATATATATATATATATAATTATATAAACATCCATGTAGGGTATTTATTGTTTGTAGATGTGGGATCTGAGTAATGATTTGGGTTCATATGACCGACTAATCATGGAAGTAAAGAGGGTTGATGCATGTGGCAATGTGGAGAAGTAGAAAGGAATCTCAAGGACTAAAAAGAAAAAGGGATGTTTAAGATGACACATTTGGCTTTGATAATGATTTAAGCAACTGTTAAGTACAATTAGCTGTTTGGATTGGTACATTGCACTTGCCAAAAAGTGGGTTAAACTTGGATGTCTTGTCTTGACCCTGTCATTCTCTTCCTGTTCTTGTGCAAGCATATGCTTTAATATCCTCAACTCTCAAGCATTATCAACCTCTCGAATCATTTCCCCTGGTCTTGCTTCCTCAACAAATGAGAGGGCACAATTTTGGAAAATCTAAAATTTTCTTGTAAGAACCTTTTATGAAACTCATAAAACTCTTACTTTCTTACACTATGAATCAGACATTCAATTTATGTCAATGTCTTCCTTCCCCTGTCCCTTCATCCCCAGCCTCATAATATTAAAAAAAAAAACTGTCTCGTTCGTTGAATTTTTATATATTTTTTGCAAGGATGAATCAGAGTCTGATATACTATTAGCAGAAGAGATTGTTTTCAACTGGTTCATACTATGGACCAAGGAATCATTTCAAAGCCTGTTGTGAGGGAGACCATATGGACATAGCAAGTAGCATGTCCCAATCCCGGACACACATTGTGCCATGTTCTTGATTTAATGCAAATATATTGAGAGCACATGCAAATTTTCATTTCCAATTATACTTAACTTTTGTTTTTCTGGGGAAAAACATCAGAAAATTGATAAAGACTTTCAACCAAAAATCTGATTTTTTTTCTTGGGACAAAACAATTTCAACAAAATTGACGTGATTCTCTCCTCAAAAGCAAAAAATGTCCGATCATGACACTTTTCCCCCACTTCCCCTACCCTCAACACCCCTTTTTCTTCCAATGCATTTCGAGATTTTTTTTCCTAAAATTAAAATAACTAATTCACTTATAATTCGACTAAATCCTAATAAATCAAATAACTTGAAGCCTGATTCTTGTTACTTGTCATGGTCTTGTAATTCTAAAGTCCATTTCATAAAATATTAGATGAAAAAAAATGAATAATAATAATAATAATATGAAGAAGAAATTATAAGTTACAGCAAAGTCTTTGAATCTTGTTCAAGAATCAATTTTTTTTTAGGTGTAATTTGTTTTAAAATAAGGTTCAATTGTTAGATCATAAGAAAATCGTTATATATATATATATATATATATATATATATATGTTAAAATTTTAATTTCAAGAAAATAAAAAAAAAAGAAATTCTTGCAAATTCCACAACATTGACTTAACCCCACAAGCACGTGACAGAAAAATAACGGGCCAATATTTGCTGAAAACATTTTGGCAACTTCAGTCCCATGATCACGTGCCAGTGGCAGCACTCTTCGATTATTTGCTTCAAAAATATATATTTTTTTCTGGAAATTATTAAGCAATAAATCGATAGGTAAGGGTAAGACATTATTGATGAATTATATGTACCCGAAAAAAATATTTTACTAATTATTTAATAAATTTCACTTTGAGAGAATTGAGAAGGATGAATTGAATCCGCTGATGGAAGCGACATTGTGGACCCACTGTTGACCACGTGGCAGACAGCATCGTCCAACGTTCCACCTGGGTCCCAAAATAAGTGGGCTGATGGCGGTTATATGGGTCCATTTACTTTCCTTGTAGTAGGATTCTTTTTTGAATGTTTTGCCCATACCCGAAAATATTTTCAATTAGAAGCTTTTTCATTGGTGGTTGCGGTTTAACCGGATTTACATATCTCCGCCGCCCTCCGGCTGTTTCGGCCGCCGACCGTCTTCCAATGTTACCCGGTGGAAATTGTGGAAGTTGGATAAGGATGACCTCGAATAAAAATATCGTACCATTTCACAAATTTTAAAAAATAATTTACATGTGAAAGGTTAATTTAATTGTGAAGTATATTAAATTAACTAATAATATTAAAATTTTGTTAAAAAGGAGTCGTAAAACAGGAAATTATTAGCAAAAAAAGAATTGAAAATGTAAAATTATAATTATAAAAAAGAAGTGAAAATTCGAAAAAGTACATAATTTTCTTGATAAAAATTACGTAAAGCACAAAGTCAATAAAATATTTAAAAATTAATAACACAGTGGGACCTCTTTGAAAATGAATAATAATTACAAATAATTAAATAAAAATAATGTGACATTAATTATTTATTCATGCACTTGTTGTCGTATCCGTTTTGAGGGCGAATTAGTCTCTGGCATTTACTCCCGAAGTGTAACTTCTTACCTAACCTAATTATGACTTACTACTAGTATACAAAAAGGGTCAGCTTTGATATTTCTGCTTCCGTCCTTATTTAGCTGTCGCAATTAATTATTTTTATATAATTTAAAAAAATTAATTAATTTTTTAAATTTATATAATTTTATTTATACATTCCTAAAGTACCATTGAATTTAATATTTTTTATAACTATTTTCTTACTTTATTTATTCAACTCTCTGTCTAAAATTATTATACTTTTATTTTTCAAAAATATTTAATACAAAGGTATAACAGTAAAATTGACATTAATGACACCTAAATTTTTTTAATGTGACAGATAAAAAAAGATATCAAAATTATTTAATTGTGATAAATAAATAGGGACGGAATAAGTAATTAATTAGGCAATGGTCTTCAACATTCCATAAATTATCAAAAAAAATTCAATTTTTCTTAATCTGCATTTAACCGAGCTTTTTTTTTAAAAAAAAAAATTCCAAATTAGGTCTAGTTTTTGGATTTAGGAAATAATGACTGTAAAGACCATTTTATCCTGCCAAAATATAGAAATATTGATCTTGAAAACCATTTTTAAACTAAAAAAAATTGTGAATAATATATCACAAAAAAGTTTGCGAACAAAAATAATATTTACTCTGTTTAAAATTAAATATTCATATATCTATTTTGAAATATTTAAAAATTCTTTCAACTTCCACAAGCAACCTTCTCTATTTAAGAGAGAAGCTCGACTAACTATTGGTTTTAAAACTAAATATTTTAATTAAGTAAGAATAATGTGATATCTTTCTTATAATTAAACACCCTTTTAAAAAATTTACTAAATAAAAATATTTAAATTTTTTAAAAAAGAGTATTTTATAAAACAATAAGGATCAAATTAGTTACTATATAAAATAACAAAAGTTTAATTACGACCTAATGAGAAAACAAGCACAAAGGTTGGCGTGAGTTAGCTGCAAATCCTTACCGACTTCCCGTTATTGTATCTCCATAATAATACTAGTAAATTTGTAAAATCTCCGAGAGCGCGACTATGGGTCTGGCAGTACCCACGGTCAACTACTTGGTCGCCGTTCTCGTTGGGTCAAAATGAATATCCCAAATTGACAATGGGTACTTAGGCCCATCCTTATATACCATACATACTTCTTATCCTAATCTCATGTGGGATTGGGGCATCACATTGCTCCTAATGTGAACGCGGCTTCAATGTGTATCATGCGACGAAAAGCTTTTATGCACCCCTTTATAGTGAAAATTGCACACCTTTCGTTCTAAAAAATATGTAAATTTTTTTATTATATTAAAATATTTATTAATTTTACAAATAAAAAATATATTTATGATGTATATTTTTAAATTACCTCTTCTTCAATTATTCATTAAATATGTATGTATTTTTAATTTAATTAATGAAATTTTACTTTTATTCAGAGATATAATAGTTATTTTCTATTTTAATTATATAAATTTTAGCAATTCTTTAATTTATATGTTATTTGTTAAATTGACATTCTTTTTAGAACGAAAGGGGTAATATAGACCTGATTCACGTAAATTACATGTATTGAAAGATTGTATTTTATATAATTAAAATTGTATAGTATAATTACTCAATACATGTGGTCTATGATTCTATCTATCGTTCATGTAAAAATTTCTCTTTTATAGTGATAAGTAATACCAATATGATGATTTGTAATCCTTAATATGTCGAGAAAAATTGATAATTAAGATTAGGATGAGAAATGAGTCTTTTATCTTCTTATATTATAATCCGTCATAAAAAATATTGCCTCTCATTGTTTTTAGAGCACAAAAAAAATTAGAGGTGACAATTTCACTAATTAGACCAGATTTAGTATAGTGTTATTGGGTTAGAAATTCTCTAATTTAAACAAAGATAAAAATAGAGAGGAAGAACTATATCCTTCGACTCGTCAAGCAAGAGAAGGGACGGTGCTGAAAATGAGAATGGGTTGTTTCTCACTACTCATTAAGAGAGAGAAAAAGATTATGTTATCTTAGACTTGTCACAAACTAATTTTTTAAAGTTATGTTCTATTTCGAACTCTCAGTTTTCCACTTGAGGATAAGGGAGTGGGTACCGGTTGGGAATAGAAGAGATACGAAAAGGCAGAGAAAGAGTAAGAACTTTTGGATCCCAACTCAGCTATCCCTGATTGCCATCTCTATAAAAAACTCTGTCGAGATGAGAGAATATGCTTACCCTACTATAGAATTAGGAAAATAAGGGTAAGGAAGGAATAAGAATTTCTTGTTACCAACTCGCCCTTATCTGATTGCCGGCCCTAAAGATGAGATAATAATATGCCTACTCTACTATGGGACTAGGATATTTAGGTGGTGTATATGTTGATAATGCATAACAAAATTAAAAAAAAATACTTTAGGTAGGTTCAATTTTCATAGCCTATATCATATTAAAATTTTATATTCACTATATAAAAAAAAAGTTTTTTCGACATTTTTTAAATAGTGTTATAATAGAGTATTTATAATGACACTAGATTTATTCGTATTATTATAATAAAATCAAAACACCGTAATTTTATTAAATTAATATAAATTGATAAATTATTATGATATTTTATTGTATCACGCAAGATAAACACTTTTATAGTGTAAGGGGAAAAAAAAAGTTACACTTATAAAAATTTTCATCAAAAAACAATTGCGAGTTTTGTTTTTGCAAGGTAAAAAAAAGCTACGAGTTTTTTCACCAAAAGGCTGAAGAAATTAAAAAATTTCATCTGTGCTTTCTTCTTCACCTCAAAGCCTTGAGTAACTATGTTAATTCCTTCTTCACCTCAAAACATTCGTCTATGCCGAGCACCGTCAGTAAGTTTGACGGTAAAACCTTCATTTTTTTGTTTCATCCCTTTGAAACCCGTCATTACATCGTCGACTCTGCTACTGGGTGAAAGGTATGTCGGTCTGTCATTACTTCACTTTTCCCTAACACTTTTTAGTGTCATAACACAATACCTATTATGATACAACTTTAGACGATGCCGTTTTAAATCGTCATTAAAATTAGATTGTCTGAACGTATCTCGAAAGTTCTTTTTTCTTGTAGTAATTAGATACATTAACAAATGTACTTTTTAAAAATTATATATATATATATATATATATATATAATATAAAATGATTGAGTCTGTGAATAGTTCCCGGTAAAAGTGACAGTAGTACATAAGGATATGAATCGTGCGAATTGTGGTAGTGTTAGAATCCTAGAAGTGTGAAGAGGTAAGGAGGTTGCAGTGAAATTTCCCTCTGATGTGAGGAACAATCAAGAGAAGGAGGTGGCATTGACCGGCGGAAGCAGCTGCCTCCAAGTCATGGAACTCTCCTTAAATTCTTTATTAACAGCCCCTTCTGTTTAAGTAATATAATCTTCACTATTTAGTCAACCTCCCAAGCACCTAACTTGTTACCTTCCATGGCTGCAAATGCAGCCCCACACCTCTTCTCTCTCTCTCTCTCTCTCCCTCTTTCCTCGGTTGGGTCAACCAAACACGTTAATAAAATTAATTATTTGTCCCCTTCCAATGTTTTTCTATGCCGAAGTATTCCGCTTTATAAAGGAACCTGATTAGCTTTGGCCCTCATCAAGACTCCATTACTAGTATCAGAAGAATTGATTATAGAATGGAAGACGAGGCCCTCTATGCACCGGACTCCGACCTCGATCTTAGCTTCACCAGCTGCACCACCACCACCACTGATAGGACTATCAGTGCCCGGAGTAGTCTTGCTAGAAGCAGCTTAACTCTTAGTTTCAATGAGTCCCGTCTTTCTTCTACTTCAGCTACCACCTCATCAACCTGTATTCCGAACCTCCACAGCCGTTCCCATCGCAGACATGATCCCAACTGGGCTGCAATTAAGGCTGCAACTACTCTTTCCTCTGATGGTGCGTTACATCTGCGCCACCTCAAGTTGTTACGTCTGGTTGGCTCAGGCAACCTAGGTCGTGTCTTCCTCTGCCGCCTCCGGGACTATGACCACGCCAGCTTTGCTCTCAAAGTCGTGGACCGTGACTCTCTCACATCCAAGAAGCTCTCTCATGTTCAGACAGAGGCTGAGATCCTTTCGTCTCTGGACCATCCTTTTCTTCCTACTCTTTATGCCCATTTAGAAGTCTCCCATTACACTTGCCTTCTCATAGATTACTGTCCCAATGGCGATCTTCATTCCTTGCTCCGAAAGCAACCCGGAAATCGCCTCTCGGTCGATGCAGTCAGGTTTTACGCAGCCGAAGTGCTGTTAGCTCTTGAATATTTGCATGCACTCGGCATTGTTTATCGCGACCTGAAACCTGAAAACATACTGATTCGTGAAGATGGTCATATTATGTTATCCGATTTCGATTTATGTTTCAAGTCCGATGTTTCTCCAAGATTGGAGAAGAGAACCCGCATTCAAATGGGGTGTAGGAAATATACGAGAAGAAGCTGTTTTGGTGATCGGCAACTAGAAGAAACAGTTACAGAATTCGTAGCCGAGCCAACGACAGCGTTTTCAAGATCCTGCGTTGGTACCCACGAGTACCTAGCCCCGGAGCTAGTAGACGGCAGCGGCCACGGCAACGGGGTGGACTGGTGGGCTTTTGGGGTGTTGATATACGAGCTGTTATACGGGACGACACCGTTCAAAGGAGGAAGCAAAGAGTCAACTCTGCGCAATATAGCATCAACCAAAGGAGTGAAATTTCATACGGAGGATGGAGCAAAGGAGGAACCTGGCATAGCGGAGGCCGTGGACTTGATCGAAAAGCTCCTGGTCAAGGATCCTCGGAAGAGGCTAGGATGCGCCAACGGTGCGACGGACATTAAACGGCACCAATTCTTTAACGGAGTTAAGTGGCCGTTAATCCGTACTTACCGGCCGCCGGAGGTACGTGGGATGGCGGTGAAGAAGAGCAAAAGCAAGACGCACGTGTGTCACGTGACGGGACTGTCGTCCGCTAGAAGAAGACGATGCTGGTTGAGGAAGGTTGGACATTTTCTGAGAATCAAGGTGTCAAAATATAATTTAAATTCTAATCAAAATTACTACTGTTATGTGAATAATAAAAATAGGAAATATTTCTGAGGGCTGTTTTGGTATTTTGTGGTTTGAATTTCGCCCTTTTTTTTTTTCTGTTGGTTAGGGTATACTTTGAAGTTTGTAAAATTAGGAGATGAGAGAATACACATCAGTTTTGGTGACGAGTTTAGATTTTGTAAATGAAAGGACGAAAAATTATGAAATTGAAAAAAAGGTTCATTCCCATGTTGCCCTTCTTCTTTTTACACTTTTTCCTTTGATTTTTTTTTTTTTTTACTCAATCACACATCCTACTAAAATAACTACAAGCAAATTAATTTTTTATAGAAAAAAAAATTGTACATAATTATGATTAGCATGGTGATTAGTGACCCCATAGAACAATATTTTGACAATTGTGCATAAATTGCTCTTTATAGAAATGATTGTTACTTCACTCTAAGCATAATAAACTGTTACTATAAATTATCATAAACTGTTTCGTATATAAACTGCGATGAAATATATTTAAATTACAAAATAGTTTAAGACATTTAAATTGATAGTTTCATAATTACGAAATAATTTATGATAATTAATACTCCTTCCATCCCATAATATAAGTCGTTAGAAACCACTTTTACTGTCCCAAATTATAAATCGTTGGAGACTTTTCAAAGAGACTTTAAAACTATTTTTATATTTTTGTCCTTATTTATTATTCTCCTTTTTTCTCTTTCTCTCTCCTCTCTTCTTTTGTTTCCAAAACATTTAAATATGAGTGTTTTAATATATATATATATATATATATATATATATATAAAGTCACATTATTTTTAAAAATCTTAATAGGTGTGAAATTAAGTCAAACGACTTATATTATATTATGGAATTGAGGAAATATTTTCTTTAAATTACTCTTTTAAGGAACATTATTTGAGACTCAAGAAACAGTAATTGTCATAAATTGTTTCGTATAGAAATTGTATGACTATAAATGTAAGACATTAAATATTAAATTAGAAAACATTCAAGTCTAATTTTTGCAGTATTTAAAAAATATATATAGAGAGAGAAGAAATTTGTGCAGTTCAAGACGTGCTGTGTGCACTAAAAGTTGTACTCTAGGTCGACATCAGACATATGGCTGCAGGTGGAAGCAACATGGTTAGTAATTATATGAAGAAAATGGAAAATTGAAAATTAAGAAGTATTTTAATTTTAATTACAAATAAACAAATTATAAAATAATAAAATATATCAAATTATAAAATAATTAACAGCATAATTAGCTAGGACACTGAAATTTCTTGAAATACAGCTCACCATCGACCAAACACGAACATTTACCAAAAAATAAAAAAATAAAAATTCAACTTGTGCCAATAAATCAATTCGTGCCAGCTACGAACTCATCCAGTAATGCCTAAAATTAATTGTAAATTCGCCATTAATTCTACTAATGTTTTTGTAAATAAAAATATATTAGAAGACGGGACGTGATCAAAACCTGATAGGTTCCACTGCATTTGACGGATGAGGGACTGCATAATGGTATACTTTACTTGCACAGTCTTTTTCATAGTTTGGATTTTTTTTTATTTAAAATTAATGTATATAAATTTTTTGACGATAAATCAAATAAATTTAAGATATATCTCGACATTACCGTGCGAGCTTATCATGAGGGCTACTACCAATTAAATTATAGTTGGGAGCATGTCCATGAATTTTTAAGTAGGTGTCCATTTGATCCAATTTAGATTTCCATATAAATTTGTTTGTTTTTTATAAATTTTAACTTTTGTATATATACGATAATATTTGTTAGGGATAAAATAAAAAAGTTTAAATTTAAAAATAGAAAGTAAATTATATAAAATGATTTCTTAAAAAATAATATTATAAAATAAAAAAATTAAGGAAAAAAAGTAAAATTAAAAAAAAAAGTTTTTTAAAAATTTATTAATCAGGTATCCTCAAAGCTAGGATCTACATTCCACTCTTTTGGTGTGTGTGTGTCTCTCTCTATATATATTCTATTCTATAGAAAAAGGAATTTGATTGGCACTATTCATTTTTCGTCATTCGCATTCATTGATGGCATTTTTGTCTTTTCACTGATCCACTACAAAGAACCATTGCTGTTCTATCTTCACTTGGCCGTGCATGTGTAGGAATTGTAAGGGATTGACAGCTGTGGAGATGAATAGTAGCTTATAACCTCAAAATCAAACAGCTGTTGAATGAGAAGAATCATTAGGAATATATCACTCGCTCCCTTCATTCTCTTCTCTGTTTTCGTTACACTATGAAGATTTCAGCCACACTTCCTTCTCTATTTTTCTTCAACTACATCTTCCACCTCGCCTTTTCTTCCTCTGCTGAGTGAGGTCATTTTCTCTTATAGCTGGCAGAGTCGGAGTTATTGAAGTTCTATATTCCCTTTTAGGTAAGTTTCTTTGGTTCTTTTGAATAAAGTAAAATTCTCCGTTGGAGTTCCTGAAGTTTTGATTTTTTTTTTCCTAGGTTTCTATTTTTGCTAAAAAAGAAGCTGCCCATAGATTGTGATATTTTTTGTCCACAGATTCTTTGGCTAGTCAAATGTCCTTGGCTTATACTGGGGAACAATCTACCAAGCTCGTTTGCACCAGAAATGCTACATAGGCCATCAATCTAGTGGTATACACTTGGGGGCTTTCTAACTTAATACTGCAAGATGAGGCTTTTATTGGAAATCCTTGTTTTCCTTTTTCTTGAACATAACAGAAATCCTGTATTCTTATGAAAAATTTTATCTTTTTGGATTCTGTGATGACTATTGCTTAGTATATGTACAAAGTACCATGGAATTAATTCTCTTCCTATCTGGACACATGAGAATCTTGGTACATGGGGTTGGTTAGGTTTTTGCGGACCCTAATTCTTTAATAAGTAGACCATATTTTTGAGTTATAATGATGGGTATGCTTAGCGATGGAGGTAATCCATTTTTCTTCTCTGCATAATTCCTCACCTTATTCCTTGAACTTCTTCCCAGCAAATTTTTTTCCCATTTTAATTGATACTGCTTATCTGAATTTTCATTCATTGTGGAAATAGGGAAGAGGAAAAGGCTAAGAGAGTGAGATAGAGCAAAAAAACGAGTGTTTTCAGAGACCAAGAGAATGATGAGAGGCAAGGCGTGATGGATAGAAAGTATGGCAAAGCAATTTTCTTTTGCTTTTCCTGATGCTAGTTGAAGCATAAGAAGAAGAATTGACTTTGAGTCATTTTTAGCTTTTCTTTGAGGTAAATCAATAGAAACATTTAATAGGAGACAAGTGCATTATCATACATCATTTTAAGCTTTTTGTTGTGTGATATAGCTATGTATGTGGCACTGCTTATTTGTTGATTTACTGGAGTTTGTACAAATTTATTAACTTCTTTCTTCATGGATTTGGAAATGTGGAAATGCTTGAGCGATGGCACAAAGAAGAAGCAATTCTGTGAGGTTTTTGTTATGAAATAAAAATGGGATTTTTTTTGACGTGGTAGTTTAAGTTGTATTTTGAAATCGGATGAAAAATGAAAAAAAGAAAGCCTTTACCCCTAACACTTGCTGAAGGTATACTGATGACAAGAAAGGTATGTGGGAGTTTTTCTTTCTTCTTTTTTTGCGTGCTGGGGGAGGATGGGTGCACAAGGTACTACAACCCTGAAAAAAGTGGATAAATGTTGGTGATGATTTCAAGTATTATGGAAAAATTTAGCGTTTTCTTTTTCTTTTTTTCCCCTCTCTCTTTTGGGTTGTAGTTTCTTATCTATATACATGGCTCATTTTTGTAGGCTTTTTGAATGGTTGGCAATGCATTTGTAGATGAACTGTAAATGAACTAATTTGTGAAACTATGAATTTGTGGTTAAATCTTGGTTTATCTGTTAGATAGTTTCCTTATTCCCCTCATCCTCATCTTTGATACATACTTCCATTCACATTGTTAAACATTCCTTTTTCCACCTTTTGATGTAGAGGAATATGGAAATTGATCATGCTGCATATTAGGGAGGTAAATTGTGTCTGAACTTCACTATGCCCTGGTTTTGCGTATTTTTAAATTAAATGGTACTGCAATTAATGCCCTTCATGGTTCTCATTGTTCTCTGTCAAGATATGTTTTAACCTGAAAAAATCTCTAAGTTACTTTCTTTTCCATAATGTCTTGGCTTCCCAAATAAGTTTTTACATCTTTTGGTTTTACTGAACTTATTGTGTGCGCAAGGTACTACTGTTATATCATCCTCTAATATGATCATCATAATTTTAAAGTGTAAAATCCTATACTTAATTCATCTGAAGCTTATGATGGTATTCTTAGTATTGACCTCTTGGCCTTAGGCTTTTCTTGTACAGAACAACAACAATAATTTTCCATTTGATAGAAGCATTTAAGATATATGTTTTACTAAAACAGCATTTTAGTTTATATACAAAGTTGGTGCCAAAATCTAAAACAGTTGACTTAGTTTTGTGTTAGCACTTGTGAACTTATTTTATTGCCCTACGATGAGTAGGCTACATCTACTATTCAAAATAACTTTTTTCAGCCTAAATATATCTATTTTATAGGTGTTTTAATGAGCTTATTATTTGCTTCAATTTGATAAAAAAACAGATATAGATGGAATCTTTTATAATTGTATTAGCCTCTATTATGTTTCTACATGTGAGAAAAAGTTATCTAAACAAATTTTACCATTCTTAGAGGAAGTTTCATATGATTTCTGTAGGTTGTTTACTCATTCGGATTTGGAGACAACTCCTTTAACAAGTATTAATGGTGGATCTCCTTTGACCTCTGTTCTAGTAACCTAATATAATTATACTATAGATTTCAAATTTAAAGGTAGAAATTGGGCTTGAAACATATATAATAGGTTTGAGGTTATGTGTCAGGAGGTTGATGACTTTGTGACCAAGGTACTGTTTTCCTTTCTTTTGTTTTGTTATTGTCATTAAGTAATCTCTATATATGATCAATTCACATATATTGGTAATGGTCTTCTTGAACCCTAGGTTGAGCTTGTCTATTTATTAGACGCTTTCTATGGTGATTCTATTTCATTTAATATACTGTTACTCATAATTACGCCATTTAAGATATCTCCCCGTGGAATTTTTTGATTTTTTAGGACAGTGTGAAATATGTTGAGAATCAGGTGCAAACTATTGGTGAAAGCATGAAGAAACTTTATTCTAATGTGGTGCATGATTTTTTTCCTCCTGTTATGGATAACAAACCAAATGAAGGGTAACTTGTGACAGAAACAAAATGATGTGTTAGGAACCTATATTAGGTCAATGGTAAGCATTAAGGGAAAACATGGACAAGCCAAGGAAAGTCAATCTTTTAAGGAGCAAGGTGATGCAAGTAAAATGGGTTATCAAGGGCAGCACAGTCTTCCACCTAATTTGGCTCTTTATTAACAAGCAGAAACTGACTTCTATTCTGAAGGTGCAGTAATATGTTCATCTCTAGGAATGCAGAGGTGGTTGAAGAATCCCCATTTTCTTGAGTTTCAAAATTTCAAGATGAAAAATCATCACTATTTTGAGGGAGTAGTATTCATTGCCGGAGAGATTATATTCTCTTGAAGATGAAAGTTTTTATGGGTCAACAGAAATTGCTAATACTGGAGTCAAAGATGTATCCTCTTGACCAACTGTTCACTGGAAAATTTTGTTGATGATTTGGATTTTAGGACCTCCCAGAATGATAAGACGATAAGCAATAGTGATGATCTTTTTGAAGAAGCAAACACTGGCTTGTCGTTGGAACAAGATGACATTAATGCAATCTACAAGGAAGCGAAGATGGCTCCTGAAAAGAATGCTAAAAATAAGGAGCATCTTGTGTCTAGAGGTGCAAATACTCTTAGTTAAAGATATTCATCTGAGTTGATATCATATAGTAAGGAACAACATCAGATGGCTGACGACTCAGATTTTCTGCAAGATGAGAATTTATTTGTACTATCTTTATTATAATCTGCTGTATTTTGCACTAATATTTTATTGTCACAGGTACCCGAGCTCGTGTCTTGGGCGAGACAGCCACCTAGTTCTTTATAGAGAAAAAGGAGTTGGGAGGCACTGTTCATTTTTCGTCAATAAGGGTATCTATGTCTTTTGACAATTTTTTTGGCCAATGAGGAGCAAAGAAACATCTTTCTGCTTTTCTGCCCACCTAACAATGATTATGTGAGATGTACTTTTTCAATTACTCACAACCAGACAACCAGAGGTGCTTTCGACTGTCTCCCTTTCTCAAGAACCAGTGATGTCCAACCATGGATTTTTCTTCTGAGGTGCAATAGTAGAGGAAACAGGCAAAGAAAAACCCTCCTGGTTGAGCTCACAAATCATAAACTCAAGCCAAGGGGAAAGATCTAAAGGATTATAATGAACTTTTCCGATTGCCCCTACCAAAAGCACAACCCACGGTCCATTCTTCAACAACGAAGCTGGAGACAGATTCGGACAAAAACAGCCAAGTAAAGTAAGCTGGAGAGGATTCCTGCGTTGGCTTTGATGTCTTTAAACACCAAGACGGCATCTAACGTCGATTGATCGTAGCCTTGGCTTAACTTCAGGACCGGCGAGTAGATTCCAAAAGCGTAAGATGCTCCGCCCCTGCACTGTATCCATATGCTACAAACTGGCACAATATTTTCCTTTTTTGCTCTATTTTTTATGTACACAGTTCTCCTATACCTCAAAGAGGCAGCTCCCACAGTCGATTAGTTCGGACTGATAGTGGTGAACTGCACGATGGAGGCAGATCCAGCTGCATTCTATCACAAAAAGGAACCCGAGCAAGTACTGCAGTAGACAGTCTTCTAGCCTCTTCCCAATAGTCCATCTTCATCCTCAATCAATTCCACTTTTGGGTCAATCAGTTTACCTTCTTTCCTCGCCACACCTACAGACCCCGACTGTAACTAGAGGGCTTATCCAAGATTGTACTCTGTTGGTTTCTTGTTTTTAGATCACCAACATCTCATATATAATTACCCCATGTCTTCCAGCTATGATGCTTACACTGGCTACTGCATCAACAATAGAGTTACCTCTGTATCTCCCTGCATCCCTGATTCTGGTAGTGAAGCTCAGTGCCAGTCTTCTTTTGTTGCCGTGGGTTTTAATATTATACCCTGACAGGCAGTGGCTACTCGGGTTTCGTCTCAAATCATATGGGTCCTATGCCGTTGGGCTTGTTGAGTTCCAGTTCTGTGGATCCCGGAACAATGGGAGTACTCAGGGTCCCTGGACAGACCCAACCAATCAATTTGAGATTTCGACACGAAAAAACTTAGAAGGTGGGCTCTCGTACTCATATAGCAGTGAGATGGGCGGGAACCTCCATCCGAACAATTTCGTTCACAGCCCACTATTTAGAAGAATGCCACCCGCGTCGGATTAGGAGTGGCTTGGGTCGATTCATATGTGGTAAGAAATGACCCAGCTGGGTGCATTCAAAATGTTTGGCGAACAACAGAGCGGAGGTAATTGAGGTCGATCAGATTAGAATCCAAGACCATTCTACCAATTCCCACGACTAGAAGAAACACGCGTGAACCACCATACTTGCATTTTTTTTGGCAACCATTTGTGCATGAATAGTATCCCCAACTGGTTGACAAGTGTAGCAACTGGTTGACAAGTGTACAAAGCAGACATCTACAAATTTGGTATGGTACTAATTTCCTATTTAGTACTGGGATGTTGATTGTCTAAAGTGTCTTGCTTATATTGAATGTTTGACTTATGAGTTGATAGTGGGGTAGGATTATATTAGTCTTTCTAACATATACAATGTTGGAGTATATATAAGCTTTTTTTTTTAATACTACTCTTTTTGGTTGTTTTTCAAAAGTTTCTTTGGTGGTTGTTGGCTTTCTATGTCTTTCCTGCTTGTTGAAGGTTGCTGGCATTCAAGGTGAATTCAATACGCTTTAATTGAATTTGGATTTATTCTTAGTTCGTGATTGTAGAATGGTTTGGCAATACATGTTAGCCATCTATTTTTATATATATATTTTTTGTTTTAGACCATAAGTTTTTTGTGTTCGAATGAATTTTTAATAATCATATGTCAAATATAATTTTCTTGTATTGTAAAAACATAGATATTATATTTTGGTTCAATGAAATATAGCTATTTTGGTTTACATGTGTTCTTAACACCTGCCTATGCAATAATTTGTCAGTGCATGTTACTTTTCTGTTCTTGTACATGTGTTTTTAGTTTTGGAGCATAAACTTTTGATGTTTAGATGTTTTTTTTTTTTATAATTGTATGTCAAAAATATTTTCTCTGTGTACAAAAACATACATATTATATTAACATAATTCATGTTTTAGACATTTTTAAGTATATTTTCCCCATTTTTTTTACATGTGGTACACAACAAAACAGAAAGAGGATTATACAAGAAATTTGTGCAAGTAAGTTTTTAACTTCATTGTTTGTTTCAGCAAGTTCGATACTCATATGTTGCTCTAATATGATGTTTTCTCTATTTTGTGGAAACTGTGATGTTAATTTGTTATTTTCTACTATTTCATCTGATATAGTTCATTATAGTAATTTGATGATGCATAATATGTGTGATTAGATAAATTTTTGTACTATTAAAAAAAAACATGATGCATAAAAAACCAGGAAAAACAACCGCTAAGAGAAAACTCAAAAAAGAATCATCACAAGTTGCAAAGGCTGATCAATTAAGAAAACAAAGAGAGAGATATGCAGCGATGTCAGAATCTGAAAGAAGTAGGTTGTTAGCTAAATGGAGAGAAAGATATGCAAGGAACAAAGGGATGCTTCAACAAACAGATAAACAAAAGAGAAAGACATGTGATGGAAGTGCACAGGTAGAAATGGTTGGTAAAAAATTTGATCCGAAAGAATTTACACAAGCAGATATCAATGATTTGGGCGTGACACTTAGGAAGCAGATTTATATATGTGAAAATGCTGACCACTGTCAACAAAGGACAGTGAATATCCAAAGGAATGATCAAAGTGTCTCAATTCAAAGCCAACAAAATGCAAGTACATCTAGAAAATTTTCACATATAGACAAAAGTGTTGTTGATGAAATAACTGTTGGAATAATTGAATTCAGTCGTCAACATCCAATTGAGATTGATTTTGAACAAAAAATGACAACACTTAAATCAGGTTAGTTTATTTTTTCTAAATTATTTATTATTTTCAGTTTAATATTTTGGAATGTGTGTATGTATATATGTATACACATTAAAATGTAAATTTGCAATATCATCATTGAAGTTTTTTATTTTACTCAAGTTTGCATAGGCCATTCGTTATTCATAAGCGAAACGAAATTGTTGAAAGACGTATGTTCAAATATTTAATTAATTAAATCACTTTTTTATTATGTATATGTGTATATTTCAGTTTGGGTATTTATCATACAATTGTGTTAAAGGAAAGAAATGAATTGCTGAAAAACAAAAAGCTGAAAGAAGTTGTCAGTAAATTCAGTAGTGAAAAAGGTAAATTTTTCCTTTTTTAGGTCAAATGTAGAGATAATACTTATAATTGTAATTGAAAACTATGATCACATTTCAATACGTGTATTTAACTTACAGTGCTTCTTTGCTTAGGGTCATCATCAAACACATGTTTTAACAATGAAAGATCTCATTGGCATCATAGAAATAATGAAGGTACAATTTATTCTTAATATGTGACAATTTATTACTTGTTATATATTTAACAAGGTAAATTTTCTTTTGCATTAGATGCATATGAACTTTGTGGTGATTGTCTAACCATGTTGGAAGATATCTATGCCATTGATGCAGGTATGTACAAGTATTATTTCTTTTTTTTTTCCCTTGAATTTTTATCATTATTATTTAATCCTCAAATTTTATCATTACAAGTATGATATAGCTATTTCTAACTCAACATGCTTTATATATTTAGGTAATACATCTCTTGTAAGAGAAAATGAAGTTGAACCTTTGTCTACACCAAACAGCCCTGCATTAGGTTAGAAAAAATTAAATAGTTGGCTAAGCAATTGCATCATAAATTATAAATATTCCTTACACATTCCTTACACTTTAGTGTAAAAAAGTCTTTACATGAATCAATTCAATGTCCTGCATTGTTATAATACAGAATTTGCAAGAAAATTAATACACATGATATTACTGAAACAACATTTATAATGCTCCTTGCTTCATGTAACTTATTTGTGGTTCTACAAACTCTATGCTTTTTCCTTTAGCCATTAGATTTCGTTGTAATTTGTCCAACTAAAATATTCAGAAGTAGTAATTTGTAAACTTCTAATTTGTAATTTGGTCATATCCAAATTCCTTAGATCTGTTTGCAAGGCACTGAATGAAAATAGTTCAACCTAGATATATATTGCGATGTTTTGAGAAGAGCAGGGCTCAACTACTGCCTAAAACAACTTCATTTGGATATTAAACAAGTTTTAAGGAAGCTTAGATATGATATGTTATGCAAGAAAATCTATAGAAGCCACATATGTAAAGGTGTGTTCATTATATGGTAAAAACACAAATTGTATTTTGTGCAGTTTAAGTGTGCTAGTTGTTTACTTTAAAATGGTCTTAGGCCATATGCAATTTCCTTGGATCCATTTGAAGGTTTTATTGTTAAGAAATTCTAAGTTTTAAAACTTTAGTAGCTTTTAAAATAAGTTACCTCTCCAACAGAATCATTTTTCCAATTGTCATACCAACAATCTAGCTAAAAAAATATACATATCTTAATACACAATGGATTGTCACTTAGGGGAGCGGTAGGGGAAGGATCCGGAAAAAAGAGTATAATTTCTAGAATTCATGAATACTTAAAATTTACCTTCAAACAATAGCAATGTCATAATTTGGAATACTTTTTGACGTAGAAAGAGTAAATTCATCAATATCACATCTAAAGTTAAAAAAAGAAAAAAAAAAAAAGAAAGAACGAAAAGAGAAAAACATATTAGAGATTGTTTTCAGAACACTTGGCCTGAACGGCTCACTAAAACTCCTTCATGCAGAAGTAAAACAAGATTTAGGGAAGCTTACATATCATATGTTATGCAGGAAAATTTATAGAAGCCACCTATGTGAAGTTGTGGTCACTAAATAGTAAAAACAGGAATGCTATTTTGTGCAGTTTAACTGTCGAGGCTGTTTTACTCCAAAATGTCCTTAAGGACGGCTGTGATCTTTGAAGCAATCACCTAATCTCAAGCCTTTGATGTTAGAAACTATTTGGTATAAGTTTTGTGGGTCTTTGATGCATAAAAACTCCTACAGTGAAATAACACTAAAGGTACTCATAGTTAGCTGTCGAAAATTGTAATTGCTGACATCCCTATTTGTTGATTAAACTATACAAAATAGTAACTACTTTTGAAGCCTTATGAACTTGGACGTGTACATAAATGTCTTGGGGACATTTTAAGATAAATTTGTTATCATTTGGACCAATACATAGAAAATTATGCATAAAACATTAATGGCTAGCACCATGAAGATATAAAAAATTATGGTTTGACAGCATGCCCATACTGACTTTATGTACGGAACTAATTTGTGCTAAAGTTATTCTTTACGTCCTTCTTAGTGGTATACCATGTTTTGCTCTATCGAACTTATTTGTGCTTCTACAAACTCTATGGTGTTTTCTCTTGGCATTAGTTTTTGTTGTAATTTGTCCAAATAATGAACATTTAAGTTTGGGTAACTTTTTGAACTTTTTACACTATATTATGTGTACACTTATTGTTGTTCCAAAAAAGGGTAGAAATTGTATTGTTGTTCTACAATTCAGAAAGCATGTACTAAGTAGAAGATCAAACTATAAATGACTATAGTCTACAGAAAAGAAAATTGTGAAAGGCTTTTTTAGATAAGCCACTCACAACTGCCACACCGCTTTGCTGTACCACAACTAGAGTAGACCTTGAATCTCTGAAGTTCCAAAACACAATTTTTGGAAGATATTTGTAGGCATTCTCATTCAATTTCCTCTGTATAGCTTGATAATCTGTCTTCCATAGATTATGAGATTCTTCATTAAATTCTATGTTGCTGAATACAAATACCTTTTTAATTGAGTGTTCCTCTTTTAGTTTTTCCCTAACACCTACTGCAAAATGTTATCAAAAACACATTTGAAGTATCTGGTGTTACTTCATTTCACATTTCTCACAAACTCTGTCCTTTCCTTGAGGGTTTCACCCTCAGGATTCTCACCAAAAGTAATCAAGTTCCTTTTTATGGTTGATCACTCATTTTAGAAACTAACATGTTAAGGGCAACAAAAACTTCCAATTCTTGGGAATATACCCCCTTAGACTAGTTTTCTGGTGAAAATATCGAATATTTTTAATAAAAGAATTTATTTGTCGGATATCGTTTGTGAAATAGTTTTCTTTATTTGTGTACATTTTCGTTTGGAACAGACTCATTGTGTTTAAATAAGTGATCCATGTGAATGAATGTCTTTCACAGTAAGGTATGGATCATAGGTTACTTAAACACATAAACATTTGTTCTTAACCGATTGATGAGCATGAGAATCTCATCATGTTTAGGTTATTATGTTATGAATTCTAAATGGGGAATGGCTTACCTTTAGTCAGTGGGTAGTCCACTCACTTCATGATATAAGCGTATTTCGAATACGTAGAACATGACCTGTAGTAGTAGTTTCTAAAAGTACTATATGGTTAAAACCCAGACTACTACCGCTACAGCGTGGACTAGTACTCTATGACTTGAGTATGAGTTGGTGGTCTGGCGAAACTGGGAGCATATACTTTGATATGCTATAGTTGAGGTTCTATAGTAGGGCCAATATACTTGTATGTTAGGTATGTGTGACTAGTTAGTTAAAACAAACTTGTACAAGATAGTTTCTACACTATATCGCCCTTTGTGGTTGTCTGAATGATCTAAATATCCAGGCCTGGGAAACATGATTTGGATTTTGCTTTAGGGTAGCTCTCTTGGAAAGCAAAAACACTCCAGGAAGTCGTGGATCATTGGACTAGAAGTCGAAGGATGGTAGATGTCATTAAGAGAGGTGTTAGTACACTTATTCCTCTCTAAATGTACGGCGATGTGTAGAGGGGTATTTTAGTCATTTCACCTGTAGGTCGAAGACTTTGCTAATGCAGCATTGTCCTTGGGGTCAATATTTCTTTATGGTGATATTAAGAAATATTTAAAATGCAAAATATATTTATTTATATAGTAGGGGTATTTTGGTCATTTTAATAGCCAAGGCGATGTGTCTTTTTGGTCCTCGGAATAGCCCGTAAGTCTTAATTAATTTTTTGGTTGAGAAAATGATCTCAGTTGAGAGAGGTTTATTTTATTCAGGAAGTCTAATTTATTATTAGACTGAAATAAAATAAATGGAGAGAAATTTATTATCTGGGTTAATGGGTTAATTAATTATTCATGGCCTAGGTCCAGTTTGAATAATTAGAAAATTAATCGAGACTTAAACTAGAGAAAAAGAATTATTATTTAATTATTTATTGGGTTATTTATTTAATTAAATCCTAAGAAATAAATAATTAAAGTTTAATTATTTTTGGGTTCATTTGGACACATTAATTATTTATTGGGTTATTTATTTAATCCCAAGAAAAATAATTAATGTTTATTATTTTGGACTTTTCGGGTCCAAAAATAAAATATTATTTTAGCCTAATAGCCTGGACTGTAGGATTTTTCTGGACACAGTTCAGAAGAGTTTATGGTGAAGCCAAAATTTTATTTTGTCAATAATATTCGGATATTAAATTCTGGGAATATTATTTTTGTCAAAATAATTATTTTTGGTTTATGTCTTTTTGTTTTCTGTGTGAAAAAATAAAAATAAAAATTTTGAAAAAAAATCTTCTCCCTCTCTCGTGCCTTTTCTTCTTCTGGCTTTTGGTTTTGTTTTTACATTTAAAACCAAAGGAAGCCAACCGAAAGGGTGTGTGTGTCTCTTGGTTTTCTGACTTCTGTGTTTGGTTTGTGAATGAAGCCAATGCTTATAAAGCCATCCGCCGTGAGAAGGAAACAAGTAAAAAAAAAAAAAAACTGAGAAGGTTTTCTTCTTCCTATTTTCTTTGCTCACCAAAAGTGATTAGGCTGTGGTCATATTCTGAGAATTGAAAAGCCAAGCATTAAGGATTGTACCAGAGAAGTGAAAGAACCGGAACCGAAAGCTTCACTGGACGGAGGAGAAGGAAGCTGTGATTTTAGCTTCAAGCCATTCTTCTTCAATCTTCAAGTTTTAAGGCTCCAAGAGGTATGTGTTTTAAGCCTCCATGCTGCTACCATGCCATGTTTAATGTTTTTCTTCCATTTTGTTCATCCGTGGTTGAATGCTCTGTAATGTCATCACCTTCAAGTGGTATCAGAGTAAGGAGTTTGATTGACTTAGGGAGCATGTTAGTTAATAAAAATGGAGAAGAACATTGTTTAGAGCTTAAACATGTGATCCTTCGCTGTTTTGGTATGGGATAGGCTTGATGTAAGCCTCACCGTTGAAGCATTAGGCTCAATGTAAATTTTTGGCTTTGATGATTTTGATCGTGTAAACCCAATTTAAATGGGTATAGGCGGTTGTGGTTTTGTTTTGGATAAGTCTTTGTAATGAAAAATGTCCAAAGAAGCTAAGAGAAATGATCCGCAGAGAAAATGTAGAAGAATTGCAGAAGAAAACTCGCAGAGAAGATGAAATACTATTCCTAAGCCGTCGCCTAAGCCGAGTCGCGCGCACACGAGCCGAGCCAATTTGCTGAAATTGAAGCCGATTGAAGTTTTGCAATTGCATGCAATTGCAATTGCTATTCAATCGCATTCGTGGGTTATCGGGCGGACTCGGGTGGACTCGCGGGTCGGCAGCTGAGAGAGGCGCTGGCGCGGGTCATGGGCGCAGGTCGCGGGTTGAAGCTGCCGGCGATCCAGTGCGGCTGGTCCATCGGACGCCCAGTGGACCGCAGTGCTACTGGGCGCGAATCCGGTGCATCCGGTGCACGTGGACCGCCAGTTAATTTTTTTTTTTCAATTTGGGTTCCATACCGGGTGAAGTTAATATTTTTGCAATAGTTTATATTCTTGGAATATATTTGCATGAAAAATATTAGTAAAGGATTTTAGGATTAAATAAGATAATTAATTAATTAATGTGTTTAATTCTATTATTTGGACACTTAAGTTTAAAAATAGAAAAATATGAAAACGTTTACTGTTTTCTGGCATACTGTTTATTTTGTGTACCTATGTGTGCGGTTTCTCAAAGACCAAAGTCTTTGGGAATATTTATACAAGGAAAAACTTTTTTCTTGGAAAAAATTAAATGGTTGTTTTAACTTGAACAAAAATTAATCCTTAGATATTTTCTCAAAGGATTTAATCCTTGGCATAGAAAATATGTTGGATTTAGATATTTTTATAAGTTAAAATAGAAAGCCATTTTATTTTATTTTGCACAAGAAAAATTGTTTTGTTAAATAAAATTGAGACCAAAGTCTCGAGAAAGTTTTAATTGAAAAATTTTTGAAATCATTTAGTTTTAACTTAAATAAAATTAGTCCATGGAGAAATCTCTTAAATGATATAATCCTTGATATAGAGATTTTGATGGACTTAGATATTTTATTTTTGAGTTAAAGAAAAACTTAATGAAAATTTCAAAATGATATTTTCTAGAAAATTTTATTTTAAAAGACTAAGTGGGAGAGGGGTTCCAACGGCCCCACGGTTTCCATCACGATCCTCATTAGAGATCGTGGGTCCCCTCACGTCATCCTGGGAGTAAACTCGTATAAGATGGGGATACCACAAGGATCTAGATCTAATGAAAGGATGTAATTAATAACCCGGGACACGTACTGTAATAGGTCAACCCACGTTGGAGTTTATAGTGCGAGCAATGTTCATAGGAAATGATAGGAAATGGCCATCCCATAGTGGAGTTATCCTTTAGATCATTACCTAGAAGGAAAATTAATTTGTGGTGGTTAATACACTTAACTTAAGGAACTGTTAATCTTCCAAAGAAGCTATGTCAGTTTTCCTAAAAGCCAAATTAATTTCAGTGTTCAAATTTATTTTCACAAACTAAATCCTTTCTTTTATTTTTCGATTTTCAGAAATAGTGGGAGGTTCTTTTAGTCCCTTGGCCGTTATTCTCTGTGAGAATAAACAGGACCAAACTATGTGGATTGGAAGAGGAACCTGGACATAATACTCACAGCCGAGGAGTATAAGTATATCCTTTATGAGACCTGCCCTGAAATCGGAGAAGGTTCCATCGACGAAGAGCAAGAGGCTGAGAAGGCATGGAAGAAGGCTAATGAAATGGTACGTTGCTATATGCTAACCTCCATGTCTAATGTGCTCCAGTCTAAACACAAGCACATGGCTTCTGTGTATGATATTAGTCATTTATTGGCCACTATGTTTGCAGATAAGAGCCAGCCCGCAAGACAGAAGGCTATTCGAACTATAATAAACACTAAGATGGTTGAGAGAGCATCATCCAAGGAGCATATGCTCAAGATGATTGCTGCTTTCGAGGAGGCAGAAATCTTAGGGGCTTTCATTAATCCCGAGAGCCAAGTGGACATGGTTCTCAAGTTTCTGCCGGGTTCCTTTACTCAATTCAAACTAAATTACAATATGAACAAGTTAAATATGAGTTTGACTGAGTTGATGAAGGAACTTTAGATGGCAGAAAATGTCATGAAGCCACATTCAAAAGCCATGATTGCTAAGGTTTCTTCCTCAAGAACTGGGTCCAAGCCCAGAAAGTGCAAAAGGAAGAAGAGAAACGCAGTAGCCCGGTCCAAAGATAAACCTAAAGGCAAGTGCTTCAAATGTGGGAAGAAGGAACACTGGGAAAAGAAGTGTCCAGATCTTTAAGCCAAGAAAAACCCCACAGGTAATGTTTCCTATCTAGAGTCTATATCAATGGTTGTATTAACTTCCACTTGGATTGTTAATTCAGGAGCCACTGATCATATTTGTAACTCCTTGAGGAGTTTAGAAAGATAAGTAGACTCAAGAAGGGCGAACATAGATTACGCGTGGGAAATAGAGCACAAGTCTGGGCCCTTACAATGGTAGAGCTGGATCTTATTTTTTTTATTGTAATAAGAAAGTGGTTTTAATAGATATTTTATATGTACCTGGTTTTCGTTAGAATTTGATTTCAGTTGCAAAACTTATAAATCAAGGATATTCTATATCTTTCCATTCTGGTATTTCTATCAGTAGAGATGGAGAAATATTATGTACTGGGCACATGTATAGAAATCTATTCTATTTAAACCCTATTAACAATCAATCAAATAACGCTCAATCTGAACCTTTAACTAAGAAGAGAAATACCAATGTCAATGACTCATATCTTTGGCATCTAAGGTTGGGTCACATCAACTCAATTAGGATTCAGAAGCTAATTCATGATGGGCCTTTAGGTTTATTGAGATTGGAAAATTGGCCTCAGTGTAAATCCTGCCTAATGGGAAAGATGACCAAAAGGTCTTTTATCCCAAAAACGGATAGAGCCAAGGAGGTACTGAGCCTTGTTCACACTGATGTGTGTAGTCTCTTGTCTATACTAGTTAGAGGAGGTTTTGAGTACTTCATCACTTTCACAGATGATTGTACAAGGTTTGGTTATATTTACCTGATGAGGCTCAAGTCTGACTCTTTTGATAAGTTCAAGGAGTTTAAGGCTAAAGTGGAGCATCAGACAGGTAAATTAATCAAGATCGTACGATCAGATCATGGTGGAGAGTACCTCCTAAGTAAATTCAAGGATTACATAGTACATCATAAGATAGTATCTCAGCTCTCTATGCCGGGGACACCCCAGCAGAACGGAGTAGCTGAGAGAAGGAACAGGACATTGACGGAAATGGTCAGAAGCATGATGTCTCATGCTACTCTTCCAGTATCTTTTTTGGGATATGCCCTGGAAACAGTGGCATATATTTTGAACTTGGTGCCTTCCAAATCAGTACCTAGGACTCCCTATGAGATGTAGATTGGGCGTAAGCCAAGTCTGAATCATCTCAGGATATGGGGCTGTCCAACTTATGTACTGATCAAGGGAGATAAGTTGGAATCAAGGTCAAAATTATACTATTTAGTTGGGTATCCAAAAGGAACAAAGGGTGGTTACTTTTATCATCCTAAGGAACAGAAAGTACTGGTTAGTACTAATGCTAGATACTTAGAGGATGATCAAAGTACTTTCACAAAAGGTTCAATTAAGTTGGAACTCAAGGAGAAGTTATCTTCGGAAGCAACTTTTTCTGACCCGATTATGGAACAAGAAGAGGCATAGCCTCAAGAGCCTGTACAATTGGTGCCTCGTCGCAGTGGGAGAGTGTCTAGGGTTCCAGATAGATGGTATGGAGAAGCTTTTGAGCTGGTCTCTAACCATCGGAACAAGACCCCACTAGATATGAGGATGCAATTGCTGATACCGATGCAAATCTGTGGCATGAAGCAATGAAAGTCGAGATTGAGTCTATGTACTTCAATTAAGTTTGGGATTTTGTAGCTTTACTTGAAGAGATAAAATTCATTGGGTGTAAGTGGGTGTACAAGAGGAAGAGGGGAGCGTATGGGAAGGTGGAAACCTTCAAAGCTAGGCGTGTGACAAAAGGATATACTCAGAAAGAAGGGATAGATTATGAAGAAACATTTTCCACTGTGGCCATGCTAAAATCCATCCGTATCCTTCTTACCATCGCATGTCACTATGATTACAAGATATGGCAAATGGATGTCAAGACGGCATTTTTAAATTGCCATCTTAGCGAAGACATCTATATGTCCCAACCGGAAGGCTTTATTACTAATGGCCAAGAACATGTGGTTTGCAAGCTTAAAAAGTCCAGTTATGAACTTAAGCAAGCATCAAAAGCGTGGAACATTCGTTTTGATGAGGTTGTAAAGTCTTACGATTTTATTTAAAACAAGGATGAACTATGCATGTACAAGAAACTTGAGGGGTTTAATGTGATTTTTCTTGTCTTGTATATGGATGACATTCTACTCATTGAAAATGATGTAGGGTCATTGTCATCTACAAAGGTTTGGCTATCTAGTTAATTCAGTATGAAGAACTTGGGAGAAGCCAGCTACATTCTCGGGATTAGACTTCTTAGAATTAGGAAGTAGAGAATGTTAGGATTATCCCAAGTAGCATACATTGACAATATATTGGCCAAGTACAGCATGGACTCATGCAAGGGAGCTTTAATCCCTTGTAGATATGAGTTGCCTCTTTCTTTAAGGGACTGTCCTAAGTCTCAAGAAGAGAAGGACATAATAAGTAGGATTCCCTACGTTTCGGCTGTGGGAAGTCTTATGTATGCCATGCTGTGTATTAGGCCAGATATCTGCTTCGTCGTAGGCTTAGTTAGCAGATATCAGTCAAACCCTAGGGAGGTTAATTGGCAAGTTGTAAAGCATATTCTCAAGTACCTCAAAGGAACCTTGGAACCACAAGGAGGGGAAGCGCATAGTGAGGTAGTACCACCTGGTCCGAGATTTCATCCAGAAACGGGAAGTCGTGATGGTATAGATTGTCTTTGATAACAATCTAGCAGATCCATTCACCAAGCCTTTGGCTGAAAGGGTCTTCAAGAGACACTTAGACGCTATTGGGGTGGGCACCTATGGACTTAACTAATCTTAGAGTGCAAGTGGGAGATTATTAGGAATATGCCCTCTTAGACTAGTTTTCTGGTGAAAATATCAAATATTTTTTAATAAAATAATTTATTTGTCGGATATCGTTTGTGAAATAGTTTTCTTTATTTGTGTACATTTTCATTTGGAACAGACCCATTGTGTTTAAATAAGTGATCCATGTGAATGGAGGTCTTTCACAGTAAGGTATGGATCATGGGTTATTTAAACATATAAGTATTTGTTCTTAACCGATTGATGAGAATAAGAATCTCATCATATTTAGGTTATTATGTTATGGATTCCAAATGAAGAATAGCTTACCTTTAGCTAGTGGGTAGTTCACTCACTTCATGATATAAGCGTATTTCGAATACGTAGAACATGACCTGTAGTAGTGGTTTCTAAAAGTACTATATGGTTAAAACCCAGACTACTACCGTTACAGTATGGACTAGTACTCTATGACTTGAGTATGAGTTGGTGGTCTGACGAAGTTGGGAGTATATACTTTGATATGCTATAGTTGAGGTTCTATAGTAGGGCCAATATACTTGTATGTTGGGTATGTGTGACTAGTTAATTAAGACAGACTTGTACAAGATAATTTCTACACTATATCGCCCATTGTGGTTGTCTGAATGATCTAAATATCCAGGCCTGGGAAACATGACTTGGATGTTTGCTTTAGGGTAGCTCCCTTGGAAAGCAGAAACACTCCAGGAAGTCGTAGATCATTGGACTAGAAGCCTAAGGATGGTAGATGTCATTAAGAGAGGTGTTAGTACACTTTTTTCTCTCTAAATGTACAGCGATGTGTAGAGGAGTATTTTAGTCATTTTACCTGTAGGTTGAAGACTTTGCTAATGCAGCATTGTCCTTGGGGTCAATATTTTTTTATGTTGATATTAGGAAATATTTAAAATGTAAAATACATCTATTTATATAGTAGGTGTATTTTGGTCATTTTAGTAGCCAATGTGATGTGTCTTTTTGGTCTTCGGAATAGCTCGTAAGTCTTAATTAATTTTTGGGTTGAGAAAATGATCTCAGTTGAGAGAGTTTTATTTTATTCAGGAAGTCTAATTTATTATTGGACTGAAATAAAATAAATGTAGAGAAATTTATTATCTGATTTTATGGGTTAATTAATTATTTAGGGCTTAAGTCCAGTTTGAATAATTAGAAAATTAACCGGGACTTAAACTAGAGAAAAAGAATTATTACTTAATTATTTATTGTGTTATTTATTTAATTAAATCCTAAGAAATAAATAATTAAAGTTTAATTATTTTTTGTTTCATTTGGGTACATTAATTATTTATTGGGTTATTTATTTAATCCTAAAAAATAATTAATGTTTATTATTTTGGGCTTTTCGGGTCCAAGAAAAATAATAAATATTATTTTGGCCCAATAGTCTGAACCGTAGGATTTTTTCGGACACAATTCAGAAGAGTTTAGGGTGAAGTCAAAATTTATTTTGTTAATAATATTCGGGTATTAAATCCCGAGAATATTATTTTTGTCAAAATAATTACTTTTTGTTTAATGACTTTTGGTTTTCTGTGTGAAAAAATAAAAATAAAAATATTGAAAAAAAATCTTCTCCCTTTCTCGTGCCTTTTCTTCTTCTGGCTTTTGATTTTGTTTTTACATTTAAAACCAAAGGAAGCCAACCGAAAGGGTGCGTGTGTCTCTTGGTTTTCTGGCTTCTGGGTTTGGTTTGTGAATGAAGCCAGTGCTTATAAAGCCATCCGCCGTGAGAAGGAAACAAGTAAAAAAAAAAAAAAAAAACTAAGAAGCTTTTCTTCTTCCCATTTTCTTTGCTCACCAAAAGTGATTAGGCTGTGGTTATATTTTGAGAATTGAAAAGCCAAGTATTAAGGATTGCACCGGAGAAGTGAAAGAACCGGAACTGGAAGTTTTACTGGACAAAGCAGAAGGAAGCTGTGATTTTAGCTTCAAGCTATTCTTCTTCAATCTTCAAGTTTTAAGACTCCAAGAGGTATGTGTTTTAAGCCTCCATGCTGCTGCCATGCCATGTTTAATGTTTTTCTTCCATTTTGTTCATCCGTGGTTGCATGCTCTGTAATGTCATCACCTTCACCAGTATCCCATGCATACTACCTAAAACATCACACACTTGAATGCAATTACTCAATTCTCCCTTGTTAGCTATATCATCAACCATTCTTTTCCATTGCAGCTAACAATTTCACCACCATCTTCATCCTTTAGTGCCCTAGTAATCTCATCAGCAACTAATGCTCCTGCAGTAATATTTGGTATTCCCATTCTTCACACCATTAAGTTATCGTAATAACCCAATGATGTAATAGAAGAAACTATGTACAGGTCAATTTCCATTGGTAAAATTCTGCTTCCAATGAAGTTTTCAAAATAGCTGTACAACTCCATTTCAGAGGAATTTAGCATTTTAAGACATCTAAATATCATCACATCAATACTTTCTTGGGTTCCTTAAGAGATTTGAATTTTTTGAACATTTTAGTTTGGGCAACTTTTGAAACTTTTTAAAGTATATTATGTCTAGGCTTATTGATAATACAAAAAAAGAGTGGAAACTCTGTTGCTGTTTTACAAGAAACATATAATTTACACGGATATTAACATCTCTAAGTAGGTTATATAAATTGTTTTAAAACTGCACTGATAAGCATTAGTTATGTCCAATTTTACTCGCTAGGCAACAAATCTTCTGATGAATCTCAACATTTTCCAGCTACAGATTCTATGTTACGAAGTTCTCCTTGCTTTAGACCACTTGCATATGGTTGCTATTGTACCTACAGCCATCCATTGCTGCAAAACTCTCTGTATATTAGCTACCCTTAACCTTACTAAAATTATAATGTAATACTCTATTACATATACAGTTTGAATGCTCTTATTTTAAATTCATTACCAAACATTCAATTGAATTTTGTTCCTCCTACTATGATTACTAATTTTTGTACTTTCACTTTCAAAGTCAGGTTTTGGTAAGACCCAAAAAACCAAAAAACACAAACGTCTCAGAGACAAAAAAAGACTAACAAATGCCACCAAAAACCTGTACCACCGAAGCAAGGTAAAAAGTTTATTGCAATATTATTTAAATCTAAACAATTCATAATGAAGTATAATAGGTATAGCATACATTATTTAACATTATTTAAGAATAATATTGAGCAAATACTATACAGGTACATTTCTATTAGATAACATTGCTAAAGAAGGAGATACTCTACCAAAGATTGTCAATATTGTGAAGCAAAGAAGTTTCATTCTGAAACATCTAAATTTTGTTGTTCTAATGGAGAAGTTTTGCTACATGAAAACAAATTCCCTAATGTTTTGATACAATTATTTTTGGGTGAGCCAGAAGAAGCACGCTCTTTTCGGAAGTTTGTGAGAACATACAACAACATGTTTGCATTCATTTCACTTGGCATCTCATACGACAAATCATTGGCAACAAAGAAGAAAGGATTCTATGTGTTTAAGGTCCAAGGACAAATTTATCATTTTGTCCATGAATTAATGCCTCATGGTGGGAATGGAATATTCTTGCAATTATATTTTCATGACACAGAGAATGAAGTTCAAAATCGTCTTGCTATTTGTGTAAACTAGCAGAAACTATTGTTATAAAATTGATGGAGGCATTAGAACAGAATTCATATGCTTGCTTTTTTTGTAGTTTGAGGAATATGCATGAGTTAGATTCATATCAAACTCTGCTAAAATGTCACCTAAGTGTAGATCAACGTGTTTATAATAAGCCATCTGTTTCACAAGTTGCTGCTTTGTGGATTGAAGATGAAGAATCTGGTGATGGTTATGGCAGACATATTCGTGTATATACTAAAGATGGGAAAGCTCATAGGGTTCAATATTATTATGGATGCTACGACCTATTACAATATCCATTGTTATTTCCATTTGAAGAAATTGGGTGGTATGAAGGAATACAAAGAAGACAAACAGATAATCCCAGCAAGAGAAGAAAACTGAAAAAAAAAAAACAAGGCTTAGACGTTGATGTAAGACATACAACGACAGCAACAGAATTACTGAACATGGAGGATAATAGTAAGTTCAATTAATAAATACAACTTCAAGATTTTTGTTAAAACTTATATCTTGTCTGTCAATACCTCTTAACAACTATAACAAACAAACAAAAATCATCTTCTTGCAGATCTAAATCAACCAAGAGATAGGAGAGGAACAATTTCTATGCGTGAGTATTATGCAGATAGATTTTAGATGAGAAGCAACAGCTTATCCATACTTTTGCATACAAGAAGATTGTTGCAGCAATATTGTATTGACATGTATGTTAAGCTAGAAAGTTAGAGATTAGATTTTCAACGGCAAAGGCAAATACAACTTCGGCAAGAAGAATTACAGGGTATAATGGACAGTGTTGTGCAAGGACAAAGTCATGGGAAAAAAATAGGACAGAGAGTGATATTACCAGCTTCTTTCATTAGTGGACCACGAGATATGAAAAGAAGATATATGGATGCAATGACTTTAGTTCGAAGATTTGGCAAGCTAGATATATTTCTCACTATGACTTGCAATCCATCATGGCCAGAAATTAAAGAAAATATGCTGCAAAGTGATGAACCAGAAAATAGGCCTGATCTAATCTGTAGAGTGTTTCACGCAAAGCTCGAACGATTGAAAGAAGAGCTATTTAAAAAGCAGATATTTGGTGAAGTTTCAGCTTACAACTATGTTATTGAATTCCAAAAACGTGGAATGCCCCATGCATATTTTCTTCTCATAATGAGGCCAAACTCAAAGTTGTATTCTGTTGATACCTATGATAAATTTGTGTCAGCTGAACTTCCACACAAAGAAGAACATCCACATTTGTATAAAATGGTAGTAAAGCATATGATGCATGGTCCTTGTGGAAGTCTAAACCCCAAAAATATTTGTATGCAAGATAATGGCTGCTGTAGGAGCCGATACCCTAAGGATTGGGCTGCTGAAACAATACAAGGCATTGATGGTTATCCAATATATAGAAGAAGAAATGATGGGAAAAAGGCAATGGTTTGTGGTTAAATGCTAGACAACAGATGGATTGTTTCTTATAATCTATATTTGCTGGAAAATTTTGATTGCCATATAAATGTGGAAATATGTTCAACAGTGAAAATGGTGAAATATATCTACAAGTATATATATAAAGGCCATGACCGCATCGACTTTCAGTTGAACAGTGATGATGAAAATATAGCTATTGATGAAATTGAAGACTTCCAATCAGCAAGGTGGGTTTCTCCTACTGAAGCAATGTGGAGGATATTTCGATTTCCCTAGAATGAAATGCGACTAGCAGTCATACATTTGCAACTTCATTTGGAGAACTATCAAGGAATTACTTTTCGAGAAGATGATGATTTGAAAAAAGTACTACAAAATCCTTTTGCAAAGAGGACCATGCTCACAGAGTTTTTCAATATGAACAAATACAATGCTGATATGGTGCTAAGAAGCTCACTTACAAAGAATTTCCTGCACATTTTGTTTGGTCAGCTGGTGAAAGAGCATGGATACCTAGACGACAACGTGATGTCATTGGAAGGATTGTAATTACAAATCCAAGTGAAGGAGAGAAGTATTTCTTTTGTCTGCTACTGTTAAATGTAACAGCTCCAACGTCTTTTGATGATTTGAAAACTTTTAATGGCTACTATGTAAATACATTTCAAGAGGCAACAATGGTCAGAGGATTGTTTCAAAGTAACGACTTCCAACAATGCATGCAAGAAGTAGCAATGTTTCATATGCCATACAATTTAAGGAGACTTTTTGCCACAATTCTCACATACTTTCCTCCAACCAATCCTCGACAATTATGGAATGAATTCAAAGAAGTGATGCAAGAAGATTTCAGGAGATTTCACAATATGACTGAACCAACCATAGAGAAAGAAACTCTTCGTCATATTAGCATTATTCTGCAGTCAATAGGAAAGAATATCAATTCTTTTTCTCTTAGTCCCAGAATTCTGAGATTCAATGATGAAAACGCAGAAACTAGAGATGTTTTAAGTGAAAAAAAAAATAGTAGTTAGTTTCTGCAGAAGATATTACTGCCATTCAGAAGTTAAATTCAGAATAGAGACATACTTTTGAGGTCATATAGGACAAGGTATACACCAATAGAGGAGGTGCATTTTTCGTTGATGGACCTGGTGGAATAGGAAAAACCTTCTTATATTGTGCACTGTTAGCAGAAGTTAGAATGAATGGATACATCGCTTTAGCAACAACAACATGTGGAGTAGCGGCATCAATACTTCCAGGAGGCCGAACAGCTCATTCGCGCTTCAAAATTCCTATTGATCTTGACCGAAATCAAATCTGTAAAATCAGCAAACAAAGTGTGCTGGCAAAGCTCATTGAAAGTGCAAAACTTATTATTCGGGATGAAGCACCAATGGCACATAAAGCAGCAATTGAGGCACTCCACTTATTCCTTAAGGATCTGATGAACAGTGACAACATTTTTGGTGCAAAGGTGATTAGACAAGTTTTGCCTGTTGTCGAAAAGGTAGTAAGCATGATTTGATCAGAGCAAGTTTGATAACATCTCATATATGGCCTACTTTTGAAAAACTAAAACTCAAAGAAAACATGCAAGAAATGTTAGATTCTTTATTTACCAATTATCTGCTCCGAATAGGAAATGGTACTGAAAATACTAATGCTGTAAACCAAATTGCAATTCCTGAGCATATCCATCTTCCTTTTAAGTCTGACACAGAATATTTGGCTGATTTTGATAAACATTGTATATCCTAATTTTCAATATTTTTTTGCTGAGTCTACCAACATAAATATAAATAGGGTAATATTGACTACAAGAAATGATTTTGTAGATGAAATAAACACAATGTTGATAGAGAAATTTCTAGGAGAAAAGAAAGAATATATAAGCTCTAATAGTACAATTGATACTCAAGAACAAGGTTTATATGAAGAATTTTTGAATGGCTTGACTCTGAATGGATTCTCTCCACATATTCTTGTGTTGAAGCTAAATACTCCTGTTATACTATTACGTATTATAGATCCACCAGAAGGTTTGTGTAATGGAACTAGGCTGATATGTCGTACATTGAAAGACCATGTTATTGATGCTACTATTGCAGCTGGTGAATTTGTAGGAAAACAAGTTTTTGTGCATCGCATAAGATTTAGAGTCTCTCATGATACCATATCTCTTATCCCTTTTGAAAGAATTCAATTTCCATTACGTTTATACTTTGCTATGACTATTAACAAAGCTCAAGGACAAACATTAGATTTTGTTCGCCTTTACTTGTGTGAACCAGTTTTTTCTCATGGACAGCTATATGTAGCTTTTTCTAGAGCAAAAAATAGCAAATACGTCAAGGTTCTTATCCATCTTGCTTTGTTTGATTGTACTGTTTACAACTATACCAAAAATATTGTATATAAAGAAGTTTTAGATCTTGCATGCAATGGTCCAAACTATCACATACCAATCTTATGATTACCTTCGTATGCTTCAATATTTTTGGCTTCAAATTGTTTTTTCTAGCACTTTGATATACCAGTAATTCATTGTTCGTAGGGTTTTTTCTCTTGCTATATCAGTATGTCCCATACATATTTATATGTTTTAGATAACTTTGATAGACCTAAGATCTAAATATTTTGTAAATATGTTTGTAAACTCTTTTACTGCCATTATTCTTCCTCCTTCTGCTATATGAATAACTATTGTTTGAACATACATATTTTAGCTACTTTTTCCTCATTGAAAAAAGCTTTTTCTTATCTAAATATAATTTCCTCAGAATATGATTTTTGCATTTTACATAACTTTGACTGACCTAAGATCTAAATATTCTGTAAATATATTTACAAACTCTTTTGCTGCCATTACTCTTCGTTGTTCTACTACATGAATAACTATTATCTGTACATACATATTTCAGCTACTTTTTGGTCATTCAAAAAAATTTTTGCTTACCTGAATATATTTTTCTCAGAAGATGACTTCGCAGATAGCTGACAGAAATGTTAAGACCGTTCTGCAAATAAAACCTGAAGATAAAAGCTGGACAGCTTTAGTTCAAGTACTGCAAAAAACACCTCCTGCATTGTTACGAAAAAGCTCAAACCGCAAACGATATAAAAAAATACTTCTTGTTGATGATCAGGTACATATCAAAACTTCCACTAAAATTACCATGAAAAAAAAAAATCTATTTTCTATCACAATAAAATTAACCATTCACATACTTCTAACTGCTATATGTTTTTTGAAGGGAACCAAAGTCAATGCACTTATATTTGGATTTGACATTCCATTTTTTCGGAACTATTTTGAACCTTATAAAAGATATTATATATCCAATGCAAAAGTGCGATACACAGAAGAAGCATATGCCAAGTGTGACAAAAAGTGCTTTTGGGTAGTGAATAATTCCGCCATTGTTGAAACAATCAAAGATGATCCACTGCCATTTCTCCCACACATTTACAGCTTCATACCATTCAGCAGGTTCTTTGATCATATGGCACCTTAGAACTCAATTGGTAAGTATCAGATGAATACCAATACTAAGCAAAAATGATTACTCATAACAGAAAAAAAAAAAAAACTTAAGTAATATACTGCATTTTTTTAATGCAGATGTACTTGGAGTAGCTATACATGCTTTACCAGCAAGACCTGTAAATGGCTTTACTAGACCAGGATATTGTCCTGCTAAATCAAGAGTACAAATAAAGAGTCTTCCATTATGAAATTATAACAAAAAAAAAAAAAAATTATGTACACTTTACATCTATCGAACAAAAATAATCTAATACAAGACTTTCTGCATGAATTCCCCCATTCTTCTTACATAATGGGAAGACTTTGAAGCTGGCTTTGGCAATTAAGTAGTAGAACAAATTGAATCACTTCCTGTAATAGCAGCATTGCAAGTTAAAGTTGCTTCATACAGTAGTAAGTCCCCATAAATAAATTATCAACAATGCAGTCCAATTCTACCAAAATTGATTATGCTAACACAACAAAAATTATTGTAGCATTGCACCTTTCATCAAAATATTCATCACTTTTGCTGTTAAATCCCCCGATTGAAGAAGTTACTTCTTTAAAACTCTGGTAATTTACATTTTTCAGAACTAAACATAAGTATATTATTCATAATAAAACACCTGACATCATAACAAAACTTCAATTCTAGGTCTGAAGAACATCAAAATGAGTTTGCAAATATGATTGACAGCAAGGCGTACAACAATCAAAATCTGTTACTGCCTATGCTAAAAGAAGAAGACATTGGTTCTATATTGTACTTTTTGCATGACAGACAGGTAAACATTGATTACCTATAAATGTGTTTTTTTTCCAGAATTTTACTTTAACAACCTAACTACAATTAAAACTTATCAATTCTATGCAGAAAAAACCAACATGGGTACATGGAATACCCACAATAGTTGATGAAGACCAAAAGTTATGGTACTATGCTTGTCCAATATGCTACAAATCATTGAGAGCTATGCCAGAATGGGTGATATTATGCACATCATGCAAATCAACTATTCATGTTGAACCAAAGTACCTTGCAACTTATAAAAACCTTATTTATGAAACTGCATAGCAATTAAATAACATATCCATGGTCAAATATAGGACACGACTTGCTGTTGAAATTTCAGACTATTTGGGATCAATAACTGTTGAACTCTTTGGAGAAGATGTTGATAGAATATTGCCATTCACTGCATTGCAACTTCAACAACATCAAAACGTAGGAATATACAATCTTCTTTATCTTCAATACAACACTAAACTAAAGAATATTTCATATTGCTTGACATCTTTATAATGTTTTAATTTGTAGAACAATATTGATTTCACTACAATAACTAACACCCTTAAGCAGTATGTATTTATCTCATTCATCAAGAAAAAATCCTTATGATAACACCTCCACCGTTGAAGAAAGGTACACAACTATTATCATATACCCAATCAAAGCTTCAGAAAGGCTGTTGAGCATCATCATGAAACCCCCAAGCCAGATCACTACAGTAGACAATGAAGCAATTATAGATACTTCAAAATCAACAATGGAGTTAATCCATTTTTCTTCTCTGCATAATTCCTCAACTTATTTGATGAATTTCTTCCCAGGAATTTTTTTCCCATTTTAATTGATACTGGCTATCTAAATTTCATTTGCCACTATATTATCTTGAGTCTTCAAAACAAAAGAAAACACGGTGAATATCAAATAATCAAATTCAACTGACATATAGCAAAAAATGAGGAAAAGCCTAACAGAGTAACATAGAGCCAAAAATGAGTATTTTCAGGGACCAAAAGAATCATGAGAGGTAAGCTGTGATGAATAGAAAATGTAGCAAAGAAATTTTCTTTTGCTTTTCCTGATGCTAGCTAAAGCATAAGAAGAAGAATTCACTTTGACTCATTTTTAAGCTAGGGAATAGGGTGGAAACAACTCACTATCAATCAATATAAAATGACCACTACAGTGAAAACACTTCCAAATTCTTTAAAAAACTTATCGCATCCTTCCATAGCCATGGCAGACTCTTGAACAAGATAGCCAATTTTCTTTCAGGACCTCAATTTTTTCTCCTTTTCTGATAGGGAACCAATATTTCCCTGCATGAAAATTCAACCTATTAGATATGAGATATTCTATTCTAATACTGAGACCAGCAAATGCTGCAGAGGTTGCATAATTGCATTTTATGCTTTGATATCAAATGCACAGTATTTTGCCAACCAGCTGTCTCGCGTTGGAAGAATAAGGGAAAAAAAGTTCTAAACTTCTTTTGTGTTCTTGTAGGAAATGATCCTTGAATTCATACTTCACACCACCATCTTCATAAATATGCATCCCCTTAACCTCTGAGCAAAATCAACAAGAAAAGCACATAAAAACTTAAAAAAGTCACCTTAAAATATTAGCAGAAACTAATTATTCAAAATCTGTGTACCTTATTTTTGTAGCTTAATATATTTAGTCCAGCTTATTTTGTGTACCCAAAGTTACTACAAATTCTTTAATCTAAAGAAAAATGTTTGCAACTTCCAAATTTTTACACAAGATGAACTCAACTTCTTCAAATCCATCTGCTTCTCATTGATTTCATTAAATTAGAAACTCAGTTGATCCCGCAAACATGGTATTTGATTAAAAGTAATTTTCCACTTTCTTAGGTAACAAAATCTCAACAAATTGGAACATCACTTGGTGAAGGTTCTGGAAGCAAGGGAACCAAAAGGCAGCGCAATGCCTAACTTCATTCTCATAAAATTCTGTAAATATATTATCTATGAAATACTTATGAAAAATAACAACCATTAGCATCACTACTCCCTCTACAAACTATGGTTCTTATTTTCAATCCATCATATTTGGACTTTTGACAGAATCACATATAGACACTTTTGCTTTTGAACTACACATATGCGTACGAAAGTTTTGAAAAATTCTCCTCCACAAAATTTCAGGAAGTTCCCTTTTTGTAAATATTTGAACTTATAGCTGTAAATGTAAAAGTGTTGCTTCTACATTTTATTTTGGTCTGCTGCATTTTGCACACATATCCAATCAAAGCTTCAAAAACATTGTTGGCCATCATCATCAAACCACCAAAGCAAATCACTACACCAAAGAAAAAAGCAATGTGCTTTTGATGCTGTCAAATACCTCATCTGCAAGAAAATGAAAGGAGTGAGCTTCAACAACTATCTTATTCAGGTTTGTTCTAAAATTAATATCTTTTGATCATTTATTAGGCTTTATTTTTTAAATATATGATCAATTGTCGATGAAAAATACCTCATCCATTTCTCAATAATCTGATCATATTATATAAACAATAGCAATATTGATCTGGAGTGTAATACAGTTGATCACCTAAAGTACTGCAGCCTCCTAGCCTCTTTAAGGCAACATTTATAATCGTTAGCATTGCTAGAAAATGCACAACGTTTTGAAGCTTAATTAAATAAGCCTTTTCTAAAGGAGACACATGCATGCTATTATTTTGAAGTTCATATTATTTTGATGAGAAAATTTTAATATATGAAAATTGTTTGGTTTATTGGTAGATGATACAAAAGTCACCATATAGGAGAGGATAATATGATACAAAAGTCCCCTGATTTTGTTTCTACATAAAAGCAGAAGTATGCAATCATTCTTCACTTCTAAACAATGCTACACATCATCCTTACCATCATTTGTTTGGTTTTTATCTGCTACTTGTTCTATGCAACACACAAGACTTTCTCTTTGTGAAGAATTTAAAGAATTGATTTACTGCATATAACCATTCTTCCATCACTCTTTTTTTTTTTTTTTTTATTTCTAATTTCAGCTCCTCAAATGATAAACAAGACCTAATAAAAATTCTTCAGGCTGTGTTGTACGACTTGTGGAAGGAGTTTACAACCCCCAATGTAGCAAGAAAGGTATTTTTCTGTAATTTTTCTTTCTGATTCTTTGAATTTTTTTTTTCGGTGAAAGGAAGGGTCATTTTTCCCCAAATTTTCGCATTATTAATTATTTTAAGTTGTTTTATCACCCAAACCCTCACAATTTCTTATTAAAGCTCATTTTCCCCCCTTTTTTGTTCTCGGTAGTTTACCATTTTTACACTAGCTCACATGCATGTCCTTGGGCTCGTTTCACTAGATTGGATCAGAAGGAATGGATGTTTTACTCTTTCTGTTTTTTGGTTTATTGCGTTTTTTTTTTCTTTTAGCATACGCTTTAAAGTACACCTGCTTCTAATATTGGGATGAGATCAGTGTTTTTTCCTTTTAGCATACGCTCTAAAGCACACCTGCTTCTGATATTGGGATGAGTTCATTATCAGCTGATTTTAGATTGGTTTAGCGTAATGATGTCTATTAATTGTGGAGGTTGTGCTGCCGCACACACTTACACGTTTAAATTTGGAAGTGGGACATTCTAAGCCAACTCTGTTTACATAGCATATGTCAAAATGGAAGACTTAAAAAGAAGAAGTGAGAGTCAAGACACAACCTTGAGTAGCTGTCTTTTATAAGTTCATACAATTGCCCAACTATTATCCATATCTATAACACGAAACCTTCCAAAGAGATTACCTAATGTGACCACATTGTCTTGGTTCATTCTGTGAATGCAGAAATTTGGGGTGGAGAAATTTGAGGGCAATATCCGTACTTCACTGTTTGAGGTGATTTACAGTTTTCTAAGTTGTTGCATAATTTGAGGTGATCTTATAGTTTTCTAAGCTGTTGCATAATGCTTGGCCTCAATCGCTTCATAAAAACCCGCATCACATATAAACCCCTCTACTGAAAATTTGTAACAACTACACTTTCTTGTTTCTTCTCATTTCAGAAAAAACAGAAGTTCTGCTTCAGCATCTGCATGCAACTAAAAGTTCATTCTTTCTTCGTATAAAAGCGAAAGCATTCTACATTAGACTTCAGTTTTTGTTCTTAGTTTTTGGCGAAGATTTCATTGTGTTAATCTTGATTTTGATGTTTAAAGAACTAGGATTATTGTGATTTTGTGTTTGGTGTATCAATGAGAGCTCAAAAAACAAAAAATGCAGTTTTTTTGGAGGCAGATTTGACAAGAGGGACGAATTTCAAAACTTGAAATTCACAGAGACTGAAAGAGGTGTTGCAGGGGCCACCGGATGTGTTTGAAAGGAATAATAATAAGAGAGAAAGATGATGAACAGGAGCTCAAGTGGGCTGCTATTGAGAAATTCCGCACTTATGATAGAATGAGGAAGGGGATGCTTAAGCAAGTGACCAGCAAAGGGAAAGTGTTTCATGATGAGATTGATGTTACCACGCTTAGTTTTGGTACTCTAAAATGTTGTGCTGAATTTTTTCCTTTTTTAATATGCCCTTCCATTGCAGTAGTGGAAGACGCAACTATTTTGACCAAAATATATGATGAAACCATGTGAAATTTTGTGGAAGAGAGATTTTCACAACCTAATATTAAACGTGTTGTAAATATTTGAACTCATATATTAATATATAAAAGTGTTACTTCTATATTTTATTATAAGTTATTATATTTTGTACCAATATCTTACTCCGCATATACCCAAACTCGTGCCTTACGCGAGACAATTTTTCCATATATATATATATATATATAAACGACATTGATTGCAGAAAAGATTAGTGACAAAGGATAATTATAATTAAGCAGCATAATATTTAGTTATTCAAGCATGTCGTAGAGTGACACCAATGTCTATGGGGTAACAACGTGGGAGGTTGTGGTGTTGACAGAACCCAGCACTCCTGCAGAAGACGGTGGCTGGGGAGGGGTACCGGAGTCGGTAGCAGCATCACAGTAGCCCAGGAGGATATCGCCTTCTTCAGCGTCGATGCCAACTGAACCAAGCATTGAAGGCCAGCACTGGTTTTGAATGGTTCTTATGGCACGACAACAGTTTGGACCAAGATATGTTTCCCCATTAAGGAAGAAGAGGATGACTTCACCAGTGCATGATTGGAGCTCAAATAGAGAATCCCAACAAGTGGATGAACCTTCTTCGTCTAATTTTAGCCGCTCTGATAGGGTTGGTTTCGTGTCGAGTGGCCTAGCCATGGCCGTGAATGATACCAAGAAACACAGGAAGAGAACTGGTAGGAGCTTGAAAGAGTAAGCCATTGTAGGAGACTCTGATGGAAATGATATGGAATGTTAGGCTTATATAAATGATACAATGGCGTGTCAAGAGTTCGGACAATTATATGGGAGCGTTGAGAAAATGAAGGGTTTCTTGAATCAATAATAATAAGTGATAATAATTGGGGAAATTAGGTGGAAGAAGCAAGAAGATGGAGAGCTTCTTAAACTGATACTAATAAATGATAATAACTATTATATATTCGGTTCAATTTAAGTCTTAAAAAATTTATAATTAATAATAACAGGTGTTATTATTAATTATCGGTTTTAATATAACTATGGTGATTAATTATTATTCGCGTAATATTATTAGTTGTGAACTTTTTACTACTTGAGTTGAATTGAACTTAACAATTATGATCACCTACGGTTCAAGAAGTCCGTTTGCATGCTGTAGGCTCTTTAAAATCTCACTTGAATGTAGAAAATACTAGTAACCGTTACAATCATTTATAATTATTGGGAGTGAATTGAAAATAACAGATATAATTAACTTATTATTATTATTATCGGTTTTAGCAAGACTAATAATGATTGATGACAGATGGTACTAGTGTTTTACTAAAATCAATAGATGATATTGGACAGCAGGTGATGTTCAAATTTGTAGCTATCCAAACCGTAAGAACGTAGAAAGGCATCAAGGTTTATATACACTAAATAAAAAATGGTATGACATATATTGATATCAGGGAAATATGCTGGAGAACATATTGATAGAAAGTAGGTTAAGACATCAACTATCTCCTTATTGTTTCACTACAATAAGGCCAAAAACATTATCAGCAAGACTATTATCAATCGGTGTTAGCCCTTCATCCTGCTCCCTCAGTCCTGTATCATCCTCTAAATGTGAAACAATCGCTCCAGAAATTCTGCAAAAAAGACATTTTGCATGTTAATGCTCTGATACGATGTATTCACTGCTGAGATGAAAGGGGACTCGAAATTGTGATGAATGTTAGTGGTCTATGTGGTTGTTGCTAGGCAAGGTTCGGAAATGAACTGATCAACAAGTTACTGTTGGTGCTGTTGGTTTGTGTTGCAGGGAATTAGAGATAGAATGAATCAGATTATGATAATTATCTACGATAAAATCCCGTGTACTAACCCAATATAAAGCAGAGAACATAAAAAAAATAAGAGCCCAATGTTATATATGTCTAAATGGAACCAATGCATTTAATTCTATCATAACAAAGCCTTTTGCTGAAGGCTCTGTGTATATTTTCTGTAGCTAGTATATTCCAATGCTTGTGAAACTGCACTAGGCAATTCATGACTTCTCTTTTGAACCAAACTGCAGTAAACAGTCTAATTAAATTTAGAATGAATCTATTAGTCCACTGCTGCAGCTGATGTTTATAGTTAATCCAACATGGATGCAGAATGGATAGTCACTCTATTATGAGGAGGATGCATCGAGATAAAACATTAGACAGAGAGAACCTTTTTGTACCTTTACAAGATGTCAAGAACATGCTCATCCAGAGGAGTTTCAGATGTAGGAGATGATGGTGCATTACTCACTGCCTCCCTAGCATCGATCAGCATTGCAATCACTTCTCTCATTGTCGGTCTGTTCAAAGGAGAGGTGTTGGTACAAAACAATGCTATCCTAAGGACAAGAGATATCTCCTCAACGGTCCTTTTTAAACTAAGATCTAGCCGTTTGTCATATATCTCAGATGTTTGCACCACCTTATTAATGGATCGTTTGACCCAAGTTACTAGATCACCTCCCTGATCAAGAGGCTGAACAGGAGACTTTCCAGTGATCAGTTCCAATAGAACTACTCCAAAACTGTAGATATCGCACTTCTCTGTGACTTTCATTGTGTAAGCATATTCTGCAATCAAGAGATGAACATTGGGCTTTCAAAGTATTCCTGAGAATCTAACAAGTCTTGATGGAAAACCATTTTTTTCAATTAAATATACACTTCTACTCATACAGAACTTGATTTTGATTTTGATGAAAACCATTTTCATCAAAATCTTGATTTTGATGTTTAAAGAACTAGGATTATTGTGATTTTGTGTTTGGTGTATCAATGAGAGCTCAAAAAACAAAAAATGCAGTTTTTTTGGAGGCAGATTTGACAAGAGGGACGAGTTTCAAAACTTGGAATTCAGAGAAACTGAAAGAGGTGTTGTAAGGGCCACCGGATGTGTTTGAAAGGAATAATAATAAGAGAGAAAGATGATGAACAGGAGCTCAAGTGGGCTGCTATTGAGAAATTCCGCACTCATGATAGAATGAGGAAGGGGATGCTTAAGCAAGTGACCAGCAAAGGGAAAGTGTTTCATGAGGAGATTGATGTTACCACGCTTAATTTTGGTACTCTAAAATGTTGTGCTGAATTTTTTCCTTTTTTAATATGCCCTTCCATTGCAGCAGTAGAAGACGCAATTATTTTGACCAAAATATATGATGAAACCATGTAAAATTTTGTGGAGGAGAGATTTTCACAACCTAATATTAAACGTGTTGTAAATATTTGAACCCATATATTAATATATAAAAGTGTTACTTCTATATTTTATTATAAGCTATTATATTTTGTACCAATATCTTACTCCGCATATACCCAAACTCGTGCCTTACGCGAGACAATTTTTCCTAGTATATATATATATATATATATATATATATATATATATATATATATATATATATATAAACGACATTGATTGCAGAAAAGATTAGTGACAAAGGATAATTATAATTACGCAGCATAATATTTAGTTATTTAAGCATGTCGTAGAGTGACACCAATGTCTATGGGGTAACAACGTGGGAGGTTGTTGTGTTGACAGAACCCAGCACTCCTGCAGAAGACGGTGGCTGGGGAGGGGTACCGGAGTCGGTAGCAGCATCACAGTAGCCCAGGAGGATATCGCCTTCTTCAGCGTCGATGCCAACTGAACCAAGCATTGAAGGCCAGCACTGGTTTTGAATGGTTCTTATGGCACGACAACAGTTTGGACCAAGATATGTTTCCCCATTAAGGAAGAAGAGGATGACTTCACCAGTGCATGATTGGAGCTCAAATAGAGAATCCCAACAAGTGGATGAACCTTCTTCGTCTAATTTTAGCCGCTCTGATAGGGTTGGTTTCGTGTCGAGTGGCCTAGCCATGGCCGTGAATGATACCAAGAAACACAGGAAGAGAACTGGTAGGAGCTTGAAAGAGTAAGCCATTGTAGGAGACTCTGATGGAAATGATATGGAATGTTAGGCTTATATAAATGATACAATGGCGTGTCAAGAGTTCGGACAATTATATGGGAGAGTTGAGAAAATGAAGGGTTTCTTGAATCAATAATAATAAGTGAAAATAATTGAGGAAATTAGGTGGAAGAAGCAAGAAGATGGAGAGCTTCTTAAACTGATACTAATAAATGATAATAACTGTTATATATTCTGTTCAATTTAAGTCTTAAAGAATTTATAATTAATAATAACAGGTGTTATTATTAATTATCGGTTTTAATATAACTATGATGATTAATTATTATTCGCGTAATATTATTGGTTGTGAACTTTTTACTACTTGAGTTGAATTGAACTTAACAATTATGATCACCTACGGTTTAAGAAGTCCGTTTGCATGCTGTAGGCTCTTTAGAATCTCACTTGAATGTAGAAAATACTAGTAATCGTTACAATCATTTATAATTATTGAGAGTGAATTGAAAATAACAGATATAATTAACTTATTATTATTATTATCGGTTTTAACAAGACTAATAATGATTGATGACAGATAGTACTAGTGTTTTACTAAAATCAATAGATGATATTGGACAGCAGGTGATGTTCAAATTTGTAGCTATCCAAACCGTAAAAACGTAGAAAGGCATCAAGGTTTATATACACTAAATAAAAAATGGTATGACATATATTGATATCAGGGAAATATGCTGGAGAACATATTGATAGAAAGTAGGTTAAGACATCAACTATCTCCTTATTGTTTCACTACAATAAGGCCAAAAACATTATCAGCAAGACTATTATCAATCGGTGTTAGCCCTTTATCCTGCTCCCTCAGTCCTCTATCATCCTCTAAATGTGAAACAATCGCTCCAGAAATTCTGCAAAAAAGACATTTTGCATGTTAATGCTCTGATACGATGTATTCACTGCTGAGATGAAAGGGGACTCGAAATTGTGATGAATGTTAGTGGTCTATGTGGTTGTTGCTAGGCAAGGTTCGGAAATGAACTGATCAACAAGTTACTGTTGGTGCTGTTGGTTTGTGTTGCAGGGAATTAGAGATAGAATGAATCAGATTATGATAATTATCTACGATAAAATCCCGTGTACTAACCCAATATAAAGCAGAGAACATAAAAAAAATAAGAGCCCAATGTTATATATGTCTAAATGGAACCAATGCATTTAATTCTATCATAACAAAGCCTTTTGCTGAAGGCTCTGTGTATATTTTCTGTAGCTAGTATATTCCAATGCTTGTGATACTGCACTAGGCAATTCATGACTTCTCTTTTGAACCAAACTGCAGTAAACAGTCTAATTAGATTTAGAATGAATCTATTAGTCCACTGCTGCAGCTGATGTTTATAGTTAATCCAACATGGATGCAGAATGGATAGTCACTCTATTATGAGGAGGATGCATCGAGATAAAACATTAGACAGAGAGAACCTTTTTGTACCTTTACAAGATGTCAAGAACATGCTCATCCAGAGGAGTTTCAGATGTAGGAGATGATGGTGCATTACTCACTGCCTCCCTAGCATCGATCAGCATTGCAATCACTTCTCTCATTGTCGGTCTGTTCAAAGGAGAGGTGTTGGTACAAAACAATGCTATCCTAAGGACAAGAGATATCTCCTCAACGGTCCTTTTTAAACTAAGATCTAGCCGTTTGTCATATATCTCAGATGTTTGCACCACCTTATTAATGGATCGTTTGACCCAAGTTACTAGATCACCTCCCTGATCAAGAGGCTGAACAGGAGACTTTCCAGTGATCAGTTCCAATAGAACTACTCCAAAACTGTAGATATCGCACTTCTCTGTGACTTTCATTGTGTAAGCATATTCTGCAATCAAGAGATGAACATTGGGCTTTCAAAGTATTCCTGAGAATCTAACAAGTCTTGATGGAAAACCATTTTTTTCAATTAAATATACACTTCTACTCATACAGAAATAGTAATTTCTATGGTGAACCTGAAACGCTATTCCCTCTCAACAGAATTTATATATGAAGTGAGAGCATTTACAGTAAAGACAAGTAAAAGTAAATGTCATAAGTGCATTAACTCCCTACTACTATATGCATGAAATTGCAGCAAAAAGACTAAGAAAACTATTTAGTGTTCGTCTTACCAGGGGCTATGTAGCCATATGAACCAGCTACAGCAGACATGGATTTGGAGTAGGAGAAGTCAATCAACTTTGCCAAACCAAAATCACCTACATGTGCCTGGAGGAACTCATCCAGTAGAATGTTGTTTGACTTTATATCTCGGTGAATGATCTGGGGCTTACAATCATAGTGGAGATAACAGAGACCCTCAGCTGCTCCAAGGGCAATTTTATACCGGGCATTCCAGTCTAGTACACAGGTTTCCTCATTTCCATGCAGAATTTCTCCTAGACTTCCATTTTCCATGTACTCATATAAGAGAAGACTGTAGTCCTGGTGATAGCAGAAACCATAGAGTTTTACAATGTTCCTGTGTCGAATCTTTCCAAGAGTTGATACTTCAGCACGGAAGCTATTGTCAGTGTTGCTTCCTTCTCCTCTGGATTTCAGCTTTTTAACAGCGATAACTTCACCATTAGCCATCACAGCCTTGTATACGGTGCCACAGGCTCCCCTTCCTATCACGGCACAATCAGAGAAGTTCCCTGTAGCATCCACAAGGTCCTGATATGTGAAACCTTCTTTGGGAAAATAGTAGTTATCCAACACATCAGGTCTCCCATGATCATCAAGTGAGACAAAAGCAGGTCTTTGGTGCTTCATAACCCAGCAAATGGCCACAATGAAAGACAAGGAGATCAACCCAACAATTGCACAGACAATGCTAACTATCTTCTCTTTGGAAGAACCTTCTTTCAACCAGCTCACTTTTGGTGGAAATGAAGGGTTTGATGGAGATGATTGACAATGGTAGGAACCCAATCCACATAGCCCGTTGTTCCCAGCAAAATTGCTTGGGTCCATCCTTTTGAAAACAGGGGTGTTTGGCACCTCCCCTACAAGGTGGTTGTTGGAGAGGTTGCATATATTGAGGCTCATCAGGGCTCCTACTGCACCAGGAATTTCACCAACAAGCTGGTTGTCATTCAGGTAGAGGGACTCGAGCATTTGCAAATTCCCCAGATTAACTGGTATGGTGCCATTGAGGATGTTATGACTAATATTTAGGGAAATCTGAAGAGCTGTGAGTTGACCGAGTTCAAGAGGAATATTGCCAGTAAAGAGATTACCCCCCATTTGCAATTCAGTTAGTCGAATCAACCCTCCTAAAGTACTTGGTATTGTTCCGCTAAATCCATTATCTGACAGTTTGAGTCTTTCCAGATTGGATAGCAGACCAAGTTTGTCAGGGAGATCACCTGTAAAGAAGTTCCCACTAAGATCCAGCCTCTGAAGTTTTACACAGTTTCCCAACTCATGAGGAATACTCCCAGAAAGTTGGTTAGAAGAAACATTGAATGCAGCAAGCTTTACAAGTTTCCCAATCTCAGGAGGGATTTGCCCAGAAAAATAGTTATGTGACAAAAGCAACCTCTCTAGGTTCTTAAGATTGCCAATTTCTGGGGGTATATATCCTGAGAACCTGTTGTGATAGAGCTCAAGAGCTGAAAGATTCTGAAGTTTGGACAATTCAATAGAGATGCTTCCAGTCAGTAGATTGTCTCCTAACATGAGTTGCTCCAGAGATTTGCATGTTTTAAGACCATGGGGTATATTTCCACGCAGCTTGTTTGAACCAAGGCTGAGAAACATCATTTTCTTGGACCAGCAAAGTTTTGCAGGTATGCGGCCTACAAAATTGTTCATAGATATATCGAGAATGGAGAGGTTGCTTTTTCCTCCGAGAAGCAGAGGAATTGAACCCCCAAGATGATTATAAAAGAGTTGCAAATCCTCCAAGTATGTTAAATTTTGGAGCTCTACTGGTATAGTTCCAGTTAAATTGTTAATGGACAAATCTAGATTCCTAAGCTCCTTCAACTGTCCGAGCTCCACCGGAATATCACCCTGTAGGTTGTTCTCAAATAGATGAAGCAAGCGGAGATTAGGAATTTGGCCCAGTTCCTTTGGAATGATTCCACTCAGATGATTCTCAGAAAGATCAATCTCAACAGCACTTGAACAATTCCCGATTTCACGTGGAATAGTTCCATTTAACTGGTTTGTATAAATGTATAATCTCTTGAGGTTAATCAGCTTTCCAAGCTCCTTGGGAATGGCTCCAGTGAAATAATTTTGATGCAGAGCAAGTAATTCCAAGCTGGTGAAATTGCCAACTTCAGGAGGAATTTCACCATAAAATTGATTTTTCCAAAGAATTAAGTTGGTCAGATGCTGAAGCTTTTGAAGATCTATTGGAAAAGTACCCCCTAGACTGTTTTCAGCCACTCCAAGCACTTGTAAGCTCTCGCATTCACTAATTTCTGCAGGAATTGGACCTGACAATAGATTTCGACCGGCCCTTATAATCTTAAGCATTTTCAGCTTACCAATGGACAAGGGAATTGGTCCGGTTATATTGTTACTGTAAATTACAAGTTCTTCTATTGAAGTTAAATTTCCGATTTCCTCAGGAATTTCTCCAAAAATATAATTCTCACATAGATAAAGCTCTCTAAGGGAAGTAATCTTGCAGAGTTGGGTTGGGAATTGACTCTGTAACCTATTGGTGCAAAGGTCTAAAACCTCAAGATTGTGACAGAGTGCAAAATCAGAAGGAATGGAACCAGAAATGAAGTTTCCTGACATATTCAACTCAGTTAAGTAGGGGAGCTTACAAATGCTTGAAGATAGAGTACCTGACAAATTGAAGCCACTGAGATGTATTGAAGTTACCTTATAATCATGGCTACAGCCTATACCGGTCCAGTGGCAAGGATTTGAATCCGAAAGATTCCAGCTTTGGAGACTGCAACTGGCATCTTCAAGGGAAGTTTTGAATTCCAAAAGAGTACTACCCTCGTCATTTAGTGATCTGACAGAGATGATCATGTAGCAAACAAATAGCAAGGAAAGCAATTTCTGTTCAACTCTAGAATTCTTAGAGTTATATCCCATTTTTGGAAGACAAAGTAAGAAGAGAGGCAAATTAGAATCCCAGAAATCAAGGAACCGAAAGCCCTGAAACAGATATCAAGATTCTAACTTCCAGAAACGCATTGCATATTTACGTATCGAAATGGCATATCTTGAGAGTATGCAAATGGCCATCGTTAAACAACAAATAATTCAATCGCAAACAGAGAAAGGGTATAAAATTTCATCATGGAGAAAAACACAAACACTTGAACAGCAAAATGCCGATAGGCATAAAAGGCAAAACTATATTTGTCAAAGCTATTATTGCACACCAGTGGACCATAAACGACCAACGAAGAAACAACGGAGCACAAACGTGCTTTGGCTGTAACGGTTCAAGTGTGAAATTAAATTGAGGCAGAGGATAAGGAAGGAAAAGAGCATGGCCTAGAGAGAGAAAAAGAATGCATGTTGTGGCTATGAGTGACTGATTGATAAGGTAAGAAACTGGAGATGGACCGTGAAGGTCACGATCCAACGAAGAGAGGAATGAAGAGTCAACGAGAACTTTACAGTAGTGAATGAATGAATGTGCATGTGAGTGAGTGCTGTGGGTTGTTTCCTGCTGAAACTGCACAGAGCCCACTTGCCGATTTCTTCCTCCTCTTGTTCATCTTCCCATGATCATGATTTCTTGCTTTGATTGTTTGAAAAATTTTTGGGGGAACTTTACACGAGGGATTTGTACAAAGTAGAGACACAGATTGAGATTGGTCATGGAAAATTCTTGGATCATGATCTAAGGCCATTGTTTCTGGACCTAACAAAATGGGATGAAACTGAAATTGCCAATGGGAATTCTGGGACTTTGGTTCCATTTTTGTCCTTCTTTTTCCTGCTACAAATAGTGTGGGGAATGTCATGATTTGCAGGTAGACTTCAATGAAACGAGTCCTTAGTGGATCGATGAATTGGAATCTCTAGCACCTGCTGCCGACATTGGTCATTGTTGGGTTTGGCAACCTTGGAAAACTACTATGCCAACGGAAATTTCTTGGCAGATGACGTCAAAGTCTCTGATCTTGATTGCAGTTACAGTGAAACCACCCGACCTGGGCCGGTGGAAAATGTATACCCTCGTCAATTTGTAAAATGTGCAAAGCAGAGTTAAAAATCAAACTGATGGCCTCACAAAAAATATTATTATTTTTAAGATCGTTTTTTATTATTGTATCATATATTTTTAATAATTAATTTGAATCTTTTTTATCTATTTTAATAATTAGAGAGAATTAAATTATAATTAGTAGAAATAAAAAAATTATAAGGAGGGATAGAATTAGAAAAAAAAAATAAATATTTATATAATTTTACAAAATGATTTATATTGTAAAAAAAAATTCAAATTCAAAACAACTTATATTATGAAATGGAGATAGAAATACTTATAAAACCATCTTTTATTATTATTGTGTCAAATGTCTCGACAATCAAATTGGACCTTTTTTCCTTTATGGAGAAGGGGGTTGGTTGGTTTGGAAGAGGAGTCCATTGTTTCAAAATAAGTTTTGCTACAACTTGGGTGGCTTATATAAGAGGCATATCACCTAGGTTGTTGCTAGGGATGGCAATGGGGTCGAGTTGGGTCGAAGACTAAAAATTCTGGCTCCGTCCCTGCATATGTCCCCGTATCTCTATCTCCGACCCGTCCCCACTACAGAGAAAGGCGGGGATTCCCGCCCTGGCCCGTCAGGGACAAAACAATCTCCGGTCCCGACCCGGGGAAGTAGGGGTCCTTTTGGGCTCGAAAATAATTATAAAGATTTGTTTTAAAAAAATTTTTTGCCTCCAATATATTTTTATTCAAAATTTTTTAATCATATAAAAAACTTTTGTAGCGATTTTCAATAATTCACATATTTATCATATCACTATATTAGTAAGAGTAAAATTAATAATTTATAATTTATATTTTTTTTTTATTTTTCCTCTTCATTTCTATTTTATTTTATATACATATATAATTTACCTTTACATACATATATAATATATATAATCATATATAATATATATAATCTATTTATAATTTATATAATGTATATAAATATATATATATATATATATTGATATGTATACATATAATTTATATAATATGTATATATATATTTATATATATATGTAAAGCGGGCTAGGACGGGCAGGGAGCGAGGATCATGCAATCCCCGTTCTCAGTTGGCGGGCCGAGGAATGAAGCCCGTCCACGGCCCGTCCCTACTTAAATCGAAGAATCTTCGGTCCAATCGGGCTGGATCTCCGATTTAAGCGAGGAAATTGCATCTAGGCAGGTCAAGTAAATCATTTTGCCAGTCCTTGTGAATTGCTGTAGAGTTGGTAAACTAAAACTAGTTCAGCAGTTAAAATGTTAGCTCAAAACATTAGTAGAATTCAAGTATTAGGAGCTGTTTGGTTTAGGTGGAATTTTGGGGTAGTAGATAGGAATAAACTGGAATCATACCATAGTTTATATTTTGGTTGAGATTTATGGCTTTCAATGGTAAAGAAGAAAAAGTTCAATAATTGAAAATTTTGATTTTTAAGAATGCAATAAAAATTGGGATTATGGAGTAATTTATATAAAAAATATATTATAAAATAATATTATAATTTTAAAAAATTACGAAGAGTAAAATTTAAAAAGACTTTTTAAAAAAATTATTTTATTAAGATAAAAATAAAATTTTGAGGGGTGTGCACCACTCCCCAGCCTGTCTCTGAAGGTCATTCTTTTGTTTCAACTACTTACTGCTATGTTTTTGGTTTGCAAAGGAGGAAGAGGAGAGGAAAAAGAATTTTTATTTCTATTAAAAGAAATAAATAATTTATTTTTATCTTATCTAGATGAGATAACAGAGGAATAAATTCGTAATTTTACTTTATTCAATTTATCTCATAATTTGTATTATTTTGAAAAGATTTAAAATATGACGTGAAGAATTTTTTTTTCTCTACATCTACTTTCTTTTCTAATTATCTTACAAACCCAATAAAATAAATTATATATTCATCTCTAAATTTATTTTCCTTTCCCTTATATCTCTCGTTTTATTCTAACTAAATATAATACAAAAATAATTCTCATTATATTAATAAACCAAACATAAATAAAAATTTATTAAAATTCATAATCAATTAACTCTATAATTTTAATTATTATTCTCATTACTGAATACAAACCACACAACATGCGTGGATTAATATTTTGTAAAGTTGGTCTCAATCCTTTTAATGGCATTTCTAGAAGGTTGGTGTGTATTCTTTTTCCTCAAAGCCGACGAGCATTCCTCTCCCCTGGACCGGGCTGACCTATGTTGGGTCTAAGTCTACCATAGAGAATGACTAAGCCGACCTCGGGTTTAGGCGCTATATGCCCTATTCGCGCTGGCTCACATGTGTAATACTTTATTTTATATATATATATATATATTAAGAGTTATTTGAGGAGAGAAGCAGAGTTGACCTTATTAGTTTGAGCTATTATAATAATTGAATTTTTATTTGAAGTTAAGTGTTCGAATCTTATTAATGTCGATTGAATTCTTATTTGAAGTTAAGTATTCGATTCTTACTAATATGGAGTTGACAGTAAAATTGACGTTACATCTTTTTTTTTAAACGAGAAAAGTTAGGTTTGAATCTTTACTATACTACTTAACTTCACTAATTAATCTTTTTTCCCTCTAATTCTACAATGATATTCTAAGGCACACCAACATAGGAAATTTTGTTGTTTATAAATGAATATTTCTATTTTTTATATGGGTTTTTTAAGCTGGTGATATTGCCAGAGCAACATTTTCTATATGACAATATTATCCTTAATATCCACAGTTTTCCTTTTTTTCTCTTCACCAATCACTTTATTTATGCACAAAAAGACTTAAAAAGACACCAATCAATCCAATCGTATCTCTTCCAGCATTGTTTTCAGAACTGGATTGGACATCGAATAAAAAAATTTATTAGTTCACGATTCAATGATCCAACTGTAATTAGACCATAATTAAATCATAATATTATAATTTAAAAATTAAAAATATAATTATTTTTAAAAATAAAATTGATCAATAATATAATATAATTCAAATTTATAAATGTAAAAATAACGAAATTAGAAGAAAATGTGATATTTTCTCTATTACTATAGATTATTTATTCTATTTGTGTAACTTATTTCTTTCCTATGAATGTATTATCTTATTTAGAAAAAAAATGATTCAATTCAATTGGACCGACTGGTTCACCTGTTAGACCGATCAGTCCAAATCGATTTGCACCAAAGAAGACGATTTTTGAAATTTTTAGTTCAAAGGGAAGGATTAGATCGATTTGAAAACTGATTCACGGTTTGATTAGTCCAATCAATCAATCCGATCCGATTCAAAAAATAATGTCTTCCGGAACTTCAGTATCAACCTTCCCGAATATCTTTTCCACAACACTGCTCCACTCCCCATCTCTTCCTCGGATCTTCAACGTCATCCCTCACTCGTCCTGTTTCTATTGCCATTACTACCTTCCTGTCCTCCACACCCTTTTGTTTTCTCTTTTCATTAACAGCAATGTTTTGTTAGTTTAATTCAATTAACCTGTTGTAATGTGGTGGGGTGCAGGGTAGGCGTGGTAATATTTGCTATCAGAATCTGAAACTGGGATCAACATCCATTGCCCATGTAAATTTTGCCAGAAGAGACTTGTTGAAAGTCTGCAAAAATGAGCACAATATTAAAGCCACAACAAAGAGAATAAGTCAAGGTAAACTTCCAAAGGGGTGGTGTAAAAATGCATGGTTTTGTAATGACTAAGAAAAGGAACCAACCTTCTCAATGGGAACATCTTGGCGCTTGCACTATGCAACTATTTTTCTAGGATCAAGGTGATTGATCTTCGATGTACCTAATGCCACAATTTTAATGAAAATTTACTAAAAGAATAATATTGTCATTTAAACAAAAATTGGTCTTCTTTGACAATATCGCCAACCTTATCCCAATACATGTTAGCAAAACCCTTTTACATGATATAATTATTTTCTCACATCAAGCCCTCTATTAAAATAATAATAATAACAACAAAAGAAGTGGCATCTGAAAAACATTTGATTGAGATGCAAATTTCATTTAACAAAAGATGTTAGGTCCAATGCATGGGTGGCCATACTTGTAGTTTCATCATGCCAATTAGCCGACCGTAATTGTGATTAGTAGTTGCTCAATCATTGACACAATAGTTAACTAATTTGCTCCTATATGATGCAGTTGATATGGAGAATTTTCTTTCTTTATAAACCACCGACTTAACCATCAAATCCACATAACACTGTAATTTTCACATCTATCATGAGCAAAATTAACAATACAAGGACTAGAACAACTTTAATAATTAAGGGTGTTGATTTCTATCAAGCTTCAAGGACATTTAGGGGCTCTTGATAGAGTTTTACCCTTAACTTACATCAATTATAGCATTCATCTATATGACGGGTTTCAATATATTTTGATATGTGGGGAATATAAATTTAACTAAAAATTATCAACTAATAAGTGTGTTTCTAGTTAATTAAACTATTACATTATTAATAATAGGCTTCAACATTTATTATTTTATTTTTACAAGATTTCTTAAAGAAAAAGGCAGCCTGAATCATGAGAGTGAAAATAACCCTTTTGAGATGGAAATTCTAACTAACAATCTTGTACTTCTTAGCAAGAAACGAGACTGATTCAATCTATAAATCTCTTTAGATAGCCTATTTTTACCAACTATGTGTTTCACGTTTAGCACCTCAAATTTCATGGTTTTTTTTTAAATAACAAATATACAAAGATAAATGAAATAAGTATTTATAAACACACTCACCATTTCTACTTGCAATCTACTGCCTCTTTGGCTGAACCATTTTGCGAGATGGTTGAAGAGGTAGTTCTCTTGGACTTTAAGGTTAGTATGTTTGGGGCAAGGGTCAGAATTGCTTTAAATGAGAAGGAAATCAAGTATGATCTCAAGGAAGAAGAAGATCTGCTTGGAAACAAAAGCCCACTGCTGTTGACAATGAATCCTATTTATAAGAGAATCCCAGTTTTGATTCACAATGGAAAGCCAATTTGTGAGTCCCTCGTAGCTATTGAGTACATTGATGAAGTTTGGAAGGAGAAAGCTCCCTTGCTGCCTTCTGATCCTTATACTAGAGCTCAAGCTCGGTTCTGGGCTGATTTCATTGACAACAAGGTAACTAGTCGAGCTCCTTCTTATTCACTATAAATAGCCATACAGAAAAAATATACAATTGTTAGAGACACTATAACATTTTGAAGTGTTTAGTATTTTCCTCACTTATGTTATAGGTAGACTACTAGATGCTTGAATCAACGAAGTTGGACAATATTTTTAGCATACTCCTATTATTTTCGAATAATTGTCATTTTTAAAGACTTTTTTAATCTATAATTATTTGTCAATTTATGAAATTAAGAACGTTTTTATTACTTTTTTTTTCTTGTATTATTATAATTTATTCATCTATTGAATTATAGTATTAATTAGTTTTCAAATTTCAAAGTATCTCTATCATTTCTGATAAGAGTAATTCAGTCTTTTTTTTCTTTTGAAATTTTATAAATGTTAGAGCTTTGTTAATACATATGAATTATCTAAAAGTGACAAATATTTGAACATAGAGAAAATACTGTACAAGCATCTAATTTTGGAAGATAACACCTTTTGAGTGAAATTGTAGCTTTATGGTATTACAAGGAAGATAATATTGATGAAAGGAGAAGAGCATGAGGCAGCTAAGGACTTCATTGAAGGCCTCAAATTGCTGGAGGGAGCACTAGGCGAAGGGCCTTATTTTAGGGGAGAGAAATTTGGGTATCTTGATGTTTGTTTTATAGGGTTTTCATGCTGGTTTTACACCTATGAGATCTTTGGCAACTTCAGCATTGAAGCTGAATGTCCCAAGTTGATAGCTTGGGCCAACAGGTGCAAGGAGAGATCAAGCGTCTCCAACTCTCTGGCTGACCCTCTCAAGGTTTATGACTTCGTTCTCTACCTGAAAAAGGTGTTAGGATTTGAGTAGAGATGTTGAATGCTTGCTACAGTATTGTTCTCTCCATCCTGGTAATTGTGATAATAAAATGCAAACTTCTATTGTGTCCTGGCTTGATAACCCTTAAAAAGTCTAGGGGTTGAATAGTTAACAAGATCGATAAATTATATTTTAAAAAGATTTTTTTAATGTATTTTTTTTTAGTAAAAAATATAATTAGTGAATAAGTCTAGTGTTGAGCTAATTTTCTTTCTTTATCTTGGTTAAGGAAGGATAAAGATTGTTTCTTGGGAGGGCCATATAGATATAATTTCTCATCAAAATCATCAAAAGGAGAAGTCCCTGTCTCTTTTTGGTAAACTCCATCTGTCCCTGTCCCCGTAACTGGGGCTGTGCTGGGAGTACACTTCATTAAGTACCATTTTTGTCACCATAATAGGCCATGTCTTCCTTCTCTGCTCACTAGGAGTTTGAAAGCTTTAGTCTTCACAGTCCTAGGCACATTAGAATGGATAGCACTGGTCGGAGGTGATCTAGCCCAAGCCCTTCTCCGTTCTCTGTATGACTTCAAGGTTTGGTAACCCGGCATTCTTAGTCTGCTTTGATAGAACCCGGAATGGTAGAGAGAGCTCCTTTCTTTTTCATCTGACCCAGGGGAAAATGCTCTTTATTTGTCTCTCAATAGGCGAAGCAAAACTCCGCTCAATCTAGCAATGAGGAAACATTTGGATCAGTTTGTATGGTTTCAGATCAGGTTAGATCGAACTCGAAGACTGACCCATGAGTCGTGCAGGCCGGTCCCATAGCTCATAACAATAAAAAATTATTGCTTTAGAAGATTGATAGCTATTAGCAAAATCAAAATCCTCACGCCACAAAAATAAAAAAGATGAACTGCCCTGGTAGTTGGAAGATGGAAGAAAACCAAAAACCTTAGGCTAAAAAAAAAAAAACTCAAAAGAGAAATTGTGATGCTTCGATGCTTCAGAAGGCTTGAAGATGAAAGAAAACCAAAGTTTTCCTTAATTATCTGGAAGCAACCTACAAGTAAAAAAAAAAAGGTATGTTGTCCTCAATTATTTGGAAGCAAGCCCCTTTCAAGAAATATCGAAATTATAAAAATTATTGTGATTAAAGAGGAATGGAATGGAAAGTAAAGATCGTGGGGAATGGGGATGAAAGATGGTTGCAAGATCCAAATAGGGATAGGTAACACAAGACTATAGCTGACGAGAAGAACGACGGTGCAGGGGGAGAAAAACAGCAGTAGTGTGGAAGGAGAAAATGGAATGCAGCAGTGGCGGCACCATAGTAGAGAGAAAAAATAGCGATGTAGAGAAAGAGTGTAGCGATGGTGACAAGGGAGAGCGAGAAGGTGTGGCGATTGTGGTAAGGCACAGTAGTAGCACTGACACAGTGAGCTGGTGGACGCTCTCGACTTTATTCCTCTTACTCCATCTCTAATGGCTAATTTGGAAATTCATGAGAGAAATTAAAAGAAGAAAAGTTTTAAATCTAGAGAAAAAGGAAGATAAAAGAAGTAGAGTGATTTAGGTCTAATATTGTATGAGGTAGGGATGACAATTTTTCCGCTTAAACTGAGGACTCAGCCAAGGCCAGGGGTCGGGCCGGGAATTTCCCGATTTAAGTGGGGATGGACCGAAAACGGGCTTCATTCCTCGACCCGTCAACCGGGGTCGGGCCGGGGACGAGGATTATATGATCCCCGCCCCCGGCCTTGCCTACCCGACCCACTTTACATATTATATATATATATATATATATATATATATATATATATATATATATACACACACATATAGGTGAATTATATATGTGTTGTATATGTATACATATTATATAGATTATATATATATTTATAAATTATAAGTAGATTATATATATTATATATGATTATATATGTATGTAAAGGTAGATTATATATGTATACAAAATAAAATAAAATAGAAAAGAAGAGGAAAAATAAAAAAAATATCAATTATTAATTTTACTCTTATTAATCTAGTGATATGATAAATACGTGAATTATTGGAAACCACCACAAAAGTTTTCTATATAATTAAAATTTTTTGAATAAAAATATATTGGAGGCAATTTTTTTTTTAAAAAAATCTTTATAATTATTTCCGAATCCAAGCAGGTCCCCGCTTCTCTGTTGGGTCGGGATCGAGGATTGTTTTGTCCCCGACGGGTCAGGGGCGGGGATCCCCGCCTTTTCCCGTGGTGGGGACGGGCCGGGAATGGGGATACAGGGATATATGTGGGGACGAGACCGGGATTTCTAGTCCTCGGCCCGACTCGATCCCATTGCCATCCCTAGTATGAGGGTTTCTGAGAGAAAAGAAAATATTTATCAAAATATCCTTATGTAATATCTCCTCTTTGATCCATCATTTATCTTTTTATTATAATTGATTGTCTTTTTCCCTATGTTTCGCATTGGATAGTTTTCATTTTTAAAAATTTACCAAACCAAATCAGAGTTTTTTTAAAAAAAATGTATTGAGAGGATGAAAAATTGAATGAATTCCTTGTTAGTAAGCTTCTCTAATGAATTCTCTTGCTTATGAAGCTGAATCACTACCCAGTTAGAAAAACGAAGCTCTCAACCTCTTCTGAATATTATGCTCTTACGTAGAAATCTATTTTCTAGGGAATTCAGGCCTTTCTACCAGTCTTAGGACAACTTGATTGTTGCTTTGTGCTGCAAAATTGCCCAATTTGCAGTATGCAGCTTAGCAACTGCTCTGGGTTCAACGAAGTAGTGATAAGCAGCTACCAAAATACCATAAACACTAAACTAGTTTTGTCTCAAAAGGTGCATATAAGCTTTACTCATAAGCCAATCCATATTGAAAATTTTACTCCATTTACCACATTCAAATTGCAAAGAATTCATCTTTGATTGCACCAAAATCGCAACTCCCAAAAGGAATAAACAAAGCTACGCAAAACTACATTTGGATTACCAAAATACTAAAAATTCTAAGCTTCAAAACAAAGCCAGCCAATACCACCATCAGCTATCAAAATTTTAAACTTCTTTTTTTTTTTAACTTTTTCTTCATCAAAATCTAGATGATCTTTCTTCGCATCTAATAATATGACCACTTCTAGTCAAAACAAATACACAAAGAATCCAAGATTCACATAACACAAAAAAACCGAAGCTAGATATAGCACAACAATATGCACAGAAAAAGTGATGACAAGTAGTCAAAATAATACATAACTACCCTTAATCTTAACCTCAATACAATTAGATTCCAAACCCAATATAATGTAAAGACAGACAAACTTACATATTCGTTTGAACTAGAAGCATAAAGATGGATACATTTCAGAAAACTATATAAGTTACAATTGTGTTACATTTGTAGTACAAAAGATTAGTTACAACAAAAGACACCTTTAAGTGCATTGTCTAATCAGCTACATGGTATCTATTAATACCATAATGGTACTTGGGAGAAAATTGTGAAGTCCAAATGAACAAATTGTACAGAAACCCCAAAGGATCATGACATTCTATACATATATCACCTCTAAGCTCGCAAAAATATAGACATTCCAGTCTACAAAATGTTTAATTATGTGTGATTAAATACAACCATCATCTTAAATAAAATATTCAAATGAACATCCAAAAAATCCCCTTGATTTATCTAGATTTTGAATAAGAAATAAATAGCAATCATCAATATACTCAGAATTAACTCCAATGGCAACCAATTCACTAAAAATCTCTTCTTCTAAGTACACACATGGCCTAGATTTTTCAAGCATAAAATTTTACTCTAATAGCCTCAATCGCATTATTTAATGCATCTTTTAAGATTTCAACTTCATCATCATTTGAAACTTTCCTTTTCTTACCTCATGTTATGTTTTTTTATTGGAAATTAGGATCCAATCTTAGATGCTTTCTTTTTAGTCCATTTTGGTGTAGCATCAAAAGTTTTTAATGATATCTTATATAATATATTTATTTGCCCATCTCTTTTGCTTTTCTTTAGCTGTTATAGCCTTTTTCCCAATGGCGTGATCTTTGGCAAAATATTCTTCCAAACTTTCATAGTTGTTTATAGGTCTAATTCTCCATTTTTCAGCACCAGGCTTTTCCTAAAAATAATTAAAATTACATTACAAAGTATTAAACAAATTATCATTAAACCTTATAGCACAAGATACAAACATAATAAGATTTTTAAAAAATTAGATGTTCTCACTTTTTATGAGCTCTTCCCGAATTTTTAGTTACAGTCTAAAATTTTGTTTGAAGACTCCATGAAAATCCTCTTAGCCTATTGTTTTTGAAAATATCGTAACACTCATTGAGTGCTCTTTGAGTATCTTCATTCTATTCTTCAAGTGTGCTTTTATAAATTCTATGCCAAGTGTTGTCTTTAACTCTTGTATCATGTTGTTATATGTTGTGGAAGTAAATGTCTTATTGACTTGATTTCCTCCATATAGCTAATTAAGTAATGCTTAAATATAAGCATCATTCACAACTTGAGTCCATTTCATCATTTCCTTCTTAACTCCCCTTTACTTCAATGTTTATTTTGGGCAAGTTATATTATACAAAAAATAAATGCAAATCAATTATAAAATGAGTTAAAGCTTGAGCACTTCTCCACAAACATTTCTCCTTTTGGGCTTACGAAAGCTAGAGAGATATCCATACATCATCTACTCAAAATAAATTTAAATAAATATAAAAAATATTACAATATAAGAGAGAGTTAGGATAAAAACTCATATATCTTTACAATAAGGGTAAATGGTATATCATATTTTTAGAACAATAAGTATTAAATATGTCCATTCAAATGAATATGCTTTATATATAGTCATTTCACAAAAGTGAGAGAACAATATTACATAACCAAAATAGTCAATTATCAATGTTGTTTGATATATAATCATTAGACATATTAATTGCAATTTTATATCTTAACAAGTGTGCTTGTGAGGAATTTTCTTCCAAATGTATTTGAGCAGAAGTTTCTTCCTGAGGAACAGTGTTTTCCAACTCTTCATCTATCTCATTCAAATACTCAATATCTAGATCTATTTTCATTAAAAAGTTATGTAAAATGCAACATGCAAGCACAAATGTAAAATGCAATAGGCAAGCACAATTTCTAATTGTGGTTCAACATTGTAATTGGAGTGATTGTCCCTTATGATTGGAAATCATGTCTTTAGAACGCCGAAAGCCTTTTCAATTGCATTGTGTGCTTGTGCATGTTGGTGATTAAATAGCTCTCGGCATTTTTCTAGTGCTCAATTGCCATGCTCTTTAACATGGTATCATATACACCTCTATATGGAGCGAGAAGATTACTTTTTAGTATGAAACCAGTATCAACAAGGTAATATTTTCCTAGTATTACCAAATTTGAATTAGAATATAATAATTTAGTAATCAACCAATAAGTATTTGGAAGACACAAATCACCTTTGGGGATAATTAATTTATCCTTCCTTTTAAATGCATTTTTTTTATTATTTATGAATTTGATGCAATTTTCTCCTAAATAGGTAAGACACATATGAATTTAGACAAATAAAAACACACAACTAATACATTCGTCGTGGGATGCTGCTTCTTACCAAAATACCTCAATGCATCAATACTAGAAACCTTAGCTTGAATATGTGTTCGATTGATTGCTCCCACAATCATGTAATTTTCTATATTGTGAAACATTAAATTAGCCAAAAACTTTTTAATATATAGATACTACTATCACAAAACTTCACCTTAAAGTATGGATAAAATTGCTTATCTTTAAGTATTTCTAGAAGGAATTGTGATCCATTCGACTGTTGAGGAAATCGATCTTCCATTGATATAAATACCTTTAGCACTCTACGGAAGAGTGACGGCTCATCATGTATAAAATTTTCATGTTATTTGTGTTATATTTGTTGAGAAACCTTGTTTAGATGACTACTTACCCTATCCATTTTGCCTTGTTTTGTGCAAAAATTATTGAAAGATCATTTGAGGAAGAATAAGGGTGAAAAGTGTTGAAAATTGAAGCAAAATTTCACTTTTGGAAGAAGCCTAGATGGCCTAACCTAGGTCGCTTGAGCCTAGACCGCTTAGGTTCAGAACTTCAAAGTGCTAAACTTAGCCTAGGCCGCCTACATCTCTTGAGGCAGGGCCATTTAAGTTTGCAAAAACCACTATTTTACGAATTTTCTGATTTTTCAATAGGGGAAGTATAAATGCATCATTATAAGTCCTAAGAACACATCTTTGGACAGTCATCAATTTAGAGATCCCTTAGAGAACTCAAAAAAACACAAGAAGAGGGAGGGTCAAAGCAATCAAGGAAGAAAGAATGAGAGTTTATCAAAGAAGATTTTAAGAAAGAAGAGGAAGAGAACTTATCTATGAGCGCTTTTTTTCTTTGCTTTGTATTCTTACTTTATCAATATAGATTTACATTTTAGTTCTAGTTGTAATTGAAGGGATAAATCCTTATTTGATGTTTTGGATGGTAATTTACTTTGAAAATATGGAATTTCAATCTTTTGTGTTCAATTATAATAGTTTAGCATAGTAATTTAATTATTTTATTCTTCTTATTTAGTTGGCTAAATAATGAGATTAGAGCAAAGTAGGAATAATTGTTAAGTTCCCGTTGATTCGATATTTGCTATTCTCTATATTATGCGATGAGTATACTTACCCAATTGTGTGATTTTAGCATTTGACATTTTAATTAAAATTTGATTGTTTGTGACCTTTATTGATACTTCTTCCAACACTCAAATGCACACGCAACAATCCACGAAAAAAAATGATATAGTACTATTTTTTGCTAGCATAGCTAATATATGGAGGAATTTAGCGACTTCCTCTACTACAATTATTTTTTGTGTAGGTTGAAATCTATTATATCTTTGTAACAATTTACATAAATTTTAAAAAGTTTCTAATTTCATACGAATAACCTTATTTACATGTCCATTTGTCCTGAGTTGCATTAAGATTTCGGGTGTAAGTAGATAAGAATTGGTTTTAGATGAGTTTTTTTAAAAAAAATAAATATGTGGAGTCAAGTAGGGTCCAAAGAGAGAAAATATGATGTGTTGTGAATATATGACAATTTTAGAGAAACGAAAATCACATAAAATAATAATATATTTAAAATTTTAGTTTGAGATGAAATTTAAAAATTCCAATCCAAGTAAAGCCTTCATCTCTAACTACACAATATTCCTTAGAAGCATAACCTATAGGTTGATTGTCAAAAATTCTATGACACGACAGATCACTTCAACCTCAACTAATTGTTGACTTCTCTTGTGTAAACAAAATTATTCTAAACACTATTTTCTTCCTTATTCACTTACAAAACGGTTATTCCAAATGTATAGTTAGGATGCACATTTATATAAAACACAAATATTATATTTTAAGTTTTTGTATTCTGATTAATAAATCTAATACTTGTAGTAACAATAACATTAATTCTAAATAAATTATATAAGAACATAAAGAAGTGAACAAAAATAAAAGCAAAATAATTATAATGAGTGCTCAAGAATGTAAATAAATACAAGTGCAGTAAGTCCAAAAATTTGAAATGGCAAATAAACTGAACAAAAAATCTAAAAGTAGCACAATTTTTTTTTCTTTTAATATATTCCTTGTGATGGTAGATTTCTTAAGTTACGGAACTAGAAAGTACCATACTACAATATGAAATAAGCTCCTATCATTCCCCTTCCTTAGAATGGAATTTCTATATTAACAGATGCCAAATTCTCAGTTATAGAATCTTTGTTAATAGAGTCTATTCTTAAAATGAGTATAGAATTCGATTGCATCAAGAGACAAAGAACTACAATAATCATCTTTTCCACATGAGACAAATGAACTTCAAGTATTAACTCTAGAAGATCAACAGCATGCAAACTTTCACTATGAACATAAAAAATAGCTAGGACAAAATTACTAAAGAAACTTATGTGGACAAAATTACTAAAAATAGACCTTGCTATAATTTTTAATTTCATACTTATGTGGTTTTATTTGGGATGTCACAGGTATCCTGAATAGACTTGCACAAAGGCCATCCCCCCCCCCCACCATACACAATCGAATTGTTGTCCATCCTTTTGTCAATATTTTTGTGAGTAAAGTTTCTACACAAAGATGATGACTAATGATTACTGATTCTGTCTAGAGTCTAGCCTTAGTCATAATGCCTAAATGTTTTGAAAGCCATTCATTCTCAAGGATGTATTCTACCACATCCTTTCCTCAACAATTGTCCATTCTAATTGCACTACAACCTACAATTTAATTTCTAAAGCCACGAGCAGAGGTTTCAAGCATGAGCAAAGCATACCTCAAAACAGAAAACACTTTTCAGAGTCAATCTACTAATAAAATTCTCTAGACAAAGTTTTTTTTTTTCTTTTCCCCTTCAAATCCTAGTAAAACTTGCAACCTATAATTCTCCAGATTCTAACCAAACATTCACCACTTAAACTACAAAGCGCCCTAAAACATCTCCACCAACCTTAACCTCGAAATTTGAATCACAGACACCAAAAGATCACTCACTTGCAGCGCTGGTTCTATATTATTACACCTTACTTCCCCCTAAGCAAAACCTTATGCAGTACCTTGCTAAAATGAAAAATAAAGGAACAAGGGAGAAAAAAAAAAGGACTTTACATTGTGTATATACACAACACTTTTTTCGTATTTGTAAACTTGCTAATTACATTCCATAGCCAGTATTCACAATTTCAACTTTATATCGCCAGTCAAAATAACAAAACATAAAAATATAATTGACAAAAAAAGGCATACTCTACTTTGTATTGGTTTCTACTGATTTGGCTCATAAAGCAACAAGCATCATAACAAACATTAGAAAAAGGGGCAAAGAAAAACTCAAATTCATTCGCATCTTCATTGTTGCACAATATCAGGTGGTGCAATGAAGATTATGGAGCTAGTTTTGAGTTGAAAAGCAAAAATAGAAAGTTGATGCAGAATAATGATTTGCACAAGGTTAAGACTTTATGAATAGAATTTTGTAAACCCATCTTTAGTATATTATAGGGAAAAGAATCAAAATTTTCATCATTTAGGAAGAACTACATACTTCAAAGTTGTAAAATTACCTGATTTTACAAGAAGTTGTTAATTTTGCAAGAGTTGTGAAGTAAAAGAGGAGAAGGTGGGAAAGAGGAAAAGGTAGGAGTTTGTACTATTTTTGAAACAGAGAAGAAAAAGAAAGGCTTTTATTTCACAGAGAACATGAAAGAGAATAAAAAGTGTTAGCTGCCACTACTAAATTAGGTAAATTTGTCATTAAAAAAAAAAAAAAAAACTTAACCCATTGAGGATCAATCCATCTCTCTCCAAGAATTGAGATAAATGATTCTGGGTTTGGAGTGATCCTCCATCACCCCCACTTCTCTCCCTTTCTTTTCTTAAAAACTCTGTCAAACAAAAGAAGGGAAGGCAATTCTCTCCAATTCCTTTATTTTCTCTCCATTTTTAAACTGCCAAACTAGACCTAAATCTTCCTTTTCTTGCACCTTCTTCTATGATTTTCCTTTCTCTTTCACCCCAACTTTACTTTTTCCAATTTCTCCATATTTTTTCCTTCTATCCCACCCTAACTTTTCTGTTTCCATTACCATCAAGGTTCTCTTCAGTTGGACTACTTCTTCCTTTTTTTTTTCCCTTGGTAAAGGATATTATAAATATTTCACATTATCTATTTAATCTCATCTAAATCATTTAGATGATGGAATCCTGATCAATAGATCCAATTAGTAAAATTAAAATTTTATAGAATAATGTGACAATATCTCTACCTGCATATGGTTTAAATAATCAACTTTTTATTCAAATGACATATTTATTGTTGTTAATCACTTATCCTTCTTTAGTAAATTGGAAATTCTAGCGTCTGGTTTACGTGAACTGAGTGCATAAAAGAGTTATATATTGTGTAATACATGTTGTACAATATAATTCTTTAAAACAATCAGTTCAAGAATTGCGCTTAATAAATATTTTTATTTCATTCTAGTAATGGAACACCCCCCCACCCCCTCCCCCCGCCCTAACCTTTGACAAATTCTCTCCCTTCCTAGTCTTTTCATCAGCTTCTCTCCCTCTACAGGCACCTCTTAGCCCATTCCACAATCTTGGGAACCTCTTGCTCTATCTTGAAGTTTCCTAATGTCTCATAGGTATAGAACCACGTGTGAAATGGGATTAGAACCAAATCCACAGACCCAAAATCTTTACCCCCAAAGTATGGCCTATGTCCTATTTCTCCTTCCAAATTCTTGAGGATTTCAATGAACTCCTTAATTAGCTGCCTCCTGTTCCTCCCCTTTTGTTACCCTAATTCTCCTTCCAACATCATTAACCTACATTTTGCAAATACCAATCACACTTTTCCTCCTCCAAGAAAAAATACAAATCCATTGTGACAAAAAGCTCTTCATGGGATTTACTCGAGAAATGTAGACAAAGAAAGAAAGTAGTACCTTTTTGTTGATATAATCAGCCCAAAAACGAGCTTGAGCTCTCTTGTAAGGGTCAGATGAAGGTATCAATGGATTCTTGTCATGCCAGACTTCATCTATGTACTGAACAATTATAAGGGACTCACAAATAGGTTTTCCATTATGAATCAGAGCTGGGATTTTCTTGTGAATAGGGTTCATCTGGAGAAGAAGTTGGCTCTTATTACCCAAATCTTCTTGTTTGTGTTCGTATTTGAGACCCTTCTAGTTCAAAGCAATTCTTGCCCTCATGCCAAACATACTTATGTAAGCATCCAACGGAACAATTTCAGCTGTCATTTTTTGTAGAGATGATATGGAAGTGACCTTTGCTCTTGAGAAGATATAATTGATGTTGTTGCAACATTATTCTTGCTTGCAAACTCTGGAATTCCCCACTTGTATGCTTAATCGTCGGGATATGGTATTTTATATTGTTCAATCTTTTAAAAATAATTTTTTACATAAAATAATTATACAAATTTAATCATATTCATGCATGATTTCAAATCTGTCATTATTGTGCGTGCCATGCTAATCTTGTTTCTGTCATTCAATTGGTTTAAAAAAAAAATAAAGGGGAAGGTGTCACAAAATCAATTTAGAGATGACTGAAAATTCTTGTCGTATTCAGTCTCAACGCCAACAATAAATACAGACCAAGAGAAGAATCTCGAAATCAACCTAAGATCCATCCCTTAACACCTTCCTAAATTAGATTATACTACAGTTAATTACAAGACCTTACCAAAAATAGTATAAGGCAACATATAAGCTAAATATATACAACTGATATGCTAAATATATTCTGCTGATACGCTAATACCCCCCCTAAGTTGGAGCATGTGGATTGCAGATGCCCAACATGCGAAGAAATTGATCAAAATGCTGCTTCCCCAAGGATTTGGTAAAGATGTCAGCTAACTGAACATGAGTAGAAACATAACTAGGAGCGATGATACCTTTGACAAGTTCATGACGAAGAAAATGACAATCAACTTCAATGTGTTTGGTACGTTCATGAAACACGGGGTTAGCACAAATGTGTAAAGCAACCTGGCTATCATAATAGAGCTTCATGGGATGAGAATGAGCAACACCTAGACATAACAACAAGCCTTTTAACCATTTGAGCTCACAAACAGTGGTGGCCATAGATCGATATTCTGCCTCTGCGAACGAACGAGACACAGTATGTTGTTTCTTTGTCTTCCAAGAGATGGGAGAATTGCCAAGTAAAATGAACCAACCAGTAAGGGATCTGCGAGTCAAAGGGCAACCTGCCCAATCAGAATCACACCAAGCATAAAGTTGCAAGTCACAATCAGCATGTAACAGAATGCCTTATCCTGGATTTCTTTTCAAATAACGTACCACACGCAGTGCCGCATCCCAATGCTCCTGCACTGGTTGATGCATAAATTGTGCAAGCATATGAACACTGTAAGAAAGCTCAGGTCTGGTAACAGAGAGATAAATCAAACGCCCCACTAACCGACGATACTGCTCTGGAGCAAAAAGAGGTTTACCATTAGCCAAAGAAAGATTATGATTTTGATCTAATGGAAAGCCGACTGGTTTAGCACCTAACAGACCTACTTCAGAAATTATATCCAGAGCATATTTTCATTGACACAGAAAAATACCCATGTTATTTCGTGCCACCTGAATCCCCAAAAAATATTTTAAAACACCAAGATCCTTCATATAGAAACATTAACTCAAATAAGCCTTGAAGTTCTGAATTGCAGTACCATCATTACTCGAAATGATAAGATCATCCACATATACCAACACATGAAGTTTCAAGCTGTCACGATGTAAAGTAAATAGAGAATAATCGGAATATGATTGTTGAAAACCACACCATTTCAAAGCACCAGTCAGCTTGGCAAACCAACAACGGGGAGATCTCAGTCCATACAACGATTTTCGGAGTCGACAAACTTTGCTATGAGCTTCGGACTGAAATCCCGGAGGCAACTTCATATAGACCTCATCCTCAAGGTCACCATGTAAAAATGCATTATGAACATCCATCTGATGCAATTCCCAATTCCTAGCTGGTGCAACTGCAAGAAAAGTATGTACAGTCACCATTTTTGCAATTGGGGCAAAAGTTTCAATATAGTCCAAGCCTTCAACTTGATTATTCCCTAAAATCACCAGGCGAGCTTTAAACCTCTCAATCATCCCATCAGCATTATATTTGATTTTATAAATCCATTTACATCCAATAGCTTTCTTCCCAGGAGGCAATGATTCTAAGGTCCATGTGCCATTTTTTTTTTTCCAGTGCTTCTATTTCATTCTGCATGGCATTCTGCCATCTTTCATCTTTCATAGACTCAGCAAAAGTTTGAGGTTCAGTTCCTGTAGTAATAACTGCAAAAAATTTTCGATGTTGGGAAGGAAATTTATCACAATTTATATAGTGAGCCAAAGGATATGGCGTACCGTGGATTGCAATTGGGAAGATGAACTATGAGAGGGGCTCAATTTATAAATAGTATTGGTGACAAAATCTCGCAAGTGGGTTGATGGCAATTTTGTCCGATGTCCACGACCCAATGACTCATCATCCAGAATAACATTGCTGCCCCTAGGGGCGGCAATATTGAACATGAGATGCCGACACGACACGAACACGACACGGTTATAGCGGGTTAGGGTTGAGGTTTCGCGGGTTCGGGTCGAAACAGGTCGACCCATTTAACTTTAAACGTGTACAGGTCATAAACGGGTTCAACCTGTTTTAACCCGTTTCAACCCGCGAACCCGTTTAACTTTTTTTAATATTTATATTTAATACTTTTTGTAATACCCTACAAATTTTACTATAGAAAATTAGATAATTTAATTTTTTACATGAATTAATTGAATTAAATTTTATTATATGAATTAATTAAATTGTTTGTGTGTCTATTTTATTTAATTATATGAGACATCTTAAAGAAAATAAATGATGTTAATGTGGTTATTTGCTTGATATATAGTAAATGTATCATTCTTAATTAATTATTATTTGATGTCTATAATAATAATATTAGTACGAGTTGGTAAGCAACGACCTTACGCGAGTCTAAATGGGAAAGTTAGACCTTTAGGAAATAACGTATGTAATATGCCTACAGGCCGAATCGAATATAGAATGAAAGAAAGCTTGTGTGGTGCATTTACCAGAGGGTAAGGTTCACTCAGCATCGATTGATCAATTCGTATACTATGCTATTTCTGGCATTAGGACAAAGACAATTTGAATTACACCCTATAAGGACAAGCCTTCCTTTCGTGCTCGTTTTTTGCTCTCCATTTGCTCTTTAAAATTCCTGGCATGCTACGATAAAATTGTTGTTCTAAATAACTAGATAAAATAATTTCTTGAATAATCCAATTTTATTGCAAAATTACATTTGTTTAGATTTTTAAGATTAAATCTTATGAATTTATTAAGATCTCTAAATATTTAGCGAGGTGGTTTGTTATTTTATTGGTTATTTATGACTTTACGGACTATTTTATTATTTTTTAATTTTATATAATTTGATTTGATTTTTTCAAATTTTTTGTGTAATGGTGCACAGATTGGCGGGTTTAGTAGGTATTCGGGTTGACGAATTTAGTAATTATCTATTTAATTTGTGTGTCTAATTGTGTCATGTCGTGTCAACCCGTTTTATAACACGAACACGATATGAAAATAAATAGATTGACACGACACTACACGTTTATTAATCGGATCGTGTTCGGGTTGGCCTGTCAAGTGTAATTATCTCAAGTTGACACGACTCGCCAATCTGAACACGACACGATTGCCACCCTTAGCTGCCCCCCCTCACGTTATTATTCTCAGAGTTACCAGTTTCTACAACTGCTCCAGTTGCAATATCCCCATCCAATCTTGATTGTTCATTTTCTGAAAACTCAAAACTTGGCTATACCCCATTCATATCTCTATTAGCATCCTCGCCACACCAATTTTCAAACTGATGAGACCTTTCATTGAATTTTGTCAAATAAGGAAACTTATTCTCACAAAACACTACATCTCGTGAGACTAAGAAAACTTCAGATTCTAAGTCATACACTCTCCAGCCTTTCTTCCCATAAGGATAGCAAACAAAAACACATTTACGACTCCGAGTAGCAAATTTATCCCCTTTATGATCTTGATTATGCACATAACACAAACATTCAAACACACGCAAGTGTGCAAATAACGACGGCTTACCATACAAAATTTCAAATGGTGTTTTTCCATTCAGAACAAGTGATGGTGTTTGATTAATCAAATATCCAGCAGCTAAAATGCATTCCCCCCAAAACTCTATAGGGAGATTGGCTTGAAAGCGTAATTCTCGACCTACATTGAGAATATGCCTATGCTTTCGCTCTACCCGTCCATTCTGTTGCAGAGTTCCTGTACAGGATGTTTGATGCACAATATCATGTTCATGAAAATAATGAGTCATGCATGTGAATTCTGTACCATTATCACTGCGAACAATTTTCACTTGTTTGTGAAACTGACGCTCAACCAGAGCAAACAATTGACGTAATTTTACTGGCACCTCTTTCTTATCTATTAATAAAAAAAAATCCATGTTGCTCGAGAATAATCATCAACAACAGTTAAGAAATATCTAGCTCCACAAAAAGAAGGGGTTCGATACGGCCCCCACAAATCACAATGAATCAATTGAAATGTTTCCAGAGTTTTATCACTGCTAACAGGAAAACTATCTCTTGTTTGTTTTGCTTTCAAGCACACATACACAAGTTTTATTACTAGCACTACCATAATCAACTTGAGGTATCAAGTCTATGACCTTAGAGGAAGGATGTCCCAGTCGCTTGTGCCATACATCAGGTGAGTTGTTTCTGCCAGTCTTCATAGCTGCGACAGTCACCTTTACCCGAAGAATATAGAGCCCCTCTCGTTGCTCACCCGCACCAATCACCATCCTCGAAGTGTGGTCTTGTATAATACAAAATTTATCAGTGAATTGAGCCACACAATTTAAATCATAGAGCAGTTGTGATACAGAAATCAAACTGCTTAACAAGCTTGGCACATAAAGAACATTATTTAATTTAAGTCTGTTGTTAAGCACAACCGTTCCCTCCTTTGTAGCAGAAGTATGCTTCCCATTTGGAAGTCCCACAGGACATTCCACCACATCTCGAACATCTTGCAAATATTCCAAGCAACCTGTCATGTGATGAGAAGCACCAGAGTCAACTATCCATTGTGTGGACAAATAATTACCAGTTAATTTTTCATTTGATTCAATCTTTGCAGCATTCAGAAGTTTCCTCAATGATTCCCACTGATCACTACTGAGTCCAGCAACAATTGTCTTATCCAAGTCTGAAACTCCAACATTGCCCACTGCTTCTGATGTTGTAGCCTACACTGCATTTGCCTTCACTCATCCACATCCTTTGTTCCCAAAATTTGAAGAGAATTGCCCTCCTTTATTTCGTCCAGCTCCTCATCCGCCCCTTTAGGACGATCTCCCCACCATTCAGGATATCCGATCAGTTCAAAACAACTATCAGATTCATGTCCTGAGCGATTGCAGTTGCTACATGTCACATTCTTGTCCTTTCCCTCACCTCGGCCTCGAGGTTTTGATCCAGCCTGTATTGCTAAACTCATAACTTCACCACGTTCTTCTTTCCCTCGAGCAATGGTTCTAACACGTTCCTCTTGCACTAGGATTGAATAAACTCTATTCAAACTCGGCAAAGGATCTTGCGCCAGTATATTGGATCTCACTATTCCATATAGATTTTCATCAAGACCCATGAGAAATTGATGAACTTTTTCTTCTTCACACAATTTTTCCCAAGCAGATTCGAGTTTGCACCTACATAATCCGCACTTGCACATTGGAATCTGTTCATAATTAGTTAATTCTTCCTACACTTTCTTTAGCTTCCCGTAATAGGAAACTATGCTCAGTCCCTTTTGTCTGCATTCTGCAAGCTCGAATTTCAGTTGTTGTATGCGTGGGCCATTGGCTACTGCAAAACGTTCTTGTATGTCTTCCCAAAGATCTTGCGCCACCTCCATATGTGAGATGGTTGAACGCAGTGAAGGCTCAACTGTATTCATAATCCATGAGACCAATAATGAATTATTAGTCCACCAATCTTCAAGATCTAGCGATTCCTTATCAGGTCGCTTGATTGTTCCATTAACAAAGCCAAATTTCTTCCTTGCTCTCAATGTAGTCCGAACAGAACGAGCCCATTCATCATAGTTTTCACCCTTCAGTTGAATCAGTTGAATTTGTGTTATTAAACTTCCAGGATTATTACTAGAGGTAATTGTTAGGATTCGTAGACTCCTAAACGCGGAAAACATCCACGAATCCCTCCTAAGGACCCAAGTAAACGATTAAGAAGATCTAAGGTTTAAGAATTACCTCTGGTTGCTGTAATCGAAATCCTTCGATTCTGATTGCGCTGTTATACGTTCAACCCGAACAATCACCAGACACTGCAGTATGCGAACGTCCTCTATCGAATACACACCGCGAACTCACTCGATACCTGGGGAGTGCTAGCACCTAGGGTTTGAGAGGTTTTTTTTTTCTCTTCTGGTAGAGAATAGCACGAATGTTCTCAACCGGAAAATTGGACTCTTGAAAAGACAGCTAGGGTTTTCTTAAAAAACCCTCGAACCTCTTAGAGTCCAACCCTAGTAATATCTTATCATATTCTAATTTAAATTCAAATTAAATTAAAACTGATATGATAAGATTCTGCCATTATCTTGGTAATTTAACTAATTAATTTACCGAGTCAGATTCTTATAATCTGGACATCATCCAGATACATCGAATGTGAACATATTTTCAGATTCATTGTATCTGGTAAATTTTCTAAGTACGATTAACTTAGACATATTTCCAGATTCATCGAATCTGGTCACCAGAAAAATAACCTAACAAGTTCGCTTATTGTGTGACTCTATAGGTTCATTTAACACTGGCAATGTGCCTAAATCATATTTAAATAGCAATAGCCCACAAGTTATAAGCGGTTTCTAACAAAATATTATAACTATCCAGGTTAAATGAAGATCGGTGATCTCTTTGAACCAAACCATAATTTTATATTTAGTCATTTGTCACACGATATTCAGATTAAGCATAAGGCACAGAGCATGTCATCCTTATTAAGCTTAATCAATTATTTCTTGATTTCATAGTAGACTGTTCAAACAAATGATATCAATATATTAGATTGATATATTTGAGTACGGCCATGCATTTTTAACAGTCTAACTTATCAAGGGGCCCATGGATATCTCTCGCATAATTGAGAGGGACAAATTCCTTCACAATCAATCATATTCCTCTCCTTGATTTATTCTATATCCAACAGTAGTCTAATTTATTATCTGGTTAAAGACAACTTTAGACAATGTCAAAATATAGAATTCATCAAGTAAGAAACTATGATGAATTTAGGTCGAAGGACTTTCAATATTATTATGGTTAGAAAGTACTTATGACATATTCCATGAAGTACTCTCACAGTGGGTCATGTCCAATACAATGTTCTCTAACATTTATTTATGTCTTGACTCGATATCACAAATATCCATGGCCAGTAAAACATAGCCATCAAGTCACAAACATACTAATCTTAATTTATTATTAATCCAATAATAATAATCAATCAAGAACAGTTTTAGAATAGTCATTGTATTCATTGTAGGGTTTTACTATCAAGTCACGTACTTGATGACCACAAAACAAAACTCACTATTCATGGAAAAGAAAGCCTCATATTATTATATAAAATATAATGACAATAGTATAAGTACAAATTAACTCTGGGGCATATCCCCAATAGTAATATCATATGGGGAAATAGTCTTTCTTTGAATCACTTCATTATTTTTGTCTTTTCCAGCCATAGCTCTGATACCATGTCACAAAATCAATTTAGAGATGACTGGAAATTCTTGTCGTATTCAGTCTCAACGCCAACAATATATACAGACCAAGAGAAAAATCTCGAAATCAACCTAAAATCCATCCTTTAAAGACACCTTCCTATATTAGATTATACTACCTTACCAAAAATAGTATAAGGCAACATATAAGCTAAATATATAAAACTGATATGCTAAATATATTTTGCTGATACGCTAATAGAAGTGAATGAGAATTGTAGTTGAGGAGTTCAAAAAACAAAAAAGAAATTGTAAATATGAAAAAATATATATAATATTTTATAAATAAATAACTATTTAAATTATTTTTTTATTAAGTTGAAATTTTCAATTAAATTAAGTTACAATCCAGTTAAACAATGCTGCATTCTTGTAATGTGTTTTTTCTTTTTTCTTTTTCCATATTTTCTTCCTATCTCTCTCTATGTTATATCTCTAATCTCAGCAGCATTAGATTCCAAACTTAACCTCTGTCTTTACTCCACGTTGGGACAACAATCTTTAGTCAATAGGACACCTAGCGATTTCTTAATAATTGTTTGCCTTTATTTCTGTTGTTGTCGTTTATTTAAACTGGTCAAGAAATCCCATCAAAATTGTCTTGATTTTAGCTCCAAAAGCACTTCTTGTAGATCTCGTATTCGGAATCAGACTTTGAGAAATGGCTAATGGTGAGGTGATTCTCTCGAGCTTCAGGATGGCGTTCTGATAGCTGCCATTACTTGAATGAGATAGAGAGACAGTTCTTCACTTTATCATTATATATTAAATTCAATGACGAACAACAGTTTTCAGAAATCTCTGAGCATACTACTGCATTCCAAGAAAAAAGAAACACATTGGGGAATCAAAGGAGTTAAAAAGAATAGAAAAGAATGACAACTTAAGGTTACTTTCTACTTTGGATCATTTTACATGAAAACATTCCACAAGATTATAATGCCCTAGCAGTAAACACCATTTAATTACTACTTGTACACAATGCGGCAATTAGCATTTCTTTTATTGTGCTGAAAGAAGAACACTAGTAAAGACAACAAAAACAAAAGCGAATCCCATTTTTCATGGACTCCTTTACTCAATCCCAAGCCTCTTCCTCAAGGACAAAACAAACTCTTTAATCTTTTGAGGATCAGCAAGCCCCTTGGCCACACTCTCCCTCTGCAGGCACCTCTTGCCCCATTCCACTAACTTGGGAACCTCTGTCTCAACGTTCAAGTATCCAAATGTCTCACAGGCATGGAACCAAGTGTAATATGGGATCAGAGCCACATCCACAAAGCCAAAATCTTGACCCCCAAAGTATGGCTTGTCTCCAAGTTCTCCTTCCAAAGGCTTTAGGATTTCTATGAACTCCTTCTTGACGGCCTCCTGCTCTTCTCCCTTTGTTGTCCATATTCTTCTTCCAACATCATAAACCTGTTAATCACAGTTCCCACCGAGAAAGAAGACAATTAGAGAAATACTAACAAAAAATTTCAGAATTTCTTCCGTCCTGTCATGGTTGAAAACAGACGGAACGGCCTCCTGGGCTGGAAGGGACAAATCCTTACAGGAAGGTCAGTTCCATGGTCACAAACAGGGTTTGGAAACTTTTTATGCACACACTCTCTCTTTATTCAAGTCTGGTCAAGAACTTTTCTTCATGGGATTTAGTCAAGAAATGTGAAAACAAAGAAGTACCTTGTCAGTATAGTCAGCCCAGAACCGAGCTTGAGCTCTCTTGTAAGGATCAGACGGCATCAAAGGGTTCTTGTCATGCCAGACTTCATCTATATACTGGACAATAATAAGGGACTCACAAACTGGTTTTCCATTATGAATCAGAACTGGGATCTTCTCGTGTACAGGGTTCATCTTGAGGAGAAGAGGACTCTTGTTAGCCAAATCCTCTTCCTTGTCCTCAAACTTGAGACCCTTCTCATTCAAAGCTACTCTTACCCTCATCTCAAACATACTTAAGGAATAACCCAACAGCACAAGTTCAGCAGCCATTGTAGTTGCAGATAAAAATAAATAAATAAATAATACAAGGATTCAGAAGTGATCTTTTGCTAGAAGATAAAGCTGAATTTCAAAGTCTCAATGCACAGCGGAGGAGATATAACCATACAACCTGTGTTAGTATGTTGTAAAATTGGTCTCAATACTTTCAATGGCATTTCCAGAAGGTTGGTTTTGGCAGTGTGCAATTTGGATTTGTATTCTTTTACGTCAAGCCGACCAGCAATCCTCTCCACACTGGGACCTATGTTGGGTCTAAGTCTACCACGGAGAATGGCTAAGCTGATCTCGGGTTTAAACGCTATATACCCTATTCAAACTTTCTCACGTTTGTAAGACTTTATTTTATGAACACTTCCTAATTAATCTTTTTACCCTCTAACCTCTAATCTATAATGATATTTTGAAAGCATACTAATATAGAAAATTTTATTATCTACTTCACTCGTTAAAAAAAAAAAAACTTTTTCTTGTCATATAACCATTATCTCAAATCAAACCCTCTATATATTAACGAAAATTAGTGACAAAAATTAGTGACGAAAATTAAAGGTGCTGTTGGAATATTTCAAATGAATAAAGCAGTTTTGAAACAATTGTTGACCAAGTTTATAGATCATCTTTAGCTCCTCTATCATCTCAACAAAACCCACCAGATTTTACTCAACCAAACTTCTTTGGTTGGTCAACAAGGGTTCAGACGTGGAGGATGATTTTCTTCTCAGATCTCTTATTTACGATTTTGGTATTTGCCTATAAATACCATGCCATTGCTATTCATTTGAGTACAATATTTTTTTCAGAATAGTAGAGCTTTTCCCTTCGTATCTTCTTTTCCCTTGTAATACTTATGATTTACTTCAAATTAATAATATTATAGTTGGATTATACTCATTATCTCTTTATTGTTCCTGTATCGCACTTTCATAGAAAAGCTTGTTTAATCCTAGGGGGACTGTCAAAATAGTCCTTTAGGGCCGTGTCAATATAATTCAAAATTTTGTTCTTTCATTATTCTTTTATTTTCTTAAATTTTTCTTCAACATTCTAAAGGACAATGGCTTCATCTAATGCTCCTACTCCTACCAATATTCCTATTAATGGAAATAGTTCCATAACCACTACGACCGCTATGGTTTCAACTAAACCATTTATTATGCCAACAACCAGAATGCTGTTTCCAATCACGTACACCAAGTCATTTTCGGATGTCTCCAACATTGAAATTTTTGTTGAACAAAATTTCAAAAGATGGAAAAAACGAGTCTACTCTCTAGTCGACCTTCATGGAGTTGCGCATGCACTAACCAAGCCCAGACCGTCTCCAACTTCTAAATCCAAAGTTCAAGAAGTATGGGTTTAATCAAATAAGATTTGTAGACATAGAATTTTACAAACTTTATCTAACGATTTGTTTGATATCTATACACCTTGCAAAGAAGCAAGAAACATTCGGGACTCTCTTATCAAACAATACACTGTAAAAGATGCTACCAAGCAAAAGTTTGTAGTTGGAAATATTATCAGTGGCAAATGACTAAGTGACAATAGGATAAAAAATCAAATCAACGAGTACAAGAAATTGGTAGAAGAATATAAAACTGAAGAGATAGTACTTTCACAAAAATTCATTGTAGGTATATTGATTGAAAAATTACCCAAAACTTGGAATGACTACAAAAACAGCTTGAAACACAAGCACGAGTCTCTCTCCTTGGATGAGCTCGCGACACACACTCTGATCGAGGACACCAACAAGAAGGATGCAAATTCTACCAAAACAAAAGAAATGGCATTAAAGGCAATTCTTCTAAAATGTACGATAATAAATCCCATGATTACAAACTTAAAATTTCTAATCCCAACTTCAAGAAAAAGAAAGGCTCTTGTTTTGTTTGTGGAAAACCAGAACATCATGCATCACAATATAGAAAAAGAGTGACATTACAAGAAATCTATCAATTTGCCATGGACAAATCCGTGGCTAAACTGGAATTTGCCACGGATCTGCCACGGAAAAAGTCCGTAGCAAAAACCTTCGTCGCTAAGTATTTTTTTGCCACGGAAATATTTTCTGTGGCAATTTACCACGGATTTGCCACGGACGATTCTCAAGCAGGTACCATCCATGGCAAATTTGTGACTAAACTGTCACGGATTTACCACGGATCGTTTCTCAAGTAGGTACCATTCATGGCAAATTGTCAAGGATTTGCCACAGAAACAATATGGAATATAGGCTATCCGTAGCAAATTCGTAACAATCTGCCACGGACATTTCTCAAGCAGGTACAATCCGTGACAAATCCGTGGCAGATTGTCACGAATTTACCACAAATGTTTCTCAAGCAGATACGATTCGTGGCAAATCCGTGGCAATCTGCCACGGACATTTTTCAAGTAGGTACAGTTCGTAGCAAATCCGTGGCAAATTGCTATGGAATTGCCACGGATGTTTTTTAAGCAGGTACCATCCGTGGCAATCTGCCACGGATTTGCTACATACATGTTTGTGGCAAATCCGTGGCAGATTGCCAAGGATGTTTCTAAAGCAGGCACCATCCGTGGCAAATCTGTAACAATCTGTCACGAAATTGTCACGGACATTTCTCAAGCAAGTACAGTCCGTGGCAAATCTGTGACAGATTACCACAAAATTTACCACGGATGTTTCTCAAACAGATACGATCCGTGGCAGATTGCCACGAATTTGTCACGGACATTTTTTAAGTAGGTACAGTTCGTGACAGATTGTCACGAAATTACCATAGATGTTTCTCAAGCAGATACCATCCATGGCAATTTACCACGGATTTGCCACGGACATTTCTTAAGCAGGTACGTCCGTGGAAAATCAGTAGCAGATTGCCACGGATTTGCACGGATGTTTCTCAAGTAGGTACAGTTTGTGACAAATCCGTGGCAGATTACCACGGAATTGTCACAAATGTTTCTTAAGTAGGTACCATCTGTGGTAAGTCCATGACAGATTGTCACCGATTTGCCACGGATGATACTCAAGCAAATCCCGTTTGTGACAAATTTGTGACAGATTGTCACGAATTTTAGTACTATATTCCATGGCAAATCCGTGACACGGAATCAAAATCTGTGGCAGTCTAGAATTTCAATTTCAAAACCTGTTACATTTCCCTATTCATAATTTCATAGCAACCAGTATGCCATACACACATGCATAATCCCCGTTACACTCCCTGCCTACAAAGTTTCGAGTCACATTCCCTAGACATATACACAACAAACAACCTATAACATTTTTAATCCATTATCCATACATACATATTCACTATACACAACTTACAACGTTCTTGAGTATCATACTCTCTGCACACATGTATAACACACCACCTACAACGTCTCAAATCATATTCCCACCACACAATGCACAACTGCAAAACACATCCATCACAATTGTTTTAGCAAACCATAAAATTTCGTAATTTATTTAGAGCCTAAATACACAAATAATCATATATCATCAAAATTCATAGCAATCAGTATGCCCTACACACATGCATAATCTCCGTTACACTCCCTGCCTACAAAGTTTCGAGTTACATTCCCTAGACATATACACAACAAACAACCTATAACATTTATAATCTATTATCCATACATATATATTCACTATACACAACCTACAACGTTCTTGAGTATCATACTCCCTGCACACATACACAACACACTGCCTACAACATCACAAATCATATTCCCACCACACAATGCACAACATACTACTTTGCGTAAAAATTGTCATGGATTTACCACGGAATACAGAATAAAAATTTAGTCATTTCTTTTTATCACTACTTTGCGTAACATACTTTCTGGTGAGATCTCAATGATAATAAAGTTCTTCAAAACAATTTTGAATATCTTTTACAGTCGGAATAAAAATAAAATTATATCGTTTCTTTAATATTTATAATTTTAATACAAACGTTTATTTCTATACTAAAAAATAATACATCTTATTTTCAATTCCATTTCAAGAATGAACGTATTAGAAAATAAATAAATCAAGATATTTACAAAATATTTTGTCGTTGTTATGTAAAATGTATTGAACAAAAATTAATACAAACCAATATAATTAATAAATTAGAAAAAAAAATACCGTGGCAAATCCATGACAATTTGCCACAGAATTGCCACAGATTAGAGGCAATTTTGTGATTTCGTGGCAAATAGCCGTAGATTTGCCACGAAACACACAACACAATAAAAATTTAACCCTTTCTTTTTATCACTATTTTGCGTAACATTTTTTTTTTATGTACTCTCAATGATAATATAGTATTTCAAAAAAAATTTCTATGGCTTTTACAGTCGGAATAAAAATAAAATTACATCGTTTCTTTAATGTTTCTAATTTTAATACAAACGTATATTTCGATACTAAAAAATAATACATCTTATTTTCAATTCTATTTCAAGAATGAACGCATTAGAAAATACATAAATCAAGATGCTTACAAAATATTTCGTCGTTGTTATTTAAAATGTATGGAACAAAAATTAATACAGACCAATATATTTAACAAATTAAAACAAAAAAAAGAAAAAAATGTCGTGGCAAATCCGTGGCACTCTGCCAGGGAATAGCCACGGATTTGCCACAGAACACACAGCAAAAATTTAGTCATTTGTTTTTATCAATACTTTGCATAACATACTTTCAGGTGAGATTTCAATGATAATATAGTTCTTCAAAACAATTTTCAATTGCTTTTACAGTTGAAATAAAAATAAAATTATATCGTTTCTTTAATATTTATAATTTTGATACAAACGTATATTTCGATACTAAAAAATAATATATCTTATTTTCAATTCCATTTCAAGAATGAACGCATTAAAAAATAAATAAATCAAGATACTTACAAAATATTTCGTCGTTGTTATATAAAATGTATGGAACAAAAATTAATACAAATCAATATAATTAATAAATTAGAACAAAAAAAAGAAAAAAATGCCGTAGCAAATCCATTGCAATCTGCCACGGAATTGCCATGGATTTGTGGCAATTTTGTGGTTCCGTGGCAAATCCGTGGCAAATAGCTACGGCTTTTCCACGGAAAACACAACAAAAATTTAGCCCTTTCTTTTTATCGCTACTTTATGTAACTTTCTTTTTTATATACTCTCAATGATAATATAGTTCTTCAAAACAAATTTCAATGGCTTTTACAATCGAAATAAAATAAAATTATATCATTTCTTTAAAATTTCTAATTTTAATACAAACGTTTATTTCTATACTAGAAAATAATACATCTTATTTTCGTTCAATTCCATTTCATGAATAAGCGCATTAGAAAAAAAAATTAGGATATTTACAAAATATTTCGTCGTTGTTATTTAAAATATATAGAACAAAAATTAATACAAACCAATATAATTAATAAATTAGAACAAAAATTAAAAAAAAATGCCGTGGCAAATCCATAACAATTTGCCACGGTATTGCCACGGATTAGTGGCAATTTTGTGATTCTGTACAAATCCGTGGCAATTTGTCACGGATTTACCACGGAACACAGAATAAAAATTTAGTCATTTCTTTTTATCACTACTTTGTGTAACATACTTTCGGTGAGATCTCAATGATAATATAATTCTTCAAAACAATTTTCAATATCTTTTACAGTCGGAATAAAATAAAATTATATCGTTTCTTTAATATTTATAATTTTAATACAAAAGTATATTTCGATACTAAAAAATAATACATCTTATTTTCAATTCCATTTCAAGAATGAACGCATTAGAAAATAAATAAATCAAGATACTTACAAAATATTTCATTGTTGTTATTTAAAATGTATTGAACAAAAATTAATACAAACCAATATAATTAATAAATTAGAACAAAAAAAATTGTCGTGGCAAATCCGTGACAATCTGCCACGGAATTGTCACGGATTAGTGGCAATTTTGTAATTCCGTGGCAAATAGCCAAGGATTTGCCATGGAACATACAACACAATAAAAATTTAACCTTTTCTTTTTATCACTACTTTACGTAATATTCTTTTTTTTGTACTCTCAATGATAATATAGTACTTCAAAATAATTTTCTATGGCTTTTACAATCGAAATAAAAATAAAATTATATCGTTTCTTTAATGTTTTTAATTTTAATACAAACGTATATTTCAATACTAAAAAATAATATATCTTATTTTCAATTCTATTTTAAGAATGAACGCATTAGAAAATACATAAATTAAGATACTTATAAAACATTTCGTCATTGTTATTTAAAATGTATGGACAAAAAATTAATACAAACCAACATAATTAACAAATTAAAACAAAAAAAAAGAAAAAAAATGCCGTGGCAAGTCCGTGGCACTCTGCCAAGGAATAGCCACGGATTTGCTATGGAACATACAACAAAAATTTAGTTATTTGTTTTTATCAATACTTTGCGTAACATACTTTCAGATGAGATTTCAATGATAATATAGTTCTTCAAAATAATTTTCAATGGCTTTTACAGTCGAAATAAAAATAAAATTATATCGTTTCTTTAATATTTATAATTTTGATACAAACATATATTTCGATACTAAAAAATAATACATCTTATTTTCAATTGCATTTCAAGAAAGAACGCATTAAAAAATAAATACATCAAGATACTTACAAAATATTTCGTTGTTGTTATTTAAAATGTATGGAACAAAAATTAATATAAACCAATATAATTAATAAATTAGAACAAAAAAAATGCGGTGGCAAATCCGTTGCAATCTGCCACGGAATTGCCACAGATTTGTGGCAATTTTGTGATTCCGTGGCAAATCCATGGCAAATAGCCAAGGAACACACAACTAAAATTTAGCCCTTTTTTTTATTACTACTTTGCGTAACATTCTTTTTTATGTACTCTCAATGATAATATAGTTCTTCAAAACAAATTTCAATGGCTTTTACAGTCAAAATAAAATAAAATTATATCGTTTCTTTAAAATTTTTAATTTTAATATGAACGTATATTTCTATACTAAAAAATAATACATCTTATTTTCAATTCCATTTCAAGAATGAACGCATTAGAAAATAAATATATCAGGATGCTTACAAAATATTTCATCATCGTTATTTAAAATGTATGGAACAAAAATTAATACAAACCAATATAATTAATAAATTAAAACAAAAAAAAGAAAAAAATGCCGTGTCAAATCCGTGGCAATCTACCACGGAATTGCCACGGATTTGACACGGCATTTTTTTCTTTTTTTTGTACCACGGAATTGCCACAGATTTGTGGTAATTTTGTGAGTCCGTGGCAAATCTGTGGCAAATAGCCACGGATTTTCCACGGAACACACAACAAAAATTTAGCCTTTTCTTTTTATCACTGCTTTGTGATTCCGTGGCAAATCATGGCTAATGTTTGGCATAAATTTGCGATGGAAATGTTTCCACCGCAAATCAGTGGCTAATATTTAGCATAATTTTTTGTCGCCTTTTTTTGCTACCGATTTGCGACAGAATATTTTTGCATCGCTACTTGCTACTATTTCCATCGCAATTCTGTGGCAAATTGCCACGGATTTGCTAGGGTATTTTTTTCCCTCGTAAGTTGCTTGTATTTTTCTATTCCGTGGCAAAATCCATCGCTGATTGCCACGAAATATTTTCTGTGGCAAAAATCCGTGACAGATTCACAATTTTCTTGTAGTGTGAGAAATGACAATCCTCCTAAACCAAATTAAAGTCAATATTGTTGAAGGAGATGATGAAATTATTGTGATCATTTGTCAAGTGAACATTGTGGAAAATGTTAAAGAATGAGTGATAGACTCTGGGGTTACTCGACACATTTGTGCAAATCAAGAAGTTTTTTCCTCTTACAAATTTATAGGAGATGATGATGAACAAGCCTACTTTGGAGATTCAAGAACTAAAAAAGTTTCAAGAAAGGGCAAGGTACTTCTAAAACTTACTTCAAGGAAAATTTTAGCCCTTTGATGTACTACATGTTCCAACAATTTAGAGCTAATCTTGTTCCAGTGATTTTGTTGGGAAAAGTGGGGTAAAAATATCCTTTGAGTTTGACAAGATTGTCATGACTAAAAATAATACTTTTGTGGAAAAAAGGATATTGTAATCAGAGACTCGTTGTCCTTAATATTGCCAATGTAATAAATGAAAATGTTTCTTCTTCTAGTTATGTTATTGACTCATTTAACTTATGGCATGCTAGATTAGGATATGTTAATTTTGGTTATCTTAAAAAAAAAAATGCAATCTGTTGGTTTGATTTTTAGATTTGTTTCCTCTTGTATTGAAATATGTCAAATATATGCTGAGACTAAGATAACTAAAAAGACATGTTTTCCTATCAATAGAGAAACAGATTTATTGAACCTAATTCATACAAACGTAGGTGATTTAAAGCAAACCATGACTAGCGAAAGTAAAAGATATTATGTGATATTTATTGATGACTTTTCGAGATTCACTAAGTTATATTTACTGAGGAATAAAGATGATACATTTACTGCTTTTCTATCTTATAAAACTAAAGTAGAAAACTAACTTAACAAGAAAATTAAGAGAGTTGGATCTGATAAAAGTGGAGAATACTTCGCCTTAGATGAATTTTGTGAGAAAGAAGGCATCATACATGAGATTACTCCGCTTTATTCACCTGAATCTAATGGTGTAGTTGAGATGAAAAATAGAATATCTAAAGAAATGATGAACTCTATGTTAGTTAGTTCCTCTGCACCTAACAATTTGTGGGTGAAGCTATTTTGTCTGCATGTCACTTACACAATAGGATTCCACATAAGAAAATTGGTAAGACACCTTATGAGTTATGGAAAAGTTATGCACCTAATTTGAAATACTTGAAAGTATAGGGGGTGTCTTGCTAAAGTTATGCTGTTTGAACCTAAGAAAAGGAAGATAGGTTCTAAAACAAGTAATTGCATGTTTATTGGAATGCTGAACATAGTACTGCCCATCGTTTTTTTGTTTTGAAAAGTGATGTGCTTGATTCTAATACTATTATTGAGATAAAGAATACTGAATTCTTTGAAACATTGTTTCACTCTTTAATAAAAGTTCTCATGAACCTGCTAATAGAGTCATTGAGGACTCTAGTGAAAAGTTGAGAAGGAATAAAAGGCAAAGAAAAGAATCATCTTTTAGAAATGATTTTTATCCTTATTTGATAGAAAATGATCCTTTAACATTTTCTAAAACAATCTCTTCATCTGATGCGAGTTTATGGAAAGAAACAATTAAAACTGAATTAGACTCTATTCTATAAAATAAAACTTGGATTTTAGTTGATTTACCACCTGGGGCAAGACCAATTGGTTGCAAATAGATTTTCAAAAAGAAATTTAACCCTGAAGGCTGATCAATTGATAAATATAAAGCTTGTTTAGTAGCCAAATGGTTTACTCAAAAAGAAAATATTGACTATTTTGATATTTTTGCTCCAATAACTAGAATTACTTCAATTCAAGTTTTATTTACTTTAATTTCAATTCATAAACTATTTATACATCAAATGAATGTCAAAATTGCTTTTTTTAATGGTAATTTAGAAGAAGAGATTTTATGACTCAACTTGAAAGGTGTGTTGAACCCAGACAAGAAAAGAAAGTTTCTAAATTACTCAAATCTCTTTATGGCCTAAAATAAACTCCTAAGCAGTAGTATGAGAAGTTTAACCAAGTGTTGTTAACTGATGGTTTTTCATCTGTTGGAGTGGATAAATGTGTATATACCAAAATTGTAAATAATGATTGTGTTATTATAAGTCTATATGTGGATGATATACTCATATTTGGTGCTAGTTTGAAAATTGTGAATAGTACTAAATTGTTTTTAACTTCTAGTTTGGATATGAAAGATATGGGTGAAACTAAAATAATATTGGTTGTTAGAGTTATAAGAAGAGGCGATGATATTATGTTCTCACAAGAACATTATGTTGGGAAACTTCTCAAGAAAATTGATAATTATGATGTGACATCTGTAAGCACTTCTTATGACCTTAACTCTCAATTGAAGAAAAATCGTGGTCATCCAGTGGCACAATCTAAATATACTAAATTATTAGAAGTTTGATGTATTTAATGAATTTCTCGAGACCAGACATTGCATATGTTGTATGTAGATTGAGTAGATATACTCATAATCTAAATCATAAGCATTGGTCTGCTTTAGTAAAACTAATGAAGTACTTGAGAGGAATCATAAATTATAGTATCCCATATGGATGTTATCCCACTATACTAGAATGGTACAGTGATGCAAATTGGATCTCAGACACAAATAAGTCAAGATCTACTAGTGACATATTCACCCTTGGAGGGGATGTAATTGCGTGGAAATCATCCTTGCAAACTATTCTTGCAAGATCTTCTATGGAATTAGAGTTAGTAATTTTGGAGTGAGCTAGAATTGAGGCTGATTGGTTAAGGAATTTTTTATATATCATTCCTTTAGGTGTGAAACCTATGCTGTCAGTATCCATGTACTGTGATTCTTAAGCGGCAATTCACATTGTGAAGAATAACTCATATAATGAAAAAAATCGACGCATAAGATTGAGACATGATGTCGTAAAGTAGCTGCTAAGAGATAGAATAGTTTCTATTGATTTCGTGAGGTCAAAAGTGAATTTGGCCGATCCTCTGACCAAACCTTTGGGAAGGAAATTGATTTTGGAAACATAGAGGGGAATGAGATTAAAACCAATTAAGTAGTCAATTATAATAGAAACCCAACCTATGTGATTGGAGATTCCATAAAGTAGCTTCATATGGGTAATAACAAATCAAAGTTGACTCTAAAGCACTAATATTAAGTCCCTCCTATGGTGTGTAAACAAGTGCTTATAATTGCAAACTATTTGTGAGGGTTGAGTTAAATTCTAAATGAATTCATATCCCTTATAGGTAGTGTATTTAAGCAGTGTACACTTGATGAATTCACCTATATGAGTGTGGAATGGGGTCGTTCCTATGAGATTGTTATTAGTTAATCTCTAGAATACTCATGTATAACTAGGCATGCGCACGGTCTATTTGCGAAAAATAGCGATGAACAACAAAATTTTGAGGGTAAGAAATGAGCAATAAAATCTCTAACTTACGATAAAAGATTATTGGTTCATAGAAGCTATAAGCTTTACCGAAAACTCTGTAGGTTATACTTTATTGTTCTATGTTTGGTTCATAGTTCAGAAGACACCAAATTTAAAGCTTTTATCCATAAATATAACCAAGCATTTCCTTGTCCTTTTTCCATATCAGATCCTTTTGAAGTATTTGAGGGATTGTTGGAATATTTCAAATGGATAAAACAGTTTTGAAATAATTGTTGACCAACTCTATAGACCATCTTCAACTGTTCCACTATCATCTTAACAAAACCCGCCAAATTTTTTTCAACCAAACTTCTTTGGTTGGTCAACAAGGCTTCAGACGTGGAGGAGGATTTTCTCCTCATATCTCTTATTTATGGTTGTGGTATTTGCCTACAAATACCAGAACATTGCTATTCATTTGAGTACAACATTTTTTTTAGAATAGTAGAGCTCTTCCCTTCGTGTCTTCTTTTCCTGTGTAATACTTATACTTTACTTTAAATTAATAGTGTTATAATTGGGTTATCTTCATTATCTCTTTGTTGTTCCTGCATCCCACTTTCGTAGAAGGGCTTGTTTAATCCTAATGGGACTACCAAAATAGTCCTTTAGGGCAGTGTTGATACGACTCAAACCTTTGTTCATTTTCATTATTCTTCAATTTTCCTAACTTTCTCTCCAACAGGTGCACCGTTAGAGAGAACTAGGGAAGGAGAATGGCAGAGGGTGTTAGGGTGTGTATGGGTTTCTTAGTAATAAATAATAAAGAATAAAATAATGTTTCTTTTTAATAAATTTCTTCCTCTGACTACAACAAGGATGCTTTAGTCATTTTAAATAAATATGCTTTGGGTGTTAGGGTTTGTGTATTCACTGTTAAAAAGTGAACATCTATTGTGTACTAGTCTAATAGTTTGTAAAAAGTATTAAGGATTAATAGTTGGAGAACGATAGATTGTATTGCAAAAAGACTATATGTTTTGTTTTTTTTTTTTAATAGTAGAAAACATGATTGGTGGATGTGACATTGTTTTTTTTTTTTTTTATTTGAGTTATTCTGGTGGACGATTCTTTGTTATAGTGAATAATCAATTGAGAAATACACACACACACACACATATGTATGTATGTATGTATGTATGTATGTATGTATGTATGTATGTATGTATGTATGTATGTATGTATGTATGTATGTATGTATGTGTATGTATGTATGTATGTATGTATGTATGTATGTATGTATGTATGTATGTATGTATGTATGTATGTATGTATGTATGTATGTATGTATGTATGTATGTATGTATGTATGTATGTATGTATGTATGTATGTGGAGATAAAATTGCAAGCGAAACATAGCCAAAAAGACAGCCAAGGAACAACAAAAACGCAGCACTCCTGCGTGAAGAAGAAAAAGGGGGGAGGGGGGGGGGAATATTTTCTCATTACCTCTTCTTCTTGTTCTCAAAATCGGCTGAACTGTAATATGCGGAACTGGGGTAGGCACGCTCGTGGAAACTTCTGGTGCAATTCCTGCAAGCCTTCTACTTCGTCTTTGCATGTAAATGAACGCCTAGCTTTCGATCTTCCAGTATATGGCCTACCTAATATCGTTTTGGTGAAACAACCTAGGGGCCAAAGAATATTTTCTGGAGAGGGAGAGGAAAAAACGTCTGGTATTTTTCACAGAGAGGAAGCACTGGAAAAACAACGTTGTTTTTTTTTCTCCTGTTTAACCTAAATAAAACCCTAGGTTAAACTGGATTGGGCCATTGGACTCTTAGTTTAACCTTTTTGGGCTTAATTAATTATTCTAACTAAAACCAAATAAATGGCCCACTTAATAAATAATTAATTTTTCAGCCCAAATAAACCAGTCTAATTAAGTAAGCTTATATTAGTTTAGTTTCAGGTTAATCTTTAATTATTCAAACTGGGCCAAAACCCTGAATAATTAATTAACCCACCAAACTAATTTAATTAATTCTCTCTCTCCATGGACCTTTATTTTATTCTAGTCCAATAATTAAATCAGGCTACTTAAATAAAATAAATTCTATTTAATTTAAAATTAATTCTTTAACCCGTATTTAATTAGGACTCACGGTCTATACTGGGGACCAAAAGACACACCGCCTTGGCTACTAAAATGACCAAAATACCCTTGCCATAAAAATAGTTGTATTTTACATTTTAAATATTTCCTAATATCACCATAAGAAAATATTGACCCCAAGGACAATGCTGCGTTAGCAAAGTCTCCGACCTACAGGTGAAATGACTAAAATACTTCTCTACACATCGTCGTACATTTAGAGAGGAAGAAGTGTACTAACACCCCTCTAAATGACATTTAACATCCTTAGGCTTCTAGTCTAATGATCCACGACTTCCTAGAGTATTTCCGCTTTCCAAGGGAGCTACCCTAAAGCAAACATCCAAGTCATGTTTCCCAGGGCCCTGGACATGTTAGACCATTCGGACAACCACAAAGGGCGATATAGTGCAGAAACTATCTTGTACAAGTCTGTCTTAACTAACTAGTCACACATACCCAACATGCAAGTATATTGGCCCTACGATAGAACCTCAACTATAGCAAATCAAAGTATATGCTACCATCTTCACCAGACCACCAACTCATACTCAAGTCGTAGAGTACTAGTCCACACTGTAGCGGTAGTAGTCTAAGTTTCTATCATATAGTACTTTTAAAAATCACTACTACAGGTCTTGTCCTATATATTCGAAATACGCTTATGTCATAAAGTGAGTGGACTACTCACTGGCTAAAGGTAAGTCATTTCCCATTTGAAATTCATAACATAATAACCTAAACATGATAAGATTCTCAACCTCTTCAATAGGTTAAGAACAAAAGTTTATGTGTTAAATAACCCGTGATCCATACCTTACTGTGAAAGACCACCATTCACATGGACCACTTATTTAAACACAATGGGTCTGTTCCAAACGAAAATTGTGCACAAACAAAAAGTAAATGCACAAACAATTTCTGAAAATAAATTCTTTTATTAAAATATTCGATTTTATAACACAAACCTAGTCTAAGAAGGCATACAATCCAACAATCTCCTACTTGCACTCTAAGACTAGGTAAGTCCATAGGTGCCTACCCCTATGGCATCTAAGTGTCTCTTGAAGACTCTCTCAGCCAAAGGCTTAGTGAATGGATCTGCTAGATTGTTTTCTGAGGCAATATATTCCACCACGACTTCCCGTCTCTTGATGAAATCCCGGATCAGGTAGTACTTCCTCTCAATGTGTTTCCCCTTCTTGTGGTTCCAAGGCTCCTTAGATTGCGATACTGCTCCAATGTTGTCGCAATACATCACAATCGGCCTGTCCATATGTGGTACGACTCCAAGTTCTGAAAGAAACTTTCGGAGCCAGACTGCTTCCTTGGATGCCTCTAAAGTTGCCACATACTCAGCTTCCATGGTTGAGTCAGCAATACAAAACTGCTTGATACTCCTCCATGAAATTGCTCCTCCAGACAAGGTGAAGACATATCCACTAGTGGATTTTCTCTCATCCTTATCCGCCTGGAAGTCTGAGTCTGTGTATCCTGTAGGAACCAAATCATCAGCCCTGTAAACCAACATATAATATCTCGTTCCCTTGAGGTACTTGATAATCTGCTTTACAGCTTGCCAATGAACCTCCTCGGGGTTTAACTGATATCTGCTAACTAAGCCCACGGCAAAGCAGATATCTGGCCTAGTACACAGCAGGGCATACATGAGACTTCCCACAGCCGAAGCGTAGAGAATCCTACTCATTCTGTCCTTTTCTTCTTGAGACTTAGGACAGTCATTCGAAGAAAATGATAACCCATGTCTGCAAGGGATTAGAGCTCCCTTGCATAAGTCCATGCTGTACTTGGCCAACATCTTGTTAATGTATGTTGCTTGGGATAACCCTAACATTCTCTACTTCCTATTTCTAAGAAATCTAATCCCGAGAATATAGCTGGCTTCTCCCAAGTCCTTCATACTGAATTGACTAGACAGCCAAACTTTTGTAGATGACAATGTTCCTACATCATTTCCAATGAGTAGAATGTCATCCACATACAGGATAAGAAAAACCACATTAATGCCTTCAAGTTTCCTATACACGCATGGTTCATCTTCGTTTTGAATAAAATCATAAGACTTTACAGTCTCATCAAAACGAATGTTCCATGTTCTCGATACCTGCTTAACTCCATAAATGGACTTCTTAAACTTGCAAACCATATGTTCCTGGCCTTCAGCAATGAAGCCTTCCGGTTGGGACATATAGATGCTTTCGCTATGATGGCCATTTAAGAATGCTTTCTTGACATCCATTTACCATATAGAAAGAGTAAATCAATTATGATGAAACATTTTCCCCGGTAGCCATGCTTAAGTCAATCTGTATCCTCCTTGCTATTGCATGTCATTACGATTATGAAATATGGAAAATGGATGTCAAGACGACATTTCTTAATGGCCATCTTAACGAAGACATCTATATATCCCAATCGAAAGGTTTTATTGCTAAAGACCAGGAATATATGGTTTGCAAATTTAAGAAGTCCATTTATGGATTTAAGCAAGCATCTAAAATATGGATCATTCGTTTTGACGAAACTGTAAAATCTTACGGTTTCATTCAAAATGAGGATGAACCATGCGTGTACAAGAAATTGGAAGGCATAAATGTGATTTTTCTTGTCTTATATATGGATGACATTCTACTCATTGTGAATTATATAGGGACATTGTCATCTACTAAGATTTGGCTGTCTAGTCAATTTAGTATGAAGAATTTGGGAAAAGCCAGTTACATTCTTGAGATTAAACTTCTTAAAAATAGGAAGTAAAGAATGTTAGGATTATTCTAAACGACTTACATTGACAAGATGCTGGCCAAGTTTAGCATGGACTCATGCAAGGGAGTTATAATCCCTTACAGACATAGATTGTCTTTTTGTTCTAATGACTGTTCTAAGTCCCAAGAGGAAAAAAATAAGATAAATAGGATTCCCTATGCTTCGGTTGTGAGAAGTCTCATGTACGTCATGCTGTGCACTAGGCCAGATATCTGCTTTGCTGTAAGCTTAGCTTAGTTAGCAGATATCAGTCAAACCCTAGGGAGATTCATTGGTAAGCTATAAAGCATATTCTTAAGTACCTCAATGGTACAAAAGATTATATGCTGGTTTACAGGGCTGATGACTTAGTTCTTACTGGATACACAGACTCAGATTTTCAGGCGGATAAAAATGAGAGAAAATCCACTAGTGGATATGTCTTCACCTTGTCTAAATGAGCTATTTCGTGGAGGAGTATTAAGCAATCTTGTGTTGCTGATTCAATCATGGAAGCTGAGTATGTGGCAACTTCGGAAGCGTCCAAGGAAACAATCTGGCTTCAAAAATTCCTTTCAGAACTTGGAGTTGTGTCACACATGGACAGATCGATTGTGGTGTATTACAACAACTCTGGAGTAATCTCGCAATCTAAAGAACCCAGAAACCACAAGAAGGGAAGCACATCCAGAGGAAGCATCACCTAATTCAGAATTTCATTTAGAAACGGGAAATCGTGGTGGAATAGATAACCTCGGAGAACAACCTAGCAGATCCCTTCATCAAGCCTTTGGCTAAGATAGTCTTCAAGAGACACTTAAATGCCATAGGAGTGGGCACCTACGGACTTTCTTAGTCTTAGAGTGCAAGTGGGAGATTGTTGGAATATATGCCTTCTAGACTAGATTATCTGATATAATTATCGAATTTATTAATAAAAGAATTTATTCTCAAAATTTATTTGTGAATTTACATTTTATTTGTGTACAATCTTTTGGAAAAGACCCATTGTATTTAAGTAAGTAATCCATGTGAATGGTGGTCTTTCACAATAAGGTATGGATCACGGGTTACTTAACACATAAATGTTTATTCTTAACCGATTGATGAGAATGAGAATCTCATAATGTATAGGTTATTGTGTTATAATTTCAAATGGGGAATGGCTTACCTTTAGCTAGTGAGTAGTTCACTCGCTTCATAGTATGAGTGTATTTCGAATATGTAGAATAGGACATGTAATAGTGGTTTCTAAAAGTACTATTTAAAAGAAACCCAAACTGTTACTGCTATAGCATGAACTAATACTCTACCGCTTGAGTATGAGTTGGTGGTTTGATGAAGTTAGAAGTATATACTTTGATATACTATAGTTGAGGTTCTTTCGTAGAACCAATATACTTGTATGTTAGGTATATATGACTAATTAGTTAAGACAGACTTGTACAAGATAGCTTTTACGCTATATCGCCCCTTGTGACTATTCAAATAATCTAATTATCCAGGGCCCTAGGGAACATGACCTGGATGTTTACTTTAGGATAGCTCCTTTGAAAAGTAGAAATATTCAAGAGTCGTGGATGATTGGACTAGAGGTCTAAGGATGGTAGATGTCTATTAGAGTGGTGTTAGTACACTATTCCTCTTTAATTGCATGGCGATGTGTAGAGGGGTATTTTAGTCATCACACCTGTAGGTCGAAGATTTTGCTAACGCAGCATTGTCCTTAGGGTCAATATTTTCTTATAGTGATGTTAGAAAATATTTAAAATGCAAAATATAACTATTTATATAGTAAGGGTATTTTGGTCATTTTAGTAACCAAGGCAATATGTCTTTTGGTCCCTGAAATGACCCTTAAATTATGAAGGATTTGGGTTAAGGAATTGATCTTGATAATTATGAGTTTTTATTTTATTAGTCTAAGTCATTATTGGATTAGAATAAAATAAAAGGTCTGGGAGAGAGTATTAATTTTATCTAGTTTAATTAGTTAATTAATTATTCAGGATCCAAGGCCCAGATTGAATAATTAAAAATTAATCTGGAGCTAGATAAAAGGTACGAAATTTTATTTGGTCTATTTGGGCTTGTTATTATTTATTGAGCTGTTTAATAAAGTCTAAAAAATAAATAATTGAGATTCTTTATTTATGGGTGTTCAAGCCTAAGAATATATAATTTATCTGGCCCAATGAATAAGACCAAGGTAAAATAAAATTTATAAAAAAATTAATTAATTAATTAATTTTTTTAAAAAAAGACAACACATGATGGATCTCGTATTGTTCTGCGTGAAAAATAACAGAAAGCATGAGTGCTTTCTGTTTTTCACGCAGAGAAATGATTCTCTCTCGGGGTGTGTATATGGATTGCAGAGGAGTGGAGGTTTTGGTGAGTTAGCTTTCAATTCACATAAGGATAGCATCAAAACAACTTTGCGTATTCTCAGTTTACACACACAGAAGCAAAACCAATTCTTGTGAACTTTTGACAATGTTTATCAAAATCCAAATTTCAAACCTTCACCGGCTGTGCTACGGGCACCATTTCAGAAGATCGAAAGCTTCGCGTGGCTGAAACGCAGTAGACGTTTGCAAGGACGTGAGCCACTAGTCTCGAATATCATTATACAGATAACTACACTAATCCAAATAGGGCCACTTCATCACAGAAGTAAAATTTTCGTTTTCCTAACATGCCTTCGTTTTCATTATCTTTGTCATTTTAAGCCTTCATCTTTATATATCAATATATCTTATAATTTAGCTAAAGCAGATGTCTCTATTAGTACTAATATAGTACTAAGTAGTTGATTATATGGTGCAATTAATTTTGGACTCCAACAGTAGGGGACTCAAGAAGGAGGAGAAGACGAAGAGGGAGGTCATTTTCTACTGGTTTAGACCACTATGTTTTTCAACATTAATGAGGTATGATTTTTTACTATTGCTGCTACCTGTTGAATTCTCTGTATTTCTTTAACACCTGTGGATTATAGACGTGTAAGTGTTGACATCTATGCGCGTGATTTTTGGTGACAAGTCCTAGGAATTCATGCAGATCTTTTCCCCTAAAAAAAGCCCTTTGTGAATTTGTTGTTTTGAGATACTCCTCATTCAAAAAGGTGAACCCCATAGATAGATAGCATTTTTGCCTCTACAACATATACCAAGAACTGAAAATAGGCCTTTGGAGAAGCCAAATTCAGGTGTTCTCCAAATTAGTGATGCAAGTTCCTTTTATACTATGTGATTTTCTTCATGCATCTAAAAATTTGTACTACTCTATTCCCAATTTTAGTGATTAATGGTTTGTTTCCTAGGCTTGAATTTAGATGGAGAAGTTGGGGAAGAAAGCAAGGAAGTTTGCAAAGAAGAATCTTCAGGTAGTGTTTCGATAGAGGACGAAGAATAAAGCTTTTTGTTCAAGAACAAACACTCTTCCAGTAACTACTCCTTCTCTCCCAGAGTACCTATTGATTGATAGTATTATAGAATATACTACTCTTGGTAGTGCTTCTATGTTGTTTCAGATATTTGGGTTTTGGTATTGGAACTTTTGATAGTTTATATGTGTAGTTGTAGCATTTCTTGAATAGTAAAACTATGAAGCAAACGTGAATGATAGAGTTTTAACTTTGTTTAACTAAGTTAGAATGGAAATATAGTGGACATTGTGCTAATTGGTAACCAAAATTTCTTCCTCTTTCTGTTATTTTGTCATTTCATTTTGCCCCTTGAAATGTTTTCAAGACAAAATGTATAATGGGGCTGCATTTGTTGAAAGGTCATTAAACTATTATTTTTTTGAGATTCTATGTTGGGTTTGCATTTGTTACTATAGAGAAGCTACTACCGGTCCGCAAGTTACAAAGAACAAATTGAAAGCAACACATTCAGTAAAAAGGTTCCAAATTAAGAAGAAATTTAGAAATTTTCTTAAGAAAGAATATTTTGCAAATGCCCAAAAAGGGCATCTATTTTCAAATAAAAAAATAATACAAAAAAGCAAGATATCGAAAGCTAATCCCTTCATATAAGAGGAAGAAAAATTGGATTGCATGAAAATTTCAGGAAACACCTTTCTTCTTCCCCACCCACGGAAACACACACCAAGAAATAAAGAAAAAAGCCCACTTATGAAAGAAAAAAAAAAAAAAAAGAAACTTGACTACTACCTCTACAAGTGAAATTTCAGAAGATTAGAAGGTAAGCCTTTAATATTCAGAAGACTAGGAGGTATGTCTTTATTATTATTATTATTATTATTATTATTATTATTATTATTATTATTATTATTATTATTATTATTATTATTATTATTATTATTATTATTATTATTATTATTATTATTATTATTATTATTATTATTATTATTATTATTATTATTATTATTATTATTATTATTATTATTATTATTATTATTATTATTATTATTCAAGAATTGAATTTCTATTATTTAAGAATTTAAATGGTCAGAAGACATGCATTTTCATTATTTGATGTACTGTCTTTTGGATCAGACCGTGAACTGATGCCCTAATTGGTTCGGTCCTTTTCATTGATTTTTTTTTTTTTTCAAAATCGTTCTATTTTGTGTAAACCATTTTAAACCGATTGGTCCATTTGGTAAACCATTAAATTTGCCGGTTCAATCGTATTGAGCCTCTCTCTCTCTCTCTCTCTCTCTCTCTCTCTCTCTCTCTCTCTCTCTCTCTCTCTCTCTCTCTAGATAAAGTAATATATTCATAAAAAATAAATAAGTTACACATATAGACTAAACAGTTTATAATAATAGAGAAAAATACCACAAATTTTTCTCAATTTCATTGTTTATATCTTTATAGATTTGAATTACACTATAATAATAGGGATGAAAGATGGTTGTGAGATCCATACGAGGATGTGTTTTATCAGAATCTTCAAAGTATTGAGAACAATGGCGTCGTGCCTATCATTATAGATATCGTCGTGCATAGTTACATCTCACCGTAAAGATCACGTTACATGACATCGTTAGAGAGCAAATGTCATTAATCTAAAGCATACACGCGCATTGTGTATAGCACCCTGGGCGGTGCTGTGCAACATTGCAGTCAGTCTCTATTCAGTAGGGATTTTCAAAATGAAATTATAAATATCTATCAATATGGTTATTTCAAGAGAGAGCCACACGAGATTTATATCTGAAAAACCTCTTGGAAACATCAAGGAGGGTTAGAAGAGAAGATCATGGAAAGATTGAAGGAGAAGAGGAGCATTCTGAAGAAAATCCAAAATAGAAGAAGAGCACTTGTCTATGGGTTTCTCTTTACTTTTGCTTTGTAATTTTGATTTGGTAATATTTATATTACTTAGATCTAATTGTAATTAAAGGGTTGTACCTTGATTTGATGTTGTATTGAATTATCATTTGACTCTTAAATTTTATTTGAGTAATCTATTATTTTGGTTTATTTGATTGAATTGATTGATTGGATTATTCTTTTGTATTAACTTTAAAAATAGGATTTATGATATGGGCACCCATTTGTATTGGTTCAATAGGTTTGTTCTCCTTTGATGAGCTTAAGAAAAGATTTAGGAGATAAGAACTTTGTGATGAATAGAATTGTTGGTCACTTAAAGATAAGGGCTTTACACTTTTTGACTTTAAATTTGTGAGTCTTTGATTTTAATGCTCATTATGTTTAATTTGTATGATAAAAATATTTATGAGTTGGGTTCAGGGATAAGAAATTCATTACTTGAGAGAGAATGAGCTTTACATTTTGAGGAACCCCTTGTCAATGCTTGAATTTTGATTCAATTGATTGAGTAATATGCAATACTTAATTTTATTTAGGGGAATTTACTTCAATTACATAATCAATCTTTTTTTTCTTACTTATATCTTGCTCTTGTGATATTTTAGATTCTACCTTGTGATTGGTTTGATGTATTCTTTGTAGTGCTCAGTGATAATTAATTAGAATTAATAGTAGTTGGTAACTTTATTTCTCTATTTTGGTTGACTGAACAATAAAATAAATGTGGAAGTATGGATAGTTGAGGTGGTTCTTAGGAATTCTTCGATACTTACTAACATAACTATATAGTACATGATGGGTATATTTATCCGAAATTGTGTTATGTGAACTAAATTGAAATTTTAAATTAAAATTTGATTAAACTTTAGATGCATTTCACAATTAAACAAGCACATGTAAAGAAATATCACTCTTCAATTGGACTTCTTCTTCTATTCAAAACTTTTTTTTTATTTTTTTCGTGGCAAAACTTCGTCTTCTGTTCCATAATAAAAGGCATTACAAAAATTTAATATTATCTATCTAATCCAATCTAAATCATTTGGACGGAATCTCGATGGGACCAATCATCAAAACTAAAAATTTATTAGTCAGTGTTCTTAATTTCGAGCGATTTAAATAATTATTTTTTTCGTCCTAACTAAATTAACTTATTTATTATTTTAAATTATTTAAAAATTTTGATATTTTTTTAAAAAATTTAATATATTATATATTATAAAATAATCAATATATCTTATAGATATTACTTTTATATATTTAGATTTGATATAAAATATTATAAAATTCACATATTTTTTATTTTTATTATATTATATTATACTCTATTATTATTATATTTTTATTTTTATATAAAATATTATATAAATTAATTATATATAAAATTTAATTGAGACGAAAAGAATAATATTTTATTCAAATAACACTTTTATCAATTATACTAAATATGTTTATTTCTTTCTTGCGATGGACCCCACCTTTGACAAATTTTCACTGTCTACCTTCCAATGGGTAGAATTTCTCCTCCTGGCCCACCGCACACGAGGAATTCTTACATGAAGACCGTGAATTCGTAGATCAAATGTACTGATGAGTTGTACGTATAATTTATATTGCACATAGTACAATTCATCAATGCAGTTAGTCCATAACTAGAATTTTCCCACTGCACACCTGCCACAGAATACTGCCCCCATCTTTCATCACCTTCTCTATTCTTTCACAAAACCCGCCACCCAATCTCTTCTTCTTCTTCCGACCATTATTATCCCATTTATATCTCCCAAAATATTTCACCGGAATATGCAGATCAATGGAAATGAAAGATGATTAGGGTATGATTTAAGATGAATCTCAAACTTAAATTTAATTTGTCTTTCGTGTATGTCTTTTCCGATATACACATATTTAAAATCCTTACCTTTCATATTCAAATTTCAAAAAGAGTTACAATTAGCTCTTAAAATAGAGATGGGATGAGGGGGAATGGATTTTGTCAGAGAAGAGTACCTATGATATTTGAGAAAAGAAGATCAAATTTCTTCTCCAATACAAGTGAACTGAGTGTAAAGTGGAGGTGGCAGATTTGTTCTATAATTGTAAACATAATTTGGTTCATCGGTTACAGAAGGAAGACCCACTAAATATTTAATTAGCAATGCTCTAGCAGGTGCAAATTTGCTATGGCAATATAGCCAATAATATTTTTATTTTAGAATATTAGAAAATTAAATATTTATTTTTTAAATAAATATATTTTCCATCAAACTTTTGTAATTAACCACTTCCAAATAAAGAATACAAGTTCTATTAACTTAGAAGTTATACCACTAACCTCACTAATTAATAAAGATGATACGGTAATATGTTCATAATCAAATATTCCTTTAAATTTTTGTACTAAGTTAAAATAAGATATATAAATTTAAATAGTAAAAATATTACTTCTAAATTTCTATTGTTATTTTTAGTCATATTTCCCATCAAGCTCTATGTGAAATACCCTTTTCTCAACTTTGATACAACACTTGAGTTCTCTAGTTGGAGATCTCCAATTGGCAAAATCAGTGTAAGAGAAATGGGTGATGTTGAGGTGACTCCCTTGAGCTTTTGGTCTAGCATGTTTAGCATGAGGGTAACTTGAAGAAAACGGAATTAAGTTTGAATACAAGGAAGAAAATTTGCGTAACAAAAGTGAATTGCTTTTGAAGATGAATCCTATTCAAAAGAAGATCCCAGTTCTTATTCACAATGGAAAACCTGTCTGTGAGTCTCTCATTGCAGTCCACTACATTGATGAGGTTTGGAAAGACAGAGCTTCACTCTTGCCCTCTGATCCTTGTGAAAAAGCTCCTGCTAGGTTCTGGGCTGATTTCATTGACAAAAATAATTTGTCTAGAAATTTGTATGTATGGATGTATAAGTTGATATAAACTGTATAAAACATATTATTACTGATTGAATTTTTTTTAAATGTGTTCGTTTAGAAAGATAGATATGTTTAGTTAACTATTTCACCAGATACAATCTTTGAGCTAATTTTAATAAATATTTACTCCGAATACGAGAAAAGTTACATTAAGCTTGTACTTTGTTGCTCCAAATGTTAAGCAATTGTGTGTTTTGCAATTGCAGCTATATGATAACAGTCGCAGTATGGACAACAAAAGGAGAAGAGCAAACGGCAGCCAGGGATGACTTCATAGAAAACCTAAAGTTGCTAGAGGAAAGAGCTCTTGGAGACGAACCTTATTTTGGGGGAGTTGAATTTGGGTTTTTGGATTTGGCCCTTGTTGGATTCTACTGCTGGTTTTACACCTAAGAGACCTTTGGCAACTTCAACATAGAAACTGAGTTCCAAAATTGATGGCATGGCATGGGCTAAAATATGCATGGAAAGAGAGAGTGTTTCTAAATGTCTTGCTGACCCCAAGAAGGTTTATGAAGCCGTTGAAAAATGGAAAAATTACTCTTCCATCCTAAAAAGAATGTCAATCTAACAAATGATACACAGTTTAATGAATTATTAAAATTTATATAATTATAATAAAGAATAATTATTATATCTCTAAATAAAATAAATTTTCATTAATTAGATTGAGAATACATATATTTAATAAGTCAAATATTTATTGAGTAATTAAATGATGGGTAAATTAAAAATATACATAATAAATACATTCTTGATTTATAAAATTGACAAATATTTTGATACAACAAAAATAGAAATTTTTTTTTATCATTTTTAGGAAAGAGGGAATATTAGATTGGAGAAAGTTTTCCTTTTTGAGGAAAACAAACACTCTTTTGTTCTGCCTAAAGAACAAAATGGAGACCACTCTTTTAATATTTTAATTATATTAAAACACATTAATTTATAATAATTTACATAATTATGATTTACCTACAACATCTTATTTTTTTTCTCGCTATGAAAAGTCTACTTTAATAACTATATTCTCTGTTTGAAATCTTATTTTAATCCTAACCCTTAAATATAATTACTATTGAGGTGATGCATTTATATATAAATACTATAAGATCCCTAGTATTATTAAAACTAAAAAAGAGCATTGCCTAATTTTCGTTGTGTAATATTCATGCAATATCTCTCCATTCTCCCATTAACTAATAAAGAAAAAAGGTTTGAATCTTTACAATTAGACAAACTATTCAATTTTATTTCTATGCATTATGATTGTAAGTGGACAATTTCTCTTTTCAAGTCAAAATTCTATTTTAATTTAAAAATAATAATAATTTAAATTCTTTTTATTTCGCAAAATTTATTATATATTAATAATGTTATGAATATCTTAAAATTATTGGAAGCTCCATTAATTAATGGAGGCTCCACTAATTATGAATTTTTGTGAATTATTAGAGAAAATTTTTATGGATGTCTACCATTTAGTGGAGACACCACTAATTAAGATTAGTGGAAGATGATGTATACCATGGTGTATTCCACTAATTAGAGCTCTATAAATAGAGCTATTCTCTAAACTTGTAATACACCATTATTTTGTGAAAGAAAGATTAGTGAAAGAAAGATTAGAGAAAATTGTGAGAGAAAAGAAAGGGAGAAATTCTTGTGCAAAGAATAGTTAAAGTTTTATTAATGTATAGTGTGTAGATTTATTCTAACACTACCCAAATTTTATAACACGTTATCAGCACGAGTCTCTACCGTTACAAAAGCCAGAAGACTAAGCACGAGTTTCTGCCGTTACCAAAGTCAGAAGACAGGTACGCATTTATTGATCTCTATGGCTAACATCGCTAAACTCGAATTTATAACTCTTGATATTTCTGGAAAAAATTATATGTCATGGGTTCTCGATGTAGAAATGCATCTAAATGTTGAAGGCCTTAGTGAAACTATTCAAGTAAATAATAGTGCATCTGCATAACACAAGGCTAAAGTTTTTATTTTTATTCGTCGTCATCTCGATGAAAATTTGAAAATGGAATATCTTACCGAAAAAGATCCATATGTCCTGTGGGTAAATTTAAAAGAAAGATTTGACCACCTGAAAATGGTCGTACTACCCACTGCACGGTATGAATGGTTGCACCTGAGGTTGCAAGATTTTAAAATCGTGAATGAATATAGCTCCGCAATGTATAAAATTACATCTCAGTTAAAATTATGCGGAGAAAAAATGACTGATGAATATATGTTGGAAAAGACATTCTCCACATTTCATGCCTCGAATATTATCCTGCAGCAACAATATCGAGAAAAATGGTATACAAAATTTACAGATTTAATTACTTCCCTCCTCATTGGAAAGAAGAATAATGAATTATTATTGAGAAATTATGAAGCCAGACCAACTGGCTCAACAGCACTCCCAGAAGTGAATGTTGTTGGCTCCAACAGAAGCCATCATTATAGTCGTGGTCGTGGTCGTGGTTATGGTTGTAGACACGCTCGATATTTCCCTTATCACAATCATAATCAAATTGTGAGAAATACTGGCCACCTGAAGTGGAACAGAAAAGATCATAAGGGAAAAGAAAAAGAAATTGAAGAAAAGCATGAGGATATATGTTATAAATGTGGCATGAAAGGTCATTGGTCACGAAACTGTCGTACGGCTAAGCATTTAGTTGAATTGTATCAAGTTTCATTGAAAAATAAAAATGTGGAAGTAAATTTTTCTCAACATCCAATAAATGATGCTGAGGATGATGATATTGATCCTGAAGATCTTAATATCAATATTACCCATATGGATGTATCGAATTTTTTTGAACACCCAGACGGTAGGATAGACTATTTAATTGGTGATGGCAGTGTCCAAAAGAACTAAAACCTCACCCTAATATTTTTGTATTTTCATTTTTATTATATTCTAATAATATTTACGTTTGCATATATATATATATTTGTGTTCAGATGACTGTTATTAATGATGATGTATGCATTATTGATAGTGGAACTACACACACCATACTAAAAAATGAGAAATATTTCTTTGATATCAAAATGGGAGAAATAAATATTTATACGATAAACGGTAGTGCAAATGTGATTGAGGGCTCCGGAAGAGCTAGTATATTGTTGTCTAAAGGAACAACAATTATTATTGATAAGGTACTATTTTTCTCAAAATCCAGAAGAAATTTATTGAATTTTAAAGATATCCGTAGAAATAGGTATCATGTTGAAACAAATGAGAAAAATGGAATTGAGTATCTTTATACTACTCAAATGCATTTGGGTAAGAAATCTGTATTAGAAAAACTGTCGTCTTTTTCTACTGGCCTATATTTTGTAAAAATATGTACAATTGAAATTCATCATCTAGTAAATCAGAAGTTTATTGATCCTATTACTTTTAGTATTTGGCATGACCAGTTGGGTCATCCGAGATCTACCATGATGAGAAGAATTATTGAGAATATACATGATCATCCTTTAAAAAATAAAAGGATATTAACATCAGAAAAATTCGCATGTACTGCATGTTCCCTAGGAAAATTAATTGTTAAACCATTACCAGTAAAAGTAGGAGTTGAAAGTCCTACATTTCTCGAACGGATTCACGGAGATATTTGTGGACCTATTGATCCACCAAGTGGACCGTTCAAATATTTTATGGTCTTAATTGATGCATCATCCCGATGGTCACATGTGTGTTTATTATCTACTCGCAACCTGGCGTTTGCGAGATTACTTACTCAAATAATTAAATTACAAGCACAATTTCCTGACCATCACATTAAAAATATCCGTTTGAATAATGCTTGTGAATTTTCATCACATGCTTTTGATGCATATTGCATGTCAATTGGGATTAATGTTGAACATCCTGTAGCTCATGTTCACACACAAAATAGTCTTGCTGAATCTTTGATTAAACGATTACAATTAATTGTTAGACCATTATTAATAAAAACAAATCTCCCAACATCTGCCTGAGGACATGCTATTTTACATGTTGCAATACTTGTACGCATAAGACCAGCTAGTTATCATAAATTCTCTCCTTTGCAATTGACTTTTGGGTCAGAACCAAATATTGCTCATTTAAAAATTTTTGGGTGTGCTGTATATGTTCCAATTGCACCAAACCAATGTACAAAGATGGGTCCTCAAAGAAGAAATGGGATATACGTTGAATATGATTCTCCCTCTATTATTAGATATATTGAACCCCTGACAAGAGATGTATTTACAGCAAAATTTGCTGATTGTCATTTTGATGAATCATTATTCCCTAAATTAGGGGGAGAACCAAATCAGCATAAAAAGGATATTACTTGGACAACATTATTAAATTATCTTGATCCGCGCACAAGCGCACGTGAACTTGAAGTTCAAAAGATAATTCATTTGCAAATCAAATGCCAGACGCTTTTGTTGACTCTAGAAGAGTTAAAAAATCGCATATTCCAGCTATAAATACTCCTATTCGAATTGAAGTTCCAGCAGAACAAAATATTATACCTATAGCTGCTGAGTCAAAAACACGCCAGAAGCATAGCCGATCTCTTAGTTCTAAAGATAAAAATCCTCGAAAGAAAAGAGGATTAAATGATTCAGAAGATCATATTGAAGAAAAGAATGATAAAGATCAAGAGAGAACTGATGACAAAGAACCAGAAGTTGATGAAAGTAACACTAAAATTTCTATCAATTATACCACTTTCAATAGAAGTTAGAATCGGATAGAAACTGTTATTGATAATATATTTGCATACAATATATCTCTTGATGTTACACAGGATAATGATGATCCTGAACCAATATCAGTTGATGAATGTCGGCATAGAAAAGATTGGTTGTAATGGAAAGATACGATTCAATCAGAGTTAAATGTACTGACAAAATGTGAAGTCTTCGGACCTGCAGTCCGAACACCAGAAGGTGTAAAACCTATTGACTACTAATGGATATTTGTGAGAAAACGCAATGAAAATAAATCGTACGATATAAAGCACGGTTAGTAGCCAAAGGTTTTTCACAAAGATCAGGTATTGATCATAATGACACTTATTCTCCTGTTGTTAATACTATTACACTCCGATATCTTATCAATTTGGCAATACATGAAAAGATAGATATGCGTCTATTAGATGTTGTCACTGCTTACTTGTATGGAAATTTAGAAAATGATATTTACATGAAAATTCTCGAAGGATTTCATATGCCTGAAGCATATAAACATTATCCTCGTGAAAATTACTCCATCAAGTTGCAAAAATCATTATATGGCCTGAAACAATCTAGGCGCATGTAGTTCACACGTCTTAGTGAATATTTATTGAAAGCGGGATTTAAAAATGACCAGGTATGTCCATGTGTTTTTATTAAGAAATTTGGTTCTAAATTTGTGATCTTAGTTATATATGTTGATGATATTAATCTTATTGGAACTCTTGAAAAACTCCAAGAAACAATTGATTATTTAAAAAGAGAATTTGAAATCAATGATTTTGGTAAAACTAAATTTTGTCTTGATTTACAAATTGAACATTTGGCAAATAGAACATTTATTCAACATATACAACAAAAGTTCTAAAAAGATTTGGTATGGACAAAGCACATCCATTGAGTATTTCAATGATCGTCCGGTCATTAGATGTGAATAAAGATCTTTTCCAACCTCAAGAAGAGGATGAAGAACTTCTTGGTCCTAAAGTACCATATCTCAGTGCAATTGGTGTATTGATGTATCTTGCTAACAATACACTACCTAATATTACCTTTGCTGTCAATTTATGAGCAAGATTTAGTTCTTCACCAACACGTCGACATTGGAATGGAATTAAACAAGTCCTTCGATATCTCCAAGCAGCTACTTTTTCAAATTATGCTGAAATTATAGCTATTCATGAAGCAAGTAGAGAATGATTCATTATATCTAAGAAAGTTGTGGATTATCATATATCAGAGATATTCCAACTCCTCTGTATAAAGAAAATGAAGCTTGTATAGCGCAATTACGAGGAGGATATATTAAAGGAGATCGGACACAACATAGGTCACCAAACTTCAGAAGAAATGTGAGATTGATGTGTTACAAATTCAGTTATGTGACAACCTCGCAGATATTTTCACGAAGACTTTACCGACTATAACATTTGAAAAGTTGAGATATAAAATCGGTATGCGTCCGTTTAAAGATTTAAAGGAATCAGCTCATCAGGGAGAGTAATAAACAGACATATAGAATAGTGTACTATTTTTCCTTCACTAGATTTTTTTCCCACTGAATTTTTATCTAGTAAGATTTTAACTAGGTATATTCTTTATGTAATGGATGGACATTCAAGGGTGAGTGTTATGAATATCTTAAAATTATTGGAAACTCCATTAATTAGTGGAGACTCCACTAATCATGAATTTTTGTAAATTATTATAGAAGATTTTTATGGATGTCCACCATTTAGTGAAGACACCACTAATTAAGATTAGTGGAAGATAATATATGAAATGATGTATTCTACTAATTAGAGCTCTATAAATGGAGCTATTCTCTAAACTTATAATACACCATTATTTTGTGAAAGAAAGATTAAAGAAAATTGTGAGAGAAAAAAAAAAAGAGAAATTCTTGTGCAAAAAATAGTTAAAATTTTATTAGTGTGTGGTGTGTAAATTTATTCTAACACTACTCAAATTTTATAAAAAATAATATATTATATTATTATTTTATTTAATTCCATATTTATCTTGTAAATTTAATAAGTTTTTTTATATTCAAACAAACTCATTTTAACATAATTATTATTTAAGTACAAAACATTCTAATCGAACATCATTTACCTACCACAAATTCATTTTATTGTCTTGACAAGCAAAGCGTATTGTAGACAACCCAAACATGAAAGAGCAAGATCCCATTTTCAATAAATTCATCTACTCAGAATTCTTCATCCAAGACAGCATAAAGTCACAAACTTTCTGAGGATCAGCAAGGCCTTTGGACACACTCTCCCTCTGCAGGCACCTCTTAGCCCAATCCAAAATCTTGGGAACCTGTGCCCCTATCTTGAAGTTTCCTAATGTCTCGTATGTATAGAACCAACTGTGAAATGGGATCAGAGCCAAATCCACAAACCCAAAATCTTCACCCCCAAAGTATGGCTTATCTCCTAGTTCTCCTTCCAAATTCTTGAGGATTTCAATGAACTCCTTCTTAGCTGCCTCCTGTTCCTCCCCTTTTGTTACCCCAATTCTCCTTCCAACATCATTAACCTACATTTTGCAAATACCAATCACACTTTTCCTCCTCCAAGAAAAATACAAATTCATTTTAACAAAAAGCTCTTAATGGGATTTACTCGAGAAATGTAGAAAAAGAAAGAAAGCAATACCTTTTTGTCGATATAATCAGCCCAGAAACGAGCTTGAGCTCTCTTGTAAGGGTCAGATGAAGGCATCAATGGATTCTTGTCATGCCAGACTTCATCTATGTACTGAACAATTATAAGGGACTCACAAATAGGCTTTCCATTGTGAATCAGAACTGGGATTTTCTTGTGAATAGGGTTCATGTGGAGAAGAAGTCGGCTCTTATTCCCCAAGTCTTCTTGCTTGTGTTCATGTTTGAGACCCTTCTCGTTCAAAGCAATTCTTGCCCTCATGCCAAACATACTAATGTAAGAATCCAACAGAACAATTTCAGCTGCCATTTTTGCCGGAGATGAAATGGAAGTGACCTTCGCTCTTAAGAAGATATAATTGATGCTGTTGCTCATTAATCTTGCTTGCAGACTCTGGAATTCTCTATTTGTATGCTTATCATCATTGGAATCTACTGCTTCCTAAGGGAAGTTGCGTGGCAATTTATGCAAACTGAGTACGAATAAATATATATATATATATATATAATTTAATTATTCCTGCAAGATTTTAAGGCTCCGGGTAGATAATTTATTTCCAATTCTGTTCTAAATTAAAATTTTATAAAAAAATTTCAATATATCATATTATATTTTATATAATTTTTATTTTTTAATAATTATTATTTATTTACCATTCATTATATATATATTTTTCAACACCACTTGATCTATATATTTAATAATTTTTTAATAAAATTTATTTTAAATTAATTCTTATCTACTTACACTCTAAATTTGTCATTATTATGCGTGAGTCATGATAATCTCCAATCTGTCATTCAATCTATTTAAAAAGCTAAGGGGAATTGCAGTTGAGGAGTAAAAACAAATTTAAAAAGGCCAATAAATTGTAATATGAAGTTTAGTAGTATGCATTATCGCACTTGTAATATTTTTGAGTAAAATTTATTTGAATTAAAAAAATTAAATAATAAAAAATATAAAGCAATAATACGATATTTTATAAATAGTTAATATTTTTTAAAAAATAAATATTATTTACTTTTTATTAAGCTAAAAAGTTTCAATTACATTGATTTGCAATCTAATTACACCATGCTGCATTCTTGTAATGTGTTTTTTGCTTTTCATCTTCCTTTCTTCTTGTCTACCTCTCTCTCTCTCTCTCTCTCTCTCTCCATGAGATATCCCTGATCTCAGCAGCATTGGATTCCAGACTTACCTATGTCTTTACTCCACGTTCGGACAACAATATTTAAGTCAATAGGGCAGTTGTTATTTCTATTTTAAAATATTTATTTACGAAATTTTTTTATTTTATTTTAAAATATTTATTTATATATTTTTTTTATAACTAACGATAAGTTTCTTCTTATTTTACTCTCATTTATTCTAAATTAACTGTATAAATTTTTAAAACTTTTCTTTCTTCTTATTTCTTTGAAATTTTTATTAATTAATAACTATTATGTTTTTAATACAAATAAAATAAAAACTTTATCTAAATTATAATGTTATTTTTAACACGTGTAAAAAATTTCATGAACAAATATTTTGAATTGAAAAGAATAATTATTTGGCTTTATTTGTGTAGTTGTCAAGACTGAAGCAATCCCATTAAAATTGTCTTTGATTATAGCTTCAAAAGCACTTCTTTCTTCCCGTAGATCTCATCTTGGGAATCAGACTTTGAGAAATGTCTGATGGTGAGGTGATTCTCTTGAGCTTCTGGGCTAGCGCGTTCGGTATGAGGGTGAAAGTTGCACTTGCAGAAAAAGGAGTCAAGTATGAGTACAAGGGAGAAGATATATTTAACAAAAGTGAGCTGCTTTTGAAGATGAATCCAGTTCACAAGAAAGTCCCAGTTCTAATTCACAATGGAAAACCTGTGTTGTGAGTCTCACATTGCAGTGCAGCACATCGATGAAGTATGGAAAGAGAAGCTTCACTCCTGCCCTCTGATCCTTATGAGAGAGCTACTGCCCGGTTCTGGGCGGATATTGTTGACAAAAAGGTATGGTCCATGTTGTTCTAATCGTAGAATTACAATGACCTTGGCCTTGGGGATGGAAAATTCTTAGGTGCACCCGGTGCACGTGCACGATCTTTGGACACTTGTACCACCCGTTGATAATGTTGTACACAGAATTTGATATACAATTTCTGTTGCGGATAGTACAAGTGTCCAAATTTCAGTGCACGTGCACTGGGTGCACCTAAGAATTTTCCGTTGGGGATGGGGAGGGAACAAAAGTCAGACATCTAAAATTGCAGGGTCAATACTCTGTTTTTGCAAATGCTAATTTTGTGTATTGCAGCTATATGATATTGGTCTTAATTAAGATATGGACAAAAGGAGAGGAGCTGGAGGCGGCCAACAATAGGGTGTTCATTTAGTTTTTTATTCGGTTTTTAATTTTTTTTAAATCGAATTTAAATTTAAAAAAAATCGATAAAATCGAACTGAAATCAAAATTTTGATTTGATTCAGTTTAATTTGATTTTAAATTGAATTTGAATGTCTCGTTTAGTAAATTTATTAATCTAATATAAATTTAAAACCAAACAAATAAAATTTAATATAAATTACAATTTAAATTTAATATAAAATAAAATCCAAACATTTTAAAGATTTAAGCCTTTACGGATGTAAATTATAAAGATGAAGATTCTAAACTCAATTACTAATGGCTTTATTTTGGACAAAATCAAATCAAATTGAACCGAAATAATCAAAATTGAATAATTTTTTTATAAAAAAAATCATAATTTTAAAAAATTAATTAATTAATTAACAATATTTTAAAATTAATTATATATTTTAAATTTTAAAAATATAATTCAATTTTTTAATTTTTATTTTAAAAAATAAAAAATTAAATTAAATTTTTATATAAATTTTAAAATCGAACCAAATCAAATTAAATTTTATTAAAATCGAATCAAAAATTAAAATTAAGACCGAATAGATTTGATTTTTTGATTCACCGAATAATAAACGCCCTTAACCAAGAAGAATTTCATACAAAGCCTAAATTTGCAGGGGAAAGCTCTTTACAAGCCTTAGTGAAGAATTTGGGTTCGTGGACCTGGCTCTTATTTCCTTCTACTGCTGGTTTTACAGCTACGAGATGTGTGGCAACTTCAGTTTAGAAACTGAGTGCCCCAAATTGATGGCATGGGCTAAGAGGTGCATGCAAAAAGAGTGTCTCCAAGTCTCTTGCAGTTGCTGACCCCAAGAAGATAAATGAACTCATTGCACAGGGAAACAAGTAACTTGGATAATCTAGTAATTGTCACAGCATAATGAATAAAATGGATGGCTTTCTGATATCTGCTATTACTTGGATGAAACAAAGAGAACGCTCTTCACTTTATTACCGTATTTTAGATTCAATGAGGAGGACAACTCTTATGAAGGGAATCATGCCACGCTCAAAACCGTAAGATCACTACATATATAAGAAGCAAATACAATACAAAGTTCCTTTCTACTTTGGATCATTTTACATGAAAAACATTCCACAAGACTATAATGCCCTAGCAGTAAACACCATTTACTACTAGTACATAATGTGGCTATTAGCATATCTTTTATTGTGCTGAAAGCAGAACACTAGTTGTAAAGACAACAAAAACAGAAGCGAATCCCATTTGACATGTACTCCTTTACTCAATCCCAAGCCTCTTCTTCATGGCCAAAACAAACTCATAAACCTTTTGAGGATCAACAAGCCCTTTGGCCACACTCTCCCTCTGCATGCACCTCTTGGCCCATGCCACTACCTTGGGTACCTGTGTCTCAATATTGAAATTTCCGATTGTCCCATAGGTATGGAACCAAGTGTAAAATGGGATCAGAGCCACATCCACAAAGCCAAAATCTTCACCACCAAAGTATGGTTTGTCTCCAAGTTCTCCTTCCAAAGTCTTGAGTGTTTCTATAAACTCCTTCTTGGCTGTCTCCTGCTCTTCTCCCTTCGTTGTCCATATTCTTCTTCCAGAATCATAAACCTGTCAATCACGGTTCCCACAAAGAAAGAAGACATTAGAGAAATACTAACAAAAAAATTCAGAATTTCTTCAATCCTGTCTTCGTTAAAAACAGACAGAACGGTTGGCCGGAAAAGTCTCACGAAGGTCAGTTCCATGGTGACAAGCAGGCTTTTTTATGCCCACTCTCTCTTTAGTCAAGCCGGCTTAAGAGCTTTTCTTTATGGGATTTAGTCAAGAAACGTAAAAACAGAGAAAACAGTACCTTTTTGTCAATATAGTCAGCCCAGAACCGAGCTTGAGCTCTCTTGTAAGGATCAGAAGGCATCAAAGGGTTCTTGTCATGCCAGACTTCATCTATGTACTGAACAATAATAAGGGACTCACAAACAGGTTTTCCATTGTGAATCAGAACTGGGATCTTCTTGTGTACAGGGTTCATCTTGAGGAGAAGAGGACCCTTGTTGGCCAAATCCTCTTCCTTGTACTCATACTTGAGACCCTTCTCATTCAAAGCTATTCTTACCCTCATCCCAAACATACTAGCGAAAAAATCCAACAGCACAAGTTCATCAGCCATTGTTGTTGGAGATGATAGAAGAGATCAGAGAAGAAATCCGAAAACTTTTGCTGTTTAGAAGATAAAGCTGAATGTCAATGTCTCGCAGCATCGTGGAAGGAGATATATATATAGATAGATAGAGCCATTTGAAGTCGGTGGGATCCATTAATTTTTTATAAAATTTCAAATTACACTTCGTTTTTAAAAGAAAATTCTGTTTCATAATCCTGAACAAATAGTGAATTTTCCACTACAAATATCATCAAAGTTTATGAACGAAGGTAGATTGAGCTAAATGTATTTTTCATTCAAAAAAATTTATCATTAAATAGTGCCTTCTAATTAATACAATGGATAAGTGAAGAGAGAGTATCAATGTATATTTAGATAAGAATTTTTTATTTCTATCTCAAATTAAAATTTCACTTTTATTTAAATATATTATTATTTTATATAATTTTTATTTTTAAAAAATTATTATCTACTCATAATTCATTATATTTTATTTTTTTAACTCAACTAACTTTAAATATTTAATAATTTTTTACAAAATTCATCACAAATTATAGTTATACTATTACTTTTCTTTTAAAATAATAATTATTATAAAATTTCTCTTCAATATATTACTCTTTCCGCCCTATTAAAATTGACATACTTACTATTTTAGATTATCCTATTAAATTTGATACTTTTCTTAAAAAGAAAGTTTTTATTATATAATTTATTATAAAATAATCAATATATTCCACATATATTATATTTATATTCTTAAATTTGACATAAAATATTGTAAGACTCATATATTTTTTATTTATATTATATTATATTTTTATTTTTATATAAAATATCTTGTTAAGTCAACTATTATCAATTTAGTGAGACGGGCAGTATTATTTTTTCAATTCATATCCTTATCATTATTATAGTAGGGATAGATGAGACGCCATTTAAACTTTTTTTCAAATGTTATTTTTTTACTTGGTAAAATTAAAATTTTTTTAATTTTTTTAAAATTATAATATTATTTTTAACCTATTTTTTATATAATTCAATCACGATGAGACTCTCCGTCGTGGTTGAAAGTCGCAGTTCGTTCTCGACATTTGCGCTGCTGTCGGCTTTGTCACATTTCTTACTTTATTGGTCGCACTTCTCTATCAAGGGGGGTTGGCTTGAAGACCGATTGACTTTTTACTTAAATAAAACCAAATTTTTATTTTCATTTTAATCCATTTAATTTTTTATAAACAAATAATACATTGATTATATTATCAATCTGTGTTGCTTTTTTGGATAATACTAATAAAATTATTATAAAAATGTAAATCTCTTAATAAAATAATTTCCAAAATAATTATACAAATTATATTTTTAATAATTAGGGTAGTGCTAGATTATATAGTTTTATTTATGAGGGATGAAAAGTTCAATTTGATTTTTTTTAAGGGGCCCACTTTTGAAAACGTGGTTGCGCTGATTGGGGACCAATCTCGAAGGCCGTGCTAATTTCTTGGACAAAAAGAGAAAGACTAGAATATGACGTCTCGCATTACGTAGAAAAGACGTCACTACTTTCGTAATCACCTCAGGCTTCCACCAACTACTACCACTAATATTAATAACACCTCAAAATTGTGAATTATACGTTAACAAAAATTAAAATTGTATTTATTTATCAAAATTTTTTAAAATTATTTTAACGTTATTTTCAATAAATAAAATTTTATTTTTGAAATATTAATAATTTTATTATTTAGGTTAAATAGATTGCAATATTAATTTTTGAATAATACTTGTATTTTGTTAAAAAAATTAACATCATCTCAATCTAAATGCACCTTAATTTTTTAATAAATAAATTGCATAGAAGTATTAGATATATGCCTTAACCTAGAAAAAACATTCCTAAAAAATAAAATATAAGCAAGCATGGATTTTGTAATAGTTTGAAAGGGTGGGGGGAAGAACCCTTGAATATGTGGGCTATATTGGAAGGGTAAAAAATAAAACCAAATTACGTCTTGTTAATTTTAGAATTTATTTAAGGTTTAAATATACAAATTAAGAAAATTATAAAATTTATTATTTTCTAAAAAATGACTAAATTAATATTTTTAAATGATAATAATTAATGGAAAATTTTAGTAAAACAGTAAATGATAATGGTATAATTAATAAAATAATAATAGTGTTATGAAATTAGTAGTGTTAGAATAAAATCTACACACTAAGAAATCTCTAACTATTCTTTGCATAAGAATTTTTTCAAACTTCTCTCTTTCTTTCTCTCACAATTTTCTCTAACAATTCTTTCACAAAAATGATGGTATATTTCAAGTTTAGAGAATAGCTCTATTTATAGAGTTCTTATTTAGTAAAATACATCATCTTCTATTAATATAAATTAGTGGTTTCTCCACTAAATGGTGGATATCCATATAATCCATAATTAGTGGAGCTTTCACTAATTCAACATATTTACAACACTCCCCCTTAGATGTACATTACGTAAAAAATATGTCTCGTTAAAAACCTTATTAGATAAAAATCTAGTGAGAAAAAAAATTAGTAAAGGAAAAAGAGTACACTATTCTATATGTCTGTATATTACTTCCCCTGATGAGATGATTTCTTTAAATCTTTTAACCGACGCATACCAATTTTATATATCAACTTTTCAAATGTTGTAGTCGGTAAAGTTTTCGTGAAAATATTTGCGAGGTTATCACATGACCGAATTTGTAGCACATCAATTTTATCTTTCTTCTGAAGTTCATGAGTAAAGAAAAAATTTAGTGATATATGTTTTGTTCGATCTCCTTTAATATATCCTTCTCATAATTGAGTTATGCAAGCTACATTATCTTCATAAAGAGGAGTTGGAATATCTCTGATAGATGATAATCCACAACTTTCTCGAATATAATGAATAACTGATCTTAATCATACACATTCTCAACTTACTTCATGAATGGTTATAATTTCAACATGATTTGAAGAAGTAATTGTTATAGATTGTTTTGTAAAACACCATAATATAGTAGTATTTTCACATGTAAATAGATAGTCCATTTGAGAATGTGCTTTATGTGAATCAGATAAATAACCAGCATTTGCATAACCTATCAATGTTGGGTTGATTTTATTTGAATAAAATAATTCGAGATCAATTGTACCTTGGAGATATCGAATGACTTATTTAATTCCATTTCAATGTCGTCGTGTTGGTGAAGAACTAAATCTTGCTAATAAATTGACAGCAAAGGCAATATCAAATCGTGTATTATTAGTAAGATATATCAATGCATCAATTGTACTGAGATATGATACTTCAAGACCAATAAATTCTCCATCATCTTTTTGAAGTCGGAAATGATCTTTATTCACATCTAATGACCAGACGATCATTGGAATACTTAATGGATGTGCTTTGCCCATATAAAATTTTTTTAAAACTTTTGTTGTATATGTTGATTGATGAATAAATGTTCCACTTTTCAGATGTTCAATTTGTAAACCAATGTAAAATTTGATTTTATCAAAATCCTTAATTTCGAATTTTCTTTTTAAATAATTAATTGTTTCTTGGAACTCTTCAAGAGTTCCAATAAGATTAATATCATCAACATATATAGCTAATATCACAAATTTAGAACCAAATTTCTTAATAAAAATACATGGACATACTTGGTCATTGTTAAATTCCGCTTTCAATAAATATTCACTAAGAGAATTGAACCACATGCGCCCAGATTGCTTCAGACCATTTAATAATTTATGCAACTTAATGGAGTAATCTTCACGAAAATAATGTTTATATGCTTCAGGCATGCGAAATCCTTCGGGGATTTTCATGTAAATATCATTTTCTAAATTTCTATACAAGTAAGTAGTGACAACATCTAATAGGCACATATCTATCTTTTCATGTATTGCCAAACTGATAAGATATCGGAGTATAATAGCATCAACAATAGGAAAATAAGTTTTATCATAATCAATACCTAGTCTTTGTGAAAAATTTTGGGCTACTAACCGTGCTTTATAGCGTACGATTTCATTATTTTCATTACGCTTTCACACAAATATCCATTTGTAGCCAACAGGTTTTACACCTTCTGGTGTTCGGATTGCAAGTCCGAAGACTTCATGTTTTATCAGTGCATTTAATTTTGATTGAACCACATATTTTCATTGTAGCCAATATTTTCTATGCCGACATTCATCAACTGATATTGGTTCAGGATCATCATTATCTTGTATAACATCAAGAGATATATTGTATGCAAATATATTATCAATAATTGTTTCTATCCGATTCCAACTTCTATCAGAAGTGATATAATTGATAGAAATTTTAGTGTTACTTTCATCAACTTCTGATTTTTTGTCATTAGTTCTCTCTTGGTCTTTATCATTCTTTTCTTTAATATGATCATCTGGATCATTTAATCCTATTTTCTTTCGAGAATTTTTATCTTTAGAACCAAGAGGTCGGCCACACTTCTGGTGTGCTTTTGACTCAACAGCTATAGGTATAATCTTTTGTTCTGTTGGAATTTCAATTCGAATAAGAGTATTTATAACTGGAATATGCAATTTTATAACTCTTTTAAAGTCAACAAAAGCGTCTGACATTTGATTTGCAATACTTTGTTAATGAATTATCTTTTAAACTTCAAGTTCACATATGCTTGTGCGCGGATCAAGATAATTTAATGATGTTGTCCAAACAAAATCTTTTTTATACTGTTTATATTCTCCCCCTAATTTAGGGAATAATGATTCATCAAAATGACAATCAGCAAATCTTGTTGTAAATACATCTCAACATACCTGATAATAGAGGGAGAATCATATCCAACGTATATCTCCTTTCTTCTTTGAGGACCCATCTTTATATGTTGGTTTGGTGCAATTGGAACATATACAGCACACATAAAAATTCTTAAATGAGCAATATTTGGTTCTGAACCAAAAGCCAATAGCAAATGAGAGAATTTATAATAACTAGTTGGCCTTATACGTACAAGTGCTGCATCATGTAAAATAGCATGTCTCCAGACAGATATTGGGAGATTTGTTTTCATTAATAATGGTCTAGTAATTAATTGTAATCTTTTAATAAAAGATTCAACAAGACCATTTTGGGTATGAACATGAGTTACAGGATGTTCAACATTAATTTCAATTGACATACAACATGCATAAAAAACATGTGATGAAAATTCATCAACATTATCCAAACGGATATTTTTAATGTGATGGTCAAAATATTGTGCTCGTAATTTAATTATTTGAGCAAGTAATCTCTCAAATGCTAGGTTGCGAGTAGATAATAAACACACATATGACTATCGAGATGATACATCAATTAAGACCATAAAATATTTGAACGGTCCACATGGTGGATCAATTGGTCCACAAATGTCCCCATGAATTCGTTCAAGAAATGTAAGACTTTCAACTTCTACTTTTACTGGCGATGGTCTAACAATAAATTTTCCTAAAGAACATGCAGCACATGAGAATTTTTCTGATGTTAATATCTTTTTATGTTTCAAGGGATGATCATATGTATTCTCAATTATTCTGCTTATCATAGTAGATCCCGGATGACCCAATCGGTCATGCCAAATGTTAAAAGTAGTAGAATCAATAAACTTCTGGTTTACTAGATGATGAATTTCACTTGTACATATTTTTGCAAAATATAGGCCAATAGAAAAAGACGGCAGTTTTTTTAATACAAATTTCTTACCAAATGAATTTGAGTAATATAAAGATGTTCAATACAATTTTCCTCATTTGTTTCAATATGATATCCATTTCTGCGGATATCTTTAAAACTCAATAAATTTCTTCTGGATTTTGAGGAAAATAGTGCCTTATCAATAGTAATTGTTGTTCCTTCAAGCAACAATATACTAGTTCTTCCGGAGCCTTCAATCACATTTGTATTACCATTTATAGTATAAATATTTATTTCTCTCATTTTGAAGTAAGGAAAATATTTCTCATTTTTTAGTATGGTGTGTGTAATTCCACTATCAATAATACATATATCATCATTAATTACAGTCATCTGAACAAAAATATATATGCAAACGTAAATATTATTAGAATATAATGAAAATTCAAAAATATTAGGGTGAGACATTAATTCTTCTGGACACTACCATCACCAATTAAATAGTCTATCATATCGTTTGGGTATTCGAAAAAATCAGCTACATCCATATGAATAATATTGATATTAAGATCTTCAAGATCAATATCATCATCATCAACATCATTTACTGGATGTTAAGAAAAATTTACTTCCACATTTTTATTTTTCTTTTTCAGTAAAACTTGATATAATTTCACTAAATACTTGGTCGTACGACAGTTACGTGACCAATGATATTTCATGCTACATCTATAATACTTATTCTCATAATTTTCTTCCATTTCTTTTTCTTTTCCCTTATTATCTTTTCTATTCCACTTCAGGTGGTTAGTATTTTTCACAACTTGATTATGATTGTGATAAAAAAAATATCGAGCGTGTCCACGACCATAGCCACGGCCATGGCCACAACCACGACTACGACTATAACGATAGCTTCTGTTGGAACCAATAACATTCACTTCTAAGAGTGCTGTTGGGCCAGTTAGTCTGACTTCATGATTTTTCTATAATAACTCATTATTTTTCTCTACAATGAAGAGAGCAGTAATTAAATCTGTAAATTTTGTATACCATTTTTCTCGATATTGTTGCTGCAGGACAATATTCGAGGCATGAAAGGTGGAGAATATTTTCTCCAGCATATCTTCATCAGTAACTTTTTCTCCGCATAATTTTAACTGAAATATAATTTTATATGTCGCGGAGTTATATTCATTTACTGTTTTAAAATTTTGTAATCTCAGGTGCAACCATTTATATCGTGCAGTGGATAGTATGACCATCTTCAGGTGATCAAATCTTTCTTTTAAATTTACCCACAGGACATAGGGATATTTTTCGGTAAGATATTCCATTTTCAAATTTTCATCGATATGACGACGGATAAAAATCAAAACTTTGGCCTTTTGTTGTGATGCATTATTGTTTTCTTGAATAGTTTCACTAAGGCGTTCAGCATTTGAATGCATTTCTGCATCGAGAACCCATAACATATAATTCTTTTCAGAAATATCAAAAGCTACAACTTCAAGTTTAGCAAGGTTAACAATAGGGATTAATAAATGCGTACCTGTCTTCTGGCTTGTGTAACGGTAGAGACTCGTGTTTTAGTCTTTTGACTTTTGTAACGACAGAGACTTGTGCGGATAACGTGTTATGAAATTTGTAGTGTTAGAATAAAATCTACACATTAAGAAATCTCTAATTATTCTTTGCATAAGAATTTTTTCAAACTTCTCTCTTTCTTTCTCACACAATTTTCTCTAACAATTCTTTTACAAAATAATGGTATATTTCAAGTTTAGAGAATAACTCTATTTATAGAACTCTTATTTAGTGGAATACATCATCTTCCACTAATATAAATTAGTGGTGTCTCTACTAAATGGTGGACGTCCATATAATTCATAATTAGTGGAGCTTCCACTAATTCAACATATTTACAACAAATAGATATTTTCTTGACTTTTTAAAATGACATGCAGTTGGAATTAAAAAAAAAAAAACTTAAAAACTGATTTCCGAAAACAATAAGAGTATATTACATGCAACCTGCACCATGCTTTAATTTATGAACATGCAATAAACAAGTTTTCACTTAATGCTCACAATTAAATTACACCAAGGTTTCAATCTCCTAAAATCATATTTGAGTCTACCATATTCAAGAGCAATACATGGCATAATATACTATATATATAAACCTTCTTCAAATATCTCTTGGAGAATTCAAGACCTATTCCTGCTTAATCATTTGTCAAAACCTCTTCTTGAATTCCAAATATGCCTGGTAAATCTCCTCTGCATTAGGAAGAGAAATAGACACACTCTGCCTTTCCAAACACCTTTTGGCCCATGTCACTAGTTTTGGACACTCTTGATCTATGGAAAAGTTAGCAAAAGTCTTGAAAAAATCAAGCCAGTTATAAAATGGGAGGAATGCAATGTCCACAAATCCAAAGGTCTCTCCTCCAAAGTATGACTTGTCTCCAAGCTGTGTCTCCAAAAATTTAGACCACTCGATGAGTTCCCTCTTACCAATTTCTTGATCTTCTTCCTTGCCCATCCAGATTTTTGTGCTGGACTTGTGTACCTGCATGAATGTTTAGGATATTAATGGCTGAGATATTTTTTGAAGAGTCTTATCCTTTTAGGACTTGTATTTATGGACATGATGTGAAAAAGCCCGACAGGAATGATGTGAAGCTTTCCCATCAACTTATATGATATCTATATTATCTTCTAAATAGAAAACATGTGTGTGTGTTTTTTTTTTTTAATTAGTGTTACTATTAAAGATTTTTTTATCAACATTTATTATAGCAAAAATAAGTTTTTCTTTTCAAACTTTATAAATATTCTTTTTTTTAATTAGTGTGAATTGTACTTATCTAATAAATATGTCTAAAAATGATAAATAAAAATTATTTTCCCTCTTTAGAATAATGATTATGATCACAGGTTGTTATATGTAACAAGTCTCAAAAATCACAACCACGAATAAAATTTGCAATAGAGGATGCAACTACGAAGGCTGGAAAATATCCCAAACAGTAAAAACGAACCATTTTGTCAATGAAGTCGACCAAGAACTTGGCTTTTGCTCTGTGGTAAGGATCAGAAGGCAACAAAGGAGAACCATCCTTCCAAACTTCATCAATATACTGGACTATGATGTCTGATTCACAAATAGGTTTTCCATTATGGATCAGAACCGGGATCTTCTGATAGATAGGGTTCATCTCCATCAGCAGGGAACTTTTGTTAACCAAGTCCGACTCAGTCTTGTGTTCATAGCTGATTCCCTTCTCTGCCAGGGCAATTCTTGCTCTTGCCCCAAATGGGCTCGGCCAATAGTCTAGAAGAACTACCTCATCAGTTGCCATTTGATCGGAGAACATCGAAGCCGGTGGCCTGAAATTTGGAGTAGATACTATTTCGAAAGCTTGAATTAGGGAACAAGAATCTGGTGTGAAGGATGGTTTTTGCAGAGTAAATGAGTACTTAATAGTACTAGTCTCTGACTCTCTGCTGCAGCTTAAATTCTGTTCTCTTGATCCGCATCAGATAGGCTATGCCCCTCTCTTTCATAATCATTTGTCATCTTTATTAGATTGAGAAATAATTATTTTTAATTTAAAATAATACTAATTTAACTAATTTTTATTTTTTAAAAAATTATTATATACTCATAATACATTTTTTTTTTTTCAAACTTCTTATTTATCTTATTTAATAATATTTAATTAAATTTTAACATAAAATACTCCCAAACTATTGCACTAAAATAGTATTAGGAGTATTATTCTTATAATAATTAAAGGAAGGTCCAGGATGAAATTGTGGCCAATTTTTATTTGGGCTCTTTTAGTTTTTGTGCAATCTTTAGTAACCGAATTTTTTGTTAATTTTGTATATACTCTCATAAATTTTGTGCATATATTTTTGAATAATTTTAAGTGTATAAAGCCGGATCCTATTGTAAATTTAAGTCTTACCCATATTTTTATCTTTCGATCGGAAACGGGGTCAAACAAAAGCAGAATCAATGAATTCTTTCAGAAGGTCATCATCTTGAATTTAAAAAAAAAAAGACCATTAGCACAGATGGGTAGAAATTGAACAAAAAACCAGAAGAAACCATCATAGATAAGATATTCCAAGTCCTAATCTACACCAAGCTTCTGCTTGAGCTCCAAAATGTGCTCAAAAACCTTGTACTGGTTGGGCAATGAAGTGGATACACTCTGTTTTTCATCCATGCACCTCTTAGCCCATGCAACAAGTTTACGGCACTCGTGAATTATACTGAAGTTTCCAAACGTCTCCAAGGCATAAAACTAGCTATAAAATGGTATGAGGGCAATGTCCACAAGACCTAAATTGTTTCCTCCAAAGTAAAGCTTGTTCCCAAGCTCACCTTCCAACATCTTGAAGCACTCCATTAGTTCTTTCTTAGCGGCTTCTTGGATTTCACCCTTTGTTGCCCAGACTAGTTTACCCGTGTTATATATCTGTTCATCACATTTAGCACACAAGTGAGGATTCAAGATTGATCTAACCGCAAAAACAAGAAACTAGAGTGCAAAAAAGAGGAAAGAAGAACCCACTTTCTTGTCAATGTAATCAGCCCAGAACCTTGCATTGGCTCGGTCATAAGGATCGGAGGGCAGCAGAGGAGCTGTGTCTTTCCATACTTCATCAATGTACTCAACAATGATGAGGGACTCACACACTGGCTTCCCTTTGTGGATCAAAACAGGAATTTGCTTGTGAATGGGGTTCATTTTGAGCAGCAGTGAGCTCTTGTTGCTCAGATACTCCTCTCTGAAATCATAATCCACACCTCTCTTTTAGGGCAATTCTCACTCTCATCCCAAAGGGGCTGGACCAAAAATCCAAGAGAATCACTTCATCTGACATCTTTCACTGTTTCACAACATTGACTTGAGAAGAAGAGAGAGCACTACGAATGCTGTGTGTGATTTGACGGGAAGGTAGGACGGTGCCTTCTTTCCAAATGAAGAGTTTTCTAGCAAAATGTTCCAGGGCCGTCCCTGGATTTCATTTCCTCGCGGCTCCTAACGTGTCCTCTGTGACCATCTTTCTAGGAGCTGCAGCTTCTGTAGTGAGCTGGTCCAGTAACATCTCGAGACTCCTCAACATCAACCATTATCATGCCTTATTTTATTAAGCTGGGTCCGTTCCAAGGTTTTTGCGACATACATTCATAGTCATGGATACCTTTGATGTTGTATTGATATTTTATAACAGTTCTAAAAAATAAAAATTATATAAAATAATAATATATTTAAATTAAAATGACATTTTAATTTAAAATGAAATTAAAAATTACTTCCTACTTAAATGCCTTAATTTATACTCCCATGCACAAACCGAATTAAGAATCCTTCAAAACATATTTTCAGAGAGAGAGAGAGCATCAACATTACAAAAAGCCAATGAAAACTATCTATTTCTCGAGAGGCAAAAAATCAGAGATACACTACTTTAAAATTTGGAAGAGAAAGTATAATAGGAACTCAATTGCAGATTCTAGTGTTCTAACCGGCCACATTTTAATGGGAAAACTGTAATGCATCCATAAAATGGGTTTCTAGCCTAGAGAAACTATCAAAAAGGATACATACAATATGAGTATCATTCCGTATCGCTCTCTATCAAACACCAAGAGCACCACCTCAATTGGAAATTAGGGCTCAGACTCCTCCCTTTGTAAACCTCATTTTTTACAAAATTGATATTTTTTTTACTTTTGATGACAGAGGTCCAATGATACTAAATGTGCCATAATTGCATCCTTCTGCTGTGAAGGTCTTCCAAATTAATGGTCATGTGGAAGATAATATCATTTCATATTAATCATCATTCAGCATCGAAAATAACATCCCCACCGCATCAACTGCAATTAAACAGGCTGCAAAATTTAAGCATCACAATATAAAGAAAGCGCAACCAGAACACCAACAATTCCCCCTCTAATGATTCATAGTACTGCTAATCTTGAGAATATTAAGTGCTTTGCTACAATGCTTACCAAGGTAGCTGTTCAAGTTCCAGATGATCATTTCTGTTGGCTAAATAAAACCAGTCGTTCAATAAGGCTCCCTTTCAATGACTCCGGAACTTTTGAAAGGAAAGCTGATTTGCCTTCTGCCATCAGTAACCGTCTACAAAATGGATGAGATTACAAATATCAGCTGAAGTCCCAATCTGTGAAGAGAAACCAGACAATGTAGAAAAATATGCACAGCCCATCAATCAATTTCCACAATCTAATGAATGGATCACGATGCTGAACCTAACAATGATCTCCTAGCCGGTGATATAGAGGAAGCATAAATGGACAATTGATATTATTAATCCAAAATGACGGTCGACCGTCTAGAGAATCATTTTCAAAGCATTAAGCCTGAGTGGAAGCACAGTATTGCTTAAGAACTAAAGCTCAAGTCCCTGGCTGAAGCTGAGGACATATATTTGGTAGCACATAAATGCAAAAGAGGTGGTCGCTGTCTTAATACATTCTGAAATGAAAATGACACTGAAATTCAGAAGAGGTAAAAAAAAAAAAAAAAAAAGAAATAATCAGACAGCTAGAAAATAATCTGTTATTCAATTTTGCCTTCAAGGGGCCTCTTGAAGAAGAATCACAGTGTCACCAGAAAGGAAAAGGGCAATAATTTTCTGGGAGATGTTTTACCCATGGTGCTCTCCCTTCTTGAAGCTAAGAAGTCTGGAGACAGAAGAATAATGTCCATACAAGAAGAAAGACACAACTCAGCAAGGAAAAAGTTTCAAACCACACAGGGAAGTCCCCCACCCTATATTCCATAATGCTCTAATATTTCCAAAATTTGGCAAACTCACAGTGTGATTCAAAAAACTTGAAGCTCTTAATGCGTACACAGTACAAATGTTTGATCAATGAATCTGAAAGTCTGATCCAAGATGCGAATTCACATCCTCAAGCTCAGTTAAATTATTCTTTGGGTTTAATCAAAATTATGCAGCTTCACAATATGCTACACCCACGAAGTAAAAGAGCAAAAAAACAAATTATTTTCACTTTTTCAGGAAGAGTGATGGAGACCAATACTTTTTTTTTTTTAAAGGCAAAATAGAGACTACCAGATCATCTACATATAATATTTCGTACACAAACACACACACACACATAGACATTTTCACACACACTCTGATACTTTGACATCCATATAAAGATAAAAGTAACTTACTTCATCTCCTTGATTTTTGATGCATGGTGTTTGGCTTCTCCAATGCATAATTTTTTCCTAGAATGCATAAAATTGTAAACTTCATCTGACCAGCCACAGGACCGCAAAAATAGTGAAGCCTCTTCCCCAATACTGCAAAGCAAAAAAAAATAATAATAATAAAGAAAAATAAAGAGAGAGGATCATAGTCATTTCCAAAGGATAATAAATAAGCCTGAAACCATTTTCAAGTTTATTAGGTGAGTGTTCAACAACAGGTTACCTCTTTGAACTTTATTAAGCACTTATTGGACAAAAATGCCTTTTCTAAAAAGTACTTTGCTCAAACACATGAAAAAACCTTCAATTTTTAGTGGAAAATTTCTTTTCTCCAAAAGCACTTATATGCCTTCATTTTAACAAGAGAAACATGGTCTAACATGTAGCATAGCAGTAAACTAATGCCCCCAGAACACCTCTAAAGGCCTATAGGAAACAGTAGATGAGTGAATGTTTAACCTTATTCGAACTGCTACAAAGGTGCCAATATTTCTTTCAGTTTACACAACATATAAAACACAGATGCATGCACAGCCATGCACGAGCGCACACAGAATTTGTTTACAATTGTGCTGGTATCACAGGCCAGAAAAAGATCCAAATATACTAATTCCATGACTCACGCTTCTGTTGGCATCTATCAATTCCTACGAAACTGTTCCCTATAAACTAACAGTCAAACAAGATGATTGTTGAATTATGGAAAGGACAGTGAAAATCTGACACACAGAATTTTGTTCAGGCCCAAAGAAGTATTTCAGACCTGAAATTTTGAGACCCCATAAACTTCGGTTACAGAACAAAATTCTAATTCAAGTGCCTCATAAACATATTTGAGATGCATCGGAATAGAAATATCAGATAAAAGCAAGGTTATAACAACTATTAACTATTAAGCCCGTCTCTGGTGCAAATTTTCAACTGGATCAAGAAAGTAGGATGTAGCAATGACAGGTTCAAAGGACCTAAACTGCAATAGATCTCACATTAAACCCAAACAAAGGAATGGTCTAACTGTTTTATTGACGAACACCCACTGCAGGAACTCCATTTAGCAAGGAAAACAGAGAAAGAGTTTCATAAGTTAAAAAAGTAGAGAAGCTAAAAGGAAAGGACAACATACACTTTCTTGAATTCTTCCACCTTTTTACGGGATCGATCATCTTTTGCCAGCAAAACAGAAGGATCTTTATCTTGCGATTTTCTCTTTAACCCTGAGCTATCAGAATGGCATTTAACATCACCATTTGACAACTCCTTGTGTTTGGGTATTTTTCCACTGGTCACATATTTGGCATGTAAAACGGAAGGATCTTTACCCTGTGATTCTCTTATCAACCCTGAGCTATCAGAATGGTGTTTAACACCACCATTGGACGTCTCCCCGGGCTCAGGGGTTCTTCCTGTTGTCACATCTTTGGCAAACAAAATGGAGGGCTCTTTATCTTGTGATTTTCTTTTCAACCCAAAGCTATCAGAATAGCATTTAACATCACCATTTGACATCTCCCGGTGCTCCGGGGTCCTTCCTGTTCTCACATCGTTGGCAAGCAAAATGGAAGGATCTTTATCTTGTGATTTTCTTTTCAACCCTGAGCGATCAGAATGGCAATGAACATCACCATTGGACAACTCCCTGTGATCAGGCGTTCTTCCTGTTGTGATATTATTCTTCCTGACATCATCTTCATGAAGACCTGAGCCCAATGGATCAGCACCAACATTCTGAATTTTACCATTACCATTTGCTAAGGTAGAATAGTTGCTCTTCCCAGGACCAATGGAATCAGCTGGCCTAAGTTTGCTAACACCATTTGTGTCTGTCAATATATGATCATGTTCCTGTTTACCCTCTGCATCACTAGGACTTCTGTGGTTACATGTTTTTTCTACAGGTTCTTTTTTGTGAACAATAATTTTCATACTACCATTAGCATGAGGCTTCCTGATTTCAGAATTTTCGAAGACACCTAGCTTCCTTGATGGACCAGAAGGCACTTTATCAATCTTTGAAGCAATTGAATTACTCAGTGCAGAATGATGACCAGGCAAAGGTTTTGTATTCACTGATTTATCTGATTGACCTGACTTCACGTCTTTTGATGCATCACTACCATTTGACTGATGGCATTTAGATCCATTGGCTAGCAAACCTCCCTTGACAATAGGTGGCCTCTGTTTAGAACGGGCAAAGAAAAGAATATAAACCTTCTCTGATACAACCTCCTGCAACGTTGAGAGTGAGACATAAGAATCATTGCAGCAATACCAGCGACCCATTGCATCCTGTACATGTAGCAAAGACAAAAAGTCAGAATGAATATGACCAGGCAATAAAAGGGTAAGAACGTGCAAGTTAAGTAATATCAAATTCAACAGAAGAAAGAAATGAGAGAATACCTTGATATATGCATAATAGTGTCCAGAATCGGGCGAGAAGCCTGAATGAACAATTGTACCAAAAAGTTTATACTCAGGATGTAAATCCTGCAACAAAGAGAACAAAAAATGAAAAACTTGACTAAAACAAGCAGGTCTCAAATTTGAATTTACACTGCAAATATTAAAACAAGAAAATAATCAGAATTTTTAGCTATTTCAGAATCCTTTTAATGCATAGAAGACCACAAAATCACAAACTACCTACCAACTCAAACCATAATTTTAAACTTGTTCTACATAACTAAACCCCAAACAGTTGAACCCTTTAATAGTACAACTACAAATTCCTGTGCAAACATATGACATTAAACTATTTAAGCTGCAACAATTGATACTAAAGAACTTTTACAGTATAATTCTATTGGAAAAAGAGAAGTACATATTAAAAAAAAAATCGGTTAGCCTTGCTGAGTAAAGGTTGTAGATACATTTTCTCTACCAACCCAAATTGAACAGTTCACAAGATGGCAATAGTCATTGCGTCAAATACAAACTACAGCATTGCATCATCATGAAATAAAGCCTCCTTCAGATAGAATATCTGGCTTTGTTTGTTATTCATCTTTTTCCCTTAAAAGATTTTCTGGAGAAAAAGCTATATAAATTCACTGCCTAAAAGCTTTTTCTAGAACCCTCCATAGACATAAGCTGAAGTATAGTGATAACTCCTATGGTTTCTTAGTCACCTAAGAGTAGCTGCAATATGTCATTATTAATTAGGCCACTCATTTTTCTCAACTCCCTGTAAAATAAGTAGAAAGCGCACCCGGCTTGCTTTGCACATGTAGCTTGAAAGCACCAAAACCTCCTCAAAAGCTATGGCCTTGTCAATCTTCCCGCCAAAAATACCCTCAAACCTCTGTACAACCAAAATCATATCCTACTGTCACAACTTTACACAAATATATCAACAGAATGAAACAAAAGAAGAGTCCAAATAAAATCCCACCTTGAGCTGGATTACAAGGACATTCGGTGCTTGAAGAATTGACATTTGCTTCCTTGCTGACACCAATTTCTTACAGCTTAAAAAAGAATAAGCGGTCAGTCCACCACTCTTACAGATGCAAAGATATACTATCAACCGGTGCATGTGTGCACATGCTTATCCATGTTTCAAACAAGACAGTTAAAATGCCAAAATTACTTACTTATCGCACTTGTATTTGTTGTTGCCATCCAAAATCTCAGGCTGGAAAAACCTCTGCAGAGCATCTTTAAGAGATCCACTGTGCAAAATATCCAGACTAATGTCCATGATTTCATCCACCTTATTGGACTCAGACCCACAGGACAAACACTTCACTTGACTCTGCAAAGCACCTCCAAAAATTTCCTTTACAATAGTATTGCCATTTCCATTATCTGAAGCACTCCCACCCTTTCTTCTCTGCAGTTGTAGCTTTTTCAGCCTCAAGCATGTGTTATGACATGCATCAATCACATAACGCAAGAATTCATGTGCATCCTCTTGCCTACCACGCGTAAAATGATCTGAGAAAATTCTCAAACAGCTATTTATCTTTGCCGGAGCATCTAGATTAGAATCTATGCTTAGAGACCGAGCAATTCTTTTCTCTAAGAGACAAAATGGACATTCCCTCTTCTTCTCTGTTGCAGCATCAGCTGAATCACCTGCATCCCCCAAGAGAAATTTAGACAAAATCAAATCGACAAGCAACTAGCCCCCCACCCCCCCAAAAAAAAAACACTTTTTTTTGACAAAATATACAGAATTACAAATTACACATAATGGCAACCAATGCTATCCATACTAAAAACCCACGTATAAACTACAAGTTCGCAGATGTATGTGCAGAGTATGGTTGCATAAATCTTAGCCTTCAGCAGCTTACAGTAACGAGAGGTTAAAGCAGCTTAATTAGCCTAAACGTAGGCATACCTACGTCTGTCTGTGAATACATGAAACTAGGTATAAATAGAGGGAAAATCACGAATAAGTATATTAAAATTACTCACAAGAAGAGGAGTGCTGAAATTTGAGGCAGAAATTGGCAAGGGGAGGGGTGTACGTAAGACACTGAAGAACAGAGTTGAGATAGCAAGTATTGCCGAGGTTTTTGAGCCCTAGAGGAGGACCAGGCTTTCGCTTTTGGGTGAGAAGGCTCGGCTGCCACGTCATTTGCAGGACGGCCATCAACGACCTGATTCCACAGCTGCAGCCACCACCGCCAGCGCCACATCGATTGGCACCACCACCACTCCCCACTGCGATCGCATCACCCGCCCTCTCTAACTCCAAAATTGAAATTTCTCGCTCTTCCAAAAAGAAATTCAAAAAATATATATACACACAAGACAAAGTGAAAAATTCTTGGGAGCAAAAGCTTCAACGAACGGTTTTATGGCGTGTGCATTCGTATATGTATGTACAGGAGGGGATTCGAATGGAGATTTTGGGGAGTTATTGCAGAGACAGAAGAAGAAGGGGAAAGTGTCGAGAAGAGGAGGAAACTGGAAAAGTCCCCACCAAACCCCCGGAGAGAGGAGAGAAACTGTTTTTATTTCCTTTTGTTTTGTTTCGGTAATTTATTATAATTTACCAATAAATTTGGGCCATTTGGAAATATGGCCAACTTTATGGGGCCACAATATATCTCTATCCATAACAGTGCTAGTGGGGCCCACTAACCTTATTTGAGAACTTTATTTTATTAATATCATTAAAACTATGCATATTACAAGAGTAATAAATTATTTTGCTACAACGACTGCTAATTATGACGACCAAATTCTTGAGCTTGTGAATAGGTTCGGCTCCGGATGGGTCCGAATCACCAATTTCGAATAAAGATTCTATAAGTATTAACAAGTGTCGAATTTGATTTGAATACTCGTCGAATATAGTATAAAGAATCTTATACTTGAATATACAGATTCGCCTGATCTGCAAAAAAACAATATCATTCATAAGTACAATCTAAAAGTTGAAAAAAATATAATAATAATAACATATATAATATAATATATATTTTATATAATATTTATATTAATCAAGTAATGAAATAAATGAGTACGAATATTATAGTTTTATACTCATGTTCAATTGTATAAGTTAAACTTGTTTGGATTAAGGCGATAATAAAATGATATACCAAATTGCTTATAAACGAATTCGGTGTAAGTCTATATCCAAGTTCAAGTATATCTAACTTATTGACAGCCCTACTTGTAAAGGCTTGGACTCCAAAAATTCCACTACCTCACTTGCCTATAAAAAAAAGTATTCATGAATTAGTTTGTTTCTATTTCCACTAAAATTAAAAAAAAATTTATAAAATTATATACTTTCTAAACGTCAAACTTGAAATATAAATTTTAGAATCAATAAAAAACAATTTTTATCAATTAACGTATTATTTTTATCTTCTTTTTTTCCCCTTAAAAAACTTTACGCTATTATTATAATCGAAAAGAAATATTTCTTATAAGAGTAATGAACTATTCGAATATAAAAATTGCTACTTATCAATATCCTTGCAAGGATTAAACTCTAAAAATTCTTCTCCCTCAATTATCTATCAAAATCCACTTTTGTATCTACTAAAAAGAAAAAGAAAAGAAGAAAACATATATTTACTTGAGCATTAAACTTGAAATACAATCTTTAGAGCCCATAAGGGATTTTTTTTTTTTTTTTTAATCTACTAATCTATTGTTCAATTTTTTTAAAGAGTACAAAGAGAAAAAGAAGAATGATGGATATACACGCTCTTAAATATCAAATTCAAAATTTCTCAATCTAATAACTGTCTTGATCAATCTATTATCTTTACTTCCTTTTTTACATTAAAAATTCAAGAAAATTATGTAAGCAACTATCTCAATTGCAAAAACTCCCCTCAACTAACTAAGAGATCTCAAATAAGTCCATCCCAATTTTCTCCCACTACCTTGCCATAACATGGTGGACATCAAATTAATCAGGGGAATTAAGAGGGATGATTATTGTGGGAATAAAATATATTATTTTATTTATGTAAAAAGGGGAATTAATTTGTAATGAAGGAAATTAGTAGAGAAGGTAGAAAATAATAAAATAAATTAAGTTGGCTAGATTTTGGTTAATACAACTGATGTTACTGATTTTTATTATTATTATTATTATTATTATTATTATTATTATTATTATTATTATTATTATTATGGTGTGAAAAAAAAATCGGAATCCGCGTTTAAAATTTTGGCCAAATTTTCATTTATTTTTATATTGACGAACAATCATACACCAGCATCAAAAAGTCAAAAGTCTTTCTTTTATGAAAAAAAAAAAGTCAAAAGATGTAAAAAAAAAAAGAAAAAAGGAGAAAATTAACTATCATTATCTCCTAATTAAGTTGACTTTAAAGAGTTATTAAACATAATTTAGTTATCCTAGGATTTGTCTTTGGCATTTGACATTGACATTGTTTGAAAGAACAAATATGCCAAGCATTAGCTGAATTCAAATGAAGATCTTTGTCATAAAAGCTAAAACCCATGAGACTGTCTTCATTCTGGGATTCGGAGCAGTCCAAGACGATCTCATTGATGTATAAATATTATGTGTTCTATCGAGTATTGTTTAATATTATTTTCGGATATATATATTGTTTATAATTATTTGTAATTTTATAAAAATAATAATATTTTTATTTTTTCAAATATACTAAGTATTTCATTAAAATATAAAAAAATTAATTAATTTCTAAATTTCAAAATAATTTTATAATTTCTAATGAAATAAACTCTATATATGTTAAAATTTTCATAATATATGTTAGTCATGCGAGAATAATATTTGTTTTAAGGATGGAGGGAGTGTGCGTTTTGGTAATGTTAAGTGTATACATTGATATGGCTTCCCACTGAGTTGAAAGGCCACAAATCCCCTTCAATAAGTTCAATTAGAAACCAATTCAAGGTGGATAAAGATAAGGACCAAAACAGAAGTGTCAAGCTAGAAATACATCATATTCAGGCACCGGGGTACAGGGTATTCCTCGTACAAAAGCAACTCTTTCAGACAAGATGGGAACCAAATTTATCTACTTTTTATAGACTTTAACTGACTTAGTTACTCTAAATCAACTATATAATTTTTTAAAACTCAACTACATAAATTTTAACTGATTTAATTTCTTCTTATTTTACCCTCATTTATTTTAAATCAACTACATAACTTTCTAAAACTCTTTTTTTCTTCTTATTTCTTAAAAAATTTTACTAACCAATAATTATCGTATTTTTAATATGGACAACACCCTTAATATGTATAAAAAAGACTTTATAAACAAGTATTTTAAAATAAAAAGAATACTATTTAACCAAAATATACAAGCGTGCACACATTCATACACTATTAAGGATTGAAAAAGACCTACCAAATGAATACAACCTGCACTGAGTAGTCTATTTGTGATCTTCGTCGCCCTTTTCACAAGCAATTCATAAGCACCAGAGGACATACCATAACAACACTGCAAAAATACATATGGGGGATCACAAGAATTGTGAAGTTACCAGTTGGGAGATCATCGAATCTCTATGTAACATTCCAATGGGATTTCAAGATCAGAAAGTGATAAGTTTGCAGAATATTACGACCTCATGTCTTTTTACAATCGTCTTGTTCACATAAACAAGCGTAAACGTAAATAATCTATGTAACAAAAATGCGCGAGAAAACAAGAAATGGTGAATGCTAAATAGTATTAGGGCATGAATGTCTTCCAGGCATTCCAACCCTCTTCGGCTCTGCTGTGCAGAGGTCAACAGTTCCAGAATCAGCTGCAGCATGAAGCGAAGATCATGTACTTCTGCATTACTAAACTAGCAATACTCCAGAATGCTGTGTAGAAGCATCTCCAAAAGCAAAACTTATTCCATTAATTGCTGCATGATACATCGGCTGGAAGAAGGAACAAGCCAAATCTGCCGCCTTGCTAAATGTTAAATCACATAGTTATAAATGTCAGAGCAAGTCATACTGCTTGTTGCATCCATTACTCATTGGATATTGAGGCAGATACTAGTGGAATGGATTGAGCAGCTTGAGACACATCAGAGTTAACTCGCAAAGCTTCCTTTTTCAACTTAAGATTGTTGTACCCAGCGACACCAGCAATTGCTGCATAAAGTGGCACAAAGTTCAACAATATGCATCTGTAAAATAGAAAAACTCTACTTTCATTTTTCACTTAAAATGGAGAAATTTTCCAATAACCCCTTCAACAATGGCATCCTTATAGGATTTTTGAAACTACCATGTATTTGCAAGTTTCACCAAGCAAAAACATTAAGGGCTATCTGCCTCCAATCCCTCTAGTCCCTTTCCCCTTTTCCTATTCCTCCCCTCCCCCTAAAAATAAATAAATAAAAAGGAAAAAAAAGGACAGAGACAGCGGAAATTAGCATATTACCACAAGAAATTATTAGAGCAAATTACAAAACAATTATTACAAGCAAAAAGACTGGAAATTCTGGGTAATCAGATACTAGTTTACTGTATAAACGATACCAAAATTCTCTTTTCTCTTTGTCTTACCTTTATCAAATTAGTTCAGAGGTTGGTTGGATGTGTTAAACAGGAATTGACCATTTCACTTCAGAACAGGATTGACAAGCAATGTGGTACTGTCCCACAAAGTGTAAGAAGGGGAAAAATATTGCAAATAATATGAGAACTAGCTCCACATGTAAGTACAAAAAACAAATTATTTCTTATGCTAAAGGATTTGAGACATCTAGTTAACCATCCATTAGATTCCCAAAAGGTAAAGCAACAGAATATTGCAGATAACTCCAGCTTCCCATGTAATTTTCACTGATATTGCCCCAGTATGCTCACAAGCCAGAAAATATTTTCATTCTATATGGCACATTCATAATGACACTGATTTATGCAAGATAATAGAAAAATTTCTCCATGATCAGTTAATATCAGTAGTTGTAAAAGTTCTTCAAAAGAATTACCAATGGCATAGCCAATCAGATTAATCAGTGTCAACTTTGTATCTGCAAAAAGAAGTGCAGATAGCAGGACTACCACCCAATCCTTGACGACACCAGCCACGCGGATGGTAAGAGCACTTGTATGTGAGATGACAAGGAAAACTGAGAGATTTAGAGCAAAGGTACAGAGAGAATTAAGAGTTAACACGAGGGGATGGAAGCTCCATGCCCCCTCTTCATCCATCTTTGACTTCTCTAAAAATATCCATGGAATTAAGAGGCAAAGGGCGCTGCAAAGAAAGCAAACCCTTAGTTAACCCACAGCATAAAATTCCAGAAGACAATGAAGAAAAATTAATCAAACATTAATGCCTCACATACCTGCAGGGGCTAACATAATACATGAGTGATATAGGGTTTAATTTGAGACCCTTCCTTTTTACCAAAATCTCCATGAAAATAAGCCTCAAAGCCTCTCCAACAACACCCCCCATTTGGTAAACAACACCAATCCAGCTGATATTGATTTCTCCATAAGAAGCCACAAGTACACCAAAGCTGATTACTGACATTATGAGAAGCATCCGGCAACTCATCACTTCCAGTCCAGCTGCTACTCCAAGAATGAAAACAGCAACTGGCACTGAAGGTTACACAAGAATTTACAAGCAATGTCATTATGAATGGGAAAATGGATATATGAACATAGGACCCTACTATCTTGTGCAAGAAAGATTTGGCACAAAATTTTGTGTAGGTTTGATAGCCTGGGCAATATGGATTAATCCTGTTGGAAGTTAATGTAAGTTCCAACATAAACCACTAAACACAATTTTTTATACTTACTGACTGCTTTCAACATTTGAGCAAATGAAACAGAAATGTAGAGGTAAGCAGTGTTTCCCAGCCAAAGTGTCATGGCAAACATAGCTCCAATTGGTATGACTGAAGTCAAATATCTGCGTAGGCATAAATTTCTTTGGTGATAAGGAATTCTGGTAATTAGAATGGCTATGAAACTGAATGAAAAATCAATCCATAGTAAAAGAAGCAAGAGATTTATGTAATAATTAACAAAATCACCAATGAATGATCATAAAGTCTACACTGCACACTGCAGAGCAAAAGGGGTAGGAAGAAGAAAATGGAGAACAAGGAAAGAGAACAATGATAATAAACTGCTTGCACCACGTGAGATAGGTTTAGGAGTTTGTTGAGTTCTTCAATGCAATTTCAGAAGATTGGAAAATGCCAGAACACATAAGGAAAAAGCAATAGAAGTTGAACTAGAATTTCAATACTCACATATCAAGAGTCATCCCTTCTTCAACTTTCAAAATCTGCCCATATAGACACACAGATAATTTTTATCAATTGTGCATTCCCACATCAAGAAGATAATAGAAAGGACATATACAGCTGATGGAGCTTGAATTATTTGATTTTGTCACATACCTTTAGAACCCTGGTTAGCAAAAAGCAAAATACAGAGGAGAATACCATGTGAAGTAGAGTTAATGCGAGGGGATAAGGGAAGTTTATCTCCTTTGATGACAAAACCCACTGCAATTCACAAGTATTTGTTAAACAAGAAAATATTAATCTCGAAGCAATTATGCAGTCAAGCACCCTAATTTAGATTCCAGATGTGCAGCTATTGAACTAACAAGAACAGAGCTTTAACTATTTTCCCCTCTACATTTCGTGTTTTCCACATTTTTCCCATGAGAAGAAGGAAAGAACAAAGAGTTGTACAAGCAGCTAGAGAAAGAAAAGAAAATACAAGGACAGCATTTCAAGCGACAGCCTCTTTGCCAGATAGTAAGAGCAAAAGTTCTGAAGCTGCTGCTAAATCAAGTCTAGAGAACCACTATGCAATCAGAACAAGAAAGGAGGAGGTGATGAAAGGAGTTCAATGATCAAAATAAACACAAGTGAAACTCTCAGAAAACTCTCAGAAGACATTAAATTACACTGCAACCAGAAATGCCAATAAAACTGGAACGGAGTTGTGTTAAACTTTAACTTGGACATGAAGGGTCTAAAACCCATCAGTTTGTTAAGCCAATGAAGTTACTTAATAGAAAGTTGACCCTCTCTTCAAACAGATAATGTAAAGATTCTTTTCTAATGGGTAAGTACTGGTAATGAAGTTTTTGTTAATTGCATATAAAAATAATTATCATCGACATGTCTTGTTTGAAGACTTCTTATGTGATCTTCTCTTGCTTGCACCAGGCAATTCCGTGATTGAAAATTGACCTAGATATTTGGCTTTACTATATTAGCGCATGGCATAACATGCACTCAATCGCTTTCTTCTCAGGCATCGTGACTATTTTCAGACACAAACTATGGATTATCTCCAATTTTTGCCGAGACATGTTCAGACAGTGACAGCAATACTTTTAAAAGGCTTACAAACAAGTCATCCTTACTTCTAATTTCCACATAACATTGGCTCATGCAACTCAGGTGCAGGTATAAAAGACCAACTAAAAAGGGTAAAAACGTAGAGTTCAATTGCATTAGAATAAACAACAAAATATAGAAGCGTAACATTGTAAGATTCATCCCTAGTGTGGCTATGCATTCATTCTTTGCATTGCCTAAACCAACAAATGCAGTATCGGTTGCTCTGCACATAAGCTAATTCAACCAAAATCTATTTATACACATGTTAGCATAATCACAGATACTTCTCAGTTTTCTTACTTTTTACATCTATTCAGAGACAATATGAGGAGAAGGCAAAAAGACCTACAAGACAATTGCATAATGTATTTTCATACTGTTTCTGTTTTATTTGCCAGCATATCAACTCTTGATCAATGCTTCAACAAGAACTCTACAATGAGATTTCATTTCAGAAGGCAATTCACATCACAAAGTCTTCTAATTTAAGTCTTCTCAAGAATATGCTAAAGCCCGCATCCACAACAACATTGCTGACATTTTCTTTTTCTTTTTCTCTAATTGGATTGATGAGCATACTTCCAGCTAAACCAATTAATTCAACCTTCACTCCACAAAGTTCTACAGCAACCATTTTCAGTAGCATCCCAAGTACCATCACTCAACAAAAAAAGTTTTCACCTTTGATCATCCCATAGCCTCCCAGCAATAAAATTTTGTCTTACATTGCAAAGACAACCAATGGCTAAATATCACAAAATTAATACACAAAAAGAAAATTCACTGTAACAACATCATGTGTTAAGAAAATGCATAAAAATACAGAGAAAGAAGGTGAATAGACCTTGTTGAAAAAGATCTGGCCGCTGGAAAGAGCAATATAGAGAAGAATGTAAGCATAGGTGACCAACCCTTCACTCAGCACTCTTTTGGGTGGATCTGCCATTACTGGATGATCAGTTTCAGTTTCTGCTGTCTTTGACTAAACCCACATAGGAGGGCAAGCCAAGAGGGGTTATGTCTTTGTGGGCTCCCTTTGCCTATAACAGAAACCAAAGCGGCCAATAGGACAGTGCGGCTGGAGTTTCTTGTTTGTATTTCTGTTTTGCGTCTCAATTGGGCAAAGGCCTTCTCTTGACTCCAAGATTTCCCCCAGTAAACTGCAGTTTTCTCTTTGCCGTTCTTGATTCTTGAATCTTTGATGTATGTTCTTTCTTTTCTTCCTTTCTCCAAGAAACTTTTACCAGATTTTACCATTTACATGGTTCAGTTGATGGAAAGCAAAGCAGAAAATTGGATGTTTATGGTGTTTTAATGGTTAATAAAATAATATGAAAAGTGTTATGAATTATTGGAATCTCCATTAATTAGTGGAGGCTCCACTAATTATGGATTTATGTGAATTATTAGAAGATTTTTATGGATGTCCACCATTTAGTGGATACACCATTAATTGAAGATGATGTATGCCATGATTATTTCACTAATTAGAGCTCTATAAATAGAGCTATTCTCTAAGCTTGTAATACACCATTATTTTGTGAAAGAAAGATTAGTGAAAGAAAGATTGGAGAAAGAATTGTGAGAGAAAGAAAGAGAGAAGTTTGAAGAGAAATTCTTGTGCAAAGAATAGTTAGAATTTTCTTAGTGTGTAGTGTGTAGATTTTATTCTAACACTACCCTAATTTTATAACACGTTATCAGCACGAGTCTCTACCGGTACAAAAGCCAGAAGACTAAGCACGAGTTTCTGCCGTTACCAAAACCAGAAGACAGGTACGCATTTATTGATCTCTATGGCTAACATCGCGAAACTCGAATTTGTAGCCCTTGATATTTCTGGAACAAATTATATGTCATGGGTTCTCGATGCAGAAATGCATCTAAATGCTGAAGGCCTTAGTGAAACTATTCAAGCAAATAATAGTGCATCTGCACAACACAAGACTAAAGCTTTGATTTTTATTCGTCGTCATCTCGATGAAAATTTAAAAATGGAATATCTTACCGAAAAAGATCTATATGGCCTATGGGTAAATTTAAAAGAAAGATTTGACCACCTGAAGATGGTCGTACTACCTACTGCACGGTATGAATGGTTGCACCTGAGGTTGCAAGATTTTAAAACCGTGAATGAATATAGCTCCGCAATGTATAAAATTACATCTCAATTAAAATTATGCGGAGAAAAAGTGACTGATGAAGATATGTTGGAGAAGACATTCTCCACCTTTCATGCCTCGAATATTGTCCTGCAGACAACAATATCGAGAAAAGGGGTATACAAAATTTACTGATTTAATTACTGACATCCTCATTGCGAGAGAAAAATAATGAGTTATTATTGAGAAATCATGAAGCCGGACCAAGCGGCTCTACAAGACTCCTGAAGTGAATGTCGTTGGCTCCAGCAGAAGCCATCGTTATAGTCGTGGTCGTGGCCGTGGCCGTGGTCGTGGTTATGGTCGTAGACACGCTCGATATTTCCCTTATCACAATTATAATCAAATCGTGAAAAATATCGGCCACCGAAGTGGAACAGAAAAGATCAAAAGGGAAAAGAAAAAGAAATTGAAGAAAAGCATGAGGATATATGTTATAGATGTGGCATGAAAGGTCATTGGTCACGAAAGCTGTCAGTACGGCTAAGCATTTAGTTGAATTGTATCAAGCTTCATTGAAAAATAAAAATGTGGAAGCAAATTTTTCTCAACATCCAATAAATAATGTTGAGGATGACGATAGTGATCCTGAAGATCTTAATATCAATATTACCCATATGGATGTATCGGATTTTTTTAACACCCAGACAGTAGGATAGACTATTTAATTGGTGATGGCGAGTGTCCAAAAGAACTAAAGCCTCACCACGATATTTTTGTATTTTCATTTTCATTCTATTCTAATAATATTTACGTTTACATATATATATTTGTGTTCGGATAGGTTGTTATTAATGATGATGTATGCATTATTGATAGTGGAACTACACACACCATACTAAAAAATGAGAAATATTTTTCCGATCTCAAAATGGGAGAAATAAATATTTATACAATAAACGGTAGTGCAAATGTAATTGAGGGCTCCGGAAGAGCTAGTATATTGTTGCCTAAAGGAACAACAATTATTATTGATAAGGCACTATTTTCCTCAAAATCCGGAAGAAATTTATTGAGTTTTAAAGATATCACGAGAAATGGGTATCATGTTGAAACAAATGAGGAAAATGGGATTGAGCATCTTTTTATTACTCAAATGCATTTGGGTAAGAAATCGGTATTAGAAAAGCTGCAGTCTTTTTCTACTTGGTCTATATTTTGTAAAAATACGTACAATTGAAATTCATCATCTAGTAAACCGAAGTTTACTGATCCTATTACTTTTAGCATTTGGCATGACCGGTTGGGTCATCCGGGATCTACCATGATGAGAAGAATCATTGAGAATACACATGGTCATCCTTTAAAAAATAAAAGGATATTAACATCAGAAAAATTCGCATGTCTTGCATGTTCCCTAGAAAAATTAATTGTTAAACCATCACCGGTAAAAGTAGGAGATTGAAAGTCCTACATTTCTCGAAGCAGTTCACGGAGATATTTGTGGACCTATTGATCCACCATGTGGACCGTTCAAATATTTTATGGTCTTAATTGATGCATCATCTCGATGGTCACATGTATGTTTATTATCTACTCGCAACTCTGGCGTTTGCGAGATTACTTGCTCAAATAATTAAATTACGAGCACAATTTCCGGACCATCACATTAAAAATATCCGTTTGGATAATGTTTGGTGAATTTTCATCACATGCTTTTGATGCATATTGCATGTCAATTGGGATTAATGTTGAACATCCTGTAGCTCATGTTCACACACGAGAATGGTCTTCTTGAATCTTTAATTAAACGATTACAATTAATTGCTAGACCATTATTAATGAAAACAAATCTCCCAACATCTGCACTGAGGACATGCTATTCTACATCTTTGCAACACTTGTACGTATAAGACCGACTAGTTATCATAAATTCTCTCCTTTGCAATTGGCTTTTGGGTCGAGAACCAAATATTGCTCATTTAAGAATTTTTGGGTGTCTTGTATATATTCCAATTGTACCAAACTAACGTACAAAGATGGGTCCTCAAAGAAGAAAGGGGATATACGTTGGATATGATTCTCCCTCTATTATCGGGTATGTTGAACCCACGACGGGAGATGTATTCACGACAAGATTTGCTTGATTGTCATTTTGATGAATCATTATTCCCTAAATTAGGGGAGAACCCAAACAGTATAAAAAGGATCTTGATTGGACAACATCATTAAATTATCTTGATCCGCACACAAGCGCATGTGAACTTGAAGTTCAAAAGATAATTCATTTGCAAAGCATTGCAAATCAAATGCCGGAAGCTTTTGTTGACTCCGAGAAGAGTTACAAAATCGCATATTCCAACTATAAATGCTCCTATTCGAATTGAAGTTCCAGTGAGAACAAAATATTATACCTATAGTCTGTTGAGTCAAAAACACGCCGGAAGCGTGGCCGACCTCTTGGTTCTAAAGATAAAAATCCTCGAAAGAAAAGAGGATTAAATGATCCGAGAAGATCATATTGAAGAAAAGAATGATAAAGACCAAGAGAGAGCCGATGACAAAGAACCGGAAGTTGATGAAAGTAACACTGAAATTTCTATCAATTATACCACTTCAGGTAGAAGTTGGAATCGGATAGAAAGCTGTTATTGATAATATATTTGCATACAATATATCTCTTGATGTTACACGGGATAATGATGATCCCGAACCAATATCGATTGATGAATGTCGGCATAGAAAAGATTGGCTGCAATGGAAATATGCGATTCAATCGGAGTTAAATGCAGCGGCAAAACGTGAAGTCTTCGGACCTGCGGTCCGAACACCGGAAGGTATAAAACACTGTTGGTTACAAATGGATATTTGTGCGAAAGCGCAATGAAAAGAGTGAAATCGTTCGATATAAAGCGCGATTAGTAGCCCAAGGTTTTTCACAAAGACCAGGTATTGATTATGATGAAACTTATTCTCCTGTTGTTGATGCTATTACACTCAGATATCTTATCGGTTTGGCGGTACATGAAAAGATAGATATGCGCCTATTAGATGTTGTCACTTTGCTTACTTGTATGGAAATTTAGAAAATGATGTTTACATGAAAATCCCCGAAGGATTTCATATGCACGAAGCATATAAACATTATCCTCGTGAAAATTACTCCATCAAGTTGCAGAAATCATTATATGGCACTGAAGTAATGCAGGCGCATGTGGTTCACACGTCTTAGTGAATATTTATTGAAAGCGGGATTTAAAAATGACCGGGTATGTCCATGCGTTTTTATTAAGAAATCGGTTCTAAATTTGTGATATTAGCTATATATGTTGATGATATTAATCTTATTGGAACTCTGAAGAGCTCCAAGAAACAATTGATTATTTAAAAGAGAATTCGAAATCAAGAATTTTGGTAAAACCAAATTTTGCCTTGGTTTACAAATTGAACATTTGGAGAGTGGAACATTTATTCATCAATCAACATATACGACAAAAGTGCTAAAAAGATTTTACATGGACAAAGCACATCCATTGAGTATTCCAATGATCGTCCGATCATTAAATGTGGATAAAGATCCTTTCAGAGCATCAAGAAAATGATGAAGAACCCCTTGGTCCTGAAGTACCATATCTCGGTGCAATTGGTGCATTGATGTATCTTGCTAATAACACACGGCACTGATATTGCTTTCGTTGTCAATTTATTAGCAATATTTAGTTCTTCACCAACACGACGACATTGGAATGGAATTAAACAAGTCCTTCGATATCTCCAAGGTACAATTGATCTCGGATTATTTTATTCAAATAAAACCAGTCCAACATTGATAGGTTATGCGAGATCTTTGGTTATTTATCCGATCCACATAAAGCACGTTCTCAAACGGGCTATCTATTTACATGTGGAAATACTTGCTATATCATGGCGTTCTACGAAACAATCTATAGCGACTACTTCTTCAAATCATGCTTGAAATTATAGCCATTCATGAAGCAAGTCGAGAATGTGTATGGCTAAGATCCATGATTCATTATATCCGAGAAAGTTGTGGATTATCATCAATCAAAGGTATTCCAACTCCTCTTTATGAAGACAATGCAGCTTGCATAGCTCAATTACGAGGAGGATATATTAAAGGAGATCAGACAAAACATATTTCACCAAAATTCTTCTTTACTCATGAACTCCAGAAGAAATGTGAAATTGATGTGCTACAAATTCGGTCATGTGACAACCTCGCAGATATTTTCACGAAGACTTTACCGACGGCAACATTTGAAAAGTTGAGATATAAAATCGGTATGCGTCGGTTTAAAGATTTAAATGAATCATCTCATCGGGGGAGTAATAAATGGACATATAGAATAGTGTACTCTTTTTCCTTCACTAGATTTTTTTTCCCACTGGGTTTTTATCTAGTAAGGTTTTAACGAGGCATATTCTTTATGTATAGATGGACATCCAAGGGGGAGTGTTATGAATTATTGGAATCTCCATTAATTAGTGGAGGCTCCACTAATTATGGATTTATGTGAATTATTAGAAGATTTTTATGGATGTCCACCATTTAGTGGAGACATCATTAATTGAAGATGATGTATGCCATGATGTATTTCACTAATTAGAGCTCTATAAATAGAGCTATTCTCTAAGCTTGTAATACACCATTATTTTGTGAAAGAAAGATTAGTGAAAGAAAGATTGGAGAAAGAATTGTGAGAGAAAGAAAGAGAGAAGTTTGAAGAGAAATTCTTGTGCAAAGAATAGTTAGAATTTTCTTAGTGTGTAGTGTGTAGATTTTATTCTAACACTACCCTAATTTTATAACAAAAAGAAGTTAATTCTTTCTGTTTTTAGTTTTTGGCATATTTTTCAGACAAGTAAATGTATGAAATGGTTTAAATGAAAGTTATTTAATATATTAAATATTTATTTATTTTAATATAAAAATAAATTATAATTACTTTAATTTTTATATTAATACTTATAATTTCTATCTTGATCTTTCATAATTTATTATTTAAATTTTTAGATTTAATTGTTCAAACTTCAATTTTGAGCTTAAAAGTATTTTACGTTATGTAATTTTTTAGATTAAAATTTTTAATATTTTATTAAGTGATATATGTTTTCAAGAAAAAAAAATGTGAGATATTTTATTCTATTTTATGACCTTGTAATTACCATCAAAATAATTTATTAAAGTTTTTTAAAATTTATCTTAGAATAAAAGCTTTCTATATTATAATTGATTCTATAATAACTAAAAATAATCTCTAGATAGAAATAATTTCAATTTCTCAATTTCTTTCCTTTCTTTTTATTTTCCTTCAACAAAAAATATATTTTTAGATTTTAGCCAAAGAAAAGCAAGGATTTTGGTTAAAAGATTTAGGGTGTAAGTGAATAAGAATTGATTTGATATGAAATTTATAAAAAAAATTATTAAATATATAGAATTAGGTGGGTTTAAAGAAAAATAATATGATGTATGGTAAGTAAATGATAATTTTTATAAAATAAAAATAAATATATTTAAAATAATAATATATTTAAATTAAAGTAAAATTTTAATTTAAAATAAAATTAGAAAATTTCAATCTAATTGAACCATTAAATGGCTGCTTATACACATATGTTTTTCCATATACACCTTTTTTTATTATATTAGTTTGATACTCGTGTATTGCACGAAGCGATATAAAATAATACGTTGTTTTTAAGTAGTACGAAAAAGTTATTAACTTAGAAAAATTAAATACGATGTAAAACAAAATAGTAAAAGAAAGTTAAATATATGAGAACTAAACTCTCACTCATTTGAATTCAACTTGTCACATATCACAATTCAACAAGATCTATCACTCTACGACATGCGATGATTTGAATCTAATCATTTGTCACTATAAAAGACTTTCACATGATACTACAAGAGGTTTTCGCAACTCATGAATTAATTGTAATCACTTAACACTAAGGAGGCTTCCACTTGGTACTTCATAAGCTTTTCATAGCCTTTTTTAATTATAATCTCTCAATAATATGACATCATGTAACTGTCATTATTATCAATTTTTTACTTTTATAAGATAAATGCAATTATTGTTTTTTGGGAAATAAATGCATTGGTTTTATTTTTTTAGAGAAATTATGCAAAAAGTTTTTTTTTCGCAATAACATAATTTTCCCTTTCATATGTGTTTTTGCTATGAGAGAGAGAGAGAGTGATTTTTAAATTTTCTTTTCTTATTCTATTAGTTTGATACTCCCACGAAAGAACGTAAAATAAAATGTATCAAATAAATAACTTTTAATTATAATTTTATAATTTGTTTAAAAGTTTATTAAGTATTAACTTTTATTTATTCATGATTTTCTAAAAATTTATTAAGTGTTTATCTATAAATAACCTTAATTTGAATTAATAACCTTTCACATTTTCTTTTAAAAAATATTTATTAAAATTCAATGCGTCCAGTGTTAATAAAAGACGCTATGACATATCATAACAGGAGTTACAGACGCTGCAATGTGTTATAACAGGGTCTTTTATAACTCCTATATATATATATATATATATATATATATATATATATATATATATATAGATAGATAGATGGAGAATTAAACTCTTATTCATTTAAATTTAACTTATCACATATTACAATTGAACAGAATTTATCTTTCTCCTACGTGTGATGAATTGAATCTAGTCACTTGATATTACCGAAGACTTTCATATAATACTACAAAAGGTTTTTGCAACTCATAAATTAAATATAGTCACTCGGCACTGTAAAAGTCTTCTACTTATTACTACACAAGGCTCCACAGCTCCTTTCAATTATAATCTCTCAATAATATGATGCCATATTATATAAATAAAAAATAATTAATATAATATGACATCATGTAACTATTCAAGATGTGATTTGTTTTTTGACTTTTATAATAAGATAAATGCAATTACCTTTTTTTGGGAAGTAAATGCCTTGGTTTTTTTTTTTTTCCTTATTTTCGTAGAGAGATGATGCAAAAAGTCTTTTTTTCTCAATAACAAATTTTCCCTGTCATATATTTCTGCTATAAGAGAGAGAAAGAGAGGGAGGGAATGCTTTCAGTTTTCACTTTCTTATTCTATTAGTTGAATTAAATGGTTTATCGTTTTATTTTTATACCAGATAAATACTAATAATATGATAAGATAATTATTTAATTGATTAAAAGTATATTTAATTAAGTAATAGAATATTAGTTTGATTTATATTTCTAATTTTTTATACAAATAATTTATTAAAAAAAAATGTTGATGCAGGCAAAGCTGTTGAATCTCGGCGGTTGGGTTGTTTAACAATCTTGTTGCAAAAAAAGCGAAGACCTTCGCCCGCAGGTCTCCACACCCAGCTTTAAAGATGTGGAGAAATAATCACCGGCCCTCAGGCAAGATGCCCTCAAGGACCCATTCACACTGCAATTGTAGGAACTTTGCACCTTGCTACAAATCTCCTACCCAAGAACCAACTGAACTGATCGCGAGAGCTTGTAACAATCTTGCTATTACGTAATGCAGGCAAGGTGTTTGTTTAATTATCGGGCCTTTCGATGGTGCCATTCTGCCATCTCAGCAGAAGACTGCTTCTCCCCGTCTTTATCCCAAATGCCAATCTTCAGCGGCACCAACTCTTCTTATAGCGAGTGATACCGCCACCACGTCGGAAAACACGGCTCTGCTTTCATCACCCCTACATTTTTTCACCACCTCAGATTCATCAAGAATCAAGACTCAAGAAATGAAGCTCAAAGCTACTCAAATCAAGTTCAGCTTGTGTGCTATTTTCTTTAACTTCTACGTACACAACATCCTAAACAACCATTTTCCCCCCAAGCTTTGAAATTTTGTGCTCGACTCGACTCCATTAATTATTAACTTATATTGTATTTATGTAAAGTCTAATTTGAATTTAAAATATATGTTTTATTGAGATTGGATTGTGCTCGAGTCAATCTATAGTATTTGTCTTTGATGACAGAGATTAATCGTAACAAACACGTGATGTCCTGCACATTATATTCATAAATACTCCTAATTCCTAACCAACTTGCTTAATGCTGCCAACATGACAATCAGAGAGCTTGATTCGTGCGTGTTTCTGTTCTAGCCATTGCGGCACTCATGCCTAAAAGTATAGCAGACCAAGGGAAAAGGGTTATGTATAAGAATGAGACTCAGTACCCAGAAGGGCACTTGCAATTCTTACGTACTTTTAAAGACTTCCTCAATAGTCTTCCTCTCTATCAGAAAGACGAGGACTTTGAGGCCCCTCATCACCCTTCTTTTGGTTTTAGTGTATTATCCACAATCCATATTCTGAACCAAGATAATTTTACTGTGCTAGAGATAAGGAATGGAAGATAGTGATGCGTTAGTAGGAAGAGTGAGATAATGACCTGTGATTAGTGTACCAAAGGTGTAGAAAAAACCACGACGTGTAGCAAGTTCTCACATTTATGAATGTCTGTGTGCGAGAAATTATAGACGGATTTTTTCTGAAAATTTGTATGGTGATGATAATGAAGAAAAGATTGAGAAACACACAAGATGCTTGTGGTATAGAACCACCCAGTTGCCCCTGATCGGATGTGATCTAAAATACTCACCTCCAAATGCTCATCCTCAAATTTGTGCCTCTATCTTCATGACCCCCACCCCATTTGTCTTCATCTGAGCTCTTATTTTATCAGTTTCTTTCCATAACTTGTCATATTTTTCTTGATTCATTCACTTTTCTCTCTTTAAGTTTATCTTCTAGTCCTCATCCATTGGTTTCGCTCTGCATGCACTCTTCTCAATAGCCTGAGAGCTCTCAAGGTCAGCCCCTGCTTCTCTCTACTGATTGGTTTTACTTTCTTTGATTCTTTCTAGACTAGCGTTGGCACAATTATGTCTATAGCTAATCAGTCTTCAGTGAATTCAATAGTTCATGAATTCAGCAGTAGAAGTTCTGTTATCTCTGTTCATATTTCAGTAATTGTCAGCCACAATTCTTTAATTTCAATCATGCAATTCCGATCTACTGTTTTCATATGTACATGCTACTGTGTATCTGGTGTGGGTGTTCTTGCTTAATCAAGGTTCTTTGGGTTTTGAACAATTTTGGGGATTTTCTAATCGTCAACATGTATGCTCATTTCGAGACGCAAACCATTTGAGTTCTACTTTGTACTTCTGTATATGAATGATACAAGTGCCCCCTAAGTTCAGAGATTTTGAAGGCCTCAAAATTTGGTTTTAATATTTGAGATCATGCCTCATGTTTTGTGAATTGGCATTTTTATTGAGACATAGAGTTCACTTGTATATTATTTGATATATGGTAGTGTCTTGATTTGAAGCACCTCCATAAGACTCTGTCATTAGTAGAATTGGGAGTGTTATTTTGAAATTGATTTCAACAAGTAAATATTTTTTTCAGAAGAAACAATGGCAAAGAATCTAACTTTTTTGCCTTTGTTGTGTCAAATCAGATTCTTTGGAAGGGAGACATAACAAATCAACTGCGAAGATGGAGATTACCAATGTCATGGAATACGAGGCCATCGCCAAGGAAAAGTTGCCAAAGATGGTCTTTGACTACTATGCATCCGGTGCAGAGGACCAGTGGACTCTGGCTGAGAACAGAAATGCTTTCTCAAGAATTCTGTACGCTTCTTGGATCTTCAAGAATTGGAATCAGAATAAAGATCCTCCTTCAATGCGTGGGTTTCACTTGTAGTACTAATTGATTCTCTCTAACTCTAGTCTTTTACCTGAAATGCAGGTTTAGGCCACGAATTCTGATTGATGTGAGCAGGATTGACATGACCACCACTGTCTTGGGCTTCAAAATTTCAATGCCTATCATGATTGCCCCGACGGCCATGCAGAAAATGGCTCACCCTGAAGGTGAATTTGTTGGCCGTATAATCTGAAGCAAAGTTTCTTGGCTCAGCAATCCACAAAAGAAATAAGTAGAAAATGAAAAATCTTTGTCTTGTCTCATTATAGAGATGCATTAATAAAATTTTGGGAATGGGTACGGTATTGTTTAATGCCAATATAAGTCCAGCCATGTAGTAATTTTAGGATGTAAAACAAACCGCTTCAGAAGTTCACTAGCATTTGAAGTTTTGAGGTCCACCAGTGACTATGAGTCATGCAAATTCTGTTGTCTGGGAACCTCCAATGCAAATGCATAATTCACAAGTATAGTTTTCATGAAGTTTTTAAGTAGGATTTCCCTCTGTTCAAACAATACCGTGCCAGTCAATCTTATCCTACTTAATTTTAAGTTGAGCTTTCCTGTGTCTGTTAGCCTTTTGTTTTATTCTTCTGAGGATCAGTGGAACTTGCTGACACTTGCCCATCCTTTGTCCAATCAATTTGCTAGTACTTGTTTATATTTTATAGTTTCGATATATGTCCTACTTGATTCAAATATTTTCCAAGGGTCTGTTATGCTTTTTTTGGCTGGGTGGCGCAAAAAGGCGTTCCCTTGTCTACCAAAGAAATTCTAGTATGTGTGTATTCTGATGATGTGGACTCATTCTATTCAGGAGAGTATGCAACTGCAAGAGCTGCCTCTGCTGCTGGAACAATTATGGTTCAGTTTCTATCCTTCTCCAATTTCATGTTTTGGAGTTACATTTTACAGAAAAGATTTCAAGTTGCACGTCATGTTGAAAATTGTAGTTTCTTTCCTTAGAATATCTAACATCAGTATGCAATCATAATTAATATGAGAAAAATGTTTTACAAGCTTCACTTCGATACTTCCTTATTATGCATTTTGTAACAGAAAATCATTTCCACTTTTTCTATTTAAAACCTGCAGAGAATGTAAAGTGGCAAAATTAGATCTAATTAAGTGCAAAAATAAACGGCATTGATTCTCTATACTTCCCACAAGTAGAAGCAGGAAAACTTGGCAGCATAACTGGTGCTTTCTACACCAGTCCATTTCATATATTTATTGATGGTTCAATGTTGAAGGGTATTGCAGAGTTAATATTACCTAGACTGTAATTTACTCATTTTATTAATGCCTTCTTCTTTGTTGTTTCAGACATTGTCATCATGGGCCACTTCTAGTGTTGAAGAGGTTGCTTCAACAGGACCTGGAATCCGTTTTTTCCAGCTTTATGTAAGCTTGAGTATGCAACTCCAAAAAAGAATGAGTATGATGATGATTATTGTTCTGGATCTGTCCACCTATGTAACAAAACATGTTGCTTTCAATATTTAGGTATACAGGGACAGACATGTTGTTGCTCAACTTGTGAGAAGGGCTGAAAGGGCAGGTTTCAAGGCCATAGCCCTTACGGTTGATACACCAAGACTGGGACGCAGAGAAGCTGATATTAAGAATAGGTACCTCTCGTACTGTTGACACGCTATTAAATTCATGCTTTATTACATTGGTTTGTGTTACCATACAACTTGAACTACTCATGTTTAGAGTAAGCTTCTAGTGTGTGCTCAAATGTCTGTAAAGAAACCTTTGACTGGCTATCATACAGGTTTACTTTGCCACCATTTTTGACATTGAAGAATTTTGAGGGCCTGGACCTTGGCAAGATGGACAAAGTATGTGGCAACAAAATTTCTTCTTAATCATTTTGGATTTTGAGGTCTTATCAATGCTTATTCTTGTCTTCATTTTTTGTAGGCAGATGACTCTGGATTAGCTTCATATGTTGCTGGTCAAATTGATCGTACTCTAAGTTGGAAGGTACAGCATTGTTTAAACTCACTGCTTCATTGCTAGAAAATCTGTCAACATCAATTTCACTGCTTGGAACATGGCAAACCTATAGAGTTAACAATTTCTTGTGTAGTCGTGTGTTGCAAGTTTGAAAGTCTTAAAAACAATCACTCAGTGGTTTGATTTATCTTCAATGCCTAAGGATGATAAAATACCCATAAAAAACAGAAAATTAATTTTATTGAGGATAAAAGCTACTAGAGTACTATTTACTGGTCGCAGTAGATCGAATTCACTGGAATTTCATTTGGACACTTGATATGGCACAAAAATGCATCGACTAAAATCATTTTATGCTGAAACAAGGAAAGTAAAAAAACATACTAGAATATATTTTTGATGACTGCTGAATCGAAAAAATGGTATGCACTCAAAACAATTTCTCCTTAATTATGGACAGGATGTTCAGTGGCTTCAGACCATCACTAAGTTGCCAATCCTTGTGAAGGGTGTACTCACAGCTGAGGATAGTAAGAACAATAGAGCTCCTCATAAACATCTATTGAAAAGCCAGGCTCATTTTTTGTATTGTTGACCGAACAATTCTTGTACCCTGAACTTGCAGCAAGGCTAGCTATTCAGGCGGGAGCAGCAGGCATTATTGTGTCTAATCATGGTGCTCGCCAACTTGATTATGTCCCTGCAACTATTATGGCTCTAGAAGAGGTAGCCATCGTTTCACTACTTTTTGTTTCTTTCATATCCTATCACCTGACAAACAATCACATGGAAGCTTATATGAACTTTTGCTATAACTTCAGGTTGTGAAAGCTGCACAAGGGCGCTTACCTGTATTCTTAGATGGAGGGGTCCGACGGGGTACTGATGTCTTCAAAGCATTGGCACTTGGAGCCTCTGGAATTTTCGTAAGTACAGAAACACTTCTGTGGAATCATTTTCTGCATACGTTGTTTAGGGAGTGGTTGTTGCCTTTCTTAGATGCCTCTACTTGGAGAGGCATGAATACACGTTCAAAGTACTAGATGATAATTATACCTTTAGGGGACTGATGTTCCACTAGAATATAGGGGAGCATAACTAAACCTCTACGGAAATGGTTCATTGTGGGTAATCATCCCCATGTGTCCACAACTGGTAGAAAATGGCATTCATATGAATGCGCACAATTTGTCTCTCTTCTATTTTCATTGAATTAAACGTCATGATATTATGTCCTCAATCCCAGATTGGTAGACCAGTGGTTTTCTCATTGGCGGCTGAAGGAGAAGCCGGTGTTAGAAAAGTACTGCAGATGCTGCGGGATGAATTTGAGCTAACCATGGCATTGAGCGGGTGCACGTCACTCAAGGAGATCACTCGTGCCCACATTGTGACTGATTGGGATGCTTCGCGTGCTCTTCCAGCGCCAAGGTTGTAAAATAGTGCCTAAAATCTGGGGGAAACAAACTGCATTACAATATGCATCAGTCAATTCTGGTTTGGAGCATCCTTTTACATGAGGAAGCTCATTTATGTTCTTATGAGTCTGCAATACCATAATTTTATACTCTTGACTAATGATCAAACGGCATATTTTTCATAAATGGCCTCTAGTGCCTTCTTGTACATTCTTTCTTTGATTCTATCATACTAATGATTAGCTGGATGTTTTTTCTATGCTGTTTGTGCTAGATGTAGATATTAAACTTAGTGGCAAACTAGCTTATTGACTACTATTTATTAGGCTACTAGTTCAACAATAAAGTAAAGAAGTATTAAGATTCGATTTTAGAGTATAAAAAGAAATCAGTAATGGCGTAAACCTTATCTCCAAGGCATATACACAAAAAGAAACCATTCCAATACACAACAAGAGAATAAAAGACAGATTAGCAAAAGAGTTGAAGTAAGAGGGGAGTGCGTGAGAAAGAGGAAGGGGGAAGGGTGGGGGGGGATGAGGGGGCATTGACTACCAGAAGAAGAGTTGAGGTAAATGAAAGTGGGAACGTGAGAAAAGTCAGCCCCAACAGACCAAAGCAGTTAATAACAATGGTGCCTCCTCCTTGAGGGAAAAGGGCAAGCAACTTCAGACATGACCAGAAGACTTTTCTTTCAAGTTATGTAAATTTTGATTTGAGGGCAGCCTACATCATTTGGCATTTCATTCATATAAGATTTTTGTATTTGATTTCAGATATGTTTTGTACGAATAATTCTTACATAGATCATAAACCAGTGAACCAAGTATATTAGTAATTTGTATTGTATGTGATACAAGTCACTAATACATATAGTTCATGAAATATTGATTCATGTTAGAATTTTTCGCTTTACACCGTCATTTTATTTTGCTAAATGAATTTTTTTAAAATCTTAACAATTATTCAAACATAAAATTATTGAACAGTGTTATAAAGTTTTATTCGAATAATAAGAGCTAATGAATTTTTTATAAATCAGTAAGTTTGAAATTTTAAACTCTATAAAATATTATGCATATTTTATTTTTCTTGAGAAAAGTATATCGTGTATGAACACATATTAAGGGATGAAATATGGATTGGGGCATTTACGCAGTTGGTCACGTGATGTGTCCAAGGAACAGCAGGTTTTGAGGGCCCATTCCTTCACACAGATCCACTCCAAAAACGCAAAAAGGGTTAAATACGGAAAATCCCATGGAACTTTGATCCTGTTTCAAATCGATACATGTACTTTGGATGAGTATTTAATATGAAAATATTAATAATTAAACTAAATATAATAATTTGATGAGTATTTAATATATTTAAAATTTACAATAAAATTTTAATACGTTTTAATTAATTAAATGATAATAAAAATTTATTATTAAATATAATTAATTAATTAATTAATTAATTAATATTATCTATTATCAAATATATCTAATAAAATAAATATTTGACTCTCTTTTTTCCTCCCTCATAGGAGCAAAATTAAAATTTTAAAGTTGAGGGCATATTATATAAAATGATACCTTAACGAATAATATTACAATTTCTAAAATAATTTTGAAGATCGAAGGTAAAACTAATTTTAATTAGACAAATACAAAATTTTTAAAGCTCGGCCTCTATCTCTCCTTAGTCCCCCATCTTCCCCCTTGTTACCCCTCCCTCTTCTAATTCTTTTTCTTTTTCCTCCCTCCTTCTCCTTCCTCTATCAAATCTAGTCGAATGCTAAACTTTAGTGGTGATGTTTGGTTGAATTTAAAAAAAAAATAGAATGGTTGCATTTATAGTTTAGAAGATAATTTTCACTTAACATCTATATATTTTGTAAAAAACCATTTTAACCCTTAAGATCTTTCTTTTCGTATATTTACAATAGGGGTTAATTAGAAATTACACACTATTTAAGGGTATTTACGACATTTCATGTTTCCGGTCTAAATTATTTGGATGGATGGGGTAATTACAGAAATTTTATGAAATTCGTGGGTTTGTTTTGGATTGAAGTTTCTTGCGGGTTTAAGCTTTTTATACTTGACCCAAACACTAGTGCAACTGAAACCTGACGTTGATCATAAGTCTTCTCTGCTGTTGAGTTCAAAGCAAATTCTTCCCGATGTCAGGTTTGGGATTCCAGTTTTTGTTCATCGAATTCATTCTTGCTTTCACTTCATATTCAGATTTTATTTGTTGAATAAATCCTCTCATTTGAAATTAACTTTACTAGGAAAAAATGAATCGAAGAATGGTCGGAGAGGCCGAGCAGCCGTGGTGGTTCTCGGCGACATCGGCCGTAGTCCTCGTATGCAATATCACGCTCTATCTCTCGCTCGTCAGGTGTGTAGTCCTCGTATTCTGTTAGGAAGTTTTGGATGTTGAAAGTTTTTATTCCGTTTCTAATGATTTCGGTCATTCCACTTTAATTTATATATAATTCAGTCAAAAGTTTTAAAATTTACTGATGAGTCACTCTGAGCGTGATTTTTTTTGAGTTTGAACTAGCTTTCATTTTAATTTATAATTCAGTCAAAAGTTTTAAACTTTATTGATGAGTTACTCTGAATGTGACTATTTTGAGTTTGAACTAGCTTTTAGTGTTAAACAGGATATCTGTCAAGTACTAGACTTTGAAATAATAATGCTAAAATTAAGCTAGTAGTATATAAGATTGTTTACAGTTTTGGTTTTGACGAAGTTAGCATTTGGAAAAACAGGTGTCAGAAAGCTTGCTGAGGTTGTAATATTGTAGATGTAAACCATTGGGTTTCCTGGAATCAAATTTCTGAAATATGCTTTCAATTGGAAACAATTTTCCTACATCTGACATGGTAGTTCATAAAAGTAGTTTTCAGGAAGGATTAGCATTTTCCTTTAGAGGAATGATTTTGTAAAATATTATCTTTTTATTGAATGGGTAGATTATTGGTCCATGTTGAACTTATACATTGACCAATATTCTCTTTTTATTGGAAGGAGCAGCTTTTTCCTTTAGAGGAATGATTGTGTAAAATATGCTCTTTTTATTGAATGTGTAGATTATTGGCCCATGTTGAAATTATACATGATTATTGCAGATGGATGTAAGTTTTGTAGTATCAGCAATATTTTGGCTTTGTTGAGTCTGGTCTTTCCTATATTATTGATAATAGATGCATAGTTTTGGCAATTAGTATGGGTACTTATGGGAGTGCACTACTGTTAAGAATCAATGTACCGATATGCATTACTAGAGACAACCTTTTCTCCATGATTATTGACCACCTTCCTCTCCTTCCTCTTTTGTTAATGCATATCTACTTTGAAGAGATTCCTTAATCAGGAAGTTGACATTAGGTGTCAGGTGCTTAGAGATTGCCCCTGATAAGCATTTCCAGATGGCTTTCAACATATTGCAATATTTCTTGGTTTCAAACATCTTGTGAGAATATTATCTTTCCCAAATGCCTCTGATTGTATGTTTCCTTATTGTTATGCTCTATATAATTTATTTTTCAGGCTTCCTTGAAGGTGGATATTGTGGCATATGGAGGTGTGTTTTTGTCTCTGATATATTGGATAGCAGTTGATTATAAAGTACTTGTTTTAATTGCATCATCTATCAAGTTGACAGACAATTTGTAGAAATGTTTCCTGAGGTTGCTGCTTCTTGAGATATGCAAATGAATTAAGCAGATATTGATAATTGATTCTTGTGAAGTTACAAAGGTTATAGCTTGAACAACTATTTATGAGTTCCTAACTTTATCAATAAAAAACTAGTTACTAGCTTGTTGATTAGGAAAAAGTTTTTTGAAGTAATTGCATTGTCGTGCTCTACATTTACTGAATTTACTTGCTTAAGTCCTTAGCAATATTCTGTGTGCCTCTTGTTCAATTTTATTTTTAAATGTGATGGCTTAGGCATACATAAGTTTCTTTTTAAGTATATAGCTTCGAAGCAATCAGAATAGTCGAATATCTGTAATTGGCTATTGATTTTCTTGACATAATCTTTATCTAAAAAAGAAACCTTGTGGATACGTTCTAAGATTAGTTCTTGTTGTGATATATTCTTCAAAATTTTTTAGGTTCGGATCCACATTCTGCTGTGTTAGAACATCCAGATATTCATCTTTATAGAATGGTACGCCTTTAAGACAGTCTCAAGATACTTAAAGAATGCTTTAGACTGATAAAGAGTTTCTGATGTTCAGTTACTTTACTTTATTTTGTTCTGAATTTTGCAGAAACAGTGGCCATCAGTCCCTCAAAGTTTGCCCAAGATTCTTCGCCCCTTTATGCTTGTTCTCAAGCCATTAATTCAGTTTCTTATGCTTCTTTGGTACATTTGCTATAAGATACCTGCCCCTGATGTTTTCATAGTGCAGGTAAGTTTGAAATTTCTGGACAGTCGCTTAAAGTTTTTCATGTTTCTGGACGGGCGCTTAAAGTAGTATATCTTCTTTGTGGTTGCTTTCAACTGCTATCTGCAATGTTGCAGCTGTGGGTTCAAGCTGCTCTGATTGACCCACTAGAAAAATTATGTATTCCTTGCTTGGTGGGATTTCTTAGGACATTGGTGTTAGAACTTGATATTAATAGAATTTTACCTTCTGACGCAGAAAATCCTCTTTCCAATTGCAAGTTGGGAGTGGGTTGAAAGTGTCATATAGGGCCAATGCATTTAGCAAAGAATTTGACCATGGCATGAATAAGCCCTGAGATCGAACATTTCCTCCCATACACTCTGAATTTCTGATTCGTTCTCAGTGAAAATCTGTGGGAAGAATTAAAAATTAGCAACAAAATGCCTTTTGAGTGGCAAAGATATTGAAATCAGTTGGATGATATTTTCTGGGAAGAATTGGAATCGGCATATGGTATTGTCAAGTGATGTGAGGTTGAAGCCCTAAGTTGCTTGGAAAACTTGATGGATCCATTTATGAACGCGCAATATGCATATGCCGCTGCTGTGCCTTCATGCTAATCTGACTCTTTATGGTTTTCTACACATTTACCATGGCTGCTTGTAGAAGTATCTGTTGGTTTCTTATATTAGGGAATATAACAAAAAGTTGAAATTGAGAAATTAATGTGTCTATCCTGTGTAAAGGGCCAAGAGGCCTATGCCTTTTGAAATCTTGAGGCCTTGCATTAGATTTGACATGTCTTCATTCTAGAATCTATTTACGGCGATATTTCCTGTCTAAAACACTGCTACATCAATTTTGAAGCACGCCATAAAATACTATTGTTGTGGAGGACCCTCATGATTAGTTTCCATTCATCATGGTGCTTACTGAACTAGATTTCTGATTTGCATGGCATTGTTTGTGCACTTACAGAATCCTCCATCTGTTCCTACCTTAGTAGCAGTAAAATGGGCCAGCTGGCTGAGACGTTCTGCTTTTGTTATAGATTGGCATAATTTTGGTTACACTCTTCTCGCATTGTCTCTTGGAAGGAGTAGCGCTTTTGTAGCATTGTATCATTGGTAAAGGGTATATATTTGTAAGTCTTTGTATTAAATTCATTGGCTTTCTTCAATTGTAACATATATTTTCAACAATTCCCAGGTTTGAGAAGCATTACGGGAAGATGGCAAATGGTTCCTTATGTGTGACAAAGGCAATGCAACATGAACTGGAGCAAAACTGGGGTATTATGTAAGAGTATGAGCTCAGTTTGCTCAATTTTCTATTCTGATTAATGACATTTACTTATTAGTCTGTTAACACTGATTTCTATTCTCATGTTCTTCAATTTCTCAGAGCCACTGTTCTTTATGATCAACCTCCTGAATTTTTTCGACCTGCTGCTATTGAAGAGAGGCACAAGGTAACATCTACTGTTTTGTAGTGTGGAACTCTTCAAGAATTTATTGACTTGAAATTCTTAGGTTTCAAGTTTGGATTTCAGTTGTTTTGTAGGATTAGCAGAAGTCTGGGTCTGTCCTATGGTATTCAAGATTGCATAAGCTATGGTATGAAAAACAAATGCAACTTATCTTTCTATTAAACATTGAAGAGATTATGTCAATTTGGGTTATCTCATACGTATGACAGGAGTGGCTGACTGTGATCCTAATGCTACTCTATTTACAACTCAAGTTGGCACTGATATATCCTTGAAAGTGAATAGACCTGCAGTCATAGTAAGCAGTACAAGCTGGTGAGTTTTTGATGAATTTCTTGTTATGTCAACAGATGGACATCATAGCATATATCCTCTTTAAAATTTCACGTGAGGTTTGCCTAAGGTCACGTACATTGTCAGGAATGTAGAAAATGTTGATTTTCATTATACTCATGATGGCATGCTGCTTAGTATTATTGGAAGCTTCACAATCAGGAAAAAAGAAAATAATAAAAAAGTACAACTGCCACCTGTTGTTTCTCATAGTAATTCTTACAAAGAGTGGTCATCATTCTTATGTGAATCTTTACATTGTTTGACAATGTATGCATCATGAAAAGGTAATTAATGTCTTCCTCTCCTTGGTTATAAAATCCTTTCTGTAATTTTAAATGTGGGATTTTGTGCTTGTTAAACCATAGACTCGATGGTATAATTTGAGCCCTAAGAAAAGGTAGCTGCTTTTCTACTGCAGAAGCAGAATTTGAGCTGTACTAGATTTTTAAGTACAAATCTATATCTAAATCCCTTGATAGAAAATTTTCAGGACTCCAGATGAAGACTTTGGCATTCTTTTGGAGGCAGCACTTATGTATGATAGACGGGTTGCAGCACTATTAAATGAGAACGACTCAAGTGATGAGGAGATTATGTGGAATGAGATTTGTCAGGGGAAGCAATGTGTATACCCAAGGTTGTTATTCATAATTACTGGTAATAACTCATATCATCTGTTTTCCTTCACTAGACCGTTGAAAAGAAGTTTCTGTAGGTTGTGAACTTTGTTCTCTTTTATTCTGAATTGAAGGTAAGGGACCTGAGAAAGAGAAATATGAACAGAAGATGAGGAAGTTGAAGCTTAAACGAGTTGCATTTCGCACTATGTGGTTGGCAGCAGAAGACTATCCAATGCTTCTTGGTAGGCCACCAATTAATTGGTTCTTATGCATAATGGCCACAAATATGTAACCTACTACTCCACTCCTGTGTCTTCAGGATCTGCAGATCTTGGTGTTTGCCTACATACCTCCTCATCAGGCTTAGATCTTCCAATGAAGGTATGTTTCAGATCCTTAATTTTGTGCATGAAGACCTTACAGTATTTTCCCTGCTTCATTTTTTAATTTCATGCCTTTTAGGTTGTGGATATGTTTGGCTGTGGATTGCCAGTTTGTGCTGTTTCCTATTCTTGGTAAAATATGTTTTTTCTACCCCTGCATCTCCTATTACAATTGCAACAAATTAGATGTTGATTACTCTGATGTTGGTCCAGCATCGAGGAGCTTGTTGAAGTTAATAGAACTGGCCTGCTCTTCTCGTCATCTTCTGAACTTGCTGATCAACTTATGGTAAGCTCAATCATGATACCTGAAGACTAGAATCTAACGTACAAGGTAGTAATTTGCACTCCAAATAGCTTTTTATAAAGGCTAGTCAAGTAGTCATTCCGTTAAGAATAATGATCTTGTACGTGATACCTTAGGACTAGAGTCCCACATATCAGGTTGAGTCACTTGCATTGTAAGTAGTTTCTTGATAGAGGCTCCTGAATAATGTACTTTCAGTTAGCCCAGATGGTGTTTCCAAAAGCTACGTTAGTAGGAATTATTTTAGTTCTAGTAATATTCTGTAGGAGATTAGTTAGTTGCGGCACTGGTATTGTTATTGCAAACATAGAGAGGTGCTATTTTAGCAAATGCCTATTTTGGTTAGGGATTGGAAGGGTCTCCAAATCAGAAACTCAAATGTTAACCTGCAGGTCAAACAAACTATCTACTACCAAGATGAAATTGAGAGTATATCTTGGTTCATAATAGTGAGAGAATACAGGGTTTTTTTCCTTTTGCTTCCTTTTGAGATAGGGATGGGAAGTGGTGTGGGTCTTTCGTCACTTTATTTTGTATGGATGTGGAACTGGAGTGGTTAAGCAACTGCCTCCTGCCTGTTATATATGTACTTTGAGAGTTGCATGTTTGTGTTCTATAATTTACTTGTGATCTTTAATTTGTCTTGCACAGATGTTATTCAAAGGTTTTCCTAATGAATGTGATGCATTAAGTTCATTGAGGAATGGAGTATTGGAAAGAGGATGTTCTAGAAGGTGGGCAACAGGATGGGAACAGAATGCCAAGCCATTAATATCTGAGGCAAGTTAGATTCTTTCCAATTCATTTTGAGAATGTTTATATGTCCCGAGCTTTTATGAGGTTTTGTTGAAGATCCTCTCATGATCTTTTTCTTTGGTATGAATTATTTTACATTTAAAATAACCATAGCTGACAGAAGCCTTTCTCCCATCCTTATCCTGGGTCTTTCAAACTTCACATTGTCTTTAATTATGACAAAATCATTGGAGTTAATAATTCCATGGTAGCACATCCTGAGCAAGAGAAAATTCCGTTTAAAGAATGCATCAGCTAATGTTGGTATTAAACTTGCGATGTCTTCTCCCTATTAGTAGAGAGAATTTGGTTTTTTCCCCCATCGATAAACATGGTTGAATCGGTAGAGATATTCTGTTGCCAAGTAGGAAATTTGAAAATAATCTGCATCACATAAAAAAAAAAAAAAAAAAAACAAACAAACGTTACAAGCAGTGCCGGAGAAATAGCACTGCTCCCGGGGAAGATTTGTGTCTGTGTAACTGACATCTGATGGAAAAGAACTTTTCTGACCAACCTTTTCAAGAATGATATCGAGGTGAAGTTTCTACCCCAAGCACAATCAAGGAGTCTTGGGTTGAATGAAATGAAGAGGTTTATAAGTATGTCTATTCTTTTCCAAGGCATTAAGTTGTGGGTGAGTTAATCATTTGGGGCTAAAATTTCCATTGCTACAGCATTCCCTTTTGGGATGACCATGTTAGCCAATCAGTAATTGTGGAAAAATCTTATGCTTCATGAAAGGGTGCATCTTGTCATTGCCTCTAGAGCCACACCATGCATCTCCTAACTAAAGAGCTTGTCACTTGACATTGCAGGTTATTTCTCAGAACTTCATCCGAACACATGAGACAGCGGCATCTAAAGTTTAGGTCCTTTTTGTGCTCAGAAGCAAGTGTTACAAGGTTTGTACTAGTTTAAGCAGAATTTTACACCGGAATGTATATATTATGATCATTTAGAAAGGATTTCTGAATGGTATTGTCTAAAAGCCCTCGTGTCAATTTGATGTATTACCTGCTTCAACCTATCTGTTTTGGATTGCATCATCTATCTCAGCAGCAAATTGTGTATATTAAACTCGTCTAAATGGACTAAGAGGTTGCTTGTTGCATCGTCCCATATGTATCATTGGGTTCTGAAGAAATATCGACCATGCATTGTAAAATAAACAGAAAAAAAAAAAAAACTGAAGCATGTTTCCTCACCTTAAACGTATGCTGGCTGTTTCCACCTACACTTGCAACAGGAAAAATCTCAACTTAGGTCTTGAGTGATTTTAGCTTTATTAACTAAGGCTAAGTTTGGTTTGAGTGAAAGTGGGAAGGAAACGATGAGGGAAAGTAAATACGCATTTTACTTTGTTTGATGAGAGTGATTACAGGATTGGATGTATTTGTGGAAGGGAATTGGATTCTTTTTACATCACATTTTTGTTCCCTTTCAATCAAGTGGATTGAGACGTAAATTGCAATTAAAAGACATTCTTATGTTACGACTTTTTTCTTATTACAACTGCATCTTCAAATAATATTTCTAGAATCATAAGAAATGGATATAATAGTAATTTGATAATTTTTTTTGTCTTTATTTTTCTTACAATCAAATAAGGAAAGCTAAACTATATTTATTTCTCTTACCCTCTAACCAAATAACCCTTTAACCAAATAAGAGAAAAGTAAATATATTTACTTTCCGTAATAAAAATAAAATGTGTCATTCCTCTTCTTATTTTCTCTCCTTCTAAGAACTTCGCCTAAATATTTTTGTGAAACAAGACTCTTTAGCCTTATTTCTGAAGTGCTTGTCCCCGAAAGCTGGCTCGTGCTATCTAGTACCTCCTCTTTGGGTGCATTTCCCTTGAGATGTGCATCATTGTTTCCATCTGCCTCCTATGCCTCCCTCATATTCATCATGTATTTCTTGCTCGCTCTTTAGGAACCTCAGCTACCTATTGTCCCTATAGGCCATAACTACACCCTCAGTTTGAACTCACCTATCTTTATGACTTCATCTGACAGTTCTTAATTCAGCGATGCAAAAGCTTTCATAAGGGTTCTATTTTTTTGAGCTCGGTCAACACTTACAATTTACAAACGCCTATGAATGCTAGAACTGTATGAAGATTTGATAAGTTTATGAGCCACTATATTTAAATAGTTGGGGATTGTTTGCTATTTTCGAATTTCTCTTAGTTAATTAAAAACGTAATTTTCAAAATTTCAGTTCTTTTAAGAAATAGAAAATAGTTTCCAAAGACCGTAAAATGCGACTACGTTTCGCCAAAAGCAGGTAAGGTAATCCCCTCCAATCTAACATAAGAGCTGAAGTCCATAATCTATGTAATAAAAAGCAAAATGACTGACCTAACTTCTTCCGACCTGCATCCCCACCCCTCCTCCCACCAAGATTTTTTAAAAATCTCACATCTTTCTCAAGAAATCAAGATTTTTTATTTTTCATTCCATAATTTTTTTAAAAATAATTTATAAAATCTCATTAGTTATATTTTTTAATAACTTGGCTTTAACTTTAAATTTTATCTGAACCTGAGATGTAAAGAAAAGAAAGGAGGGGAAAAAAAAGACTTTATTGAATCAGTCAAGGAACATTCGACTTTTCTCCCAAGAGCTAGTTTGAGAGTTTAGAAAAGAAAAGAACAAAAATTTTGCAAAAAGAGAGAAAAGAAAGTGAAATAGTTTATATTTAATATGATTGAGAGTTTGAAGAAAAAAGAAATGATATAAATTAATTTACTAAAATACTCTTATTATATAATTTCTTTGATATATTATTTTAGAACAAAATGAATAAAATTATAATTTTATATAAAAATAATAATTAAACTGTAGCCATCCTTTCCTTTTGGCGAGAAAGGATTGAGGAGGTTGGAGTGATCCTCCATACCGCAACTTCTCTCCCCTTCTTTTTTCTAAAAAAACTCCCAACCAAAAAAAGAGAAAAGACTCATCTCCAAATCCCTTTTCTCTCTCTCTATTTTTTAACTGGCAAACTAGCCCTAAAGGTCAAGAAAGTCTTTCGGGTCGTCGATCTGGTTACAGCAATATTAGTTGGGCAACCCATGAATTTTCTCTCCAAAAAAAAAAAAAAAAAAAGATGGGCGATGACAGAAGCAATGAGCATGCAAATCTTCGTTTTCATCGCCACCTTTCTGCGTTCTCCTCTTCACTTAAATTGAATCGCCCCCACTTCCATCAGTATCTCCGCCCCTTCTTTTCTCTCCGAAGCAACCAAACCACTAGTATAAATTTTTTCATCTATTGCATTCACAAAAGTCTTGTCAGCCATTCTTCACAAGTTTTCTAAGCACAACAGAGAAGAAAAATGGCGGCCATGTTACACACGATTGGAGTTGCATCAGCAGCATCAGGGGTCTTCTCAGATCATTCGAATAAATTCTGTGTTTCCTCTCTGCGTTCACTCTCAGGTTCTAATTTTTCATGATTTGTTTTTTCTATTCTTTTTTCAAGAAAATTCAGGAGTGGAGATTTTGACTGAAGGGATGCTGCCCATTTGAGCCAAAATTATGTGATTTTAAGCTTTCTGTGTCAGCTTCTGTTCATGATCACGTTTACTTGTTTCAAGAGTGGATCTTTCACAGTTAAAATCATTATAGAAGCATTTTGATTTATCACTTGGTTGTTTCCCACTGTTTCATCAGCAATCAGATCTGGTTCAAGAACGATTTTTTGTTCGAGTCACGGAAACTCCAGAGCTGGAAAATTAGTTACCAAAGCAGTAGCGGTCAGTATACTAAGCGCCAATGCTAATTATTTTCGTTTCATTCCTATAAAGTAGATTTATTTGCTATGCAGAGTCTGAAATTTGCGTTTTTTCCCTCCCCACCCCAATCCCTTTCCCTTTTTTTTTGGTTGCATTTTCTGGGATTTCAGGCAAAGACTGAGAATGCTTCAGCTGCAACAAAACCTGGGTAATTCCTTTCGTCCTTTTCATGTTTCAGTTTAATGTTTATGTGCTCCTTGGCTTCCTACCTTGTTGTTTACTGTTTTAGCTGATGTGTTGGTTTCAATCTTATGATAATGGTTTTCTAATCAACATAAGTGGACTTTGTCAAATGTGGTTGTCTCTTTTATCCCGTTTAACAAACTGAAGAAGCTTTATATTCTCAGTACGTTGTAAATTTGGGTTTACAAGATTCCTTGCAACTTTAATTTCGTTGCTCTGATATGCAATGAGAAAGTGCACCATACGTTCAGTGATAAAGGGAGAATCTAAGTTAATGCATTTTATAACTTAAATGTTATGATTTATTAAGTATTGTGGACCAACATTATCATTCCTATTGTAAGCACACTAGAATAGAAAGTTGTAAAATGCCAGAAGCAGTACTGGAGTTGATGTGCCAAACTATATACTCTTGATGGTTTTCTTCTGCTTGGCAGCGCTTTTCATCAACCATATTGAAGGTTTTAATTATGGCCTCTGCTGATTGTGCATCTAGCAAACCTTCCCTTCTCTCTCTCTCTCTCTCTCTATATATATATATATATATATATATATAGATAGATAGATAGATATTTATTTATTAATTATTTTTTGGAGTGGAAGCGGGGATCCATTCTAACTGCATAAGTATTAAGGGTTAGATTTATGTGTTTCTGAACTTTTATTGGGGGGAAAATCCAGTTGTCTACTAGTCAATGAGGCCAGCTGAAAGCTTTCCAATCAAAGAAAAATGATGGATAAAAGAATTTAGTACTTTCAAGTCAAAGGGAAAAGGGCATGCTAATCTTGTTAGGTACTAATGCTGGGCACTAAGGTTAGGAAATTAAGTAATTGGAGATAGAAATCTATTATTGCCTGAGAACCATTTATGTTGGAGAGAGATTCAGTTATTTGTTGTGTTGGGAGATTGCTTCTGGAACATGAAGTTCTGAGGTTTCCCTTGGCATTTGGAACTCCTTTATAACACAATGGAATGCCTTATCAAATTCATTGAACAAAGAATATCTAACAAGAAAATGCCCATGTGACTTACAAAAAATAAAATGATTTTTAGTCTTTTAGTTTTAGGTTTACAAGTCGAAATTGGGCTTAGAAATTTGCTACTTGACATTGCATTTAGATCATAAATAAGTAAAATCTTGTTTCAATCAATAATTGGATCAACAATAGTAGCTTGTTCTGGAACTTGGGGAAATAGGTATAGTTTATATGGGCTCAAAGAATGCAGTAATACTGTTCCTAACTGTGTATGGAAGTAGGGCTCATATAAGTTGAGAAGGGGCATTAAACCATTCCACACTGGGTATCACCATTGGATATCTATCGAGATGGTAGATTGGGTGGGTGTATGATAGTGGTCTATTAGTACTGTTCCCAGAGGAAAGGTTTCATTTTGTTTACATCAATGCAACAGTTAATCTGTTATTCTTCCTTAGTTCATCATATTTCGTGTTGCCTAAGAGTTCATGATGTAGTCAGAATAAGGACCAATGTCAAATTAGAGGAACAAATGGAGGCACTTGAAATTTATAGTCGTAAATGAAACAGAGGAACAAAAAATTTCCCAAGAGCAAATTAGATGTTTAATACAGAGGGATAGAAATGACCAAATGGTGATTAGCTTTTGTTAACGTTTGAGCATCATAATGGCTGAACAAGTCAAGAAATGTTGGATATTTGATCAAGTGAAGGAGAACTTATGAGGTTTCAAATAGCTGTGTTCTTGTAGAAGGAAAACTTTTTGAAGTAGATATTTGATCTATGTAATTAATTTAACAGAGTATTTGGCCACTGTGGAATGAGATATGCTGTATTTTAAGGATAAGCATGCATGTTTGGGTGGAAGCTCAATAAATTTTGCTCATAAAGAATGAATTACAGGATTTAAATGTGTCTAATCCATTTGCACATCTTCAATGAGAATCAAGGATTTATGTGAAACCGTAGTTTCAAGCAGGTGCTCTTTTGGATGTTGCATATAATAAGCATCATCAGTTTATTGAAGCATCCTTTGAGAGGAATGAGATAATCTTTGTTGATTATACAATAGCATTAGAAGGTTAAACATTTTGCAAGTTTTTTTTTACTACTCTTTCAGAATCATGTGTGAGTTGCTCTATGTTATGGTCAGGGATGGAACTATGAACTTGGGGTTGGAGGGGCAAATTATACAAAAGAATATGTTAGAGAATAATACTATAATTTTTGAAAAATTTTGGACTAAAGGTAAATTTCAAGAGTACTTTTCTAAAAAAATTTAATTTTATTAAGGCAAAAATAAGATTTTAAAAAAATTTTGGGGGACGGGCGCCACCCCTCATCCCCCCTACCTCCATCTCTGGTTATAGTGTAGATATCTGTGATGTTCTTTATTTAACATGCAAAGGTAGCATATCTTATCTACTTCTTATAAATGACCTTGAATAAGAAATCTCAGTGGAAAGTTATGAGATCAATGATTTGGCATGATCTATATTCTGCACTAAGGAATACATTGATTCTTTCGGAACAGATTTCACATGTTTTAGTTCTTTCAGATGACAATACTTGTTTAAAACATTCTACTGGTTCAATATCTGAATTTTATGGACATCCCTCATAATCAGGCATGAACTCTTGCTATTCGAAGCCCTAAGAGAAGGACTGGAGGAAGAAATGGATAGAGATCCCCGAGTCTGCGTCATGGGTGAAGATGTGGGCCACTATGGTGGCTCATACAAGGTCACAAAAGACCTTGCCAAAAAATTTGGAGATCTCAGGGTGCTTGATACACCCATTGCAGAAAATTCTTTTACAGGCATGGCTATTGGGGCTGCTATGACAGGCCTAAGACCGGTCATTGAAGGTATGAATATGGGATTTCTTCTATTGGCTTTCAACCAGATATCTGATAACTGTGGCATGCTACACTACACTTCTGGTGGCCAGTTCACCATTCCAACTGTGATCCGTGGGCCAGGAGGTGTTGGGCGCCAGCTTGGAGCAGAGCACTCACAGAGGCTTGAGTCTTACTTCCAGTCAATTCCTGGAATACAGATGGTTGCTTGCTCAACTCCATACAATGCAAAAGGTCTGATGAAGGCTGCTATCCGTAGTGAGAACCCTGTGGTTCTATTTGAGCATGTGCTTCTTTATAACCTTAAGGAGAGGATCCCTGATGAAGAGTATATATGCAACCTGGAAGAGGCAGAGATGGTGAGACCTGGGGAGCACGTTACCATTCTTACCTACTCTAGGATGAGGTACCATGTAATGCAAGCTGCCAAGACACTCGTCAATAAAGGATATGATCCTGAGGTTATCGATATCAGATCTTTGAAACCATTTGATCTCTATACTATTGGAAATTCTGTCAAGAAAACTCATCGCGTGCTCATTGTGGAGGAATGTATGAGAACTGGTGGCATTGGTGCCAGTCTTACAGCTGCTATAAATGAGAATTTCCATGATTATTTGGATGCACCAATTGTTTGCCTGTCCTCACAAGATGTGCCAACTCCTTATGCTGGCACACTTGAAGAATGGACTGTGGTTCAACCTGCACAGATTGTGACTGCTGTTGAGCAGCTTTGCCAGTAACAACTGTTGCATTGATTGTGAAACTTTGTTACAGCTGAGGTCGATTTTTCGCCAAATTATGCAGTGTTAGATAACATTGTTTAGTTTTGTACCAGAAGTTCTTTTCTTTTCCTGTCTTTGTGGATGAGTTCAGCTTCTTGGCCAGTCATTTTGTTGGATATTGTATTAAAAATTTACTTATGCCAAGTTTTGGTCATGAACAAATTGTATCCCCAAACATGGTTAATTTGAAAGAAACATACAAATTCTTGCATATAACAGAGCTGTCTGCTTTTCTCTGGGATTAACAAAATTGATGAATACTTGTATGGTTGCTCATTATGAATATCACCTGTTATGAAGCCAATCTCAAGTCAATGGCCGTGTGCATCATGCAACATGCTATAGTAGATGTGACTGGAAGCAAGATGTACTAAGATGAACAACTTGAATGTATCAGTGGACTTGAAGACTTTTAATCAGGGATGACTTCTGGTTGTCTGCTTGTCAACTGAAAGTTATTATGTCAAGATGTATGCTGGCTCTGTAGCTGATGGGCTTTCTTCGAAAGTTTTCTGCCCAAGGATGAGAAATGCTGAAAATATCAATTACAATTGGCCAAGCTGAAACAATGAACTTGGCTTTCATGTGAAAGTTGATATTATTCCTGTGAAAGGCAAGTAACGGTTGGATTTTTTGCCATCAGATAGTAACATCAGCAGACACAGAAGGTAAGTTGTCATGTGATGTTGTCATTGTTATTGTCTGTTCTATGACCACTTTTTGAATTTCCAGATACATGCTTCAGATTATTACCTGCCTTTCTAAGCTATAGGTTTTACTGTTTCCTTTATATATGGTCTTATTGTCAATTTCCCATTAGTACTTCTGGTGAATGAGAATGAGGCCATACGAAACAATGCAGAAACTGGATTTACATTATAGGTACCTCAGTGGACTATGCAGTTTTCCACTATGTTGTGTATCAAATATTGCATAAGCCTCTTGGCAACCGTAAATGTGATGCCCAGTTATCTTTCAGAATAATCTAGATTCTATGTTGCAATGACATAAAGATTTGATGACTTCTTCTGATTCTGATTCTGATCCAATCCTTGTGAAAATTTTGTGTTTCAGTCTTGAGCATGCAATTTGATTTTCTGCCTCTTCTCTATTTTGAAAAGTTATGACATTATCGTATGGCCTTAAACAACTGAAAGATTTACTTGGAGCCTCTATTTTCACCTTCTTATGCTTTCACTAATCTTAAGAGGCTTAGCTTGACAAGGATTAGGTCTTGTAAATTGTGATGATCATGAATGACTTTACTTCTAGAAGATTAGGAGAGCATATATAATATCCTAATGCATCCCTTATTATGTTTAGCAGGAAAGAAGCCTCGTGCTCATCTGATTCATAGGCTAATGCTAGATATCAGCAAGTCATTTTTCTGCGCGTCACAGGTTTAATTCTATTCCCATGGTTAGCAGGAGCTTAAAACAAGAGCATTCTTGATTTGATTACTTCATTGGGTTTAGTTAGGAGGTTGTTTAAGTATTTCTTCTTTTGGGATCTAGTTGGTTTCATACTTTGATCTTTCCAGGTGGAATGCATTAATGCTGCAATTTGATCGATTTTCTCTAGGCTGGCATTGTATACCTCCAGATATGATCTGTTGTGTTAGAATCTAAGAGTTAACTTTTAGGTACATAATAATGAAATGCAGAGTTGTCGTCTACCATGCTCACCATCACCTCATGATATCCTTTGTGGCGTATCATCATTGAATATGCAGGACTGGTTGTCTGTTCGGATCCTCTAATCAATTTGGTCATATTCATATAGTTCATGTGAAATGTCTTGTTTTATTTTTTTCTTCCTCTGGCTTGTGTTATGCCACGTTACAACTCTATATTGTATGCAAAACATCATCGTATAATTTGAAAATATGGTTAGCTCATGTTGATGTTGCACATGTCTTCTCATTCCAAACTCAGACATTGTAGCAGGCAGGGTTTTGTTGTGATAGAAACGTTTTGTTTTCTTTTAGTTAAAAGCTGTGAGGTAGATGGTGCAAGGCAGATCTTTCCATTTCTTTCTTTTCAAATGACACTTGGATATGTGCGGCAATCAAGGCCTTCTTAGCATAGTCATGTGGGTGAGGCATGCAATGATGTCAAGCTGTGTCGGATCACTTGACCTTGGTACCCTTCTGATTAGTTTGCTGAGACATAATAGGGTGTAGCAGTAGTTGAACCTCAGCCAAGTGTAAAACACACACTCTCTCTTTGTCACGCACACAGAGAGTCAAGTTTTATATATAAATTTTAAAATTTAAACATGTATAACTATTAATTGTGTAATAGGTATTTTACATCAAACTCCACCAAACTTTTGCCTTCAACTCTTCGTAGTTGGGGACTCCAACAGTTTCATGATTATCTCATCTTAATTATATGATTATAATCAATCTTTAAGAAAATACTAAAAGGATTCCAATGTTAGGTGTGTATAAAGTATTTGTTAGTATAATATTCCATCTGGATAGTTACTTTTGCATTGCTAGATTTATATATAAACAATTAGTTGAAAAATGTACGTTTAGAGATTTGGATTCTTACTTTCAATTGAAGGCAAAGCAATTATTCTATAAATAACTTAAATGGTAGTTTTCGATCAAACATTAGATAATGAGGTATATATATTTGAGCTATAAAAATAGTTGAATTGATAAAACTTTACGTATTGAAGCAATATGTAAAGAAATTATTAAAAGAATCTTTATAAAGTTTGTTTAATTCGTATAAGCTTTTTAACTTTTCATCACAAGGACCAATTTTTTGTTCAATGGACACGTAGTAAGCCATCATCTTTGTAATATTTTTTTTATGCAATGTTGTTTTCAATTGTTTTCGGCTGAAAATGTCCTTATTATACACCCTTGGTCCAAATGCTTAAAGCTTTGGCTACTCTGAGCACTGGAATATTTCAGGCTTTTTCACCAGAAAACTATGGTTCTTGTGGGCCATTTTCGATTGTGTGGACGTTAAAGCAGACCATCAAATCTTGTTCTGGTAGCATATTCAGAAAAATGTTAATGTCCTGCAACAACTGATAATAATGCCAATCACTGCTTCTGAATTCTCTGCATTTTAATCTTTGTCCACTGAACTACCAAAAAAATGAACGTTTTCAAAGTTGGTAGGAGAGTTTTCTGGATTTGTCCCTGTTGGGGCTGGATGAAAGGGTTTAAAAGAAAGATGACACTAAGGATTTGTGCTTCCTATCCACGTCTCCCTGAGGTACAAGAAAATTTGACAAGTAGGTCGATTCAGAGCGAAGAGCACTATTTCGGAGCACATATAATCTATATCTACAAAAAGATAGTGTGGCATTTTATAATAAGAGGTAGAAAGCACTTGCACGAGTATCAAAGCTTGGCCCTTTAGGCATTTAGGAGCCAAGATAATGCAAACAAGATCTTGCTTGACGCAATTCACAGTTTCCACGGACAAAATCTTGAGACGTGTCAGGAACTTTTAGAAATGACAGAAGCATAAATTATGTGGCCTAGAAAACTTCGGAACAAGGAATGAGAGCAGCAGTTTCTAATGGTTTCTGCACACTTCCATGTTCTAGGATTTTGATTGCGTTGGTTAACTATTTTGAGCTGAAAACCTGGGACTTTGCTGCTGCATATGTGATACATTGTGCACTGTCCTAACTTCTATTCTGCACGCCGCAAATGAGTTTTGTGGCTATGCATGATTTACGCTTTCCTATGAACTTTATCAGGGCAGAAATTTTAGGTCCAAGAAGCTGATATCCCGAGTATGGAGCTGCTCAGAATTCTGCCTTCTGGCAGGCTGACTCGCATCACAATTACTTTTCAAGGGCTCAAGAGTTGGTGCTGTTCTAGTCACGAACCAAACATCCTTTTTTCTGAGTCAAATTCGTAGTGGCAGTTGGGGTAAGTAACAAGTTTGTCTGCAGGGACTCAATCTTGATCTGTTAATTGCAGGTCAAATTCTTGATTTTACTATAGTTGCAGATGGGGTAAGTAACAACTTTGTCTGTAAGGCATCATATTCTAATGTAATTTTTATGCACAAAAAGCTCAATTTTGATCCATTATTCGTAGGTAAAATCTTGTTGGATTTCACAAATGTCATCGTTACGCAAGGTTTACATCTGGATTTAGGTTGTATTTAATTGGCAAATGCAACAGGTTAAGTACATTTTAGCATAATTATATGTTATTATCTGCTAATCTTCAAAGTCCAAAGCAGGCATGCAGGTACCAATTATCAAAGGTAGCTTCTACCTGATTTGCATTGAAAAGCATTTGGGAATCTAGCTAAGTTGCAAAGGGTTCATACACAAACTCATTTTACAACCACAAAAAGGAAATGATTGAATCAAGTTTGGTAATCGAGAACTAAAGAAAGACCAGCACAGTTGAGTGTTTTCTTGAACCAAAACTGCATTGGAAAGTCATCTACGTGCGTTGTGAGTGTGTACAAGTGTGTCTCTTTTATTGACTGAACAAAGCTATGGAATGGTAGGCAAGATTATGTAGCTTATTTTTAAGTAAGGTTGGTTGCATTTAGATCATGCAAAATGTTTCTTTATATAGAAAGCACACATCATCGGATTCGTCATTTTCCATAGGTTTTAGAAGCCAGGTGATCATATGGAATATTCTATTGCCCTTTTTTACTTTTGTTCTTAATTTATTGTGTTTTATCTTTTTATTAATAAAATATTAATATAAATTTTACATGATTCGACCAATCACAAAGCAAATGCTCCAGGCATTTGGGCATCTAGTAGGGATCAATGGACACCTGCCAAACCACATTACAACAAATAGTATAGCGGCTGGATGTAAGGTCCCCAACCATGTGGATTTTGTACATTTTCTTTTCAACTTTTTGGGATTTCCAGAATATCCTATAATATATTAAAATGTGAATAATTGTGGTTGATTGTAAGTTCAAATGTCAAAGGTTGGACATGACATGAGGTGCATGTGTTTCATGAGAGATTTGAAAATGTGATCATGTGGAAGCCCTCCAATCTTCCAAGAAATCATGCTTGACTCATTTGTATTTGGATTTGCCCTCCTTATTTGTACAACGAGGGTGAAGGAGCTTGTTTCCTAAGCTCATTACTCAAATAAACCTCATGATTAATTTTACAATGTATACTGTTTTTTTTTCCCTATTATGTCATACAAATTGATATGTTAAAAATTTTATATTATTATTTTACGAATAACTAATAGGCATTTTTTATGCAGTCCCAAGTTCTATTCCACTAAAATGAGGGATTACCAATGCGGTAATCGTGAAGTCTCGAGTTCAAGTCCTGTAAAGGAAAATCTATTGGCCTTCTGAGGAGGTAGTCAGTCAGAGTTGACTTAAACTGGTTTAACTTCACATGGTCTTTATCACCTAAATTGGTTTAACTCCGCATGGTCTTTATCAATTAAGCTACGCAACGGGTTTCACTCAATGCGCACTTTTGGTAAGGACTGCAAACTTCTCCCCGCTTAAACTGGTTTAACTCCGCATGATCTTTATCGATTAAGCTACGCAACAAGCTTCACCCGGTGCACATCTTTAGTAAGGACCGCAGACTTCTTCCCAGGTACGAAGATGAGGGATTACTAGATAACAAAAAATTTGAAAATTGATTTCATGAATTTGGCTTGTGAAGTTGGCAAATGATTTGGTTGAGAGAATAAACAACTATTGGTTAAAAATTCCAACTTTATTATCATAACAAACTTTGTCAAATGTAAGATTTACTATTTGTGGGTAATTCTTATGTGCCATTATCCAGAATTAGAAAGTATTACTAAATAAATTATCAAATTGCAAGTGATTTTAGTACGTCACTACACACCAGGTGTCATCTTCCTTTCTCATTACTTTCTATTTGTATTGTAATTTTTATTTCTGCTGTCCCCTATAAGGAAGAATGTTGTTTTAAAAAAAAAATAAAGTTCATAAGTTTTTTTAATGGGGAAATATTTGGGTGGACCCGGTCCATCGTGGACCAATGTATCAAGTGTTGTACAATATGCAGTGAAAGTTGTACAGTTCTAGAAAGGTACAATACATTTATGCATTGGTCCACGGTGGACCGAGTCCACCCAAGAATTTCCCTTTTTAATGGCCCTGATGAAGATCCGGTAGTATTTAATTTTTTAATGGTATTATATTTCCGAAAAAAATATGAACATGGTCCTTTTCACAAAGAAAAAAAAATTCAAATAATTCGACAAACTATTTATTCAAATATTTTTTAAAAACAAAAAAAAATGCTAGTTTTAGAAGGAGCCAATGTATGATTGAACTTCTCTAAATCAAAGTTAAATAAGTTCTAAAATTTTCAATAATTCAACATTTATCCCATCAACATAAGTAATCTTTATTTCAAAGTATAATCTTCTTTTTCATCGTAAACTGTATAATTATGAAAATTCTATTTGAGAATATATCAAATACCTAATCAAGTATGTAATTTTGTACCACCTCATGAGGTGACACAACTAATAAAGTAAACAAAAGATTGACACCAATATTGATTTGGATGCTCGTTACCTATTTTATTGGAGTGTAATCAGACCCGAAGTTACATAATTATAAGTCTAAACTAATAGTTCATAATTTTAAAAATAGATAAATTTCGAATATCTAGATTATTATTAAAAGAAAAAAAAAAGTATGCTATTTTGCATGAAGGGTTTTGGTTGTTGAAGATATAGTAGCATACATGTGGCAACTCAAGAAAGGTTGCCTATGTGTAGTAGTGGAACAAACACGCATCCATTAAAGAAGAAAGGGATTGCTCATTGTCCATTTAAAAGGCTAAAACTAGCACTCGGTGTTGTGGTTCTATCCATCCTTTGCTCAAGTGGATTAGTACAATTGCCCTATTCTTGGTTTAATACACAAAGTGTGGTTACATCCTGTGTCTCCTTTCCTGCTACATCTGGTAAGGAGTCTTTCAACAATTTTATGAGCTGATCTTCTTATCCTTTGTTTAATTGTGTGGTCCGATATATATATAAATAAATAAATAAATATATATATATATATATATTCAAGGAAATTATGAATTAATTATTAATTCAGGTACAAGTTTTATCAATTATGTTTAAAATGAATGAATAGATTTGAATCTAAGTATATTAGACTTAGAAGGTAAAAATTATTCACTCAAACAGTATTAATATCTTTCTATTAATAAGTATATTGAAGAATCAAATATATACTATCAGTATGAAGTAAAAACATACACTTATTATCAGGAACAGAAACAAGAATTGGGATTGGAACAAGTTTTATATAGAAAATATATTAAAGGTTAATGTTATAATTTTTTTAAAAAAAAATTTGGAAGACAAAATATAAAATATTAAATAATATACATAATACTTTTTATTTTTTAAAAAAAATTATAAATTTTAAAAATTTTAGAAACATGTGTCATCTCTTGTCTCGTAATTCTGTATCTGTTTATTACAAAAACTTTGATGCCAGAGACGGAGAAAGAACCCCTCACTCCCTCAAAATTTTTAAAAATTTTTTTTTTATCTTAAAAACATTTTTAAAAATTTTTTAGAAAATTCTTGTAAAATTTATCTTTCATTCTCTTAAAAAAAAAATTTAATATATCTTTTTATATAATTTATACTCCAACCCTAAATATTTGATTTCTTCCTTTTTGTATACCCATATCTAAGTTTGAAGCAAGTGTCCTCTTAGTCATTATTGCTTACATTTCTCCTAAAAATGTGAATGGAAAAAAAGGAGGAGAGGGATATTATTCGTGTTAAAAAATATCGATTCGCTTATTGAGATCTAATTCTATCTTCATAGATTTTTTGAGATATTTTCTTACGAAATTTTGTTATAACATCTATAATTGCTTCCGATTTAGGCGGACAGCCCCGGCAAATAGACATCCAAATTAGCTTATAGACTCTCCGAACAGCACTACACAAAGGGGTTGTAGTGAAAAAGGTCAAAAATGTGGGGTGGAAGGAAAAAGAAGAGTTCAAGTAGTCGGTGGAGTGATTTGTAGAAGATGACAATTGTTGTCGGGAAAATATATGATGTGATTGGACACTGGACGTGAAAAATTAGTCCTTCATTTTGTTGCCAAACTGACGGCAGACTCTGGTCAAAATTGCGGCAACTGAGTACTCGTAGTACGCGGCCGGACTACTCCCAGCCCCCCCCGCACCCCATGCCCTCAGCATCGCCAAACACAGGCAAGAGTCCATCCCATTTCTACCCTCAGGGTATAAGGGTGATGTATACATTTTTAATACAATAATTTATATAAAATATCTTTTTATAAATTTTGATACTTTAATTATATGGTAAAAAGATTGTATTATTTTTAAAAATTAAAAAATTAATTAATATGATAATTTAATAGATTATTAAAATAAATATAATAAGACAACAAATAAGAACAAAAATAGATATATTATTGAAATTATAAAATGATAAATATTTACAAAAAAATTAAAGTGACGATTATTAGCAAAAATTAAGATAGTAATTTATATAGCAATAAAAAGGATAAAACTTACCTTCAATACTAACGAAATTGATTGATATCTAATCTTTACATAAAAACATACTATGTTAATAGTAAGTTTGATCAATAGTTGATGGTGGTTTTTTGTGCATTAGAAATAATATTAAGACACAAAAATCAAGTTTTAATTAAAATACTAAATACTAAAATCATATAATTATCGCATAGTATAAATAATAATAAGTATCAAATTTATGAAAATTTAACAATTACCATTATTTTGTTCTAATTGTTATGAATTATTGGAATCTCCATTAATTAGTGGAGGCTCCACTAATTATGGATTTATGTGAATAATTAGAGAAGATTTTATGGATGTCCACCATTTAGTGGAGACACCACTAATTAAGATTAGTGGAAGATGATGTATGCCATGATGTAATCCATTAATTAGAGCTCTATAAATAGAGCTATTCTCTAAGCTTGTAATACACCATCATTTTGTGAAAGAAAGATTAGTGAAAGAAAGATTAGAGAAAGAATTGTGAGAGAAAGAAAGAGAGAAGTTTGAAGAGAAATTCTTGTGCAAAGAATAGTTAGAATTTTCTTAGTGTGTAGTGTGTAGATTTTATTCTAACACTACCCTAATTTTATAACACGTTATCAGCACGAGTCTCGACCGGTACAAAAGCCAGAAGACTAAGCACGAGTTTCTGCTGTTAACAAAACCAGAAGACAGGTACGCATTTATTGATCTCTATGGCTAATCTCGCTAAACTCGAATTTGTAGCCCTTGATATTTCTGGAAAAAATTATATGTCATGGGTTCTCGATGCAGAAATGCATCTAAATGCTGAAGGCCTTAGTGAAACTATTCAAGCAAATAATAGTGCATCTGCACAACACAAGGCTAAAGCTTTGATTTTTATTCGTCGTCATCTCAATGAAAATTTGAAAATGGAATATCTTACCGAAAAAGATTCATATGTCCTGTAGGTAAATTTAAAAGAAAGATTTGACCACCTGAAGATGGTCGTACTACCCACTACACGGTATGAATGGTTGCACCTGAGGTTGCAAGATTTTAAAACCGTGAATGAATATAGCTCCACAATGTATAAAATAACATCTCAGTTAAAATTATGCGGAGAAAAAGTGACTGATGAAGATATGTTGGAGAAGACATTCTCCACCTTTCATGCCTCGAATATTGTCCTGCAGCAACAATATCGAGAAAATGGGTATACAAAATTTACAGATTTAATTACTGCCCTCCTCATTGCAGAGAAGAATAATGAGTTATTATTGAGAAATCATGAAGCCAGACCAACTGGCTCAACAGCACTCCCAGAAGTGAATGCTGTTGGCTCCAGCAGAAGCCATCGTTATAGTCGTGGTCGTGGCCATAGCCGTGGCCGTGGTCGTGGTTATGGTCGTAGACACGCTCGATATTTTTCTTATCACAATCATAATCAAACTGTGAGAAATACTGGCCACCTGAAGTGGAATAGGAAAGATCATAAGGGAAAAGAAAAAGAAATTGAAGAAAAATATGAGGATATATGTTATAGATATGGCATGAAAGGTCATTGGTCACGAAACTGTCGTACGGCTAAGTATTTAGTTGAATTATATCAAGCTTCATTGAAAAATAAAAATGTGGAAGCAAATTTTTTTTCAACATCCAATAAATGATGCTGATGATGATGATGATATTGATCCTGAAGATCTTAATATCAATATTATCCATATGGATGTATCAGATTTTTTTTAAACACCCAGACGGTAGGATAGACCATTTAATTGGTGATGGCAGTGTCCAGAAGAACTAAAGCCTCACCTTGATATTTTTGTATTTTCATTTTCATTCTATTCTAATAATATTTACGTTTGCATATATATATTTGTATTCAGATGGCTGTTGTTAATGATGATGTATGCATTATTGATAGTGGAACTACACATACCATACTAAAAAATGAGAAATATTTTTCTGATCTCAAAATGGGAGAAATAAATATTTATACGATAAACGGTAGTGCAAATGTAATTGAGGGCTCCGGAAGAGCTAGTATATTGTTGCCTAAAGGAACAACAATTATTATTGATAAGGCACTATTTTCCTCAAAATCCAGAAGAAATTTATTGAGTTTTAAAGATATCCGCAGAAATGGGTATCATGTTGAAACAAATGAGGAAAATGAGATTGAGCATCTTTTTATTACTCAAATGCATTTGGGTAAGAAATCTGTATTAGAAAAACTGTCGTCTTTTTCTACTGGCCTATATTTTGTAAAAATATGTACAATTGAAATTCATCATCTAGTAAACCAAAAGTTTACTGATCCTATTACTTTTAGCATTTGGCATGACCGGTTGGGTCATCCGGGATCTACCATGATGAGAAGAATCATTGAGAATATACATGGTCATCCTTTAAAAAATAAAAGGATATTAACATCAGAAAAATTCGCATGTACTGCATATTTCCTAGGAAAATTAATTGTTAAACCATCACCAGTAAAAGTAGGAGCTGAAAGTCCTACATTTCTCGAACGGATTCACAGAGATATTTGTGGACCTATTGATCCACCATGTGGACCGTTCAAATATTTTATGGTCTTAATTGATGCATCATCTCGATGGTCACATGTATGTTTATTATCTACTCGCAACCTGGCGTTTGCGAGATTACTTGCTCAAATAATTAAATTACGAGCACAATTTCCTGACCATCACATTAAAAATATCCGTTTGGATAATGTTGGTGAATTTTCATCACATGCTTTTGATGCATATTGCATGTCAATTGAAATTAATGTTGAACATCCTGTAGCTCATGTTCACACACAAAATGGTCTTGCTGAATCTTTGATTAAACGATTACAATTAATTGTTAGACCATTATTAATGAAAACAAATCTCCCAACATCTGCCTAGGGACATGCTATTCTACATGCTGCAACACTTGTACGTATAAGACTAGCTAGTTATCATAAATTCTCTCCTTTGCAATTGGCTTTTGGGTCAGAACCAAATATTGCTCATTTAAGAATTTTTGGGTGTGCTGTATATATTTCAATTGCACCAAACCAACGTACAAAGATGGATCCTCAAAGAAGAAAGGGGATATACGTTGGATATGATTCTCCCTCTATTATCAAGTATGTTGAACCCCTGGCAGGAGATGTATTCACAACAAGATTTGCTGATTGTCATTTTGATGAATCATTATTCCCTAAATTAGGGGAAGAACCAAAACAGCATAAAAAGGATCTTACTTGGACAACATCATTAAATTATCTTGATCCGCGCACAAGCGCATGTGAACTTGAAGTTCAAAAGATAATTCATTTGCAAAGTATTGCAAATCAAATTCCAGACGCTTTTGTTGACTCTAGAAGAGTTACAAAATCGCATATTCCAGCTATAAATACTCCTATTCGAATTGAAGTTCCAGCAGAACAAAATATTATACCTATAGCTGCTGAATCAAAAACACGCCAAAAGCGTGGCCGTCCTCTTGGTTCTAAAGATAAAAATCATCGAAAGAAAAGAGGATTAAATGATCTAGAAGATCATATTGAAGAAAAGAATGATAAAGACCAAGAGAGAACTGATGACAAAGAACTAGAAGTTGATGCAAGTAACACTGAAGTTTCTATCAATTATACCACTTCCGGTAGAAGTTGGAATCGGATAGAAACTGTTATTGATAATATATTTGCATACAATATATCTCTTGATGTTACACAGGATAATGATGATCCTGAACCACTATCAGTTGATGAATGTCGGCATAGAAAAGATTGGCTGCAATGGAAAAATGCGATTCAATCGGAGTTAAATGCATTGACAAAACGTGAAGTCTTCGGACCCTGCAGTCCGAACACCAGAAGGTGTAAAACCTGTTGGCTACAAATGGATATTTGTGCGAAAGCGCAATGAAAAGAGTGAAATCGTTCGATATAAAGCGCGATTAGTAGCCCAAGGTTTTTCACAAAGACCAGGTATTGATTATGATGAAACTTTTTCTCCTGTTGTTGATGCTATTACACTCCGATATCTTATCAGTTTGGCAGTACATGAAAAGATAGATATGCGCCTATTAGATGTTGTCACTGCTTACTTGTATGGAAATTTAGAAAATTATGTTTACATGAAAATCCCCGAAGGATTTCATATGCCTGAAGCATATAAACATTATCCTTATGAAAATTACTCCATCAAGTTGCAGAAATCATTATATGGCCTGAAGCAATCTGGGCGCATGTGGTTACACGTCTTAGTGAATATTTATTGAAAGTGGGATTTAAAAATGACCAGGTATGTCCATGTGTTTTTATTAAGAAATCTGGTTCTAAATTTGTGATATTAGCTATATATGTTGATGATATTAACTTATTAGAACTCCTGAAGAGCTCCAAGAAACAATTGATTATTTAAAAAGAGAATTCGAAATCAAGGATTTTGGTAAAACCAAATTTTGCCTTGGTTTACAAATTGAACATTTGGAGAGTAGAACATTTATTCATTAATCAACATATACAGCAAAAGTGCTAAAAAGATTTTACATGGACAAAGCACATCCATTGAGTATTCCAATGATCGTCCGATCATTAAATGTGGATAAAGATCCTTTCCGACCTCAAGAAAATAATGAAGAACTCCTTGGTCCTGAAGTACCATATCTCAGTACAATTGGCGCATTGATGTATCTTGCTAATAATACATGACCTGATATTGCTTTTGCTGTTAATTTATTAGCAAGATTTAGTTCTTCACCAACACGACGACATTGAAATGGAATTAAACAAGTCCTTCGATATCTCTAAGGTACAATTGATCTTGGATTATTTTATTCAAATAAAACCAGTCCAACATTGATAGGTTATGCAGATGCTGGTTATTTATCTGATCCACATAAAGCACGTTCTCAAATGGACTATCTATTTACATGTGGAAATACTGCTATATCATGGCGTTCTACGAAACAATCTATAGCAGCTACTTCTTCAAATCATGCTGAAATTATAGCCATTCATGAAGCAAGTCGAGAATGTGTATGGCTAAGATCCATGATTCATTATATCCGAGAAAGTTGTGGATTATCATCAATCAAAAATATTCCAACTCCTCTTTATGAAGACAATGCAGTTTGCATAGCTCAATTACGAGGAGGATATATTAAAGGAGATCGGACAAAACATATTTCACCAAAATTCTTCTTTTACTCATGAACTCCAAAAGAAATGTGAAATTGATGTGCTACAAATTTGGTCATGTGATAACCTCGCAGATATTTTCATGAAGACTTTACCGACTGCAACATTTGAGAAGTTGAGATATAAAATCGGTATGCGTCGGTTTAAAGATTTAAAGGAATCATCTCATCAGGGGGAGTAATAAATAGACATATAGAATAGTGTACTCTTTTTCCTTCACTAGATTTTTTTTCCCACTGGGTTTTTATCTAGTAAGGTTTTAACGAGGCATATTCTTTATGTAATGGATGGACATCCAATGGGGAGTGTTATGAATTATTGAAATCTCCATTAATTAGTGGAGGCTCCACTAATTATGAATTTATGTGAATTATTAGAAGATTTTTATGGATGTCCACCATTTAGTGGAGACACCACTAATTAAGATTAGTGGAAGATGATGTATGCCATGATGTAATCCACTAATTAGAGCTCTATAAATAGAGCTATTCTCTAAGCTTGTAATACACCATCATTTTGTGAAAGAAAGATTAGAGAAAGAATTGTGAGAGAAAGAAAGAGAGAAGTTTGAAGAGAAATTCTTGTGCAAAGAATAGTTAAAATTTTCTTAGTGTGTAGTGTGTAGATTTTATTCTAACACTACCCTAATTTTATAACACTAATCTCATTGTCTATCCTAACAAATAAATAGAATAAATAAATTACAATAAGCGAACCAAGGAGAACAAACACAATTATTACAAGATTGACCATGAGAAAATCAAGGATAAGAAAATGAGTGAAAGACATGAACTTGTCAATAATCTCCCTAAATTTGCCAACTACCAAATCAAACCCAAAATAACTAAATTTCCAATCCTAATACCGGAAGGGGTCACGAATGCAAAATCTACTCTCTCTTAAGTTATAAATTCCTTATTCTTGAGCCAATTAGTGGGTATCTCTACCTCCCTAATTGAACCCAAGAAGTATTAAGTATAAAACTCTTCAATTATCCAAAAAAGCCCAATACCCCTATCTCTAGACTATATCAAATTTTCAATGATTATTAAGTTCTAATCCCTTAACCTCTCTCTCGAGTTAATCGAAGGAAAACCCACATTGAACCCATTAAATGGAACTCAACTCCTAACTCCATCTCTTGAATTCATTAGAAGAGAGTAACACAAATAACAAATCAAATACAATACAATAAAATCAAATAATCATTCATTAGGAATAAGAAATTAACAAATTAAAAGTAGATCCCATATAAGAATAAATTAGGGTTCATCCCTTCAATTAAAACATATAAATACATTGTCAAGTGAAAAACAAAGAAAAGAAATTAAGAAAACTCATACACAAGTTGGATTAATCATATTCTCCAAGACTTTCTTGAGCAACCCTTCATTTTCCTCTTCGAATCCTCTCTTTTGTAGGTGTATATGTGTTTTCTCCATGGTAGCTAGTTTTATTTGAGGCTATATATAATAGTGTATTTATAGCCAAATCCTTGAAATTTCTTCAAAAGCATCGGAGCTATATGTTTTTGTCTTGTGGGTGGTTCACTTCTCTAGGCCGCCATGTTTCTGGAAACAGGTGTGCTCACTTCCCTAGGCTGCCAAGTTACAAAGAAAATGGCTATTGCTTTCTCCTGGATGAAATATCTTCTACTTTTGCTCCTAGGTGGCATAAGGAAGATGAACTTCCTTGGGCTGCCCTTCTTCAGGAAAATGGCTTATTGTTTTTGCTCCTAGGTGGCCTAACCTTCCTTAGGTCGCCCTTCTTCTATGTCTAAGCATCCAAGAATGTCTCCTCGGCGACCTAGGGAAGTAGAAGTTTCCTAGGCCAGTAGCATACTATCCATTTTTATTCTTTTTTTTTTTGGGTGCCCATTTTTCTTTTTTTTCATCTCCAATTGGTTTTTTTTTTTTAATTTGCTACAAAAATAAGATGAAAAAGGAGGCATAAGTAGTGATTTAAGCAAGAATTTATCACAAATAAGGCACAAAAGCTACAGAAAAAATGTATATAATGAGCACTCATCAATTCTTAATATTGAAAAAAGACTTTTGCTAGATGAGATAATTATTGAAATGAACTTTTGATTAAGGGCGGCAATATTGAACACGACACGCCAACACGATACGAACACGACACGGTTATAGCGGGTTAGGGTTGGGGTTTCGCGGGTTCGGGTCGAAACAGGTCGACCCGTTTAACTTTAAACGTGTACAGGTCATAAACGGGTTCAACCTGTTTTAACCCGTTTCAACCCGCGAACCCGTTTAATTTTTTTAATATTTATATTTAATACTTTTTGTAATACCCTACAAATTTTACTATAGAAAATTAGATAATTTAATTTTTTACATGAATTAATTGAATTAAATTTTATTATATGAATTAATTAATTTGTTTGTGTGTCTATTTTGTTTAATTATATGAGACATCTTAAAGAAAATAAATGATATTAATGTGGTTATTTGCTTGATATATAGTAAATGAATCATTCTTAATTAATTATTATTTAGTGTCTATAATAATAATATTAGTACGAGTTGGTAAGTAACGACCTTACGCGAGTCTAAAGGGGAAGGTTAGACCTTTAGGAAATAACGTATGTAATATGCCTACAGGCCGAATCGAATATAAAATGAAAAGAAGCGCATTTACCAGAGGGCCAGGTTCACTCAGCATCGATTGATCAGTTCGTATACTATGCTATTTCTGATATTGAGATAAAGACAATTTGAATTACACCCTACAAGGACAAGCCTTCCTTTCGTGCTCATTTTTTGCTCTCCATTTACTCTTTAAAATTCCTGGCATGCTACGACAAAATTGTTGTTCTAAATATTTAGAGAAAATAATTTCTTGAATAATCCAATTTTATTGCAAAATTACATTTGTTTAGATTTTTAATATTAAATCTTATGAATTTATTAAGATCTCTAAATATTTAGCGGGATAGTTTGTTATTTTATTGGTTATTTATGACTTTACGGACTATTTTATTAGTTTTTTAATTTTATATAATTTGATTTGATTTTTTCAAATTTTTTGTGTAATGGTGCACATATTGGCGGGTTTAGTATGTATTCGGGTTGACGAATTTAGTAATTATCTATTTAATTTTTGTGTCTAATTGTGTCATGTCGTGTTAACTCGTTTTATAACACGAACATGACACGAAAATAAATAGATTGACACGACACGACACGTTTATTAATCGGGTCGTGTTCGGGTTGGCCTGTCAAGTGTAATTATCTCAAGTTGACACGACTCGCCAACCCGAACACGACACGATTGCCACCCCTACCTTTGATAGAGAAAAAAAAATGGGAAGACCTAGGTAAATTACAATCATATAAATCAAGGTTAATTTAGAGGGGGAAAAAAAACTGTGTACTCTATCATTAGTTTCAATTTGCCCCCTATAAAAAACATTGTACCAATGTCACTCCTCAAATTGAAACTCCGTTCAAATCATTTTGACGTTGTAACCAGATAATGTTAAATGTCTCAATTGACCTAAAGATCTTTAAGGATTCTTTAAAAAAAAAAAAAAAACCTATAAAAGGGAACAAGGATGAAAATTTGATAGCCTTTGGGTTCTTTCTCTCTTCTCTCTTCCCCTCCCTCACCATCCCACTGTCTTCGTCTTCAACACAGGCAACCACAAGGGAAGGAGGCAAAGAAGGAAGAAGGGGAAGAAGGAGAAGAGCCAAGAGAAGGCAAGAAAAGAAGGAGAAGAAGAGAGGGGAGGCCAGTGGCGTGGGAGAGAGAAAAGAAGAAAAAGCAAGAAAGAAGAAGAAAGAAAAAAGAGAGGGGAGGCGTCATGGGAACAAGGGGAAGAAGGCACGAAGGGAGGGAGGCAAGAAAAGAATAAGAGAGTAGCGGGTGACACGAGGGAGGTGATTGTGAAGAAGAAGAAGAAGAGCAAGAGCAAAGACAATGATGACCCTCGAATGTTGGAGATGAGGAAATAGATAAGAATTACAAATTTTTGTGTCCCTCAAGTAGCAGACGTGACGATGACCCTTGTTTGAACTTGGCAATTGATCCCCGACTATTGAGCATGCCCTACAAGAAGGCGTTGTTTTGTTTGGTAGAAAAAGAATTTTTGCGACAAAGAGGATGTGACTAAGTTGATGCATGCAGAAGAAAAGAAATGTGATGTGGTCATGGTGAAGAGAAGAAGAACAAAGGGGAGGGGCTCTGAGTGTGGGGCTTTGATGGTGGTGGGGATGCAATGACGACAGCTAGGGTTTGGAGAAAATATGGTTTTACGTGTGTTGTTCTACCTAACGGAAAATGATTTTTTTTTTTTTTTTTTTTGCGAGAAAGGATGTGGCTAAGTTGATGCAGGTAGAAGAAGAGAAAAGGGATGTGGCGTGGTGAAAAGAAGAAGAACAAAGGGGAGGGGCTTTGAGGGTGGGGCTTCAGTGGCGACGGGGATGCATCAATGACATTTAAGGTTTGGAGGAAAGATGATTTTAGGGTTTTGGTTCAGGGAGGATGATACAAGGGGTAATTTTGATATTTCATGAAAATTATTAGTGATTTAATTTTTTGCAATTAAATTGATTACAGTGTTAGAGAGGAGGGGTGACATTAGTATAACTTTTTTTTTTTTTTAATAGGGGACAAATTGAAACTGGTTATAGAGTACATGGTGTTTTTTTTTTTTTTAATTAACCTTATAATAAGTACTTTAAATTTATTTTCAAATTTACCCCTAATAAGTACAAGGATGATTAATCATTTACGAAACTTTTTATCTTTTCATTAATTGTAGAAAAATATTAGAGAGAGAGAGAGGGAGAAGAGATATCTGATTTGGTAACTTTTTTGAGAAGTGTAAAGATAGAGAAATTTAGGAATTTGTTTAGTTTGACTAAACTTAAGGGTAATATTGAAAACTATTAATCATTGATGTATGAGAACGTATAAAGAGTCAAATATTGTGAAATAAAATAAAAATAAAAAAGCTAAAATGACAAATAATATGAAACTAAAAGAGTATTAAATTTAGGAATTTGTTTAGTTTGACTAAATTTAAAGGTAATATTAAAAATTATTAATCATTGATATATGAGATTGTATAAAGAGTCAAATATTGTGAAATAAAATTAAAATAACAAATAATATGAAACAAAAGGAGTATTAAATAGTGCATCCTAATATAATTCAAACTATGAAAAATATCAAATTACACGATTACGGAAGAGGAGGTTTTTCCTAATAAAAATATAATAAAAAAAGAATTGCATTATGTTATGAAATTTTGGCAACGTTAGAATAAAATCTACACACAATAGATCTCTAATTATTATTTGCACAAGAATTTCTTCAAACTTCTTTCTTTCTTTTCTCTCATAATTTTCTCTAATAATTCTCTCACAAAATTTTCTCTAATTTTCTTTTCTCCTCGTAATTGAGCTATGCAAGTTGCATTGTCTTCATAAAGAGGAGTTGGAATATCTCTTATAAATGATAATCCACAACTTTCTCGGATATAATGAATCACTGATCTTAACCATACACATTCTCAATTTGCTTCATGAATGGCTATAATTTTAGCATGATTTGAAGAAGTAGCTGCTATAGATTATTTTGTAGAACGCTATGATATAACAGTATCACATGTAAATAGATAACCTGTTTGAGAATGTGCTTTATGTGAATTAGATAAATAACCAATATCTACATAACCTATCAATGTTAGGTTGGTTTTATTTGAATAAAACAATCCGAGATCAATTGTACCTTGGAGATATCGAATGACTTGTTTAATTCCATTCCAATGTCGTTGTGTTGGTGAAGAACTAAATCTTACTAATAAATTGATAGCAAATGTAATATCGGGTCGTATATTGTTAGTAAGATATATCAATGCACCGATTGTACTGAGATATGGTACTTCAGGATCAATGAGTTCTTCATCATCTTTTTTAGGTCGGAAAGGATCTTTATTCATATCTAATGACCGGATGATCATTGGAATACTTAATAGATGTGCTTTGTACATGTAAAATCTTTTTAGAACTTTTGTTGTATATGTTAATTGATGAATAAATGTTCCACTTTTCAGATATTCAATTTGTAAATCAAGGCAAAATTTAGTTTTATCAAAATTCTTGATTTCAAATTCTCTTTTTAAATAATTAATTGTTTCTTGGAGTTATTCTGGAGTTCTAATAAGATTAATACCATCAACATATATAGCTAATATCACAAATTTAGAACCAAATTTCTTAACAAAAACACATGGATATACCTGGTCAGTTTTAAATCACACTTTTAATAAATATTCACTAAGACGATTGAACCACATGCGTCCAGATTACTTCAGGCCATATAATGATTTCTGCAACTTGATGGAGTAATTTTCATGAGGATAATGTTTATATGCTTCAGGTATGCGAAATCCTTCGGGGATTTTCATATAAATATCATTTTTAAAATTTTTATACAAGTAAGCAGTGACAACATTTAATAGGCGCATATATATCTTTTTATGTACTGTCAAACTAATAAGGTATCGGAGTATAATAACATCAACAACAGGAGAATAAGTTTCATCATAATCAATACCTGGTTTTTGTGAAAAAAAATTTTGGGTTACTAACCGTGCTTTATATAGTACAATTTCATTATGTTCATTGCGCTTTCACACAAATATCTATTTGTAACCAACAGGTTTTACACCTTCCGGTGTTCGGATTACAAGTCCAAAGACTTCACGTGTTGTAAGTGAATTTAATTCCGATTGAATTGTATCTTTCCATTGTAGCCAATCTTTTTTATGCCAACATTCATCAACTGATATTGGTTCAGGATCATCATTATGCTATGTAATATCAAGAGATATATTGTATGCAAATATATTATCAATAACTGTTTCTATTCGATTCCAATTTCTACCGAAAGTGGTATAATTGATAAAAATTTCAATGTTACTTTCATCAACTTCTGGTTTTTTGTCATCAGTTCTTTCTTGGTCTTTATAATTCTTTTCTTCAATATGATCATCTGAATCATTTAATCCTCTTTTCTTTCGAAGATTTTTTTTCTTTAAAATCAAGAGATCGGTCACGCTTCTGGCCTACTTTTGACTCAATAGTTATAAGTATAATCTTTTGTTTTGCTGAAACTTCAATTCGAATAGGAGCATTTATAACTAGAATATGCGATTTTGTTACTCTTTTAGAATCAACAAAAGCGTCTGACATTTGATTTGTAATGCTTTACAAATGAATTATCTCTTGAACTTCAAGTTCACACGCGCTTGTGCACGGATCAAGATAATGTAATGATGTTATCCAAGTAAGATCTTTCTCATACTGTTTGTATTCTCCCCCTAATTTAAGGAATAATGATTCATCAAAATGACAATTAGTAAATCTTACTGTAAATATATCCCCTGTCAATAGTTCAACATACCTGATAATAGAGGGAGAATCATATCCAACATATATCCCCTTTCTTCTTTGAGAACCCATTTTTGTACGTTGGTTTGGTGCAATTGGAACATATATAGCACATCCAAAAATTCTTAAATGAGCAATATTTGATTTTGAACCAAAAGTTAATTACAAATGAGAGAATTTATGATAACTAGTTGACATTATACGTACAAGTGATATATCATGTAAAATAGCATATTTCCAGACAAATGTTGGGAGATTTATTTTCATTAATAATAGTCTAGTAATTAATTGTAATCTTTTAATAAAAGATTCAGCAAGACCATTTTGTGTATAAACATGAGTTACAGGATGTTCAACATTAATCCCAATTGACATGCAATATGCATCAAAAGCATGTGATGAAAATTCACCAGCATTATTCAAACGGATATTTTTAATTTGATGGTCAGAAAATTATACTTGTAATTTAATTATTTGAGTAAATAATCTCGCAAACACCAAGTTGCGAGTAGATAATAAACACACATGTGGCTATCGGGACGATGCATCAATTAAAATTATAAAATATTTGAACAGTCCACAAATGTCTCCGTGAATCCGTTTAAGAAATGTAGGACTTTTAGCTCCTACTTTTACTAGTGATGATCTAATAATTAATTTTCTTAAGGAACATGCAGCACATGAGAATTTTTCTGATGTCAATATCTTTTTATTTTTTAATGAATGGCCGTGTGTATTCTTAATAATTCTTCTCATCATGGTAGATATCGAATGACCCAACCGGTTATGCCAAGTTGCGAGTAGATAATAAACACACATGTGACTATCAGGATGATGCATCAATTAAGACCATAAAATATTTGAACGGTCCACATGGTGGATGAATAGGTCCACAAATGTCTCCATGAATCCGTTCAAGAAATATAGGATTTTCAATTCCTACTTTTACTGGTGATAGTCTAATAATTAATTTTCTTAAGGAACATGCAGTATATGAGAATTTTTCTGATGTCAATATCTTTTTATTTTTTAATGGATGACCGTGTGTATTCTTAATTATTCTCCTTATCATGGTAGATCTCGAATGATCCAACCGGTTATATCAAATACTAAAAGTAGTAGGATCAGTAAACTTCTGGTTTACTAGATGATGAATTTCAATTGTACGTATTTTTACAAAATATAGGCCAGTAGGAAAAGATAATAGTTTTTCTAATACAGATTTCTTACCCAAATTAATTTGAGTAATATAAAGATATTCAATGCCATTTTCCTCATTTGTTTCAACATGATACCCATTTCTACGAATATCTTTAAAATTCAATAAATTTCTTCTGAATTTTGAGAAAAATAGTGCCTTATCAATATTAATTGTTATTCCTTCAGGCAACAATATACTAGCTCTTCCGGAGCCTTTAATCATATTTGTATTACCGTTTATAATATAAATATTTATTTCTCTCATTTTGAGATAAGAAAAATATTTCTCATTTTTTAATATAGTGTATGTAATTTCACTATCAATAATACATACATCATCATTAACAATAGCTATTTGAACAAAAATATGTATATGCAAACGTAAATATTATTATAATATAATAAAAATTCAGAAATATCAGGGTGATGCATTAGTTCTTCTAGACACTGCCATCACCAATTAAATGGTCTATTTTACCGTCTGGGTATTCGAAAAAATCAGATACATCCATATGGGTAATATTGATATTAAGATCTTCAAGATCAATATCATCGTCATCAACATCATTCACTGGATGTTGAGAAAAATTTACTTCAACATTTTTATTTTTCTGTTTTAGTGAAGTTCGATATAATTCTACTAAATGTTTAGCCGTACGACAGTTACGTGACTAATGACCTATCATGCCACATCTATAACATTCTTGTATTTCTTTTTTTTCCCCTTTATTGTCTTTTTTTTCCCTACTTCAGGTGGTATATATTTCTCACAATTTGATTATTATTGTGATAGAGAAATATCTAGCGTGTCTACGGCCACGGTCACGACCACGACTATGACTATGATTGTGGCTTCTCTGGAGCCAACAGCATTCACTTTTAGGAGTACCGTTGAGCCAGTTGGTCTGGCTTCATGATTTCTTAATAATAACTCATTATTTTTTTCTACAATGAGTAAGGTAGTAATTAAATCAATTATTTTTGTATACCCTTTTTTCTCAATATTGTTGCTACAGGACAAGATTCGAGGCATGAAAGGTGGAGAATGTCTTCTCCAGCATATCTTCATCAATAACTTTTTCTCTGCATAATTTTAACTGAGATATAATTTTATACATGGCGAAATTATATTCATTCACAATTTTAAAATCTTATAACCTCAGGTGTAACCATTCATACAGTACAGTTGGTAGTATGACTATCTTCAAGTGGTCAAATCTTTCTTTTAAATTTACTCATAGGACATATGGATCTTTTTTTGTAAGATATTCTATTTTTAAATTTTCGTCGAGATGACGACGAATAAAAATAAAAGCTTTGGCCTTTTGTTGTGCAGATGCACTATTTTATTTTATTTTATTTTTTTGCTTAAATAGTTTCACTAAGACCTTCAGCATTTAGATGCAATTCTACATTGAGAACCCATAACATATAATTCTTTCTAGAAATATCAAGGATTACAAATTTGAGTTTAGTAAGGTTAGCCATAGGGATCAATGTCTTCTGGCAGAGACTCATGCTGATAACGTGTTATGAAATTTTGACAGTATTAGAATAAAATTTACACAATAGATCTCTAACTATTATTTGCACAAGAATTTCTTTAAACTTCTCTCTTTCTTTTCTCTCACAATTTTCTCTAATAATTCTCTCACAAAATAATATATTTTTCAAGTTTGGGAAGAACTCTATTTATAAAACTTTTTTAGTAGAATTCATGATATATTTCCACTAATGTATTAGTGGTGTCTCCACTAACTCTTAATGATGGACATCCATATCTACTAATTCATAACACATTGAAATTATAGAGTGAATGTTCAATTATTAGATTATGACTACATTAGTTTGAGGACCAAATGTAAATTTGCAGCAAAGCAAGGATCCACTAGAATTTGAAAAGTCTATGGAAGCAGGAAAACATGTGGGCGGTTTATGCAAAAGAAAAACGAGAATTTTCAGAGCAAAAATTAAGGTCCAATTGCGTTTGTAGAAGCCAAGAAAATGACATGCAAACTAATGAGAAGAAGGCAAATTGTATTTGTGATTGTGGATTTCTATTTGTTTTAACTTTAACAATGTGTGGACAAGATACAAACACCAGAAACACTTGTAAAAGAAAACCTACGACCCAATTGGGTGGAAACTTTTTTTATTTTTATTTTTACTTGATTGTCAAAACCTGTCCCTTTTGTTGCCTTTGTTCTATTCCTGAATTCATGGACAATAGTCGTCCTAAAGGGGGGGGTTGGTGATTTTCTATCAACCACTGAGAATAGTATTATAGTGGAATAGTGTGATTGGTTAAAAGTATATTTTATTAAATGATTTGTTTTAAATTTGATTTATATTTTTAATTATTTATATAAGTATGGTTGAGATTTTATTACCATACTTGTTGATTATAATTACTATTATTAGTTATTATAGTATTACTAATTTTATGCGCGTACGTTACACGAGTTTGTTGTACACATAGTAAATAGAAGGTCTTTAATTGAATTTAATTGTACTTATATATCACTATAAAATTTTGTCATATGTCAAATAGAGAGTCTTTTTAATTGAATTCAATTATACTCATATATTATTACAGAATTTTGTCACGTATCACTCTAAGAGTATTACGTAATTCTTTATATATATATATTTGTTTCTTTTATAGAAAGATAATTAGTACTCGTCCCATACTATAAGTCATTAGAAACCATTTTTACTATTCCAAATTATAGGTCATTGGAGCTTTTTAATAAGGTTTTGAAGTTATTTTTATATTTTTATCCTTATTTATTATTCTCTTTCCCCGTCTTTCTCTCTCCTCTCTTCTCTTGTTCTTAATACATTTAAATAGGAGTATTTTAGGAAGAAAAAAATAAAGTCATCTTATTTTTAGAAATCTTAATATGTATGAAATTAAATTTAGCAACTTATATTATGGGATAGAAGGAGTAAAGATAAATAGCTATACTTGTTAAAAAAAATATTTCGTGACCCTTAGAAGATTTCATTAAGTTTGCTTGGATGAAATGTGAAAGGAAAAGAGGAGCAAGTAAATTCAGATTTATCAATATAACGAAAAAGTAAATCAAGAAGGATACTATTCTTCTTCCATCAACTATTGTTTTCTCCTAAAGGAAGAGGTTACAAAATATAAGTTAATGACAGAAGTATCTTTACTTTTAACCTTAAAAATTAGACAAAATCAACAATAAAATAAAACCATTCTCTATTTTCTTCTTATCCCTATCCAAACCCAATCCCCCTTCTGTTCATAAAGAGGGGTAAAACTCTACCTCTTCTCTCCCTCGAACCAAAATATGATGAGCAAAACTTTCCAGTCGTGAGTCAAATTGTTGAAAATTGACATCAGCTGCAGATATGTAATTGCATAAGTGTTTCATTGACTCAGACGTAGGACATCAATATCAGAGATTAATTGCAGATACACATCACCACCAAACTGACTCCAAGACATTAAACAATGAACAACTTATTGGCTTATTGCTTAAAAGCCCCTACCACATAATTCAAAAATCTAACTCAACCAATGGCAACCCTTCACGTATAACCCTCAATTGCATAGTTCTTTCTACCTTCAATATCCTCCTAAGACCAATGTGGTTGATAAAATAGCCTCTAGATTCCAAATGATCTTGAGGGTCTCAAGAAAACTAAGCAAATCTCAATTTTTTAATATGTATTCTTGAAGTAGTCATTCTGTGGATGTTGGAATTGCTTGTTTAATTTCAAAGAAATCAAAACTAGTGCTGTTTTAAAAAACTTGGTTTGCCTTAGAAATATCTCTTCACTGTTGCCACTTTGATCACATGCCTTTCTCCAAAGTCCAATCCGAAGTGTCTATTTCTTCCCCAACTATACTTAGTGCAATCCGGAATGATGTTTCTCTTTGTTATTGGCTAGCTGATAATATCAAAAGATGTTTGTGAAATTACCAATCATCAAATGCCACAAAGCCATTGTCTATTTGCATGAAGAATCAATAAATGTTGCGCCATGTAAATATTCAATAATATATTTTAAAATCTTAGGTTATTTATTTATGATAATAAAATGTCTATAACCAAGATTTACCAAAATGCTGTTAGAGGATTTTAAAAGTTTGGATCTCTGAAGGCTCTGGCAACTACAAAAGGTTGACTCCTTTGTCGGCATATCTTGAAAGAAAAGGACCAATTGTCTTGCATTTGACATAATTGATACCTACAAAAACACTTTTTTGACGTACTAAAAATTCATTGGCTCATTGATCTCTGTCCTAGATTGGATTTGCTTAGACATGATAATGGAGGGGTTGAATTCAAATTTCATATCAGAAACCTAACTTAGATGATAACACTGGTGAAGATATTGCAAATAGTATATCCCATTAATCACAAGAAAATAAGAAACAGAGCATGAACAGAGAGAGAAGGAGACATGTACAATACATTTCCCTCTCCCATGGCTACAACTATGTACTTCTCAAAGATCATTTTTATGTGAAAGAATAAGCAAAAACCAGCTGAGCTTCAATACTAACTACAGCCAAAAGCTACAAGCTGGTTCTCCAAGACCTCTCACAAGAAATTCAAGAAACAAAAAAGGGCTAAACAAAATTAGAAAAGAGAACCACCTAAAAGGGGTGTCTCTTAGGGAGATTCCGGGGACGTATCTCTAACCATCCCTCTGCTAAATCTCCTCGCTTGTAATAGGAAAGGTAGTTGAAAAATGCAGCCAGTAAACCAGAGAAATTTTTTGCATTTTTCCAGGCTCTCTCGATCAAATTAGGCCTGGTTCACCAAGTCCTTGGCATTAATGAAAGTGCCATGGAAACCATAAGGGACTCTTGATGGCAGTCTCACTGAGGCCTCTATTTGCAAAGTCATGGCGTTCACAATTCTTAGCTCTGATTTCCATGTTTTCTCGTCGTGGACAAAGGCCAATATGTATCCATCATCCTCTACTTCACAACTGGGGTCTCTGGGGAGAAACAGAGGCTCGCCACCATATTTTTCATCTCCATAAATGTACTTCTTTACTTCACCAGTGAAAAGGTCCACTTTGGCATAGCCAGAAACTTTAGGCCATGGCTCAGCTATGGCCAAATATGCATACCTGGTTTTTCTTCCAAGGTTGTTTCTGTTTACCATTCCCGCTTCAAGGTTGACTTGATCATCGGGATTTGATATGATAGGCCTCCTAGTGGACTTGCCAGTCTTTAAATTTAGCCGAATTTCGGATAAAACACTCTTCAATCCTTCGTCACATTCGTTGAAAATGGAGTCTGGTGGAGTCATACATGATCCAATCACCACAATTTCATCAGTCTCAGGCTCTTCCCAAGCATTCCACAAGTGAAAGCAGAAGCAATCAGGCACTTCCACCCACTTTATCCCAGAAACATCCTCGGCATACTTGTCCAAGACACCAAACCTTGATACCTTATTCTTGTCATACACCACCGGTGAGCCACCACGAATCATTTCTGACATCTTGAACACCACTTGCTGATCAGGTATAATCGCAAACCTCTCCGTGATTGCAAAATCATGCATCATAGTTGGCTCTGAAACTGGGATTTCAATGTCTTTGGACTTCTCCCCATTTCGAGAAAATCTGAAGTACTTGAGGTAAGGCTTCTGGATCACATCATAGCTAAGAGCAAACAGCTCTCCAGAAACAGGGTCCAATTTTGGGTGAGCTATCATAGTGGACTTCAGCTTGCCATTGAAATTGTACCTTTCCACTGTTTTCAGGTCACCTGATGGTGTGATGTGTACGTGGTAAGGCAAGTCATCCTCAGACATAGCAAGCAAGCGATTGTTGAAGTAAACCAATCCTGCGTTCGCCACTCCAGTCCCTTGGCTATGATCAAGAAGGCCGCAAAGTCCTCGAGCATAGAAAAGCATGAGTCTTGCTATGCCCGAGTGACCATGAAGCTCACCAATGGCTTTGGGGAAAACTGGCCTGCCAAAGGCCCGTTCTTGGACTAGCCTTTGGGTCTCTGTGAAACGACAGGAATAGCTGGCGGAACCATTCTTGAATTGCACAGCATGGATCATTCCATCTCCGTCAAAGAAGTGGTGGCCGGCGGCAGGTTCAAAAAGTGGATTGGCACCGTTTCGCACATAGACACCTTGGATGGATTGAGGAATTTTGCCCGTCACCGGAAGCGCATGCCGGACAGGCTGTTCCAGCACCGGAGCAAAATTCCCAGCAATTTGGACTCTGGGATCAGCTGTTTTCGGTAAAGGGTGCTCGAGTTCTCTGGCCGTCAAGGCAGTCTCCACAGCATCCAAGGCCATTGCTGCAGCCTTCTGTACTATGTTCCATTGTGGGTTGGCTTCTTTTGTGGCGGTTGTAGTTTTTGGAATAGTACTAGGACTACTAGGAGTTAGTGTTGGGAAAGCAGGAGTACTAGAACTAGTAGTCGGTGCTGAGGATTGCTTTGGGAAATGGAGTATTGATGGAGTCTGTAAAGAGCAATTAATGCTATTTTGCTGTTGTCTTTTGGGCTGTTTCTTGAATGAGAGTCGTGTATTTGAAATTGAAGAGTAGCCCAAGTCTTTTGATGATGATGTGTACAAATTGGTGGGCTTTACCCATGCATTTGAAATAGTTGCAGTGGCAGCAGAAACCATGGCTCCCTATCTTGAATCTTGAATTTTGTAGTGGGTGCTTTTCGTGTATGTTTTGGGAGTAGAGAATTGAGAGAGATAGGAAGGGGTTTAGAGAGAGCACAAGAGAGAGGAATTGTGCTGCAGCTTGTTCTGGTAGTGAATTAGAGACAGTGTGTACGTTTTGGGAGAGTAAGTAAGAGAAAGGGCAGTATATATAGAGCAAATAGCGGGCATGGAGGTCCACTTCTAACAGGTAGGGAAGCCCACGTGTAGGATATATGGACGGAGAACTCTGACGATTACCAATTGACGAGGTGGGGGAGGCGGGACATAGCTGCTTCAAACGTTGACACGACCTCTTTCGGCCTATAAGATGCGCTATATTTTCCAATTACGCTTATATTTAATGTATCTAGTCTCCATGTAGGGTTAAGCCTTTTGAACCCCTGGGCTGGAAGAGGGGGCAGGGGGGGGTGAGCTTGGTTATGGGTAGTGGTATGGAGTGCAGGGCTGAAGCATATACCAATTGTTGTAATGTTGTGTTGGAATGAGAACAAAGATTGAGTAACGTAAAAGGGAAATTTTTAAAATTTTTATCAAAAGAAAAAGTCAGGCTAAGGTAGTTAACCCTTTGTTTCATTATCTTGAATATACTTCTTGCACAAAGTTAAGCTTTGTCATTGGCAGCAATGTTATCAGGAACTTAATATTACAGCAATAAATTATTATTATATTAATAAACATGTTAGAAAATAATATTATAATTTTTAAAATTTTTTTACAAAGGTAACAAGAAAAATTCAAAGAGAGTTTTTTTTATAAAAAAAATCATTTTTTTAGAGTAAAAATAAAATTTTAAAAAATTTTGGGATCATCCCCGCCCTCTTCTATCTCGTCTCTGGTCATGGTCATTATCAAGAGAGAATACTATATTATTTTGGCAATGATTTTGGATTTAAAAATACGAGACTATCAATCTATTTTCATATATCTGTATAAGTTCAAATAAGTTTTGACAATTCAGTTTAAATCGGATATTGTTTAAGGGTATAAGTAGATATTAATTAGATTAAGATAAATTTGTGAGAATATAATAAAAATTATTTTCTCCATTTCAAATTATTTATCATATTTTTAACTTAATTTTTATTTTAAATTATCTGTCTTTTTTAAAAATTAAGATTTAACATTTTTAATTTGTCTCTATTTGATACTACTGTTACTCTATTTTCTAAACATATTAAATAATTTTTTCCCCAACAAGTTGATTCTATTTAAATAATACTTCCCCCGTCTCCTTTTATATGTCTATTTTAAACAATTTATAAGTTTTAAGAAAAATAAGATTTTTCAATTAATTAATCAATATTTCATATTTTATCCTCAAAAAATCTCCCACTTTATTAAGGAGTAATCAAATTCTAAAACTTTATGTGTTGTAAGCATATTTAATTTATTTCTATTTCCTACTGCAGGTGCACAATACTCATTGTATTAAAGAGATATATTTGTGAAAAAATAGCAATTAATATAGTCTTGATTTGCTAATAGAACATATCAATTGGGATAAAATTTTTAATTAAAATAGAAAGATAAAAGGGGATGGATAGAGTATGAGAGAAGCAATTTGGAGTATATGAGAACTTTAAAATTTGAATACTTCTTAATAAAAAGTGTGAGAGAGAATAAATTAAATTTTAAAAATAAAAATAGAAAAAAAATATTTAAGTAATTAAAAAATCTACTTATTTGATATCTCTTCAATCGGTTATATAATGTGTTGTAAGTATTTGACCGTTTTTATAAAATAAAATAATTTTAAATTAGAATGAGAAGCCAATCCAAATACACCCAAAATTTTAGACATTTTATGATATTTGAGTTTGGCAACAAATATCGAGTTTGGTTCCATCCTTGTCACCCAATGTTTTATTCTTTCACATTGTTCCCAAAAGGCGTAATACCGGACGCCTACACCGACCTGCATCAGAACTGTCTCACGCCCTAAATGTAGGTTGTAAATCAGGTACCCAACCAGCCAATAAGAGAGGGGCTCAGTGCTCACTGCCCATGAGAACCCTCCCCTATATTTTAGGAAAAGAAATCTCACACCGCAATTGGCGAAACTTGAACCTGAGTTCTTGTTCCCAATCTGCTCTCTTGTGACCAATTGAGCTAAGCCCTGAGGGGCTATTCTTTCACATTGAACCATAGAAGAGTTGGGGAAGGTTTGGGTGGGATGTTATTGGTCCATTCCACTCGTCTTACACACCCCGCGTTCAACCCTCTAAAGGGGCATTTCGTCAAACACGTGGCGGTTCATTCAGCTTACTTAACCTAAATCTTGGTCACATCAAGTGACCCACACGGATGCCCTCAAACAAGGCATGCCCCCAATCTTTTGAAATTATTGCCACAAAAGAAAAAAGAATCAGAACCTAAAGATAAAGAAAACAAAACATGCCCCTAACTTTTAAGGCCATGACCATGGCCGTGTATGGGGGTAGAAATAGAGGGTTAAGAGGCCATGTGAAACATGCTATTAGTATCAAGTCAAATATCAATAATTTCTTGCCTTGTGTATTTTAAGTATTCGTTCTCTTTATTTTTCCTTTTATTGAAACAACGAGGTAAACTTTCAAAAATTGCCCTGCCATATCATATATATTATCTATTTTAACAAAAGAAAAAAAAAAAACTATTCTTAAAAAATTCATAAATTTTTGAAAAATATGATAATTATTAAATTAAGTTCTCAACTCAATAACCACTTATTAATTATTGAACAATATAGATTACCTTCCAAAATGATTGACAAAAAAACGTTATAACTCAAAAAAAGTGAGTAATACCATTTTCATGAATTAGTGTTTTATTTATTTATTTTTTTTGGTGGATGGAGGCGGGTGTGAAAGAGTTGGGGAGGGGGGGGGGGGTTCAACCTTAGGGTTGTGCCCTATAAAATTGGCATATATTTCCAAGATAGTGGGTTTCCAACTTAGGGCAAGTACTTTTTGTAACTATAATTTAAAAATTGAAGATCTAGAACTTCACAGTGGGCAAAACAGTGCTAGATAAATGGACTTTTTGGCCCTACCTATAAGAATGAAAATAAAAATAAATAGCTGTGGCGGCATCTCTATAGAAATTATGTTTAATCATATCCTAACTAAGATATCATCCTTTCTGGAAAAATCTACCAAAGGCCCTATAAAGTAATAGCTGATTCCTTTAAATTCATCATATATAGGCGGGTAGGTGCCCTATTTGAAGGCATTGCTCTTCTGTTCAAGGTTGTCATCTTTCAATATTTCAGATCTTCAACCATATAAAGATTTTCTCAGTTCAACAAACACAGATGCATACACACAATTAAACTTTCGATCCTATTCATACTTAACATCTTTCAGCAATTGTAACCTTTGGGAGACTTCAGTTCGAAATAATTTAATCATTAAAGAAGTATAAATTCAAGTTACGAGATTTAAAATATATATAATAGCATGTATAAGGTCAAAGATAATCTTTAAAAATTTTACAATTAACTACACAACAACAATGTAAATTTAAACATTTGCACAAACTTTCAATTACGGACTAACTATCAAGATACATACGAAAAGATATCTATACAGAAAAATAATTTTTAAAAATTTTATAGTTAATTAGATAACGACAGTAGAAATTTATATACGCTTATACAAATTTCCAATGATAGGTTAACGACCAAATCTCGATTCATATACTACCATATAAAATGAGAAGTCTATAATAATGAGAGCTTAGTCTCTGATAATGTCATGGATGACTCTAATCCACAGAAAAAGGGAGCCTAATTTAATTAATTATAGTGTTATATACATTATTAAAAACTATGAACAGCTGATTTGATAGCGATGATCTTCATTGGTCATCTGTCGTCAGATCTCATCCATAAAAATAAAATAAAAATTCAGACATTCTAAAAGCTTTCTACGTGTTCGATTGCTGCAAAGAAATGGGATTGTTGATCGGATCTCCATTACATATTTCTTTGAATTTATATTTATATTGGCAATCTTTTCAAATTTTATTAAATTAATTTCGCGGAATTTGAGTTGGACTATGTATGGCACCTTCTTTTGTTTAATTATTTTTTAATTAATTGTACCTGTCGACATGATTTTATTTAATATATCATGATTACTTTTGTTATTAATTTAATGAACACTCTTAATCTTTTTTTTGGAACTAATCAACTAAGTAATTAATATACCTCCTTGATCCCAGCCTTGAGAAGCTATAAAAAATTTAATTAATGGACCATTGCCTGACCCTACAAAAAAGAAAAAGAAAAAAGTTTAAAATGATGGTTGTGTTCTTGCTTTTTTTTTTTTTTTAACTTGGAGACAAAATAAAATTAATGGGTCCCTAATTTAAAAAAAAAAAATGAAGAGACTTGCTCTAATCTTTAATTCTCTTTTATATCCGAAAAAGAAGAATTTTCTATTATTATAAGCTTAAAAATATACCACTTAAAGTGACAAGTTTTGGGGGAACTGTAACCTATATTGGACCACTTTCTGTTTTTGTGTTATGTGGACAAATAGAGATACCATCCCTCATTATTACGAGGAATTCTTACATAGATCGTGGACTCGTGGACCAAATGTATTGATGAGTTACACCGTACAACTTATATTGCACGCAGTACAAGTCATCAATGCAGTTGGTCCATAAACCATTAGTCCATGCTAGAATTTTCCCATTATTACTACTTATCAGATTGATACAATTCTTGTTGATCATCCGGTTGTTTTTCTTTAAAGAAGGTAGGCACAATGATGGTGATTTCTACGCGTGTTTAATTTGATCTTACAAGAAAGAAGAGAAGGAGAAATATAAGTATGATTTATCTCCAATACTTATGAAGTTAAACATATTTTTTATATTTTAGTAATGTCAAAAACATATAATCATATCTTTTATTTTTATGTGACGTTCATCTTAATGATAACTATCTAATTTAGTGAAATTTATTTTGTACAAAGCGTAACATTTTACTGTATAAAAATTAAAAATTCTTTAATTTTATAAATATTGGGCACGAGTTTTACTCAAAAAATATATCTATAAATCTTGTCAACTTTTTTGACAGGAATGGTAAAAATCCACATATATAGTAAGGGATAGACATTTGTTAAACTATACAACTCACTCTGCTGGTGAAATTTGACTGCTTCGATTGAAACGTACACGTTTGGTATTGGCATTTACATTGCCGCGATGGTGCGGGGAGAGGGGGTAGGGGAAATGTATTTCAATTAGTTAGCCAGCACCAGGAAGCAAGAATCTTGGATGCAAGTAGGGCTGGCTGCTGCAGGTTTTCTCAGATGTTAGAGACCAACGACGGAAAGTTCATGAGGAATCTTTAAAAAGTAGTTGGCTGATCATTGCCAATGACGAGAATAAGTTGCTCTCCTTCGAGATCTCCCATGCTGTGCATGTTACAAGCGCATGTTATCACATGTAACCATACATGGTTCTTCGATTCCAAGGATGATCTTTCCATGTTAAAAAGTCAAGTTAAAATGTGCATGTTCTCAGTAATCAAGGGAGGGGGGTCTGTATAACTCTCAAATGTACTTTCTCCCGTTGAATCTTCCAATGAAGCATCTGAAAATCGCTAAGAAAAAGCTTAGGAATTTGGAACTTAGGAGTGTTTTCTTGTAAATCATGTGCAATTCTCGACGTAGTAATGTCGATTGGAATGCATGCATGTTGCCAGAATAAGAGGACAGTGATAAAAAGGAAGCAGAAAGTTGGAGTACGAGCTTTGAATTTCCCTTTCTTTACATTACTTTAATACCACCATCTGCTTTCTTGGTGTATTTTTAATGGTGAAGAAGAGAATTGAAACATCAATCACAAACCGACTTTACCTGAAAAAACTACCAACTGCAGGCAAGAACTGATGTAAGAATAAATTAGTAACGGTAGGATTTGAAGGGCATATTTAATGTGAAAAGGGCATTTAGGGAGGCTACAAGCTTCGAGAAAAGAAAACAATGGGCGCCCATTGCTTGTTTGGTATGTTCATGCATTGTCGAGAAAGGGAAGTGTCAATGACTTGGAGAGATGATGAAATATTGCTTCATGCAATTAAGCATTAGCTTTGATGACAGGCCAATTTCGTTTGTGCACAAACCAAGGCTATGACAACTTGAATTCAATTCAACCTTTATCTATGTCGAGATAGATTGCAGATAGTGCCTCCCTTTATGGCCCCATTTGTAAGGGAATTATCAGGGAAGTCACATGGAGACCTAATCAACACTCAACAGGTGCAAATGTTAGACAGTTGAATATTCTCACACAAGAAAATATGGTCCGTTAAACTTATCCCTAACGATCGAGTATTTAATTTATTATTTTTAAAAAAAAATCAAGAAAGCAAGATTATTTCAAGAAGCAGTAGAAGCAGAATTGAACTAAAACAATGTGCCACCACTCTCCCCTACCCTTCATCACTACCCCCACCCCCTCAAGAAAAATCTTCAAGGCAACTTCGGTTGAGACAACAACAGGAAAACCCAAAAAGAAGTAGTTCGGTTTTCTTGGCTATACAAGAGAATGAAAAGGTTGAAATCCTCTGAATTCATTGCATATTCTCTCTGTTTACTAAGGTTTTTGCATCTGCAATATCAACAGGAGAAAGCAATTAATTACATTAATTCTTATAAGTATATATAACTTCGCATAAAAAATGTCAAAGAGGAGAAATTTTCAAAGAGAAAATGAGTGAAAAGCTTTTGAATAGAGCTATAAGATGAGGGTTTGGTTGTGGTTATAGTGTCCCCATTCGTACGCTGAGTTGTTTCCCTCTTCTCTGATCATCTTCAAATCGTCCACGCAAATAAGTAAATGATTTGCAGCTTCCACTTTCAATACTGGTAAACAACGGATATAGATAGCTAGCTAGTGATCATCAGCACAAACACCATTTCAGGTATTTACTTGATTTTTTTACTCCTCAAGATGAAGTTTGGTGGTGACAGCATATCAAACTATGCATGGTCAAAATTTTTAGCAAACAAAACCCCTCCTCTCTGGAAACAAAATATATTTTATTATACGAATATAATATTATGATATACTATATATATATATTTAAACTTTTTCTACATAATAAACTATAAAATAATACTGTTTTTTATAATGATTCTAAATTATCAATTATGAAATGATTTTTTTTTTGTCCATGTAGTTTCATTTATAGGGGAAAAAAAGCGTAATTATCAAAGATTAAAAGGGATGACCTATCAAGAATGGAGAAGAAGAAGATGGGAATGTAGTGAGCAGACAAATGTTGGATTCCATTTTTATTCACATTCCTATTGACATAGATGCATGCCACCTGTAAATTCAGATTCCTTTGGACAAAAATTGTGACTGGTCATAATGGGGAAATGTAGCATGATTGCTATGATATAGAAAATCCCACTGAGAGCCAAACCCTAGCTATAATTTCATGCATGAAATGAAATGGAATGGGATAGAAGACACCCGAAAGAAGGAAAAGAAAAAGATGAAAACGTTCTCAAGTGTTGGCCATGTCATAGAAAGTTCGCAACAGCACCATTCATTACCTACGTGGACAACAACCCAATTGACAAAAAAAAATAGCCACTTGGAGCTCCATTTAAGTTGCCACCCATGCGATTTGTGGAAAGTGAAAACATATTGGAGACATTCATGTCCGGGGTCCCAAAAATAGTTACACTACATTTTGATCAATAATGTTGTTGCTACTTCTTCCATGTTTGGAGCATCCTATCCTAGCTTAGTATTGAACAAAAATGGCAAATAATGTAATAATTCTTAACTTATTGTGTATCTAGTTGAAAAAACATTATTGTAATTAAATATTTTTAAAGTTAAAAGTTCTGTTGCAAGTGATAGATGATCAAAGTCGTCTTTTCCCTCTGTAGTACGTAGTTGAGATTTTTTTTAAATATTAAAAGTTATCTTTATTAAAGTAAGATTACATTTAAATTGATAGTTGTCTGACACATATTTATACTTTCTTACCTTTGAAAGGAGGAAAGGGGCGATGTTTATAGCAATCACTGAGTTAACATGTTCAAATCAAGAATTTATTTCATTGCGACACGGAATTAGAGTTTCTAAATCAAAATTTCCATCTAAAGTAAAGCCAAACTTTTTGTGTGCCCTGTTGAAGAGGGAGAACGATAAAGATGAGCACACAACGATACACCTATGGAGGAAAATGACGGAGGTCAATTCCTGCTAACAGATATCTTGAATGAAAAGAAAGAAAGAAAAAAACTATGCATGAAAAAGATGAAAAAAAAAATAATGAGAAAAAGGCAAAATAGAGATGACTCACTCCAATTGGATTGGAGTCTCTATAATTGGGGTGGTGAGAAGAAGAGGGGAACCAATGGTTTTTCGGGCTGACCCTCTACATGGGCCTAAGGGACAGGGGGATCCTTTGTCGGTTATCTGTCTGGGGCCCCACCCACCATATGCTTTGACCCACGACTTTCTCGGGTGGAGCTGACTTTCGATAAGGCTTGTATGCTGACTAGCAGTCTTTCCCACTTAATTTTTTTTCAACTGCAGTATTATAGCTTAGTAACTGCCATTATTTGTGCTTTGAAAGGGATAGAAATGGCATCAAAAAGTACTAGCAGGCAAGAGAAATGGTGGGGGTTTAACTTTATCTCTGAGCCCAAATTATTTATTTATTTATACATTTATATTATAATCGCCTATTATATTCTTTTGATTTTGATATAAGTCGGTATTTTTATTTGATCGATATGTCAGGATACCTATAAAATTTTCAAGAACGTCAGCACCTGTCTGGATCAAGATGCGGGAAGTGGAAGGAAAAATCAAGAACCAAACCCACCATTCAAATGTGATGTAAAAGAAATCAAATTTGTTTTAGAACAGCAAAATGAAGTGTGACTTTTTATGAGGAAAGTGGAAAAGACACAATAATTTGAGAGTTTGCAAATTTAGCTCATTTCCACTTTGTAATTGATTTGCTAAAATTATGGACCGTTTTTGTTAACTCTTCTTAAAGGGAATATGGTAAACTTTAATAATTAGATAGGGAGAAAGAAATAAAAGAATATATTCTCAAATAGATGCCATTCTAATCAATCAAGGAAACAAAAATATAAAAAGGATAGAGATATATAGATATATACAAAAGGGGTTGGACACTTGGTAGCAGCTGCTTGCAGCATTTGTGCTGCAGTGCTTTATTTTTGTTGGTTGTCATAGTCTTCATGTGAAAGGAGACTACAAATTCTCTGCCTTTTTTTTCTATGCTAGAAATAAGCCATCTTACATCTACATACATTGCTCCATGCTTCGTTGGTACTTTTACACTGGTGATTTGATTAGAGAGATTTCACAATTAGATGATGATAAAGAACATGCCACATTAAAAGTAGTATTTACTGAGCTTATTTGTCTATTTCTTCTTTGATTGTCCTTATAATAATAACGTTCTACATAAAAACTTTTTACAATATACATTATTACGATTAACTAGTCTTTCTAAATATTTGAAATTTTCCTCTATGATGATGTAACTCATAATTGAGAAAATTATGGCATTATGTGATCATGATTCACACATTCATTAACATTAATTTGACACTAATCTTATGTAAAACAAAAATTAAGATTGAGGCATGCATTCATAATCACAAAAATCAAACAAATTAGATAATTGTGTTAGCTATTAAGCCCACAACCAAATCTTCATTTTTTTTCTTTTACTTAAAAAAAAAAAAAAAAGATCTGGTTCATAATTGGGATTCATATTCTAGTATTGTGATGTCACTTTGTTATTAAAAATGACTTTATATTTAATTATACCAATGGTTCATTGGACTTGACAAAGGAAAAAAGACCAAGATTATGCACCTAACGTCAAAAGTCTTGAAGCAAACCACATGCTTACCTAACTTTCTTTCCTCATCGTCCCTTTTCGTTATTAGTCAAATATATACGATCGCGTTGTCTTTATAATTTTAATCATATTTTTAAAAATATTTAAAAATTTTATACAAAATCACTTCATTTTATTTTCTAAATATATAAATAAATAATTTTTATAAGATAATCCCGCAGCCAAAATGACTCAGATTCAGCATTGTTATTGTTTATCAGACCACAAATGACCTCATGTTTTAGGTTTAGTGTATATGCATGCTTACATTCTTTGATGGTGATTGGAAATTCTTAACCAAGTATACATTAATGTTGTTTTAATTGATTGTGTCATTTTAAGTTAACGTGTGATTAGCACTAAACTCAAAGGAACTAATACCTGAACTTAGCTCCAATTAGTGCCACTAATCATCGTCCACGCATGCCACTAATTATATAGTACTTAATTCGATTAATTCAATAAATCCACAGAATTAGATCCTAGGTTTCATTTTTTTAAGACAATAAATGGTAGCTAATGAGCCATTGGCTATGCCATTAATCTTGTTAGTTGAACTAATTTAGAAAAAGGGTTGATGATGGTTTAGATGTTGATAATGTTTACAAATGTCTATTGATAGGTTCTTTTTGGTTAAAGTATTTAAAGAAAACTTATATTAATTGTACAATATTGTTATTTGTTACATTTCATTTTCATCAAAGTGTTGATTAGTTTTTGCATAGTTGATAACATAGATATATAATATAGTGACTTGTAGGCCAATTGTATGGTCTGAATTTGTAGTAGGTTGGATTGATAAATGTTTGGATTGAGTGAAGAGAGAAACAAGGCGTTCCACCTTTTTCCTAGCAGCCTCAAGCTTTACCTCTTTGGCTATGAAACTATGAAGAAGTATAATTAGGTTGAAACATTCTTAATCATGTGAATTAGCACAAATTTTGAGAGATTTGGTTGGAAATTTTGGTGGGTTTTAATTTTGAATTTTCATGCACAAAATATATTTATCCTGAGTCTAGAAAAAATAGAAACTTTGTAAGTAACAAGAAGGTACAACTCTAATTATTTTATCTGCTTGAAATTGAATAATTACATTTTTATTTTTTATAAAAAATACAAGTTTTTCTAATTTAAAAACTTATCATTAATTAAATTCTTTAATTAATAAGGGTAAGATATTAACACCTCTTCGTAATCAATTACTCTTCTAGATTTCTGTATCAATTTTTTTTAAAAAAGATCAAATTCACACATACACATTATCACATCTTCAAATACAACAAGTGTCTGATTCCATATTAGATCAACAAAAACGAATCATATATAATAGATCTATATAACTTGTTAATTTGAAAAGGGTTAACAGATCAAGATATTGCCATGGATTATTTTCATATACAATATACGTTTGCATATTTAATTCAAAATTTTGATTTGAAAATGATAACTCTATTAATTAAATTATTATTTTATGACTCATTTTTACTATATTATACAATTCTTGTCTGAAAACGAAAATGAGTACAATTTTTTTCCTTTACTTTATGTGCAATAAAAAATGAACGAATCAATAAGAAACAGTAAAATATCTTGAAAAGTACTAAAGCAAAACAAGAACATGAGAATAAAACTTGCAAGAAAAAGACGTCATTGAAATCCTCATCCAATTGAAAGACAACAACAATCCATCTACCCCTAAAGCATGCTTGTAAATGAGGAAGACATCTAGAAATCGACCCAATAATCATGCAAATCGAATTATCAATTCTTTACTTTTTTTTTCCAAAAAGAAAAAAAGCCAATATGTCAAATCATAAGCTAACGGTTCAACGGCTCAAAACGGCCTAACTTACAGTCAGCCCCTCAGTTATTGCCACGTAGAAATCGGCATCCTCTTGGAATCCTCCTTTGCAAAAACAGTCCTTGATTAAAACGTGTTGAAATTGACCAATCCCGATATTTAACCGACACGTGTCCTTGCGCCCGCGTTTTTTTAAACCGACACCCGCCAAAGACAACGGTCAATCTGTGTCTCTTTTTCTTTTTCTTTTTTTTTTTTAATATCTTTTTTCCTGATAGATTTGATGATTTTTATTCGGAGCCGACCGCACTAATTATGAATGAAACTTCGTTGCTTTAAGGATAAAGAATACTAATAATTATTTGAAAAAGAAATCTTATAAATTCTTACAAGTCTTTTCCTATACACCCTTTTTGAACTGAAAAAAGAACGTTGAAGTTTCCAAGAAACTACTTTCTTTTATATTAGAGGGACAAGTGTTATCAATATTTGACTGATTTTAAGGTTTGTTTTGAATGAATCATATGATATTTCCTTTTCCATTTTCATTGTGATGTTGATTTTTTAAAAAGTTTTTGGCAGTATTTCTCACTGCATTTGCAATGAGAAAAAGAATGAAAACATAGTAGAATAGGGAGCAAGTTAGACGGTAAGGAAATGAGAGACTAATGGTGTAAGCATGGAGAAAATAAATTGAAATGAGTTTGTAAAAATATTAAGTGAGGTCAAGTGCGGTTTAAGATGATGTTAAAGAAAGAAAATATGACGTATTGTGAGTATATAACAGTTATAGAGAAATAAAAATATAAATTATTAAATTAAAATAATTTTGGATTGAAATAGAAATAAGTATCCAAATACACTTGAAAGTGTGGAAGACTCTGAATGCTTTGTTTATTTATTATCAACAATATATATAGGTAGTATAAGGAATATTACAGAAAACATGCTATACAAATAAGGTAAGTAAATATATATAAAATATATAGTGAATAACAAAATATATGCTAACATCCCCAACCAACTGTGATATGTGAACGATGAAAGTTTAAAATGGCAAAAATAATGACAACGGAGGCACGTTAGGAAAACGAAAATTTTACTTCGGTCTTATTCATTATGTCAGATAAATTATTTATTCTTGGGTTTGAACACCCATAAATAATAAATATCAATTATTTATTTTCTGACCTTTATTAAACAGCTCAATAAATAATAACAAGCCCAAATAGACCCAAAAAAAAAAACAAACTTTTATCTAATTCTAGATTAATTTTCTAATTATTCAATTTGGGCCTTGGTCCCTGAATAATTAATTAACTATTTAAACTAGATAAAATAAATACTCTCTCTCGAACTTTTTATTTTATTCCAATCTAATAATAAATTAGACTAATAAAATAAAAACCCATAAATATCAAGACCAATTCCTTAACCCAAATCCTTCATGACTTAAGGGCTATTCCGGGGACCAAAAAACACATCGTCTTGGCTACAAAAATGACCAAAATATCCATGTTATGAAAATAGCTATATTTTGCATTTTAAATATTTCTTAATAGCACCATAAGGAAATATTGACCCCAAGGACAATGCTGCGTTAGCAAAGTCTTCGACCTACAGGTATAATGGCTAAAATACCCCTCTACGCATCACCGTGCAATTAAAAATGAATAGTGTACTAACACCTCTCTAATAGACATCTACCATCCTTAAACTTCTAGTCCAATGATCCACGACTTCTGGAATGTTTTCACTTTTCAATAGAGCTGCCCAAAAGTAAACATCCAAGTCATGTTCCCTAGAGCCCTGGATAATTAGATCATTTGAACAGTCACAAGAGGCGATATAGCGTAGAAGCTATCTTGTATAAGTCTGTCTTAACTAACTAGTCACATATACCCAACATACAAGTATATTGGTTCTACGAAAGAACCTCAACTACAGTATATCAAAGTATATGCTTCTAGTTTCGTCAGACCATCAACTCATACTCAAGCGGTAGAGTATTAGTCCACGCTGTAGCAGTAATAGTCTAGGTTTCTTTTAAATAGTACTTTAAGAAACCACTATTACATGTCATGTTCTATATATTCGAAATACACCCATGCTATGAAGTGAGTGGACTACTCACTGGCTAAAGGTAAGCCATTCTCCATTTGAAATCCATAGCACAATAACCTATACATTATGAGATTCTCATTTTCATCAATCGGTTAAGAACAAACATTTATGTGTTAAACAACCCGTGATCCATACCTTACTGTGAAAGACTACCATTCACATGGATCACTTACTTATACACAATGGGTCTTTTCCAAAAGATTGTACACAAATAAAATGCAAATTCACAAACAAATTTTTGAGAATAAATTCATTTATTAATAAATTCGATAATTATATCAGATAATCTAGTTTAGAGGGCATATGTTCCAACAATCTCTCACTTGCACTCTAAGACTAAGAAAGTCCGTAGGTGCCCACTCCTATGGCATCTAAGTGTCTCTTGAAAACTTTCTCAGCCAAAAGCTTGGTGAAGGGATCTGCTAGGTTGTTTTCCGAGACTATCTGTTCCACCATGATTTCCCGTCTCTGAATGAAATCTCGGATTAGGTGGTACTTCCTCTGGAGGTGCTTCCCCTTCTTGTGGTTCCTGGGTTCTTTAGATTGCAAGACTACTCCAAAGTTGTCGCAATACACTACAATCGGTCTGTCTATGTGTGGCACAACTCCAAGTTCTGAAAGGAACTTCCGAAGCCAGACTACTTCCTTGGACGCTTCCAAAACTGCCACATACTCAGCTTCCATGGTTGAGTCAGCAATACAAGTTGCTTAATACTCTTCCATGAAACAGCTCCTCCAGACAAGGTGAAGACATATCCACTAGTGGATTTTCTCTCATCCTTATCCGCCTGGAAATCTGAGTCTGTGTATCCAGTAGGAACCAAGTCGTCAGCCTTGTAAACCAGCATATAATCTTTCGTACCATTGAGGTGCTTAAGAATATTCTTTACAGCTTGCCAATGAACTTCCCCTGGGTTTGACTGATATCTGTTAACTAAGCCTACAGCAAAGCAGATATCTGGCCTAGTGCACAACATGGTGTACATAAGACTTCCCACAGTCGAAACGTAGGGAATCCTACTCATCCTATCTTTTTCCTCTTGGGACTTAGGACAGTCCTTAGAACAAAAAGACAACCCATGTCTACAAGGGATTATAGCTCTCTTGCATGAGTTCATACTAAACTTGGCCAGCAACTTATCAATGTATGTCGCTTGGGATAATCCTAACATTCTCTACTTCCTATTTCTAAGAAACTTAATCCCAATAATATAACTGGCTTCTCCCAAATCCTTCATACTAAATTGACTAGACAGCCAAACCTTAGTAGATGACAATTTCCCTACATCATTCCCAATGAGTAGAATGTCATCCACATATAAGACAAGAAAAACCACATTTGTGCCTTCCAATTTCCCGTATACGCTTGATTTATCCTCATTTTGAATGAAACCGTAAAACTTTACAATCTCGTCAAAACGAATGTTCCATGTTCTAGATGCTTGCTTAAATCTATAAATGGACTTCTTAAGCTTGCAAACTATATGTTCCTGACCTTTAGCAATAAAACCTTCTGGTTGGGACATATAGATGTCTTTATTAAGATGGCCATGTAGAAATGCCGTCTTGACATTTATTTGCCATATCTCATAGTCGTAATGACATGCAATGGCAAGGAGGATACGGATTGACTTAAGCATGACTACTGGGGAAAAGGTTTCATCATAATCGATTCCCTCTTTTTGAGTATACTCTTTCGCCACAAGCCTAACTTTGAAGGTTTCCACCTTCCCATCCGCTCCTCTCTTCCTCTTGTACAACCACTTACACCCAATGGGTTTTATCCTTTCAAATGAAGCTACAAGATCCCAAACCTGATTGAAGTACATAGACTCAATCTCGACTTTCATTGCTTCATGCCATAGATCCGCATCGGATCAGCAATAGCTTCTTCGTATCTAGTATGATCTTATTCTTGATGGTCAGAGACCAGCTCGAAAGCCTCTCCTATCCATCTTTCTAGAACTCTAGATATCCTCCCACTACGACGAAGCTCCGTTTGTACAAGTTCTTGAGGTTGTGCCTCTTCTTATTCCATAATCGAGTCTGAAGAAGTTGATTCCAAAAATAACTTCTCCTCATGTTCCATCCTTGTTGAACCTTTAGTGGAAGTACTTTAATCATCCTCTAAGTATCTAGCATTGGTACTTATCAGTACTTTCTGCTCCTTGGGATGATAAAAGAAACCTCATTTTGTCTCTTTTGGATACCCCACAAAGTAGCATAATTCTAATCTTAGTTCTAGTTTGTCTCCCTTAATCAGTACATAAGTTGGACAGCCACATATCCTGAGATGGTTTAGACTTGGCTTTCGCCCAATCCACATCTTATAGGGTGTCCTAGGTACTGACTTAGAAGGTACTAAATTCAGAATATATGCTGCTATTTCCAAGGCATATCCCCAAAAAGAGACTGGAAGAGTAGTATGAGACATCATGCTTCGGACCATTTCCATTAATGTCCTGTTCCTTCTCTCAACTACTCCATTCTATTAGGGTGTACCCGGTGCAGAGAGTTGGGATACTATTTCGTAATGTACCATATAATCCTTAAACTCACCGAGGAGGTATTCTCCACCACGATCTGATCATAAGGTTTTGATCAGTTTACATGTTCGACGCTCCACTTCAGCCTTAAATCTTTGAACTTATCAAAAGAGTCAGACTTGCGCCTCATCAGGTAGACATAACCAAACATTGTACAATCATTTGTAAAAGTGATGAAGTATTCAAAGCCTCTTCTAGCTTGAGTAGACAAAGGACCACACACAGCAGTATGAACAAGACCCAATATTTCCTTAACTCTATCAGCCTTTTGGATAAACGACCTTTTGGTCATTTTTTCCATAAGGCAGGATTCACATTGAGGCCAATTTTTCAATCTTAATGAGCCCAAAGGCCCATCATGGATTAATCTCTGAATCCTGGTTGAGTTAATATGACCTAACCTTAGATACCAAAGATATGAGTCATTGACATTGGTCTTTTTCTTTTTACTTAAAGGTTCAGATTGAGCGTTATTTATTTGATTGTTTGTAGGATTTAAAAAGAATAAATTTCCATACATGTGCCCTGTACATAAGACTTCTCCATTTCTACTGATAATAATACCAGAATGGAAAAAAACAGAATATCCATGATTTATTAGTTTTGCAACTGAAATCAAATTCTGTCTAAAACCGGGAACATATAAAATATCCTTTAATACAAATACTTTATTACAATAAAAAATAAGATCCAGATCTCCCATTGCAAGGGCACATACTCGTACTCTATTTCCTACTCGTAGTCCATACTCGCCCTTCTGGACTATTCTTATCTTGTTAAATCCTTACAAGGAGTTACAGATATGATCAGTGGCCCCAGAATCAACAATCCAAATAGAAGTTGATCCAACCATTGAAATAGACTCTAGATAGAGAACAATACTTGTAGGGGTTTTCTTGACTTGAAGTTCTGGACACTCATTTTTCCAGTGTCCCTTCTGCCCGCATTTGAAGCATTTACCTTTAGGCTTGTTGGGCTGGTTCTTGGGTTGGGCCTATGCATTTCCTTTCTTCTTTTTGAACTTCCTGGGCTTGGGCCCAGTTCTAAAAGAAAAAGTCATCGCAATCATAGCCTTAGATTGTGACTTTATGACATTCTCCGCCACTTGGAGCTCTTTCATTAACTCAGTTAAAATCATGTTTAATTTGTTCATGTTGTAGTTTAACTTGAACTGAGTAAAAGAGCCCGGCAGAGGTTCGAGAACCATGTCCACTTGGCTCTCGGGGTCAATAACAACCCTTAAGACTTCTGCTTCCTTGAAAGCAGCAATCATTTTGAGCATATACTCCCTGACTGATGCTCCCTCAGCCATCTTAGTATTTATGATAGTTCTAAGAGCTTCCTGCCTTGCGGGCCGGCTGTTATCAATGAATATTGTGGCTAATGATTGGCTAATATCGTATGCAGTGGCCATGTGTTCATGTTTTGACTGAAGCACATTTGACATGGAGGCCAACATAGCATCGAGCCATTTCGTTGGCATTCTTCCATACTTTTTCAGCCTCACGCTCCTCCACGGTGGAATCCTCCCCAATAACAGGACAGGTTTCAAAGAGGACATACTTATACTTCTCGGTAGTGAGTATTATGTCTAAGTTTCTTTTCCAGTTTACATAGTTTGGTCCCGTTAACTTATTCTCGCGGAGAATAACGACCAAAGGACTAAAAGAACCTCCACCAACCATTTCTGAAATATCGAAAATAAAATAAAATTCAATTTGTGAAAAACAAAATAATTGTGACTTTATCCCCATATTAAATCCGATAATAGTTAACCCTATCACTATTATCTTTAATATGATTAATTTGGCTCTTATAAAAACTGACATAGCTTCTTGGGAAGATTAACAATTTTCTAAGCTAAGTATATCAACCACCACAAATTAATTTCCCTTCTAGGTAATGATCCAGAAGATAACTCCATTGTGGGATAACCGTTTCTTCTTATTTCCTATGGACATACCCCGCACTACAACCTCCAACGTGGGTTGGCCGATCATTGCACGTGTCCCGGGTTATTAATTATATCCATCCATTAGTTCCAAATCCTTGTGGTATCCCCATCCTATACGGGTTCACTCACAGGGTGACGCGAGGGGACCTACGATCTCTAATGAGGATCGTGATGGAAGCTGTGGGGCCGTTGGAACCCCTCTCTCACTTAGTATTTTAAAATAAGGATTTTTCTTGGAAAAAATATTTGAAAATTTCAATTAAGTTTTCTTTTAACTCAAAATAAAATATCTAAACCCATAAAAATTTCTATGTCAAGGTTTATACCCTTTGAGAAAATGTTTATGGATTAATTTAATTTAAGTTAATAAACTTAATAATTTCAAAAGAAATTTTCAATAAACTTTTCGAGAGATTTTGATCTCAAGTTTTTGACAAAAACAATTTCTCTTGTTAAAATTCAATCAAAATAATTTTCTATTTTAATTCGCAAAAATATCTAAATTCAATATATTTTCTATATCAATGATAAAATCCTTTGAGAAAATATCTAAGAATTAATTTTTGTCCGAATTAAAATTAACCATTTGATTTTGAAAAAAAATATTTTTCTTTGTCAAAAATTCCCAAAGACTTTGGTCTTTGAGAAAACGCACGCATAGGGTACAAAAAGAAATAAGCATGCTAGAAAACTGTAAATATTTTAATGCTTTTCTATTCTCTTAACCTAAGTGTCTAAATAATAGAATTAAACACATTAATTAACTAATAGTCTTGTTTAATCCTAAAATTTTCTTTACTATTATTTTTCATGCAAAATATTTCAAGAATATTAACTATTGCAATAAAAATAACTTTGTCTGGCATGGGACCGAAAACTATTTTTTTTTTTTAAATTCGGTCAGGTCCATGCACCCGCCACATTAGATCACGGCCCATGGGTGAACCCATAGGCCAGATCTAGGCGGGTGCCCCGTGACCCGCTCGCAACCCACCCAGCTGCTGTCAAAATTGTTGACCGCAACTTGCAAAATGAAATTTCGCAAATTGGTGAACAGTGCTTCCTCGCATGGCTTCAGCGAGGAAGCCTTCCTCGCGGCTGCCGAGCCGTGCATGGCTTGGAGCCGCGAGCCATAGCTCCTCTCTGCAACAGTAGTCGGCTCGGCTCGCGGCTCAGCTTATCTTCTCCAAAATGCTTTTCTGCGTCCAGAATTCGATTTTTCTTCCATTTTCGCTCAAAAATCATCCAAACAACCTTCTATACCCTTAAAAAAATATTAGGCTTACCCGATATCTATGAAAGCAATTAAAGTACATTATTCATATGCTTCCACTCACGAAATTTACAGTAAAACTACTCATACCAGTAAACACGAAGGATCACAAATTTTAACCAAAACAAATATTTTCTTGTTTTAGTTAAGCCTAACATGCTACATTTGCCAAACCATAGCTCTGATACCGATTGAAGGTTTAAAATGGCAAAAATAATGACAACGGAGGCATGTTAGGAAAACAAAAATTTTACCTCGGTCTTATTCATTGGACCAGATAAATTATTTATTCTTGAGCTTGAACACCCATAAATAATAAATATCAATTATTTATTTTTTGACCTTTATTAAACAGCCCAATAAATAATAACAAACCCAAATAGACAAAAAAAAAAACTTTTATTTAGTTCTAGATTAATTTTTTAATTATTCAATTTGGTTCCTGGTCCCTGAATAATTAATTAACTATTTAAATTAGATAAAATAAATACTCTATCTCGGACTTTTTATTTTATTGCAGTCTAATAATAAATTAGACTAATAAAATAAAAATCCATAAATATCAAGACCAATTCTTTAATCCAAATCCTTCATGACTTAAGGGCCATTTCAGGAACCAAAAGACACATCGCCTTGGCTACAAAAATGATCAAAATCCCATGCTATGAAAATAGCTATATTTTGCATTTTAAATATTTCCTAATATCACCATAAGGAAATATTGACCTCAAGGACAATGTTGCATTAGCAAAGTCTTCGACCTATATGTGTAATGGCTAAAATACCCCTCTACGCATCACCGTGCAATTAGAAATGAATAGTGTACTAACACCTCTCTAATAGACATTTATCATCCTTAGACTTCTAGTCCAATAATCCACGACTTCTGGAATGTTTTCACTTTTCAAGGAAGCTACCCAAAAGTAAACATCCAAGTCATGTTCTCCAGGGCCCTGGATAATTAGATCATTTGAACAGTCACAAGGGGCGATATAGCGTATAAGCTATCTTGTACATGTCTGTCTTAACTAACTAGTCACATATACCCAACATATAAGTATATTAATTTTACGAAAGAACCTTAACTACAGTATATCAAAGTATATGCTTCTAGTTTCGTCAGACCACCAACTCATACTCAAACGGTAGAGTATTCGCCCATGCTATAGCAGTAACAGTCTAGGTTTCTTTTAAATAGTACTTTTAGAAACCACTATTACAGGTCATGTTCTATGTATTCGAAATACACTCATGCTATGAAGTGAGTGGACTACTCACTGGCTAAAGGTAAGCCATTCTCCATTTGGAATTCATAACACAATAACCTATATATGATGAGATTCTCATTCTCATCAATCAGTTAAAAACAAACATTTATGTGTTAAGCAACCCGTGATCCATACCTTATTGTGAAATACCACCATCACATGGATCACTTACTTATACACAATGGGTCTTTTTCAAAAAAATTGTACACAAATAAAATGCAAATTCACAAACAAATTTTTTAGAATAAATTCTTTTATTAATAAATTCGATAATTACATCAGATAATCTAGTCTAGAGGGCATATGTTCCAACAAACGGAAGATACGCAAATGATCAGATTGGCATGAAAATCTTAAAACAAGGCAGTGGGAGACTTTTAGTCATAATGTTTGCAAACTGAAGTGAGGAAGGAATATGAAGCACTCGAATAGCCCCAACAACCACTTTGTCACATACAAAGTGAATATCAATTTCAACATGTTTAGTGCACATATTCTAGACAGGATTGAAGCTAAGAAAAATAGCACTAACATTATCACAGAAAACCAAAGAAGGTGTAGCAAGACGATAGCCAAGCTCAAAAAGTAAGGAGTGAAGCCAGGAAAGCTTAGAAACAGTATTAGTCACCGCACAATATTTAGCCTCGGCACTAGAGCAAGAAACTATGTGTTGTCATTTAAAGGACCAAGAAATAAGATTATTTGCCAAAGAAAATACAGTATCCAGAAGTAGGCCGACGAGTATCAGGACAACTGGCCTAATCAATATCAGAATAGGCAACTAATTTATCTAATAGACTATGGGAAAAAGAAAGACCATAATCCAAAGTACCCTAAATGTAATGAAGGATACGTTTAACAACTTTTCATATGGAACATGTGAGGAGTATGCATAAACAAACAAACTTGTTAGACAACAAAAGTAATATCTGGTTGGGTAAAAGTGAGATACTAAAGAGCACCCACAATACTCCGATACTCAACAGGATCAAATAACAGCGCACTATCAAAAAGAGACAATTTGCATTTAGAATCAACATAAATGAAAATATAATTAGCATTTGCCATATTACAATGATCCAAAAGATCCTTAGCATACTTAGTTTGTGATAAGAAAAGCTGGAAGAGAACTGAACAACCAAGATGTCTAGAAAATAGTATAGAATGCCCATGTCTGAGAGAGCAAATTCCTGATGTAGAGAGGCAATAATAGTAGACAACAGGAAGGGTGATAAAGCGGTAAGAAGAATATCATCCACATAACTTAAAAGGATAACCATGCCAGAACCATAGAGATAGATAAACATAGAAGATTAATGTGACTGTTGAAGAAGCCTCTAGAACAAATATAGTCAGCAAAATAACGATACCATGCCTTCAAAGCATGTTTAAGTCTATAAAGAGTCTTATGCAATTGATGGACATAATCAGGATGAGTGGAATTGATAAAATCAGGAGGCTATGCAATAAACTGTTGAAATATATGCCATCTACACTAGTTTTCTGATGTAATTATCGAATTTATTAATAAAAGAATTTATTCTCAAAATTTGTTTGTGAATTTATATTTTATTTGTGCACGATTTATATTTGGAAAGGACCCATTGTGTTTAAGTAAGTGATCCATGTGAATGGTGGTCTTTCACAATAAGGTATAGATCACGGGTTACTTAACACATAAATGTTTGTTCTTAATCGATTGATGAGAATGAGAATCTCATCATGTTTAGGTTATTGTGTTATGAATTCCAAATGGGAAATGATTTACCTTTAGCCAGTGAGCAATCCACTCACTTCATAGCATGAGCGTATTTCGAATACGTAGAATATGACATGTAATAGTGGCTTCTAAAAGTAGTATTTAGAAGAAACCCAGACTATTATGTTACAGCGTGGACTAATACTCTATCGCTTAAGTATGAGTTGGTGGTCTGACGAAGCTGAAAGTATGTACTTTGATATACTGTAGTTGAAGTTCTTTCGTAAAGCCGATATACTTGTATGTTGGGTTTATATGACTAGTTAGTTAAGACAGACTTATACAAGATAGTTTTTGCGCTATATCGCCCCTTGTGACTGTTCAAATAATCTAAATATCCAGGGCCTTGGGGAACATGACTTGGATGTTTACTTTATGATAGCTCTCTTGGAAAGTGGAAATATTTCAGGAGTCGTGGATCATTAGAGCAGAAGTCTAAGGATGGTAGATGTCTATTAGAGAGGTGTTAGTGCACTTCTCATCTCTTAATGCACGGCGATGTGTAGAGAGGTATTTTAGTCATTACACCTATAGGTCAAAGATTTTATTTGAAGGCTTAAGAAGGGAAAACATAGAGCACGCAGCGAAAACGAAAGCAAAAAAAACTAAAAAAACTGATGAACAGGGGAACTGAACAAAGCTGGCACCGGCTTCGGCAGACCTAGCCAGCGCTGGTTGCATTCTGTACTGATTCTGAGATTAAAAAATTTTTACCTATTTTCCTCGTTCTGAGAATTGGTTGAACCGGAATGTATGCAATCGGGGTAGGTACGCTGGTGGAGACCTCCGGTGCGATTCAAGTCTCCTACTCCGTCTGTGCATGTTTATGTACGCCAAACTCTCGGTCTTCCAGTATATGGCCTGCCTAATTCCATTTGTTGAACAACTAACAGAACTAAGAAATATTTTCTAGAGAGAGAGGGGGGTGTATTTTTTCTCACAGAGAAGAGTCTGTCAAAACAACGATGATTTCCAATCCTTCTGTTTAACCTAAATAAAACCCTAGGCTAAACTGGATTGAGCCATTGGATTCTTAATTTAACTTTTTGGACTAAATTAATTATTCTAATTAGAACCAACTTAATGGCCCAATAAATAATTAATTTTTTCAGCCTAAATAAATTAGTCTAATTAACAAGCCTATATTAGTTTAGTCCTAGATTAATCCCTAATTATTCAAATTGGGCCAAACTCCTAAATAATTAATTAATCCACCAAACTAATTTAATTAATTATCTCTCTCCATAGACCTTTATTTTATTCTAACCTAATAATTAAATCAGGCCACTTAAATAAAATAAATTTCATTTAATTTAAGATCAATTCCTTAGCCCTTATTTAATTAGGACTCACAGTCTATACTGGGGACCAAAAGACACACCGCATTAGCTACTAAAATGACCAAAATACCCTTGCCATATAAATAGCTGTATTTTACATTTTAAATATTTTCTAATATCACCATAAGGAAATATTGACCCTAAGGACAATGTTGCGTTAACAAAGTCTCCGACCTACAGGTGTAATGACTGAAATACCCCTCTATACGTTGCCGTACATTTAGAGAGGGAGAAGTGTACTAACACCTCTCTAAATGACATCTACCATCCTTAGGCTTCTAATCCAATGATCCACGACTTCTTAGATTGTTTCCGTTTTTCAAGGGAGTTACCCTAAAGCAAACATCCAAGTCATATTTCCCAGGACCCTGGATATTTAGATCATTCAGACAACTACAATGGGCGAAATAGTATAGAAACTATCTTGTACAAATCTGTCTTAACTAACTAGTCACACATACCTAACATGCAAGTATATTGGCCCTACGATAGAACATCAACTATAGCATATCAAAGTACATACTTCTAACTTCGTCAGACCACCAACTCATACTCAAGTCGTAGAGTACTAGTCCAAACTGTAGCAGTAGTAGTCTAGGTTTCTACCATATAGTACTTTTAAGAAACCACTACTATAGGTCATGTTCTACATATTCGAAATACGCTTATGTCATGAAGTGAGTGGACTACTCATTGGCTAAAGGTAAGCCATTCCCTATTTGAAATTCATAACATAATAACCTGGACATGATGAGATTCCCATTCTCATCAATCGGTTAAGAACGAACGTTTATGTGTTAAGTAATCCGTGATCCATACCTTACTGTGAAAGACCTCCATTCACATAGACCACTTACTTAAATACAATGGGTCTTTTTCAAACGTAATTGTGCATAAATAAAATATAAATTTACAAATAATTTCTGAAAATAAATTTTTTTATTAAAATATTCAATATTTACATCAGAAACCTAATCTAAGAGGGCATATTTCCCAACATTGCTAACGCTACATTATCCTTGGAGTCAATATTTCTTTATAGTGATATTAAAAAATATTTAAAATGTAAAATATAACTATTTATATAGCAGGGGTATTTTGGTTATTTTAATAGCTAAGACGATGTGTTTTTTGGTCCCTGAAATAGCCCTTAAGTCTTAACAGATTTGGATTAAGGAATTGGTCTTGATAATTATGGATTTTATTTTATTTTATTTAAGTAGTCTAATTTATTATTGAACTATAATAAAATAAAAGGCTTGAGAAAGAGTATATATTTTATTTAGTTTAATTGGTTAATTAATTATTCAGGACCCAAGGCTCAGATTGAATAATTAGAAAATTAATCTAGGTACAAACTAGATAAAATGCCTGATATTTTATATTAGTCTATTTGAGTTTGTTAATTATTTATTATGCTGTTTAATGAAGCCTAAAAAATAAATAATTGAGACTTACTATTTATGGGTGTTTAAGCCTAAGAGTAAATAATTTTATTTGGCCCAATGAATAAGATTAAGGATAAAATAAAATTAAAAAATAATAATTAAATTAAATTAAAAAAAATAACACGGGATGGATCCGTATTGTTTAGCGTGAGAAGATAACAAAAAGTATAATGCTTTTTGTTTCATACTCTTGGTCTCTCTCTCTCTGTGAGTGCATGAAAAGAAATAAAAAGGAAATCAAGACCAATAAGAAAAAGTAGACTAAGCTTGTGAAGACAACACAGAGGCTAAGGAAAAAGAACCCAACATTCTGCAAGCCTTCACCAGTGAAAGAAAGGGAGTCATTTCGGAAACTCAAAAGCTTCACGTGAATGAGACAAAGTCGACATTTACAATGACGTAATCCAGTGACTTCAAGTATCCTAGTTCAGACATCTTCTTCAATACCAATAAGGTCATTTAAACACAGACGTAAACAGTTTCCATGATACTCTGTAAATTTTTTCGTTCTTTAAGCATGCTTTCGGTTTCATCATTTTTGCGATTTTCAACCTTCATAAACACAGGCTCAGGAAGAACACTATGAAGAAATGCATTCTTAACATCAAGCTAATGAATGTGCCAACTTTGAGAGAGAGTAAAAGTAAGCATCGTCCGTATAGTAATGGCTTTGACTATAAGACTATAAATAGCACCACAATCAATCACAAGACATTGACTGAAGCCCTGAGCAACAAGTTAGGCCTTATATCATTCAAAAGTGCCATCAGCTTTCTGTTTAGCTTTGAAATCCCAATGAGAGCTAATAACATTAACTCTAGAAAGCTAAGGAACAAGATTCCAAGTGTTATTACGGTCCACAACATCAAGCTCCTCTTGTATAGCATCATGCCAGGATCCTGTAAAGCTTCAGGAACATACTTCTGTTCTTGCGGGAGAGCATTAGAGAGAGTACTATCAGTGAAAGAATATTCTTAGGTTTCCCTGTGCCATCATGAGTACGAGTGACCATTGGATGAAAAGAACCAGCAACTGAAGGAACAAATGCAAAAATATTGAAAGTGTAGCTGCAGAAGGAACAAATGAAGCCACGGAGGCATCCGCAGGTGCATTGCTGTGGGCACAAATAGATTGTAATTTGAAAGGGTAGAGATAAATTTTTCGACAGAAACAAGAGATAAAATAGAAGACTGAGAGAGTGACAACCTAGAAGGGATAGATGCAGATGGGAAGCGGAAAGGAAAAGAATAAGAGATAATAAGAGACATAGAAAAAGAAGAAAAAAGAAAATGATCTTCAGCAAAGATGACATGCCTAGGGATAAGGACTTTGTAAGATGACAAAATCTATATATGAAGCTTGAAAAGTAAGATTGGAATAACAAGTATAACAAAAAACATGTAATGATCATAGGAAGGAGTACGGTGATACAAGACCTCAAAGAGAGATCCGTGATGAAGAAGAGAAGTGGGAAGAAGATTGAGAACATGAACAGCAGTATGAAGTACCTCAACCTAAAAAGAAGAAGGTATAGAAACTTGAAAAAGAAAACTCCAAATGATATTACCAAGACTTCGATTAAGTCTTTCTACTTTGTCATTTTGTTAGGAGGTCTAAGGATAAGAAAATTGAAATTAAATGCCACATGATCGAACTATTAGCATATTCTTTGCCACTATCACACCAAAAAACTTTAATAGATGCATTAAACTGAGTTTTAACAAAGCCTAGAATTGTAGAAAATGAGGAAACACAATAGAGTTTTGTTTAAGTGGATAAACCCAATAAAAATGAGAGAAATCATCAAGAAAAGTGAGAAAATAACGATAACCATACTACGAGAAAATAGGAGAAAACCAAATATCCGAAAACACAAGTTCAAAAGGAGACTGTGTTTGAGAACTAAAAATGTCAAAAGGTAAGCGAACATGCTTCCCAAGACACGTATGACATAAGTAATTATCTAACATAGTAGACTTATTAAAATGAATCAAAAACCGACGACGAATAATAACTAGAACTTTGGAATTAGCATGTCCTAAGAAATCATGCCAAATATAAAAATTATCTCAAGCAGCTAGATCAACAATAGGAGACAAAGATGAGGAATCGCATATAGGGTAGAGGGGCTGATTGCTAGTGGAGTTGAGAAGAGGCTATTTCATTTGAATGTCTTTTACACAGCCAGAAGGCTTAAATTCAATCAAACAATTATTATCAGAGACAAATTTGCAAATAGAGATTAAATTATTTTTCAAAGAAGAAGAAATAAGAATATCATTTAGGAAAAAATTACGAGATGGAGAAGAAAGCAAAGAAGACACAGAATATGTAATCGATAACATAGACCATCCCTAACACTTATCCGATCAAAACCAAAATAAGAAGGGATGGAACAAAGTATACTAGGATCATTATGTTGGGATGTATGCCCTCTTAGACTGGATTTCTGATGTAAAAAAAATCGAATGTTTTAATAAAAAAAATTATTTTCAAAAATTATTTGTGAATTTACATTTTTATTTGTGCACAATTACATTTGGAAAAGACCCATTGTATTTAGGTAAGTGGTTCATATGAATGGAAGTCTTTCACAATAAGGTATGAATCATGGGTTAATACATAAACTTTTATTCTTAATCGATTAATGAGAATGAGAATCTCATCATATTAGGTTATTATGTTATGAATTCTAAATGGGGAATGACTTACCTTTAACCAGTGAGTAGTCCACTCACTTCATGATATAAGCGTATTTCGAATACGTAGAACAAGACCTGTAGTAGTGGTTTCTAAAAGTACTATATGGTGAAAACCTAAACTACTACCATTACAACGTGGACTAGTACTCTACGATTTAAGTATGAGTTGGTGGTCTAACGAAGTTGGAAGCATATACTTTGATATACTATTGTTGAGGTTCTATCGTAGGGCCAATATATTTACATGTTGGGTATGTGTGACTAGTTAGTCAAGACAAACCTGTACAAGATAGTTTCTATACTATATCGCCCATTGTGGTTGTCTGAATGATCTAAATATCCAGGGCCCTGAGAAACATGACTTGGATGTTTGCTTTAGGGTAGCTCCATTGGAAAGCGGAAACAATCTAAGAAGTTGTGGATCATTAGACTAGAGGCTTAAGGATGGTAGATATTATTTAGAGAGGTGTTAGTACACTTCTTCCTCTCTAAATGTACGACGATGTATAAAGGGATATTTTAGTCATTACACCTGTAGATCGGAGACTTTGCTAACGCAGCACTCTCTTTGGGGTCAATATTTTCTTATGGTGATATCAAGAAATATTTAAAATGTAAAATACAACTATTTATATGACAAGGGTATTTTGGTCATTTTAGTAGCCAAGGCGGTATGTCTTTTGGTCCCCAATATAGACCGTGAGTCCTAATTAAATACGGGTTAAGGAATTGATCTTAAATTAAATGAAATTTATTTTATTTAAGTAGCCTGATTTAATTATTGTGTTAGAATAAAATAAAGGTCCATGGAGAGAGAATTAATAAAATTAGTTTAGTGAGTTAATTAATTATTTAGGGCTTTGGCTCAGTTTGAATAATTAAAAATTAACATATGACTAAACTAATATATGCTTATTAATTGGACTAATTTATTTGGGCTAAAAATTTAATTATTAATTAGGCCATTAGGTTGGTTCTAATTAGAATAATTAATTAAGCCCAAAAGGTTAAACTAAGAGTCTAATGGCCCAATCTAGTTTATCATAGGGTTTTATTTAGGTTAAATAGAAGGATTGGAAACAACGTTGTTGTTACAGAACACACACTCTGAGAGACGGCTTCTTCTCTATGAAAGGCCAGGCGTTTCTCTCTCTCTCTCTCCAAAAAAATTCCCTAGTATGTTAGTTGTTCACCAAACGGTAGTTGGCAAGCCATATACTGGAAGACCGAAAGTTCGGCGTTCACATACATACAAAAGCGGAGTAGGAGGCTTGCATGAATCGCACTAGAGACTTCTACAAGCACACCTACTCCGGTTGCACACATTCCGGTCCAGCCACCTTTGAGAACCAGAAGGGGAGGTAAAAATTTTAAAACCTCGGGTTTTGGACAGGGCGCAACCGGCACCGGCTAGGGCAGCCGGAGTCGGCACCGGCCCTATCCTGAAATCTCCTATTGTGTTTTTCCAGTTTTTTTTTATGTTCGCTTCCGCTGCGTGCCCTGTGTTTTTCCACTTTCCATGCCTTCACATTAGTCATGTGGGAAGTGGCACCAGAGTTCATATCCAACTATTATTACCAAAATCCTGAGAAGGAAAAACAGAAAAAGCCTTATAAGCAATGGTACAAACATCCTTGGAAATAGAAGGACACAATTAGGAGACATGACCAAAGTCACCACAAGTATAACACTGAACAGATGTTGAAAAACATAATGACCAATAGGAGATGTAAAAGCACGTAGAGTAGACCCAATGTGGAAGTAGGAGCAACTAGCAGTCGATGGTGAAAGGTTTGAAATCTGTGACCAAAACCATTATTGGCACCACGTCAACAGCCATGGGCTCTGCCCCCGCAGCCTTCATGATTATCGCGTTAAGGAGCAAATGGCTTATTTTGAGCAACAAAAGCTTGCTTCGAAGTAGAGTGACAAGTTTGTTATTTCTTAAGTTTTATTTCCTCCAATAGTAGCAAAATTTTACATTCATCAAAAGACAAAGGAGGCTGGCGAGTAGAAATAATAGAATCAATAGCATTGTAGTCAGAACCAAGACCCATGACAATTTGTAGAATATGGTCACGAGAAGAAATATCATCACCAATTGAAATGCGAGAATCATACAACTCTTTGAGTTTATTCAGAAATTCAGTCATGGATAGCTCACGTTTCTCCAGATTGTAAAACTCTTGATGAAGAAAAATAATATGAGACTCAACATGATCTCGAAACATTTTCTGAATTTTAACCCAAATATCATGAGCAGTAAGAGATTTATTAGGAATGATAACATTATGCATAATATCACAGGAGAGAGTAGATTGGATGCATAAAAGAATGCAGTTGATGCCAGAGAGCATGGTTAGGATCATCAGTGCGAGGGGGAAGAAAAGAGCCATCAACATAAGTATAAACTTGATGACCCTTCAACACTAGCAAAAATAATTCACACTACAACAAATAATTAGAATGATCTAGGGTTTCAAGAATGTGAGTACAAATATTTGAGGGAGAAAAAGTAGGGTGGGAACCACCGCCAGACATCAAAAGCAAAGAAGCATCACCAGCAGTAGCGGATGTCGAAGAAAAGCTTGAAATGATGAAGACAACTGAGAGAAAAGGGGGGGAAAAGGAATAGAAGAATTATTAGGAGATAGGCTCTGATACCATGAAAGTGTGAAAAGAGACTGAATGCATTATATATTCATTATCAACAATATATATAGGTGATACAAGGAATATTACAGAGAATATATTGTATAAATAAAATAAGTAAATATATACAAAATGTATAGTGAATAAAAAAAATATACGCTAACATACCCTTAAATCAAAATTGTTTGAAAATAATTAATAAACAAATAAAAGAACAAATAATCAATTTTTATATTTATACTTAGGGGAGTATAAACGTTAAGCATCTAAAGCATTTTTGCTGTTATAAAAAAAATTATTAAATTTGGTTTCTTTCTTCTTCCATTTCTATCCATTTTAATAAGAATAAAGTTGGACCTCTTTAACTTTGGTCAGTCGTTGATTCTCATTCATAGCATTAATTCAACTATCTAAATTTAACTCCTCTCATTTCTTTTCCTTCCAATTCAGTCAACCCAAACTTACACTTAAACTATATTTAGTTGGATTGTTTTGTAAAAGTAAATGGGGAGAGGAAGGAAATGTGGAGGTAAATAGTGCATTTATCTCATTTAGTTGGATGTAGGTATAAAGGGAAAGTAAACCATGAAGGAGTATTACTCTCGTTCCACATCAACATTTCCTCTCCTCCCAATTTGTGGAATTAGGAGAGAAAAATTAAAGTGGGAGCAATTAATGAGAACATTAACCCCATTTTTAATATTAAAAATTCTAACAAGATAAATAATGATTGATAAAATAGTAAACAAAATTAATTATTATCTCTCTTTTTCCCTCTACTTCCACATCTTCTTCCCTTCATACCAACAAAATAAAAGCAAATGTTATTATTTTCCTTAGTAGAAGTAAAGTTACCCCCTCTTTTTCCCCTTTTGCCTCCCTTCTCCTACCACGAACCAAACATAGGCTTAGGTTTTTTCTTCTTCAACATAAAAACCTAGGTTACATTTGGATTGAGAAAAATGAGCAATGAGGAAAGGATAAGGAAAAGTATTTATCGCATTTTAATAGTCAATATGAAGAAGAAAGGAATGCATAAACTACCAATTAACATATATATTCATGATCGCAAGCATTTACAAAAATCTTATAATAAGGTATTTGTTATAAAATTTGGGTAGTGTTAGAATAAAATTTACACACTACACACTAAGAAAACTCTAACTATTTTTGCACAAGAATTTCTTCAAACTTCTCTCTTTCATTTTCTCACAATTTTCTCATAATTCTTTCACAAAAATGATGGTGTATTTTAAGTTTAGAGAATAGCTCTATTTATAGAGCTCTTAATTAGTGGAATACATCATCTTCCACTAATCTTAATTAGTGGTGTCTCCACTAAATGGTGAACATTTATAAAAATCCATAATTAGTGGGGCTTCCACTAATTAGTGAAGCTTCCCTAATAGTTCACATAAATCCATAATCAGTGGAGCTTTCACTAATATATTCATAACACTCCCCCTTGGATGTCTATCCATTATATAAAGAATATGTCTTGTTAAAATCTTATTAGATAAAAACCCAGTGAGAAAAAAAATCTAGTGAAGGAAAAAGAGTACACTATTCTATATGTCTATTTATTACTCCCCCTGATGAGATGATTCATTTAAATCTTTGAACCGACGCATACCAATTTTATATATCAATTTCTCAAATGTTGCAGTCGGTAAAGTCTTCGTGAAAATATCTGTGAGGTTGTCACATGACCGAATTTGTAGCACATCAATTTCACATTTCTTCTGAAATTCATGAGTAAAGAAGAATGTTGGTGAAATTTGTTTTGTCCGATCTCCTTTAATATATCCTCCTCGTATTTGCGCTATGCAAGTTGCATTGTCTTCATAAAGAGGAGTTGGAATATCTCTGATAGATGATAATCCACAACTTTCTCGAATATCATGAATCATTGATTGTAACCATACACATTCTTTACTTGTTTCATGAATGGTTATACTTTCAGCATGATTTGAAGAAGTAACTGCTTGGAGATATCGAATGACTTGTTTAATTCTATTTCAATGTCGTCGTATTGGTGAAGAACTAAATATTGCTAATAAATTAACAACAAAGGCAATATCAGGTCGTGTATTGTTAGCAAGATACATCAATGCATCAATTGCACTGAGATATGGTACTTCAGGACCAAGAAGTTCTTCATCCTCTTCTTGAGGTTGAAAAAGATCTTTATTCACATCTAATAATCGGACGATCATTAGAATACTCAATAGATGTGCTTTGTCCATGAAAATCCTTTTTAAAACTTTTGTTGTATATGTTGATTGATGAAATTTGCCAAATGTTCAATTTGTAAACCAAAGCAAAATGTAATTTTACCAACATCCTTGATGTCGAATAATTCGTTGTTTCTTGGAGCTCTTCAGGAGTTCCAATAAGATTAATATCATCAACATAAATCACAAATTTAGAACCAAATTTCTTAATAAAAATACATGGACATACCTGGTCATTTTTAAATCTCACTTTCAAATATTCCCTAAGACGATTGAACCACATGCGCTCAGATTGTTTCAGGCCATATAATGATTTCTGCAACTTGATAGAGTAATTTTCACGAGGATAATGCTTATATGCTTTAGGCATATGAAATCCTTCGGGGATTTTCATGTAAACATTATTTTTTAAATTTTCATACAAGTAAGCAGTGACAACATCTAATAGGCGCATATCTATCTTTCCATGTACTGCCAAGTTGATAAGATAGGGGAGTGTAATAGTATCAATAACAGGAGAATTAGTTTTATCATAATCCATACCTGGTCTTTGTGAAAAACTTTGGGCTACTAACTGTGCTTTATATCGTACGATTTCATTATTTTTATTGCGCTTTCGCACAAATATCCATTTGTAGCCAATAGGTTTTACACCTTCCGGTGTTCGGACTGCAGTCCGAAGACTTCACGTTATGTTAGTGCATTTAACTCCGATTGAATCGCATCTTTCTATTGTATCCAATCTTTTTTATGCCGACATTCATCAACTGATATTGGTTCAAGATCATCATTATCCTGTATAACATCAAGAGATATATTATATGCAAACATATTATCAATCATTGTTTCTATCGATTCTAACTTCTACCGGAAGTGGTATAATTGATAGAAATTTCAGTGTTACTTTCATCAACTTCTGGTTCTTTGTCATCAATTTTTTCTTGGTCTTTATCATTTTTTTTTCTTCAATATGATCATCTGGATCATTTAATCCTCTCTTCTTTCGAGAATTTTTATCTTTAGAACCAAGAGGTCGACCATACTTCTGGCATGCTTTTGGCTCAGCAGCTATAGGTATAATCTTTTGTTCTACTGGAACTTCAATTCGAATAAGAGCATTTATAGCTAGAATATGCGATTTTGTTACTCTTCTGGAGTCAACAAAAGCGTCTGGCATTTGATTTGCAATGCTTTACAAATGAATTATCTTTTGCACTTCAAGTTCACACACGCTTGTACACGAATCAAGATAATTTAATGATATTGTTCAATTAAAATCTCTCTTATACTATTTCTGTTCTCCCCCTAATTTAGGGAATAATGATTTCACAAGAGAATAATGGAAATGTAAGAACATTATGATGAATACTACATACATAACAAGTAGGAAACGCTAAGAAATATATTTTAAAAAAAACTCCATATATATCTCACTCTTTCCGGTACCATCTTTTCCCATTCCTCCTTGTATTTTCTTCTCCTCCGTCCCTCCACCTATCATCTATCTCTTCTTCTTCCTCGTACATATATATATATATATATATATATATATATATATATATATATATCAATATATATCTCAGTCATCAGTCATTAGTAAATATTAAAAAAATAAAAAACCTCAAAGCAGATATGGAGACTCGTAATTTATTCGAGACATGGTCAAATTTTGACTTGGTTTCTAACGCAGAAGATTTTGATGTATTTTCTTTTTCAAGCCAACTGCTTCAGCCTAATTTCAGGTAAGATACCTTTGAGGGCTTCCTTTTTTTTTAGTGTGCTTAATAATGAAATAATGAAATTAAACTCTCTTTTGGTTTGTTGTGATGTAAATCAATGGTAGTTCTGGACATGCTGCTTTAGATTTTCAATTTGATCTACCTATTCAAGAGACTGCTTTTGATGCTGTTCTTCTGAATGAGGCTATACTTGTGCATGATTCTTTCTACTCCCTAATGGATTTTGAACAAAGCCAGAATATGGTTCCAGGTTATCATACATTCAAACATAGATTTTGCATGGTATTACCTTTACTGATATTGTTTTTCCTTTTCTAAGAGAAATAATGAGTAGTCTTGGCAACGAATTCGGAGTGAGGACCTATGAAATGCATAATATCAAAGTTTAAGATATTATTGTAGACGAAATTCCTATGGAAAATAAGAGGATTAAGAGACAGAGAGAGGAGAAGGGTAATAACTCCATGACACTATCAAAAGAAACCATTTCGCAGTACTTTTACTTGCCAATCAAGAGCACGGCCAAAGAATTGAATATTGGCTTAACCCCTCTCAAGAACAGATGTAGGGAGTTGGGAATTCGTCAATGGCCTCACAGGAAGTTGATGAGCTTGGAGACCCTAATAAAGAATGTTCAAGTTCTCTCTCACACACTTGTAATTTGCAAGTATGAAACTATGAAAGATTTATAAGTAAATAATGACTAGAATGAATGTATCTCCACCAATGATATCACTTCGATTTACAGGAGCGAGATAAAGACGAAGGAGGACATATGGCTGAGAAGAAGTTAAGAAAAGCCATTGAGATATTGGAACGTGAGAAGAAGTTGGTGGAAGAAAGTCCTGATACACGGTTAAAGGACCAAACACAGAAATTGAGACAAGCATGCTTCAAGGCCAAATATAATAAGAAACTTAAGGGGATGAGAAAATCCCAAGACTCATTGCGCAATAACTTCATGGCTAATTCTGCTGCTAGTCTAAATGCTGGCTTAAGGGAGAAGGAAGAAGAGGAGGATGCCAAAGAAGAGGAACTGAAGTCCATAATTGCTACATGTTTATCTTCCTCTAATGCAAACATAGAAAAAGAACAACGACAAACATTCATTCTAAATTTGTTAACTCTATTGAAAAAGAGCAACTACAAGCATGCATCCTTAAGTTCATGTGAATACCAGTGAGTGAATGAAGGAAATGTAAGTGAACACCAAACTTATGATCAAGACGAGATAGATTTTTTTTCTGAACTGTTATTGACATCCGAATGTAACATCTCAAAGATATGATTAATGGAAATATCATTTTTCCTTATTATCTTTTTTGTTTCATTTCAAGTGGCCAGTATTGCTCTGTACTAAGAGAAATATCGAGTGTGTCCATGACCATAACCACGGCTACTACCACAACTATGACTATAACAATGGCTTCTGCTTGAGCCAACTGCATTCACTTCTGGGAGTGCTGTTGAGCCAGTTGGTCTGGCTTTATGATTTCTCAATAATAACTCATTACTTTTCTTTGCAATGAGGAGGGCAGTAAGTAAATCTATGTATATCCTTTTTCTCAATATTGTTGCTGCAAGACAATATTCGAGGCATGAAAGGTGGAGAATGTCTTCTCCTCTGCATAATTTTAACTGAGATGTAATTTTATATATCGTGAAGCTATATTCATTCACGGTTTTAAAATCTTGCAATTTCAAGTGCAATCATTTATACCGTGCACTTGGTAGTACGACAAACTTCAGGTGGTCAAATCTTTTTTTTTTTCAGCATTTAGATGCATTTCTGTATCGAGAACCCATGACATATAATTTTTCCAGAAATATCAAGAGTTACAAATTCAAGTTTAGTAAGGTTGGCCATAGGGATCAATAAATGCGTACCTATCTTCTAACTTTGATAACGGTAGAGACTCGTGTTGATAACGTGTTATAAAATTTATGTAGTGTTAAAATAAAATCTACACACTATACACTAAGAAAACTCTAACTATTTTTGCACAAGAATTTCTTCAAACTTCTCTCTTTCTTTTTCTCACAATTTTCTCACAATTCTTTTATAAAAATGATGGTGTATTTCAAGCTTAGAGAATAACTCTATTGATAGAGCTCTTAATTAGTGGAATACATCATCTTCCACTAATCTTAATTAGTGGTGTCTCCACTAAATGGTGGACATCCATAAAAATCCATAATTAGTGGAGCTTCTACTAATTCCCTAATAGTTTACATAAATCCATAATTAGTGGAGCTTCCACTAATATATTCATAACAATATTTTAATTGTCACAAAAAAATTTATTAAAGCTAGTTTTCTTCTTCTCTGTTTCCATCCAAATGAAACTTTTAAATTAAATTTAATCTCTCAATTCCCTTTATTATTCTTCTCTTCTCCTTACAAAAATTAATCTAAATACATCTCTTGTGATTCTCTTTCCTTCTGACTCGTTCAATTCAAACACACTCTTATTTACAAGTTCATTCACATGCATCATTAACTTTCTCTATTGATCTTTATGCTAAGGATCAACTCCATTTTACTCACTTGATTTAGGGTTCATACCAATTCACCCCTCTTCATTTGATGGTATCCAAAAAGTCATTTGGGGTTGCCTTCCTTTTTCCTTATAAGTTTAGTATCTAATAAGTTTCTAAGGAAAACATAATGAATTGGAGAATTTTGAAACTAAGTAGTTAATAAAGAAATTGTCTCAAGAAAGCTCTTAAAATGTGTCTCACATTGACAAATGTTTTCTGTGAAATACAATTCTTTCAAAAGTTTTAAAATATAATTAGAAGCATCCCCCCCCCCCCCACAACCAAAACCAAAAAAAAAAAGAAAAAAAATAGCAGGCTCAAGAAAAATAAATTCTTCAAGAAAAAAAAAACTAAAAAAAATGATGTAACGTGTTTCCGGGAGTTGAAGAAGAGAAACTTGAGTTCACCAAGGAAGGAAAGTGAGCTTCGGGCTCTGGAATTTGTGCAAACTTTTATTTGGGCCTTCCGCTTACAGAATTGTATAGTATATGTTGGGCCATGGAATCGGGTTGTTTTGCAATAAACTTTCTTTTCATCCCGTTCTAGCCTAGCATCATATGTCGCAATCTTGACCATACAAATGAGGACAGTTGCAATTTAGGTAATAATCTGCCAATCAAATCGATGCAAATTAAAATAATAGTTAAATAATCAAATATCTGACTTAAAATTTAAGAGATCGGCTTTTGAACTCTGCCAATATTAAAAAAGAAAAAAACAAAAGAGGGGGCAATGGGATAGTAGTAGATGTCATTAACGAGAATTAAAAGAATGAGTATGAATAGCAAAATTTATAAAATGAATTTTTGAGTGTTTAAATATGTTTAGTAAATAGAGTGTTATTAAATATGAACAAATTTAGAATGTAAAATATTAACCTTCTAAAAAAAAGATAAATTAGAAAAAAAATTAAATTATAAATGAGATACTTATTTTGGGACAAATGGAGTATCTTTTCCTATGATAAGTAATTAAAAATCAATTAATTTCATTAAAAAAAAACATTAAAGTAGTAGGTTTGTGTTAAAGCTTCTTGACCTATAGTTTAGAAAATTTTCAAGGAAGTCATTAATTTTGAAGGAAAGAATGCCCATTTTGCAAAGACAATTGAATCCAATACTGAAAGGCCTTTCTTGAATAGCCCAACTTTGAGAATTTCATGTGATCAATCAAATTGGTTAGATATTGGAAACCCACTTCAATAAACTTGGCCCATTGTCCAAATCTAAAACGGGCCACTACAATAGAGCATAAGCCCAAGGGAATTGTTACTGTAAAATACAAAATCCAAAATTCCAACTGTTGGACCCGGCGTCGGCTGGTATACATAAATGATGGTTAGTAGGACTCTACATGCGTTGCATTGATGGTTAATATTTAATATATTAATATTAAATATTTTTTTACATATTTTAATTAATTATTAAATTAATTAATATTATAAATAAATTAAAATAAATTTTATTTTTCTTCAAAAAAATATAATCTTCATTTGGATTCTTTGATGCTATTATTAAGTTTGTATTACGTTTCGCAAGGAAATATATTCTAATAATTTATTAATTCAAATAACATTTAAATAAAATTTCAAAGAATAATACAATTTAATATATGTATATTAAATATACGTATATCTTATTAGTTAATTTAATTAATTAATAGTCTAAATGAATTCAAATAACCTTCATTTTTTTTTAAAAAAAACTTTGTTTAAATTCAACGTTTTCACGTGTCACAATAGGAGCTTTCTACATCAATTTTTGAATGAATTCACATCACCTTTATTTTTCTTTTAAAAAAGTAACTTTTATTTAAATTGACGTAACCACATGTCACCTTAAAATGCTACCACGTGTCGCATGAGTTTTCCACACAACTTCTTTTGTGTATATGTGTATGTATGAAGGGCTTTGCATTTTGATTAACACCAATATAAGTTCTTTGAATCTTCTTGTACTAGTTTCAATACCACGTATAAGTAGGAACATTCATAGACAAATATTGTAAATGCATTGTCTCCTATCTCTTAGGAAACAAAATGCTTAGGGGCTTCGGTCCTATCCAATTAGTCAAGTATTAGTACGTTGGCCGTGAGGTTAAGTGTTCAAGTCTCTAAAGGAGGGGCCTTTCGCCTTTTGGGGAATCGATCAGCCAAGACTTGTCTAGGTTAGTTTAACTCCGTGAGTTCTTTGTCGACGAGTGTTCAACTCCCGAAGGGAGGGGCCCTTGACCTTTTGGAGAGTCAGTCAACCAAGACTTGTCTAGGTTAGTTTAACTCCGCGAGTTCTTTACCGGCTAGGGCTTCACAGCAGGTTTTACCCAAGGAACACCTCTAATAGCGGCTACTGGCTTCCCCGATTCCAAAGGAAACAAAATACTTCATTTCCAATCATAATTTTAAGTTTGATCTCATGTGCATTATACCAATTGTTAAGTTGTTAAGATTCATGTATTAATATTAAATACATGCATATTTTATAGTTAATTTTACTAATTATTTAATTAATTAAGATTTTAAATGAATTCAGATAACATGTATTTTTTATTAAAAAAATATACTTTAAGAACTCAAATGAATCTAGATAACCTTCAAATGAAATTTTAAAGAATATCACGATTTAATGTATTAATATTAAATACATATATATATATATATATTAATTTAATTAATTACTTGATTAATTAAAACTATAAATGAATTCAAATAATCTTTATTTTTCTTTTAAAAAAAACTTGATTTGAATCCAATGCTGTTATATGTTTGTTGGGAAATATGCCCTCTTATATTAGGTTTCTGATGTAAAATTCGAATGTTTTAATAAAAGAATTTATTTTCAGAAATTGTTTATGAATTTATATTTTATTTGTGTACAATTACGTTTGGAAAAGACCCATTGTGTTTAAGTAAGTGGTCTATGTGAATGGAGGTCTTTCATAGTAAGGTATGGATCACGGGTTACTTAACACATAAACATTCGTTCTTAACCGATTGATGAGAATGGGAATCTCATCATGTCTAGGTTATTATGTTGTGAATTCTAAATGGGGAATGGCTTACCTTTAGCTAGTGAGTAGTTCACTCACTTCATGACATAAGTGTATTTTGAATACGAAGAACAGGACCTATAGTAGTGGTTTCTAAAAGTTCTATAAGGTAGAAACTTAGACTACTACCGCTACAGCGTAGATTAGTACTCTACAACTTGAGTATGAGTTGGTGGTTTGACGAAGTTGGAAGCATATACTTTGATATGCTATAGTTGAGGTTTTATCGTAGGGCTAATATATTTGTATGTTGAGTATGTGTGACTAATTAGTTAAGACAGACTTGTACAAGATAATTTCTATACTATATCGCTCCTTATGATTGTCTAAATAATCTAAATATCCAGGGCCCTGGGAAACATGATTTGGATGTTTACTTTAGGATAGCTTCTTTAGAAAACGAAAACAATTCAGGAGGTCGTGGATCATTAGACTAGAGGCATAAGAATGGTAGATGTTATTTAGAGAGGTGTTAGTACACTTCTTCCTCTCTAAATATACGGTGATGTATAGAGGGGTATTTTAATCATTACACCTGTAGGTCGGAGACTTTGCTAACGCAGCACTGTCATTGGGGTCAATATTTTCTTATGGTGATATTAGGAAATATTTAAAATACAAAATACAACTATTTATACGGCAAGGGTATTTTGGTCATTTTAGTAGCTTAGGCGGTGTGTCTTTTGGTTCCCAGTATAGACTGTAAGTCCTAATTAAATACGGGCTAAGGAATTAAATTAAATTAAATAGAATGTATTTTATTTAAATAGTCTGATTTAATTATTGGGTTAGAATAAAATAAAGGTCCATAGAGAGAGAATTAATTAAATTAGTTTAGTATGTTAATTAATTATTCAGGGCTTTGGCCCAATTTGAATAATTAAAGATTAACCTAGGACTAAACTAATATAAACTTATCTATTGGACTAGTTTATCTGGGTTGAAAAATTAATTATTAATTGAATCATTTATGTGATTTTAATTAGAATAATTAATTAAGCCCAAAAGGTTAAATTAAGAGTCCAATGGCCCAGTCCAGTTTAACCTAAGGTTTTTATTTAGGTTAAATAGGAGGATTGAATACTACATTGTTGACAAAACATACACTCTCTGAGACGACTTCTTCTTTGTGAAAAGCTAGACGTCTCTCTCTCTCTCTCTCTCTCTCTCTCTCTCTCTCTCTCTCTCTCTCTCTCTCCAGAAAAAAGTTTCTTAATCTGTAGTTGCTCACCAAACGGATTTAGGCAGGCCATATACTGGAAGATCGAAAGATTGGCGTTCACCTATATATAAAGATGGAGTAGGAGACTTGCAGGAATCGCACTAGAGGCTTCCACCAGCGTACCTACCCCGGTAGTACACATTCCGATCTAGAAAACTCTTAGAACGAAGAAAAGAGATAAAAAATTTTAACCTCGGAGTCCCGCCAGAGCACAACCGGCGCCGGCTGTGATCGGGATTCCCCTGTTCTTCAGTTTTTCCAGTTTTTTATCTTTGCTTCCGTTGCGTACCCTGTGTTTTCCGTTTTCTATGCCTTCATTGTTACCTCAAGACGCTATCATATGTTTGAAGGGTTTAGGACTAGCGCCGACTGCGCTCGAGAATTTGAATGTTTCGTTCAGCAGATTTGGACCGATACTGACTTCGGGCCTGCAGCCATGGAACCAGCGTCGGCTTACTTGGGGATTTCCTGGATTCAGCTGATTTTCTCTATATAATACTTTAGTTGACTTACATTTTAATTGCCACGACTTTTATGTTGTTTTTAGTTTATTTTTGGTATCCAAATACTAAGATTTAATCTCAATTACAATAGGTTAATTGGATACCGATATATATCATGTTATAATACTTTTATATCAATATTGATATATAATTTAAGATAAATGTTCATCTTTGAGTGGTGATTCCTTTGGGTTCTTCCCTCAAATATCATACGAATTCTTAGGTTTAGTCCTACCTAAGTTCAAGTTTTTAAACCTTTAAGGATAATTCAAGTTGTAGCTCATATTAAGGTCTCGATTCCCTATTGTTCCAAGGTTGTAGTTTGGCTTCAAATTGAGTGCCTATGTCTTTCTTTTCTAAGGGTTCTTGAATCGATCTTGATTTTAGAGTTCTTGGATATATATATATATATATATATATATATTTATTTATTTATTTATTTACTTATCAACAAAAACGTTACAAGGAACGATTACACAAAGCTAAGACCAGAGCTTTGCAACTACTTCCTATCTATGGCTATTACAATGAGTAAACCCATATACCCATCGTTTTTCCCAAAACCTTCAACTCCTCTGGCAACATGCCTAGAAGGCTTACAATATAGGCAACCGAGGTAACTACCCAAAGGAGACTGAGCCAATCGTCTTGCATACTTCCTATAAATGTCTGCCCACTACATGGAATTGCCATAACCGTCAGCCAACTGCTCACTGGGCACCAGCCCGCGCACCCGCTCAGTTCGGCCCCGCAGCCTCGGCACTAGCCTTCGCACCCGCTTCGTCTCATAGGGCCTTAGCACATGCCCGCGCACCTGCTCGGTTTGGCCTCACAGCATAGTCACCAGCCTTCTTGTCCAACTCCGTCTCGTGCACTACTCGGCCTCAGCTCGGGGCCCCAGCCTTCGGCCCTAGCTCATTGGTCCCGTCTCAAGGGTCTCAGTCCGTCTCGGTTCCCCACGACTAGCCTTGATCCCAGCTCGTAGTTAGCCCAACACAGCGCTCCCAGCACACGCTATGCACAAGGGAGTTACAGGCACCCCGTTTGCCAAGGCGCCGATGGTCGCCCGTCGGCTCATTTTCCTTCCCCCTTTATAGACCTCCCCCCGCATGAGAGCTTGACGCCCTTGTCAAGGAAGGATTCACTGCATTCCAATATTCCCGAAGCTTGTCCACAAATTGCCATAAGTGTTCAGCTCTTTCCCACGTAGTGTTCAACACATCACCTTCCCACTGAACCAAGAAATCTGTCCTCTGATTCGGGGTCTTGGGGGCCTGGGTCTTATGAGCCAAAACCTTGGCAACCTTGTTTGCATACGATTTTCTAATAGTAGGAAGAGCTCATTTCACCAACTGTCAGTCTACCTCCAACTCATCCTTGTGGAACGGCTTCAGAAAACTCACATGAAATGTTGGATGGATTCTTAATTGATCTGGAAGCTTAAGCCGATAGGCCACCCGTCCTATCTTTTTCAGTACCTCAAAGGGACCATCATATCTATAAATCAACCCATGATGCACTTCCTTACTGTTAATCTTCTTCCAAATCTATGGGGTTAGTTTCAGCATCACGAAATCCCCAACTTTGAACTTCACATCCCGTCTGTGGGAGTCAGCATGTTTCTTCATCAAAGACTGGGCAATAGCTAAGCTATCCTTAGCTTCCTTAATCATTTCCTGCTTGGCCCGAGCAAGCTGATATGCAGCAGGACACCGGCTAATACTATGTTCCACCGTGATCTCATGTGGCGTCATGGGTTGATGCCTGTTAGCTAACTCAAATGGACTCTTCCCTGTAGTAGAAGATTGATGAAAGTTTTAACAGAACTGGGCTGTGTCCAACAAACTTACCCAATTCTTCTGACTAGCAGTCACATAATGTCTCAAGTATTCTTCCAACAAGCCATTGATCCTCTCCGTTTAGCCATCAGTTTGTGGGTGAGCAGCAGTAGAAAACTTGAGTTCAGAACAAAGCATATTCTGTAGAGAAGTCCAGAACCGTCTAGTGAACTTAGGGTTTCGATCACTTATAATGTCTTTTGGAATCCCAAAATACTTCACCACATTTTTCAAGAATAACTCAGCGACTATGTCAGCTGAACAAGGTTTTGGGGCAGGGACGAAGGCACCATACTTCGAAAACCTATCAACTACAACAAAAATGCTAGTCATTCCGTCAACCTTAGAAAAACCAGTTATGAAATCTATAGACACAGACTGCCACGGTCTGTCTATAATTGGTAAGGGCTGCAACAGGCCAGCTTCCTTCCTTCGTTCAACCTTGTCTTGCTGACAAATCAGACAAGATCGCACATAGGCCTTAATATCTTCCTCCATTTTTAGCCAGAAAAATTTTCGGGACAATAGAGTACGGGTCCGTTCTATACCTGGATGGCCAGCCCACTGGGCATCATGAGTTTCCTTCAGCAACTGCCGTCTTAGTCCACCACCACTGGGGACATAAACTCTGCGATTCTTCGCGACCAACAGTTCGTCCTCAACCTAATATCTACGAACTAAGCCATCATTTACCTATTTCAACAGTCGTTGGTACTCAACATCGTCTTTGGCATGGATCTTAATGGTCTCAACGAAGTCTGATTGCAATATACTTAAGGCAGCAACATATTCAGTCACGACCTTACGACTCAGGGCGTCTGCTACCACATTGTCACATCCTGGTCAATGTACCCACTCAAAATCAAACTCTGCCAAAAACTCTTGCCAACGTGCCTGTTTTGGGGTTAGCTTCTTCTAAGACCTGAAGTAAGTGTTTGCAACGTTATCAGTCATAACAGTGAACTTAGACCCCAACGGATTGTGTTTCCATGTTTGGAGACAATGAATAACTGTTGTCATCTCCTTCTCATGGGTGTTGTACCTTTGTTTAGCATATTTGAACTTTCGACTCTCAAAAGCAATCGGGTGTTTTTCCTGTACCAACACACCAGAAATAGCACGGTCCGAAGCATCTGTATGCAATTCAAATGATAAGGAGAAATCAGGTAACCTAAGGACTGGTTCTGAAGAAACGACTTCCTTCAGCAATTTGAATGCACCATCTTGGTCCACACTCCATTCCCATAGTTGGTCATTTTTCAGTAAGTCTGTTAAAGGGCCAACGATCTTGAAATAGCCTTTGATCAATCGACGGTAATAGTTAGCTAAACCAAGGAATGACCGCAACTCAGCTACCTTAAACAAAGCCTGCCAATCCACAATGGCATCTACCTTCCGTTTATCCATCAACACCTTCCCTAGACTGATCACATGACCAAGGAAAGTAATTTTCTGTATACAGAATTCACACTTCTCCTTCTTTACATACAACTAATGCTCTCTAAGCCTAGAGAATACAAATTTTAAATGACCAACATGGTCCTCTAGAGTCTTACTGTAGATTACAACATCATCTAGATAAACAACGACAAACTTATCTAGGAAATCATATAGTACATCATTCATCAAATTACAGAATATAGCTGGGCCATTTTTTAAGCCAAACGACATAACCAGAAATTCAAATGAACCATATCGTGTGACCACCGTCGTCTTGGCCTCATCTCCCTCAACTATCCAGACTTGCTAATATCCAGAAAAGATCAATATTTGTGTAATACCTGGCATGAACAAGCCTATCAAACAAGTCAAACGTGTTAGGGATAGGATATTTATTTTTTATAGTTATCTTGTTCAAGGCACGATAATCCACATAAAAACAAAGGGAATCATCAGGCTTCTTTTGGAACAAGGCAGGAGCACCATACGGGGCATTCGATGGCTTCATTAACCCACCTTCCAGCAACTCATCCAACTGTCTACGAAGTTCAGCTAACTCTGCTGAAGACATTTTGTAAGGAGCTTGGGCTGGTGGACGGGAACCAGGCACCAGTTCAATTCGATGGTCAGTAGGACATCTAGGTGGGAGCTCCTTAGGTAATTCAGCTGGCATAATGTCCTTAAATTCCTCCAAGACATCAGCAATTTGATCAGGGACAGCATGGGTTTGGTCTGGCTTTGCTTCCACTAAAGTAGCCAGATAGGTTTCGTCCCCTCTTCTCAAACCAGCCTTCACCTGCAAGGCCGACAAAGTTCCTTTCTTTGCAAAGGGCGGGGTCTGGTTATATGCAGCACTAACAAAGCCTGGACTCCAGCCTTCGCTAATGGAAAATCCACCCAGGTAAGGAGAAACAGACACTTTGTTTTCCAGCATAAATTCAATACCAATTATTAAATCAAAATCATCAAGGGGAATGACCATCAGATTACAATAACCTCTCCAAAGGCCAACAGAAAAGGTTATCTTTGCTGCTCTGCGCATAGGCATGGCACCCGAATTCACTACCTTTATCCTACTTGGACTTTGTTTCAAATTGAGCTTTAACTGATCAATTTCCCGCTCAGCCACAAAATTGTAGGTTGCACCAGTATCCAACATGGCTAAAGCTGGCACTCCATTCACCCACACGTGCATATACATTAGCCCATAGTGTTCTGGGGGCTTGTCATCTCCAACAGTGATGGTGCTCAGCAAACGTATAGGGTTCACCAGAGGAGCTTCCTCCTTCCTGCCATCACTTTCTTCCTTCAGAACAAGTGCACTAAGTTTTTCCCTCTTGGGACAATTCTTCATGATATGAGGTCCTCCACAAATGAAACATCCACCTTGGACTTACCTGCAGAGGGACGATCTTTATCATAGGCAGTCTCACTGATTGATGTTTTGTCCACCTTCTCCTTCTTCTTTTCGAAGAATTTACCGTCCTTCGGCCTATTCTCCTTCTCTTTCCATCCCTGTTTCCGTCGATCATCAGGGCCTAAGGCCGTTTTGTAATCCACAAGCCGTTCAGCAGCCGTGATGGCCTGTAACAAAGTCTGAACACCTTGCCTTCGAAGTTCAGCTTGTGCCCAAGGCTGTAACCCGGTCAAGAAATTAAACAGCTTGTCCTTCTCTGACATCTCACGAATATCCAACAATAACGAGCTGAATTCCTTGACATACTCTCGAACGGTGCCAGAATGTTTCAATTTCCTGAGTGCTTCATGGGCCACCCAAGAAGTGTTGGTGGGAAAGAACTGGTCCTTCATCTCCCATTTGAAGGCTTCCCACGTTTCAATGGACGGAAGAGACTCCTCTAAAACTCTAGTCCACTACCAAAGCTTTGCATCACCCGACAAGTACATGCTAGCAAAGAAAACTTGTTCCCTAACGAAAACGTGGGCTGTACGGAAGTACTGATCAACATTCCATAGAAAGTTCTCCAACTCTTTGGCACTGCGAGCACCAAAAAATGACTTAGGTTCAGGAACTTTAACACGGGACTTACCTCGGTCCACAGACCCATTAGATTGAGTCACAGCCCTCTAGTAGGTTAAGTTCCTCTTGCATAGCACCGAACCCAGCTACAGCACATCTTAAGGCTTCAATCTCCTTTTCAGCAGTACCTATCTTTGAAACGGCTGTCAACCGAGACACCCGTGTATCTTCCAGGGATTTCACGTGGGACTCCACCCCTTCCAGCCAACTAGCAACGGTTGCACTTGCTCTAGCCGGTTAGCCAACAACGGGAACGACGTCACATGTTCGTGGCCTCCTAAGGCCTTGAAAATGGCTGCAACGTGATCCTCCAACACAACAACCCGATCAATCATCTTTCCACTGGCGGTAGCTGCCATAGGACATGCACCAACACTACTATGAGCTAAACCTGTCTCTGATACCAACTGTTACGCAGGGTCCAGGTGCCCACACGCACGGCCTAACCTAGCACGCTTGGTTAGTCAGCTTTAGTCTCGTTTTTAGTCCTTAGTTTCGTTAAATAACACAGAAAGTAAAGGGACACAGTGTTTACGGGCCAATTGCCCAATCTTGCTTTACTTATCAACAAGAACGTTACAAGGAACGATTATACAAAGCCAAGACCAAAGCCTTGCACCTACTCCCCATCTATGGCTATTACAATGAGTAAACCCACATACCCATTGTTTTTCCCAAAACCCTCAACTCCTCTGATAACATGCCCAAAAGGCTTACAATATAAGCAACTAAGGTAACTGCCCAAAGGGGATTGAGCCAATTGTCTTACATGCTTCCCATGAATGTCTGCCCACTACATGGAACTGCCATAATCGTCGGCCAACTGCTCATTGGGCACCAGCCCGTGTTCGATCCGTGCACGAAATCTATGGGGTTAGTTTCATCATCACGAAATCCCCAACTTTAAACTCCATATCCCGTCTGTGGGAGTCAGCATGTTTCTTCATCAAAGACTGGGCAATAGCTAAGCTGTCCTTAGCTTCCTCAATCATTTCCTGCTTGGCCCGAGCAAGCTGATATGCAGCAAGACACCTGCTGATGCTATGTTCCATCATGATCTCATGAGGCATCATGGGCTGCTGCCTGTTAGCTTGATGAAGGCTATAATAGAACTGGACCGTGTCCAACAAACTTACCCAATTCTTCTAACTAGCAATCACATAATGTCTCAAGTATTCTTCCAACAAGCCATTGATCCTCTCCGTTTAGCCATCGGTTTGTGGGTGAGCAGCAGTAGAAAACTTGAGTTCAGAACAAAGCATATTCAGTAGAGAAGTCCAGAACCGTCCAGTGAACTTAGGGTCACGATCACTCACAATGTCTTCTGAAATTCCAAAATACTTCACCACATTTTTCAAGAATAACTCAGCGACTACGTCAGCTTAACAAGGTTCTGGGGTAGAGACGAAGATACCATACTTTGAAAACCTGTCAACCACAACAAAAATACTAGTCATTCCGTTAACCTCAGGAAAACCAGTTATGAAATCCATAGCCACAAACTGTCACGGTCTGTTTGGAATTGGTAAGGGCTGCAAGCCTGCAACGGACCAGCTTCCTTCCTTTGTTCAACCTTGTTTTGCTGACAAATCAGACCAGATCGCACATAGACCTCAATGTCTTCCTCCATCTTTGGCCAGAAAAATTTTTGGGACAACAGAGCACGGGTCCGTTCTATGCTGGATGGCCAGCCCATTGGGCATCATGAGTTTCCTTCAGCAATTGCCATCTTAGTCCACCATTACTGGGGACATAAACTTTGCGATTCTTCACGACCAACAGTCTGTCCTCAACCCAATATCTACGAACCAAGCCATCATTTACCTGTTTCAACAGTCGTTGGTACCCAACATCGTCTTTGGCATGAGTCTTAATAGTCTCAACGAAATCTGATTGCAACATACTCAAGGCAGCAACATACTCAGTCACGACCTTGCGACTTAGGGCATCTGCCACAACATTGTCACGTCCTGGTCGATGTATCCACTCAAAGTCAAACTCTGCAAAAAACTTTTGCCAACGTTCCTGTTTTGGGGTCAACTTCTTCTGAGACTACAAGGAAGTGTTTGCAACATTTCAGTCACAACATTGAACTTAGACCCCAACAGATAGTGTTTCCATGTTTGGAGACAATGAATAACTGTCGTCATCTCCTTCTCATGGGTGTTATACCTCTATTCAACATCTTTGAGCTTTCAACTCTCAAAAGCAATCGGGTATTTTTCTTGTACCAATACAGTAATAGCACGGTCAGAAGCATCTGTATGCAAATACAGTACATCATTCATCAAATTACAGAATGTAGCTGGGCCATTCGTTAAGCCAAACGGCATAACCAGAAATTCAAATGAACCATATCATGTGACCACCGTCGTCTTGGCCTCATCTCCCTTAGCTATCCAGACTTGCCAATATCCAGAACGAAGATCAATCTTTGTGTAATACCTGGCATGAACAAGCCTATCAAACAAGTCAAATGTGTTAGGGATAGGATATTTATTTTTTATAGTTATCTTATTCAAGGCACGATAATCTACACAAAAATGAAGGGAACCATCAAGCTTCTTTTGGAACAAGACAGGAGCACCATACGGGGCCTTCGATAGCTTCATTAACCCACCTTCCAGCAACTCATCCAACTGTCTACGAAATTCAGCCAACTCTGCTAGGGACATTCTGTAAAGAGTTTGGGCTGGTGGACAGGAACCAGGCACCAGTTCAATTCGATGGTCCGTAGGACATCTAGGTGGGAGCTCCTTAGGTAATTCAGCAGGCATAATCTCCTTGAATTCCTCCAAGACATCAGCAATTTGATAAGGGACATAATGAGTCTAGTCTGGCTTTGCTTCCACCAAAGTAGCCAGATAGGTTTCGTCCCTTCTTCTCAAACCAGCCTTCACCTGCAAGGCCGACAAAAATCCTTTCTCTACAAAGGGTAGGGTCTGGTCATATGCAGCACTAACGAAGCCTGGACTCCGACCTTCGCTAATGAAAAATCCATCCAACATTTTTTGTGAGTTTTCTGAAGCCGTTCTACAAGGATGAGTTGGAGGCAGACCAACAGTTGGTGAAACGAGCTCCTCCTACCATCAGAAAACAATATGCAAATAAGGTTGCCAAGGTTTTGGCTCATAAGACCCAGGCCCCCAAGACCACGAATCAAAGGATAGATTACTTAGTTCAGTGGGAAGGTGATGTGTTGAACACTACATGGGAAAGAGCTGAACACTTATAGCAATTTGAGGACAAGCTTCGGGAATATTGGAATGCAGTGAATCCTCCCTTGACGTGGGTGTCAAGCTCTCATGTGGGGGGAGGTCTATAAGGGGGGAAGGAAAATGAGCCGACGGGCGACTGTCAGCCCCTTGGTGCGCGGGGCGCCCGTGACTCCCCCGTGCATGGCGTGTGTTGGGAGCACTATGTTGGGCTCACTATGAGTTGGGATCAAGGCTAGTCGTGGAAAATCGAAACGGACCGAGACCCTTGAGACCGGACCGGTTAGCTGGGGCCAAAGGCTAGGACCTCGAGCCGAGGCCGAGCAGTGCACGAGACAGAGTTGGGCACGAAAGTTGGTGCCTATGCTGCAGGGCCGAACCGAGCAAGTGCGCGGGCTTGTGCTAAGGCTGCACGAGACGATGTGGGCACGAAAGTTGGTGCCCAGGCTACGGGGCCGAACCGAGCGGGTGCGCGGGCTGGTGCCCAGGCCGTACGGACCAAACACGAGTTGGTGTCCAGTGAGCAGTTGGCCGACGGTTATGGCAGTTCCATGTAGTGGGTAGACATTCATAGGAAGCATGTAAGACGATTGGCTCAGTCCCCATTGGGCAGTTACCTCGGTTGCCTATATTATAAACCTTCTGGGCATGTTGCCAGAAAAGTTGAGGGTTTTTGGGAAAAACGATGAGTATGTAGGTTTACTCATTGTAATAGCCATAGACGAGGAGTATGTGCAAGGCTCTAGTCTTGGCTTTATGTAATCGTTCCTTGCAACGTTCTTGTTAATAAGTAAAGCAAGGTTGGACAATTGGCCCGTAAACACTGTGTCCCTTTACTTTCTGTGTTGCTTAACGAAACTAACGACTAAAAACTAGACTAAGGCAGACTAACCGAGTGTGCTTGGTTAGGCCGTGCGTGTGGGCACTTGGACCCTGTGTAATAGTTGGTATCAGAGCCAGGTTCGGCTCATGGTAGTGCTGGTGCATGTCCTATGGCGGCTGCCGCCAGTGGCAAGATGACTGATCGGGTTGCTGTGTTGGAGGATCATGTTGCAGCAATTTTCAAGGCCTTGGGAGGCCACGAACATGTGACATTATTCCCGTTGTTGGCTGACCGGCTAGGGCAAGTGGCAACCGTTGCTAGTTGGCTGGAAGGGGTGGAGTCCCACGTGAAGTCCGTGGAAGATACACAGGTGTCTCGGTTGACAACCGTTTTAGAGACAGGTACTATTGAAACGGAGATTGAAGCCTTAAGACGTGCTGTGGCTAGGTTCGGTGCTGTGCAAGAAGAACTTAGTCTACTGAAGAGGGCAGTGGCTCAATCTGACGAGTCTGTGGACCAAGGTAAGTCCCGTGTTAAAGTTCCTGAACCTAAGTCGTTTTCTAGTGCTCGCAATGCCAAAGAGTTGGAGAACTTTCTGTGGGATGTTGGGCAGTACTTCCATACAGCCCACATTCCCGTTGGGGAACAAGTCTTCTTTGCTAGCATGTACTTGTCGGGTGATGCAAAGCTTTGGTGGCGGACTAGAGTTTTGGAGGAGTCTCTTTCGTCCATTGAAATGTGGGAAGCCTTCAAACGGGAGATGAAGGACTAGTTTCTTCCCACCAACACTTCTTGGGTGGCCCGTGAAGCACTAAGGAAATTGAAACATTCTGGCACCATTCAAGAATATGTCAAGGAATTCAACTCATTGTTGTTAGATATTCGTGAGATGTCGGAGAAGGACAAGCTGTTTAATTTCTTGACTGAGTTACAGCCTTGGGCATAGGCTGAACTTTGAAGGCAAGGTATTCAGACTTTGTTACAGGCCATCACGGCTGCTGATCGGCTTGTGGATTACAAAACGGCCCTAGGCCTTAATGACCGACGGAAACAGGGATGGAAAGAGAAGGAGAAGAGGCTGAAGGACGGTAAATTCTTCGGAAAGAAGAAGGAGAAGGTGGTCAAAACATCAACCAGTGAGACTGCCTATGATAAAGATCGTCCCTCTGTAGGTAAGTCCAAGGGAGGTGGATGCTTCATCTGTGGAGGACCTCATATCATGAAGAATTGTCCCAAGAGGGAAAAACTTAGTGCACTTGTTCTGGAGGAAAAAAGTGATGGCAGGAAGGAGGAAGCCCCTCAGGTGAACCCTATACGTTTGCTAAACACCATCACTGTTGAGGATGATAAGCCCCCAGAACACTATGGGCTAATGTATGTGCACGTGTGGGTGAATGGAGTGCTAGCTTTAGCCATGTTGGATATTAGTGCAACCTACAATTTCGTGGCTGAATGGGAAATTGATCGGTTAAAGCTCAGTTTGAAACGAAGTCCCAGTAGGATGAAGGCAGTGAATTCGGGTGCCGTGCCTGTGCGCGGAGCAGCAAAGGTAACCCTTTCTGTTGACCCTTGGAGAGGTAATTGTAATCTGATGGTCGTTCCCCTTGATGATTTTGATTTATATATATATATATATATATATATATATATATATATGCGATTTCGATTGTGAAAAAGTAATCTCATGCTTTATAAAATTGAAATTCATAATCATGTTGCAATTGTACTTAAGATAAAATTTGAATTTAAAAATAAAATTTTAATATATAAACTAAGTTATACCATTACTAAAAACGTAAACATTGTGTTTGGTCAATTTTATTTTCCTACTACTCCAAACTAGAGGTTCATAGACAATTTTCCCTGGAGACACTTTGATCTTCCCGTAATCTAAATATTACTTTATATATTAATCCTTTTGTTACACATGAAAATGGTCAGAAATACGAATTCTAATTCAAGATTAATAAAATTGTTTATGATTACCTAAATTATTATATTATTATTAATCCACGCGTCAACTTAAATTTCTTATATATTTGAGAAATCCATCAACAACCTTTTGATCGTTAGTTTTTTTTTTTTAAATAAGAAATCATCCATTGACAAAAATATAATTAAGGCCATTATAACTTTAACAGTCTCAGATTTCTTTTCTAATCTGAAAAAAGAAAGGAATCGAAGAAGCAATAAGTTTCCAAAACACGGATATTAAAATTTATATAAAGTAATAGAAAATAAACCCTGCCCCAAATAAGGTAAGTGAGTATATGATAAAATAAAAAAAAAATACATAATAATTTTTGCACAGTGCATTCGACACCATCCCTTAAACCATACAAATAAGAGAAATCCAATTCTTTCTCATTCTTGTAAACTAGTAATTTAGAAGGCAACAAACATATCAATAGTCTTATAAATCATCTATGAATGAAGTGAAAGATTAAGAAATTGTCCAAATCAAGTCTAGGTAGATAAGGCCTTTCGAGGAGAAAAAAAATCATAAGTCAATTTAAAAAGAACGATAAAAGATTTTACTAGTAACTTGCTAATGTTGTTGAAAAATGTCAAAGGAGGAAATTATTATGATTTGTGGATAAAAATAATGACAGAGAGCATAATTTAAATTCTTTAGGTAAGAAAAGACAAATAAATCGGGTATATCTCCAATACAGTATCGAAGATGTGATTGTAAAGGATGCAATACGTTGAAAGAGGAAATGAAAGGAGAGATAGAGGATAAGATGATTATTAGTGTATCTTTACAGGTGGTATTTTTTATTTCTTTGATAATATAAGAGGACGAGGGATACAAGTTTAATTTATAACTTATTTTCTGAAAAAAAGAAAAAAATTTGAGAGAGGATAAGATAATTATTTCTTTTTAAACAGAAGGAAGAAAAGACTAAGGAATGGACCACATGGAGAGAAAAGAATGAAAAAGCCAAAGTTAATATTACTAAGAGTAAAAAATTACTAAAATAAACTCTTAAATATTTAATTTCAACCATAAATTATTTAAAATGTAAATGTAAATATATAAATTATTGTTATGAAACATTCGGTTATTTTTTGTTTTTCACATAACTCACAAATTAGATTAAAAAAATATTTTTTATTTTTTTTATCATTCCAAATAATATAAGCAATCTCCTAATTTTTCTCTCGCACTAATATTTTCTTTTATTTTTCTGGCCTTGTCAAAACTTGAAGAAACTAGACGGACAGCGCATGTCCAATCAGGTCCCGCAGTTGCCGAACCACTGTCGAACTGCCAGGGCTGACCCCTTTCGCATCCATATCCGACGGCCGCCAAGTAGCCTTGACCCACCAAAATATCACAGCACCGCCACTTGTGAATGTCCTGAGAAGCACTGCGAAGAATACATGTAATCGAGACACTTTCGGTAAAGAGTTGGAACCAAGCTCAAAAAGAGCTTCGGCATTTTCAATACCAACCCCATAACCAAAGCAAGAAAAGGGGAGTAAAGTTATGTTTTTTCTGGCACCACTTGGAGTTCACGGATCTTGAAGAGGAGGGTAATTTTTTCTTTCTTGTTTTGATTCATTTGCTTTGGTATTTTTTTGCTTCTTTTTGTTGTTTCATTTTTTGTGGTGCTGTGATCTGATTGGAATTTTTCGAAGGGGTTTTGAGTTTTTGGGGTTTGAAGTTTTTCTTTTTTTGCTCTGTTCGTGTTGAATTTTTCAGATAAAGATTGAGTCTTGTAGGTGGGTTTATGAGGTTCTGTTCCCAAATAGTTTCTGAATCTTGTCAATGCTTGATTTTGGTGTTTGGATAGAGCTCAGCTGGGCGGATTTCGTTGAGTTAATTCTAACAGGTCTTGTGTCTTTACTACAAAATTCAATTTAAAGATGGTAGCTTCCTTTTTCTTGGTTGAATTAGTTGCAGAATTTTGATGCACTCGGTGATCTTTATCTCTGCAGTTAGCAGTGAGATAGAAGTCATGTGTGTGCTGAGGGTGGAGAAGTTCATTAATAGGTTTACGTTATGGAAGCCCGCAAATTTGAAAATCTTAAAGACATAATTCTACTAGTTGCTGGCGCTAAGGTGAGAAACAAAATTTTTTCGGCCTTTGATTGACATGTCTATGGCAAGATCAGAGTGCTCTGGGTATGTTAATTCCTGGTGAAGTCCGAGTTTCAGAAAATGCAGAGAATTGATGGAATGGAACATATTGAGTGTGTGAAGACCATACTTTGAATATGCAATAAGATATATGCTGAACTAGTATTCTCAGTATCTAGCTTGCTGCTAACTCATTGTTTGATGATGAAAATGATGGATCGACAGTCTTTCTAATTGCAGATGATCTTGCATTTCTTTTTCTTTAATTCTCAATCAGGGGAAGGGGGTCTAGGCTTTCAAGTTTGAACCCTTGACCTCCTACAAATTGGAGTAGACATTGGACCATTAGATTATAATTTCAGTGGTGATCTTACTTATCATTAAAATATGAAATTTCCACTGGTGATCTCTTATTCTTTGTGCATGTTACTTAGCATATTTATTCTTGTCTTATACAATATTGGTTTCATCTAAACTATATGATGCCTCATTTTAGAGCATTATACTTGAGTGACATCTATAAGAATAAAAATGCTATGTAATTAGTGAGTTTCTAATCTTGCATGTTCTGTTGCAGGTATGTAGAGAACTACTTGCTCAGGTTGAGGCAACTGATTAACTATGGAGTCCTGTAACTGCATTGAGCCACAATGGCCTGCTGATGAATTGTTGATGAGATATCAATACATATCCGACTTCTTTATTGCACTTGCTTATTTCTCCATCCCGTTGGAGTTGATCTACTTTGTCAAGAAATCTGCTGTATTTCCTTATAGATGGGTGCTTGTGCAGTTTGGTGCATTTATAGTTCTCTGTGGAGCAACACATCTGATTAACTTGTGGACTTTTAGCATGCACTCGAGAACTGTTGCAGTAGTAATGACTATTGCCAAGGTTTTGACAGCTGTAGTCTCATGTGCAACAGCTCTAATGCTAGTACATATCATTCCTGATTTGTTAAGTGTCAAAACTAGGGAGCTGTTTTTGAAAAATAAGGCTGCTGAGCTAGATCGAGAAATGGGCTTAATTCGTACACAGGAAGAAACCGGTAGACATGTTAGAATGTTAACTCATGAAATCCGAAGCACTCTTGACAGGCATACTATACTAAAGACTACACTCGTTGAGTTAGGAAGGACTTTGGCTTTGGAAGAATGTGCACTGTGGATGCCAACACGAAGTGGAGTAGAGCTTCAACTTTCATACACTCTTCATCACCAAAATCCTGTTGGGTTTACTGTACCCATACAGCTTCCTGTAATTAATCAAGTATTCAGCACATACCATGCTGTGAAAATATCACCAAATTCTCCTGTGGCAAGACTACGACCTGCTGGAAAGTACATGCCTGGAGATGTAGTGGCTGTGCGCGTGCCATTGCTACATCTATCTAATTTCCAAATAAATGATTGGCCAGAACTTTCTACCAAACGGTATGCTCTCATGGTGCTGATGCTTCCTTCAGACAGTGCAAGGCAATGGCATGTTCACGAGCTGGAGCTGGTGGAAGTGGTAGCTGACCAGGTTTGTGTTTCTGTATTGCTTCCCTTTATAGCATGCAAGCACTTTTTGTGGAAATATTTCATATACAGACATCAATTATTCTTTGGAAATTCATATCTTAGGTGAATAGTTTATCGTTGATTCCAGTATTCAGAATTGGTAACATGCGATACATTTTTGAAGTAGGACACGACTAGACTCGAGCTAGACAGAATAAATGTGTGGTTTAAATGATATGGGTGACCATGGTTTACAATTTGGCCAACTGAACCATGTTCAATGGTTGAGGAAACAGTTGACCATAGTTCATGGTTGAAACCATCAACATGAACAGCCAATATTGGTTAAGGTTGGGAATTTCCCCAACTGCCGGTTGACCTTTAAAAAATAATAATAATAATTTTAAATGCTTCCTTTTTTTTTTCCATTTTTTAAAATACAAATCTCTTCCAATGCTCTCTTTCCCTTATCAGGCCCCAACATTCTTGCTTCAATTCTCTAAAAAAATCTCCTAATTGTTAATTATTTACATTAATTATTATTCACAATTTTCTCAAATTTCGACATGTTGAACAAACCTCGCTCATTATAGGTCCTTATTATTTCTATTTTTATTTTTTACATATTCAATTGAAAATTTTAAGCTATTATTATTATTATTATTATTTTTTAACATTTTGCAAAATAATTAATTAAAAAAACTGGAGGTTGACCTGTTGGTCAACATCAACTGGAACCGGCAACTGCCGGTTGGCCAACCATGGCCAAATTGGGAAGGGTTCTGGTTGAGGTCAACCATATTTATATGATATGTCATGGTTCTGAAACTTATTAAATAAATGGTATGTTCATAAATAAGATTGGAATTATTTCCAAGTGGTCTCACATATGGTATATTGGCATATCAATATGCAGCATACGTCTGAGTACAATTCTTTATTTAAGGTCATCTCCTAGGGCTAAGCTTTTACCATAAATGTTCCCCAAAAAAGCATTTGAAATATGTCCATGAAATCTATAAGTAATGATGGGTGATTGAACTTGCCGATATATTTTGTATGATTAAGTAATTATTGGGTCTCTGTGGACCAATGACGAATTTCTAATGGACTTAAATTTTCATGCTTAATGAAAAACATCAAAATTCCACATGCCTTTCTAAATTGTTCCATGAAAATTGTGTCCCTTTGGGGTGCATTGCAGGGTTTTCCTTTGCTTTACTTTGTATAGATACCTTCAATTGGACTAAAAAGTGATTCAAAATTTCACCTGATGTCTGGAGTTGCTTATTACACTGTCATTATGACTCAGGTGGCAGTTGCTCTCTCACATGCTGCAATTCTAGAAGAGTCAATGCGGGCAAGGGATCTTCTCTTGGACCAGAATGTTGCCCTTGATCTGGCAAGAAGAGAAGCAGAGACAGCTGTTCGTGCTCGTAATGATTTCTTGGCAGTAATGAATCATGAAATGAGGACACCTATGCATGCAATTATTGCACTTTCATCATTGCTACAGGAAACTGAGCTGACTCCTGAACAGCGTCTAATGGTTGAAACAATTCTTAAGAGCAGCAACCTTCTGGCTACCCTTATTAATGATGTCTTAGATCTTTCAAGACTTGAAGACGGGAGTCTTCAACTTGACATAGGAACTTTTAACCTTTATGCTCTCTTCAGGGAGGTAAATTTCCATCAATTCTAATCGGTTCTCATTATCTTATTTTGTTTGCTAGATCAGCTCATATCTTGATTGATGATATCCGCTGATTGAGATCTTTGCTTCTCCTTCTAGGTTCTCAACTTGATAAAGCCTATTGCATCTGTGAAAAGGTTATATGTTACGCTAAGTTTGACTCCAGATTTACCAGAATATGCCATCGGTGATGAAAAACGGCTAATGCAAATTATGTTAAATGTTGTTGGCAATGCCGTGAAATTTACAAAAGAGGGTGGCATTTCAATTACTGCATTTATTGCAAAATCAGAGTCTTTAAGAGATCTAGGAGCTCCAGACTTTTTTCTAGTGCCAAGTGATAATCATTTTTATCTCCGCGTGCAGGTTTGGTTCTTATATGCTCGTCCTTTTTATCTCATCGTGAAGTATTCTCCTGAAATGCTAACAATTTTCTCGTTATTATATAGGTAAAAGATACAGGATCTGGAATTAATCCCCAAGATATTCCTAAGCTATTCACGAAATTTGCACAAAGTCAGACACTGGCAACTAGAAATTCTGGTGGTAGTGGTCTTGGTCTTGCAATTTGTAAAAGGTATATATATGAAATCTGCATTTTAAATTGAACATATTGGGATTTTTGCTAACAAGGAAAGTTTCCCTCAATTCAAGTAAAATCAATTGACATTTTTCCCCCTATTTTGGGCTATCAGGTTTGTTAACCTCATGGAAGGGCAAATTTGGCTGGAAAGTGATGGTCTTGGCAAGGGTTGTACCACTACTATTATGGTAAAACTTGGGATTCCTGGGTGCTCAAATGAAGCAAAGCTTCCACTTGTTTCTAGAGTTCCAGCTGATCTTGTGCAGACAACCTTTCCCGGACTGAAAGTTCTGCTGCTGGATGATAACGGGTGAGTCGCAAGTGCACCACTCCTTTTCTCCATCAATTCCTATCAACTGCATTATAGTCATTAATTTGGTTGATGGTTGCCTTCTGGGGCTATAAGATTACTGAACTCGGACAAGATTAAGCATGTAAAAAGTCAGAGGGAAAGTATATGGGTTATGGAATAGAAAGAAGGGCCTTTTTTAAAGCTGTGTGGAAGTAGAGATACTTGGAATACTAAGGATCTGATGGGGCAGGCAAGAGAATTTGATAGTAAAAGACTACTCTGAACGACCTTGGATGCATTTGGTACGAACTTTATGTGATAGAGAGTTCAATCTATTGCAGTGAAGATGAGAGGGTCTTGAACTGAGATTTTTGATGATTGGTGCGGTAAGAGAAATCTAACAATGTTTTCTCAAATTGTAATGGCTTGGGAAGTCTGTTCAGGGGCCTCTCTAGGCCCTTGAAAGCCTGTCTTGGAAGGAGGAGTGAGTTCCTTTATCCAAACTGAAATTGAATTGAAAGGTGAAGAGAAAGAAAATGGACAAAAAGGAAAACTAAGAATGCCTGCCTACATTATAAACAAGCTTGAGAAGGGTGGCCACTGAGATTTTCTCCCTCCAAGGAGCAATAGCTATTCCTTTTGGCTTGATGATAGGAATGGCAAGAGTCTCCTTGTTTATCTTTTATCTTCTCTTTACTGTTGGGCAAGGTACAAATTTAATTGTTTTGATTTAATTCTTGTCAAAATTCCAGTTGTTTCTGTCAGTCTTATTTATGGACTTCAAGGTGGTTTACTTTTCACCATTTCCATCACTGCGGTCTGTCATGCTTCTTATGACTAAATGATTTGCCGTCATGCAGGGTTAGCAGAATGGTCACAAAGGGCCTGCTTGTGCATCTGGGTTGTGAGGTAACTACTGTCAGCTCTGGAGATGAGTGCTTGCGGGTTGTTACTAATGAACACAGGGTGGTTTTCATGGATGTGAGCGTGCCTGGCATAGACATTTACCAAGTTGCCGTCCGAATACATGAAAAATTTTCAAAACGTCTTGATAGGCCGCTTATTATTGCTCTAACAGCAAACACAGACAGGGTGACAAAAGAAAACTGCTTGAGGGTTGGTATGGATGGGGTCATACTAAAACCTATTTCAGTAGATAAAATGAGAAGTGTTCTGTCTGAACTTTTAGACCATGGGGTTTTACGGGAAGCTTAATAAGTAGGAACAAAGCTGTCTTCTGAAGGAGAATGCAAACAAGGGCAACAACAATAGGAAAGCTCATTCTTTCTCCTGCAAAGACTCACCTGTATATATAATGCAAAGCTTTGCTGCAGTATGATTGGAGCCGTGGTGCGAATAATTTAATGTTAAATCCTTCTTGCTCAAAGTGATAGCAGAGTGATGGTTACAAGAAATTGTGAGAAATTTGTATTGAGAAAAATTTCCATTTAAGAGAAGCTTATGGATGTCATTTGTGTTAAATTTTCTTACAAGAGAAGTAATAATTTTCTAATGTCCCTGCAAAAGAATGGATGTCGATGCATTACCTAAGCCCTTATAAAATATTTGATCATATAAACTCTAGCCATATTTTCAAATGAAGATTTTTCACTTTGGACGTAAGAAAAGTGTGCTTTTGCAACTTTCTTGAGGCTGATTTGATGACCCTTCGGTCTGCATTCATGACTTGTGGGGGCAAATCCGAATTGACAAATGAATGTCAAGATCAGGGATGTTGATTGATAATGATTTTTGGGAAAAGTTATTTCAGCAATAAGAACATGTGATTTTTCTCATTTGTTTTCTTAGTTTTTTGGGGCCTCAAGAGGGCTGCAGGGTTTTTCGGGGGAGAGCTGAGATTCATGCTGTTGAGAAAATGATCAGCTTGGCCTCTGTGGATGGCGAACTCAACCTGAACTTGCGGTTAGGATCCGATTTTTCCTATTTCTTTCCAAGGATATTGTGGTCGGTTTTTCTTGTTCTTTTCTTCAAGAAGTCAATGAAAGAAACAAACTAGAGAGTTGTGCACGGTTACTTTAGCATTAGTGCATCTTTATTCTAGCGGTCTTGGAGGCATTAACTCTATCGGAACAGGAGTAGCTCAATCGGTGAGGCAAAGTTGTCTTTATTCTTCCTCAAAACTAATAAGATTTAGAGCAATTACCTAAATTCACCTTCAAAAATTTTTTGTTCGTTTAAAAAAATAATTACAAAATTTTCAATTTTTTAATACTTAAACTATGTCTTTTGAAAATTTTTTGATCCAACTATTAGTTTCGTGGCAGAATTGATAGTTTTAGTCGCGTACTTGCTGTATACAATTTTTTTTTTTTAAAGACAAATTTGTTATCATTTTATTTTCACTCCTTCGACAACCAATCTCCTTCAGTTGCATTCGGAAGTTTAAAAAAGAAGATAAATTTGTACATAGTTCGTACGTGACTAAAATTATTAGACTCTACCGTTGAGTTGGTAGTTAGGACCAAAACTTTAAAATATATATATAATTTAGGTATTAAAAAACTTAAAAATAAAAATATTTGAAACTTTTTTTAAGACAAACAAAATAGTTTTATGATGAATTTCACTAATCACTTTAAAACTTATTTTGATAAAAATGTGTTCTTTTACTAAAAAAAAAAAAAAAAAGTAGTTCAGCATGCATTCATTCCTCTTGAACAAAAGTTTTTGACTATGAGTTGGGAAGAAGAGTGAGATAAATATGCTCTGATAAAAGCAAGAAAAAAAAAAGAAAGAAAAAAGGGAAGAAGAGAAATATGGGTTTGCAGCATTCTTGTCTTGTATGGCAAAGTGTAACCGCAAAGGAAAAGAGGCCAAAACAGAAAGGACAGGAAGAAAGGCAATTGCGGTTCCTTTTGTATTTTTATGTGCCCAAAAATAAGATAACAAAAGTACCCATGAAAGAAAAAGTGTCGTCTACCTAATGTAGAACAGATGCTTCGAGGATAACATTTGATTTTTCGGTTCTTTTTGAGGTAATTATTTTGATTTTTCTTTCTTTTTTTTTTTTGGGTGCAGTTTTGAAGATACCTTTTGAGATGGTGCTCTTGATGACATTCCTGTTAGATATGCAAAGGTAAAAAGTCAAGCATACAATTTCTTTGGGTCACGGCATCTTGAATATATTCTTCACATGGCTAGATTTAGATAATTTGCTTTTGAACCTTGTTAGTTTTAGATTTTTAATTTTTTTCCTTACATAAAGGAGGAATGTTTGTCACAATAAAAAATGTATATTTTATTTGACTAAATTATAAGATTTGCGAGGGATATATATATATATATATATTTTTGGAGGTGGAGGGGAGGGAAAGGTGTTCTATTGGCACAAAAGTTTATCATATTTAAGAAATGCTCAACTCAAATAGTTTTTCCAAAAAAAGAAAGATGAGTTTTGTAAGCCACAAAAGTTTAGGCTTTGAGGACAAGGAAAAGGGTCAAATTTTCTAGTTGAGCATCATGAAAAGAGACCATTAAATGCTTCTTTCTTCAAAGATCAATGTGGTTTTCAAACTTTGATGTTGAGCAATTGCTTTTGTTGCTTAATGTGAATCTTGCTAGTAATAGTTGTACTTAAAGCAAATGAGGAATCCATTTAGTGAACAAAGCAGCAAAATATTAAAGTCTTCAATAGAGGAGCTTTATGCAAACAGTGAATTTGGTTAAACGTAAAAAAAATAAGAGCCCTATAAGAGAAAATGGATCAATTAATAAAACTCTCTGGCCAAACATTTAGGGTTTGAGTTTGAAGTTTATAAATGTATATTAATTTTGTTACCCTTTATAGTAAGTCAACATTTTCCTACAGAGAATGAAATAAATGTCCTTCCGCTAGTAGATCAAATTTTAATTCTTTATATCTTCACGGGTGAATTACTTACTTATTTTTTCGTTTTCAATATAATTTTTTTAAACTTTTAAATACTTACAAATTTTATAATAGTAAAAGAATTAAAGATTTTACATCTAAATATGATATGAACCTATCGATAACCTATTTAATTAATATCATTTTAATAATAAGTAGTAGTGTTGAAAATGACGTATATACTCTTTCCCACTATTTTGAAATTAACTTTTATAATTTACCAAACTAGTTTTGAAGCATAGCCTCTATATTTCTATAGCTAGGGCATAGGACAAGAACATGAGAGTGTTGAGAATAATAGAAAAAGGAAGAAGAAAGAATTTAATTACGAAACCCCAATAATGGGCAGACATTTGATTCTCATTGTCAACACTTGTGTTTGTCTGGTAATTCTTTTGCAACTCACAAGCCTCCATCATATTCTTTATCTGTCAATCATTTATAAGAGAAAATTTGTATAACCTCTATTTGTATGCATTAGATAGGAACTCAATATATATATATATATATATATATATATATGTATATGTATGTATGTATATATATATATATATATATATGACAACTTTTGAATGAATGGCTTTCCTTGTGAGAGCTACTTTATGGCTGCATCACTTAGATGCTTCAAACATTTTGCTTATAAAACATCAAAGAATGGCCATATGTTTGAGTCCATTCCGCATTATCTTTACCTATTTGGTCCTGGTTGATGCCTCATGTTTTGGGTCCTAACATGTTCCATCAATAGCAACCCTTGCTGTAGTCCCCATCATTATTCCTAGTAGACCACACTAAGCTCCTACAAAAAACTAACCCTATTTATATTTACGGTGCAATTATATTTTATTTTTTGATATTGATAAAAAGAAAGGGATTAAGTAATTAAAATTAAAGATTGTATTTTTTTTCCCGAATTTAGTGAGAAAAAAAATTAAGATGTTTCATTATTGTTATAAGAATTATAATGATTGGAATTGCTCCTTTTGCAATCAAAATCTAAGTCATTTGATGTGAGAAGATTTTGAAGAAATTATTGTTTGACCCCAAAAGGAAAGCTCATCTAGCTTGATCTTGTACATATAGGACCCTGTGATCTGAACATTTCTTACAAAACTATATTATAAGTTTTATATGACATAAACAAATCTTACATGTGAATAACGATAGACTAGTATATAGGGAAAATTCATTTTATATATATATATATGTGTGTGTGTTTGTGTGTATAGAAAATGGCAAACTACAAAGTTCAAGACAAACTTTCATCTTTAGCAAATTTACTATTAACACCAACCAACAACCCCCCACCCCACGGCGTCGCTCTCAGCCTCCATCAATCAAGCAAAGAGGAACCCAAAAAAAAAAAAAAAAGTCAAGATTGAGATAATTTAAATTAAATTTTAATTTTTAGTCATTCCAATGAGATACACTTTAATATCAACATATATACGCAAATACATACACAAATATATTTTTGAAGAATTTTATTGTTTCAAATTATTTGTTATTTTATAAAATTAACAATATATTAATTACTTTTTTAATTATACCTTCATTATTTATTATTTCACTAAATTATAACAAATATATTCAACTAATTTTAATCATTTACTCCTAAATTATTGAATGTCATGATGAAACTTTCACAATTATAATAAATAATAATAAAGTTATTTAATTACATCTTTCTCACAGAAATAAAAATATATTATATATTTCACTATTACATAATACTAAAAATATCATCTTATTGAATATTACAATATAATGGAATGATACAAGAAAAATGTATAGAAATCAAAATCTAGACATCTTTTGCTCTTTTTTTTTTTTTAAATTTATTTCATCAATTTACTGTTTTTAGTTTGAGGGGGGGAAAAAACATTTCCATTGACAAATCAGTTTAGTGTACTTGTAAAGTTGTAATCCCCAAGCTGAAATAAAGTCCAAATAGTACTTAATGCACTTTTGCTATCAAAACATATGACCACCAGAATATGTACAATCACCATCATGCTCCAACAAATAACTCCACCCAAACAACCCCCAATGGCTATGGCTCAATTCTTCTAACATTTTCTTATACAAAAATATCTTGTCAAAAAATACCCTTTTAATTTCTTTTAATATATAGAATGTAGAAAAATAATAAAAGAGTCAATAATAAGATGTGGAGACACTGTCAAATTTGCAGACACCACAAGTTGGAATGAATTTTTGTTGTGACCCTAAATTTAGATGTGGTGAAAAGTTAAAGATGAAAAAGAGGAGGAAAAGGAATGGATGAGACGTAAAAAGAAACCTTTTTAATTCATGATTTCTATGATACATTTGTTTCTTCTTTTTCAACTTTTGAGGACTTTTTTTTGGGAGGAGGGGCGGGGCAAAATTTTATTAGTTCAGCAGTGGCTATTTAGAGACAATAAAACGAGGTACATCAATAATTTGAACTTTATGCATATTGAAAGATGTTTTTAGAAAAAAAGAGAAGGGGGGGGGGGGGGGCGGTGGTAGGGGATGGGGGCATTGGAAGTTAAAAAAAGAAAATCAATGTGGATAATGATATTTTGAATTTAAAAAATAAAATAGGTTAAAGAACGTCAATATCGTAACTAATTTTTTAAATGTTACATATTTTTTCTTCTCCCCTCAATTCGATATAACTGGGCAAAATAGCAAGATGTTTTAGACCCAAATCAATAATCTCTCCCTCATTCACCCCTTCAAGGCATTCACACTTTTGGAAATTTCTTACATGAATTATAAATCTACGGATCATATGCATTGATAAATTGTATCGTATAATTTTTATTATATAAAATACAATCCTTTAATGCATATGATCCACGTGGATCAATTTCATGTTTGAATTTTCATATAGTTTTACATATTTGGAAAATTTTTATATAGACCTAATATTTACGAACTTAGTTTTTTCAATCACTCTTCAAGACAATTACAATTTTGTATATTTGAAAAAATTTTAGGTAAGACCTGATATTTGTGGACATAGTTTTTTTATTTATATATTTAGAAATTTTTTAGATAAACTTGATATTTATGAATTTAATTTTTTCATTCTCTCTTCAAGGCAATCATAATTTTATATTTGAAAAAGCTTTAGGTAGACCTAACATTCATGAACTTAGTTTTTTTAGATTATAAACTTTAAAATATCATATTTTTCTATAATATAAAGACTATATTTACTTACAAAAATGTTCACTGATTTATTATAGAATAAATCTATTAAATTTAGTAATAGAAAGTACATGACACAAATATCAAACCTAAAAAGAGAAGCAAATAAAGATTTTTTAAAAAAAGTAGCAATAATATATTAGTCAAGCGATCAATAGCTTGATTATTATTTTGAGAAGTTGAGAGTTGAAAGATGGAAAAATAATAAAATTTATAATTGGAAAAGAAATGATAAAAAAAAATTTAAAATTTATGGAAGTAAAATTTGCAATCCCAACAAACCTTAAAAAGAGGCAGTTACGATTTATGAAAACCATATCCATTGTTACAGAAAGTAACAAAAGCCAGGCAGGCTTCTGTCATCTTACGTTAGCTCTAGCGCTCTCTCTCTCTCTCTCTCTCTCTCTCTCTCTGTGCCATTTTAACGTCCCTCACTTTAATACACTTATTTCAACCCAATCGTTCTCTCTCCATCTTGTGTACAATCGCACACAGTGCTATTGCTATACATTGCAGTCTCTCTCTCTCTCCCACACACCCAGGCTTTCTTTGTTTCTTTCTCTCTCTTGCCACAAGAACACAACAAAAAGAAGGGTGGAGAAAAGCCAAGGCCAACGCCACCCGTTAATACATTCATAAACCACCACCTAAAACCACTACCAACTGTGATCACATTTCTTTCAAAAACCCTATTAAATTTTTTTCCAATTATCTTTTTTCGTCTGCCCTGCTCATTTATTATTTTTCTCTCTCATCATCTTTTTTTCTTCAAATTTCTGACCATTTTTTTCCAAATGGGTCTCTCTCTATAGGCCTTTATATGCACATTTCACCACCGGGGGAATCCATCTGGGGTAGGATAAATTCGGAGATCACCGATTTCTGAAAGACCCTTTCTTTTGATTGATCTCTATATACATAGAGGGAGAAATAAAGATTGGGTTTTTGAGCGAGGGGGGGAATAAAAACAAGGGGATTAATTTGTTTTTATTGGAATTCTGTTGTTTTTGCTGATAAATTAAGGGTCTTCTTTAGTTTTTCTGGGTTCTTTTTGTTTGTGTGAATTTTTGGGGGTTTTCTTTTGTTGATTCCATGGCTGCTGGTGCTGAAGTGTTTGGTGAGAAGGCGGTGGTGGAAGTTCCTGCTGTTGAACCTTCATCACCAAAGGTTACTGAAACTGCACCTAAAAATGCTGATGCTAAAAATTCCAATGCTATATCCGTGTCACCAAATGATGGTGCTAAGGAGACCGATTCCAGCTCGAATAATTCGAACGAGAAATCAGAACTGGAAATGGAAGATTTAGATGACATGTTTAAGAACCTCAAGTTGAACCCACTGGCGAAGGAGTTCTTCCCCTCTTCATATAATCGTGATCAACTGGGGCTCAACAATTTTGTACCAGCTAATAAGATTTGGGGCAATGATGGTTTCCCCAATAATCGAAGGGTATAAACTCAATTCTCCTTTTCAGTCACTCTCTGTTGATTGTTGAGTTGATAAGACGTTATTACTCTCCTTTAGCGGTTTTATGTAGATGTCACCAACTTGTTGTCTGGCTATTTCTATCTGTGATCTTCAAGGCTGCGCCTCTTTTTGAAATTGAAACCAACCTTGAAAATGTTTGGAGATAAGTTATGGTTTTGATCTGAATTGACTCTGTCGTTGTATGTTCTGCATAGGGGTTTGTCTATCTACATGCAAACATCATTTGATGAGAATGTTAACACATGGTTGTAAAAAGAGTATGCATATCTCTTAGAAATTGAAGCTTTGAGTTTCCATCTGTTTATGGCAATCTCTCTGCATCCTTTGTTACTAATGATATTGCTGGTATTCTGTTTCTGCAAATGGGATTTAGGGTTCTTAAAAGTTGATACTTTTGGGGCGTTAATCTGCATTTGTTTTGCCTTAACATCTATGAATTCAGATTGTACTGAATATGTGCTTTTTCAGTGCACGATGAATTTACAACTTTCGTAACCTAATGTATGGGGTTTCCCACTTAATGGTTAGAGATGATTGCTTGATGTTGATTTCATACAAGAAGTCAAAGGATGAGCTATGAAAAGTACTGAGCTGTGTTTGGATTGTTAAAGTTCCTTTTTCAGTTGGTGTATTTATGTCATTTGTGCTGTTCGCCATTTCCTTTTGTTAGTTGCTGAAGTTGTGCTGCAATTGACATCCATTTTTGTTAGTTGTACATCTACAAGGCAATTGAGGTACTAGTATAGGCAGTTGGATTCAGAATGAGTTTTGGACTGCCATTGTTACTGGGGTTCATCCTCTATTTATACTCTTCTTCTTCCCCCCCCCTCCCCCTCCGGCAATCAAAAACTGGAAGATATCCTTTTTCTCTTTCGCCCATTCTTTTATGGGAGGGCTTCAAGTCCCTCAAATAACTTTTTCTTTTTTTGGCAATGATTGATATTGACTACTTTATTTCTATTTGTTTGTTCTTTTAAATTTAGTCATTTATTGTTTATTGAATCTGGTAATGTGGTGATAAGTTAATTACTATCTTAAGAGATCACTATAGTGGGAGGTGTGAGGGGTTGTTGACTTAGTGCCATATCCTGAAGCAGGTGCTTGTTATGAAATTCTGACTTGGCACTTCAAACAGTATGTTGGTGTCCTTTTGTCTTTTTGCATGATTATCAAGGTTCTGTGTTAGTATATGGGACTTTGAGGTTATCTTGTTTATTTGTTTGTCATTAATAACAGTCTTGGAGAGTTGTCTGTTTAATCATTTGCTTAAGGCCATGCTCTTTTCAGATCACTTTGATTTTCTTGCCTCTGTTCTTGGCTTCTGCAGCAGCATGAATTGGCTTCTTTTCAACTTTTATTCTTACAATTAGTAGGCTTTTGTTCTTGTGAATAGCAGTAAGGATTTTTTTTTTAAATTCTTTTCATCATATGCATTATTATGCTATATTTATGGTGCTCTGCAATACTCTAATTATCAAAGATGTAATTTTGTTGGTGACACAACGTGCTATTTTATGTCAGGACACTGGTAGCTTTCACTATTGATTCACTTATTTGTTTCAATATGTGTTTTATAGTTTGACATCCTAAGATTCTATCTTTGTGTTTTTCCAGAGAAGGAGTAACTATACCCAGGGCAGAAGGCGATTGAACGGCAGAGCTTTCAGGGCTCAAAGAGAAGATAGTATTAGGCGAACTGTCTATGTGTCTGATATTGATCACAATGTAAGTGACAGTAAATGTTGATTAACTTTATTCATTGTTTACTTTTTCAGTTTAATCTTCTGAATTTTTGCTGATAAATTTCTTTTACCGATCCAAATTAGATCACTGAGGAGCAGCTTGCTGCCTTATTTAGTAGCTATGGACAAGTAAGTCATTTCATACTTTTCACACTGATATATATGCAATGCTTGATTTTTCATGATGTTGCAAGTGACTGTGCTGAATCTGATGCTTCACTAATTGAAAGAGTAATTCTAGAAGGGAGTAAGCTTTTAGACCAAGAAGTGCATATTTTAGACTTGGATATACTTTTAGGAAATGATATCTCAAATCTGTTAAAAATAGATGTTTAGATGCAGTCTGATCCTATCAAATTGTATTTTTACATGACTGTTATTAGTTGTATATATGGGTCTAAGTATTTATGCATTAAAATTCTGGTTCCTTCTGAACCTTTTTCTTGAAATGTTTTTTGCTGCTTACTTTATCTGCAATACCTGACGTTATATGTTACAAAAACTTTACTTGTGAGCTATGGGAAGCTGCAAATTCTTATGTGCCACTTGATTTGCTATACTTCTTCAGCCTTACCGTATATGTACTTTGAATGGCCTCTAAAATCACAATGTACATGGACTACCTGTTATCAAATTTCAAAGCTGTGAACCAGTGAAGTTACACTCTCATTGTCTTCTTTAAAAATTTTTGATGTTCTTAATCTACTCATTTTGAATAACGTAGCATAAGGTTGGCAGGAATAATGATGTAATGATGTTTGTTAATCTCACTAATTTTGGGGCCAAATTTATCAAGAGAGTATATCCAACAAATATCCTTCATTTTCTTTTTCAATACAATGAGGTGGAGTAATCCTAAAATGACGTTTTCAATACATATTAGCTTAAACAGTTACCATTCTAGAGATCTATGAGCAGTTATTAAAGACCTTACTTGACATTGTTGATACATGTTAGCTTAAAAAGTTACCATTCTCGAGTTTTTAGAGCCGTCACTGAAAGTCTTACTTGATTATGTTGGTGTGGTTAAACATGCATCTCGCCTTTCATGAGAGTAATTTTGTTTGTCGTTACCTTGCAGGTTGTTGATTGTCGTGTTTGTGGTGATCCACACTCCCGCCTTCGCTTTGCCTTTGTGGAATTTGCTGATGAATGTAAGACAGCTGTTTTTGTTACTAACTGATTTTTTATCTTGCTTGATAAGTACTTGTTAGATGATTTCTTACTTTTGGCATGTTTTCTGGAACAAATTTCAACAGACTCTGCACGAGCTGCTCTCAACCTATGTGGGACAATGTTAGGATTTTCGCCAGTTAAGGTCTTGCCTTCAAAAACTGCTATCCTTCCAGTGAATCCTACATTCCTCCCCAGGGTATGGGCAAATACCTAGCTTTTGGTGTTGCTACTACATTCGCATTTTTCCCATTATGGTTTCTTCTCAAGCAGACTGTATTCCAGTTTCATATATCTAGAACTTACCACTTTTTGCTTGTGTTTTTTTTATGCAGTCTGAAGATGAACGTGAAATGTGTGCTAGGACTGTTTATTGTACAAATATCGATAAGAAGGTAAACCTTATTTGTTTCCAGCGGAGTATTATAAAGTTTGAGGCAATAACTTTATAAATATGTTTTTGTGTTCTCTCTGATGCATACTGCATTAGTGGTTGCTTTATCTACAGCTTGAGGATTGCTCTATGTATTGTTGTTGTACATTTTTCTCTGTATGAGCACCTAATAAAATTTAACCTGAGCAGGTCTCTCAAGCTGATGTAAAGAATTTCTTTGAGACTAGGTGTGGTGAGGTAAGTAGTCTGCAAAATCCTTGCTGGAATTTTCTGCCCTGCGTCGATTTTCAGTTACATAAGAATTTCTTTCTGCAGGTTTCTCGACTGAGGCTTTTGGGAGATCATGTGCACTCAACTCGCATTGCTTTTGTTGAATTTGTGATGGTAAGTTTCTTGTAAATTATCGATGCATGCATAACATTCTAACTGCTTGATTCCTTCACATGCCACCAAGAAGAGAAAGAAAACAACTAAGAACCTTTTAATTGTCCTGCACATCCTATGCGGGAGGACTTGCTTCAGTAGTTTCCTAGCACGTCTAACTTTGCTATATGACGTGAGTTTATCTGGGATGGGACATTTGTCCACCGTAGTACATGTTGAGTTATTGCTCATCTAAATACTTTTATTAGAGAAGATTTCTGTATATACGTTTGTTCTATTTGTGTTCCCCCCCCCCCCCCCTTTTTTGTTCTTCTGTGGTTTAATGAGGGAAATGTCAAAGATGTCAGTAAATAATGGTACTACTAATTGTGCTGGATTTAGTAGATCATTTAACTATAGATGTAAATTGTTGGTTTTCTAGGTAATTAACATTTAATGTGTCATTCTCTTTGTGATGTGCAAGGTACCTTCTGTAATATTTTTACATGGAATTGTTAAAGCATTTTTTTTCGTATCTGCTGTTGATCAGCTAGGAAAATTGTATGCTTTGATGCAACTTATTTGACACATCATAGTATCTAGTCGACTAAGTTTTTGGAGTTCACAAAGGGTTTAGAGTCCTTTCTCTTGTATGAATAGATTGTCTGTAGAGTGATCTCATGAGATTCTAAACAAATTTCCTGTCCAGTGCCTTTCCTTAATAACCTTTTCATTTTTTTTTTAAGGTCTTTCATGCTTATGTCATGTAGAGGTCTTGGATTATTTCATTGTCCTTCTGCAATATTCTTTCTGTTCAGCATTCAATACCTATTTGCTTTGAAGTGTAAGGACTTTTGACTCGGATCCATAGCTTTTGGACTGTTTTGTCTTATATAGAAGAAAAGCAGTCAGCTTTTTGTATGAGAACATATTGTTCTGGAATTTCATCACAACCCTTTCTCTTCATTGAACAAAAAGTGTGATTAAATTCAGGATGTGCACTTCTGCATGCATGGAACTGACTAGACACTGTGTGAGTTCGTGGAATCTTTCTCAAGTTTGAAAATTTCTTGAAATGTTTTCATTGTCATGGTGACAATCAACCTTCTTTGCATGATAATATAGATCAGAGCATTTATAGATAATTGGCTCTGAAAATAGTTGGTAGAAATTTGATCATTTTTTGGCAATTTCATTCTGCATGCACTTTAAAAAATAATAATAATAATAACTAAATTCTATATTTGGATCTTTAATTGTTCTATAATGCTTGAGATTGTAAGGGGCAAATTTGATGGCATTGATGAGCTTTTGCAAGAAGCTTGCAGGAAGTCATGTTTGGACTTCCGAAGAAAACTGCCTGCTTACAACTTCTTTCAAGTGATAAAAGAAAAAAGAAAGCTAGATTTTTAGCCGTAGATGTCAATGCATTTTTCTCCTTTTATGATGCAGCTTCCTGATTCTGGAGCTTGCCAATTTTTGAACTTCAGAAATGCTGAGTTTAATGACCATGGAGAGATTTCTTCACACTCTACAATGTCAAATAGGAATTGTCCATTCAATTCATTTAGCTGAATTGTGGTCTAAATTGCTTCTGCCTCCCTTTTGTGCTTCTTTTCATTGATTCCGCAACCTGCATGCAACCCTTTTCTTTTCTTTTCTTTTTTTCTTGTGGGGTGTGGGGGTGTTTGTCACTGGATTAGGGTTGCTATTGAGAAGAAAAAGGTGATGGGTAACTTTAATAATTTAATAGTGGATGCACCATGAAATGAAGGTGTATATTGTGTTTGCCTGATTTATTTATCAGTATCTTTGCATATTTGTGCAGATGGTTATAATGTTTTATCACTCAAAAGGGAAAATAATAAATAAGTGGAACCATTAGGGTTGGAGTTATACACTATGTCGGGATATTTGATGCTTTCTCTATTATGCAGGCTGAGAGTGCAATTATAGCACTTGACTGTTGTGGGGAGATTCTGGGTTCTCAGCGCATCAGGTAAAGTCAGCTGATCAACAATTATCTGCTGAACTTTTTCCACTTAGAAATTTAACGATTGAATAACTAGTTTGGTCATATTTGTAGGGTGAGTCCTTCAAAGACTCCTGTGAGGCCTCGCGTTGCACGCCCAGTTCTGCACTAACTGGATGCCGGCTAGGAGTTTGGCGAGTTTTTTTTTTTTTTTTCTTTGGGAGGAAACTATTCTTCTGATGAATGGATGCTAAAACTTGCCTTTCTCCAATATTTCCATCTTTTCTTTTTCTTTTAGATACAGGAACTTTTTGTGACCCAAACCTACCTATCTCTTAGTTCTGTTTTAACTGTAGTTTAACTGTCTAAGGGATTGTCGCAATCCTTGGTACCCTTTTTAATTAATGGAACTTTCATTTCCAGAACCACATGCATAGTCCCACTAGTGTATCATATGATGGTTTCCCTTGTATGCTTTGACCTAGTTATGAGCACTGGGCATGCATGTAGTATCTGCTTCTTTAGTCCGTACGGCGTCCTGGTCTTACAACACCTAATCTCCATCTTCCTGTCTCGTTCCGGGTTCAAAATTTGCTGCTCTCTCAGATTCTTGATGTGATTTGAGGCCTTGACTATTGGGGCTTTTGGACACTCCATTTATGGTGTTCTAGACGAAATGCGGTTGTAGTTTTAGGTTGAATCCGTGATTTGCGAGCTTGACAACATGCTTACCAAGACACTGAAGAAGTTCCTACACTAGGAGTTGGGTAAGGCTTGGTCTCGAGACTTTTGGGTAGGTGGGGGAGGAAGCTGGATATGACACTTGAGGCTGTGATAGAGTAATGGGGGAAGGTGAAGTCGGGAAACCAAACAGTATGAGCATCCGTGTGAGACTGCATAAGACTATTAGAAAGTGTCACCGCTTTGAATCCTAGATGATGAACATAAGCTCCTGTCCATATAAGGCGATTGTATGAAGCTTTCTTTAACTTCAAAATCTTCTTTCCAAGCACGGAATAGATTTTCTAGTTTTTTTAACTAGTGCAAGATATGATACTCTTGTTTGCAAAGTTTTGCCTTATTTTCAACTCATAAATATTGCCTCTCAGAGAGAGAGAGAAGAAAATTGAGGTCGTGAATTGCCATTTTTGTGGCTTGTTTTCTAGAGACAATTAAGGGACCCATGAAAATTATCTTGGTCCCAAAGGAAACCTTTTTAATTTTTCTTGATGGGATATTTCAACAGGAAACGAAGGTCTCTCTCGTGTAGCAGTATTCAAAGTCTTTCCTAACAATTTTGTGATTATATGGTACGACCAAATGGTATTGATTAATCACCTTGACTTAATAATAAATCTTATACTTTTTGAAGAAGTAAACATATCCTAATGATGTTGTCCTAATCAATTCATTCACACTGATTGAATCTATTGCTTAATCATCATTATATTTAAGAATTTGGTAATAATTCCTTTTCATGCTATGGTTAAAAAATTATAAATTTGTAGTTCTATAATGATCCTCATGATTGGATAGGATTTGGCAAGATTAAAAAATTTTCCTTTAAAATAAAAAAAATCTTGTTTTTATATTGTGGAGACTAAGAGGGTCTTTGGTTGGTTTGTTGACTCGTGGTAATTGAAAAACAAGTGTTGCGATTTGGTGAATTGCTTTTGTACATTAATTTAGTTCCTTGACTAGCAATATACATATTATATGGATAGAAAAATGTGTGAAATTTGAGAATTTATAAGAGATTGGTTCGATCATTGCAAAATATTTGTATAACTTTAAAAACTAGTTTATTTTTAGAACTTAAAGAAAACTTTTGAAATTTTAATAATTTTTTTGGGGATTTTTTTTTAAAAAAATCATTGTTAAGGATGCATCATCCCCTCTAATGTAATATTTAAATTATAATTACAAATTCTTGCAATGCCTATCTAATCAAAAGTTAAAATTTCGATATTATTTTTACGATTCTATATTTAAATATTATACTTTAATATTTAAAATATATAATCTCACGTTAATATATATATGTACGTATCTTGTTATTAATATTACTGATCTTGTAATACAAATCAGTCAAAATATCAAACGCAATACGTTCTTATCCAACCTTATCAACACAATTGTTTTATTCATGCTTACACATTAACTTAACATACTTCCAACTACAAGTTGTAGTATAGATTTACCTATCATTGTGGAATATATATATATATATATATATATAACTCAGGAAGGGTGGGATACGTATATTAAAAGCGCACGGCATACCCCTCGAGGGCTGCGACTCTGGTGGCTTTTATTCAACCACGTGCTTTTGTCTTAAAATCGTAGGACTGAAAAAGGCTTGGATGAGAATCCAGGGAACAAATTGTAGAAATTTTACTTGATTTGGCGTGCAAGAAATGTAAGTTTCTATCCTAGAATTTCATGCCAAAGGCAAGATAATTATCACCGCTCATGCAATTATAAGATTATCCAAATTAAGCTAATCACGATATGTGGTCGTAATCGCCAATGATTCTCTCTCCCAAATTACTTTTTGATTTTTTCTTCTGCTCTCAATAACTCGTTAAGTATTTTTCTGTTCTCTTTTTTTATTTTTTAAATAAAATTATTAAATAATTTATTTTTAATGTATTCATAAAATAATAATAATTAGTATTGTTATTATCCCGTTAACAATTTCATTTCGAATACAAACATAATAGAGTTTAAATTTTTTTAATATTGTTCCGCCAAATCTCCTTATATCATATACAAATTAATAAAAATAATCATGCATATTTTTATTTGGAAAAAAATAAAAAAGAGAGAAAGGAAGGGTACTTGATGAGTTATTGAGAACGGAGGAGAGAGGATGAAAGAGTAATTTGAGAGAGGGAATCCGTGACCATAACTCAATTATTCAAAAGCATTTCTAAGTCTTGAAATCAAATCACATCTCCTTCGTTATGTGTATCAATAAAAAACAAACAAAGGTCTGTGTATGATTTTACCCTTGAAATGACATGCATTACAGTGTAGTTTAATTATTTGATTAACTTGACAAATTGACATTTTTCAAGTGAGTTAATTATTAGTGAATATGCAAAGTACTTGGAAAATAAACATTCAAAGATTAAAGTAATTTTATTATGGGAAAGAAAAATGCATGGTGATATATTGTTTAACGTGTGATTGTAATTAATTAATGGAATTGGCATTAGGGCAAGATTCATTGAATTGTTATTAGGATATATTTTCCATAATTTTCCGTTAAGCATGGTGGCCCTTTTTTCTTCTTTTTTCTATTTTTCTTTTTCATTTTGGTCAAGCAAAAAAATATTGACCAAGGAAGTTCTTTTTTTGTGGCACATGTCTCATGGATGTCTTCACACAGTGGGGGGTACCAATGCACAAGTTGCCATGAAGGATGCAATTTCAGCACAAGTCATTGACCCAAACAAGGAAAATAAACCCTTATCCATCTAACCTAATCCACTACATTTTATAGTGAGATTCAAGATCTTGCTAATTAATCACAGCGTAAATTTCATTTAAATAACATAATTTTAATAACGTTATTATTAATAAACCACAAATTACTTACTAAGATTTTTATATATAGATTATCTCATTATATAATCTATATAATAACATAATTAATAAGATATCTGATTTATAGGAATTGTTCTCGGTGCTTCTAATGCCATATGAATGGCTGGAGTTGTCTATCCACGGCCGCCAGTCACTTCTTCCCAATCTATAGTGAAGGGAGAAGACTATCTTTGGCTCCTCCCTACACTAGGTTTAAAGTTTGGCCCGACAAGGGAAAGGAATGAAATAGTCTGGTTCAAAAAATATAATAGTATGTATCAACGTCTGCTAATCACACTAGCAGCAGCCATAATTAAAAACTCCTTTTCCTGCTATGTTAGGCAAACCCTAAAGTTTTATTAGTTCATAAGACTTTAAGCCATCTTTCTCATTACCTTCTTAAAAGATACATCTCCTCATTAATTTATGCAAAAACTACGAATATTTCCTCGTAGTTTTCTCAAATCTGTTTAATTTCCAAGAATATGAAATTATTTTCGTACTTTTGTTTTGACCCGAAATGAATTATGCAATTTCCTCTCAATTTCTTATATTTTTGGCATTTTATATAATGTATGTTTTGACCCAATCTCTGGTCCTTGTAGACTGCCAGATTTCTGATTCCTACGGTCAACTTTTTCTCCCATTTCTTAACTGTCAACTCACAACCGTACATATCTTACGTAGATCATTTCCTATCCTCAAAAACTCCTATAAAAGCCACCCATGGCTTCCTCCAAGCCAAACAAACGACCCCCCACAGAAGCAACCAAGAATCATATAACGTCTGCAAAAAGTGATCGTTTTTACTCATTATACGTAGGAAAGAGCATCATGGGTGGAGGAGGAAACCGAATCGACCCCGTTAAGGTAGTGATAATCAACACACAGTATGTGGAGACAGATGCAATGAGCTTTAAATCTGTTGTTCAGAGGCTCACAGGCAAGGATTCTAAGATCGAAGATGTCGAGTCGTCGCCGGAGAAGCCGAGGTTTCATTCTGGTTCAGTTCCGGCTATCGCAAGGGGATTGTCGTTTAAGGACTTTGATAAGTTGCTTAAGGAGCTGCCGCCATTGGAGGAGCTTTACAGGCTATATGCAGATAATTAACAGAGACATTTGAATCATTTCCTGTTCTTTTGTGGGATGATTTGATGTTATTTTTTCATTCTTCTTATAGATTTTTTTTTTTCTGCTGTTAATTTCTTTGTTGATTAGGTTTGCTTAGATCTTGTATATCCGTGTATTATAATGGATGATTATTTGGATTTAGAAATCTACTAAATGTCTCCTCTTCTCCACCCCACGCCCTTCCCCACCCAAGCACACATGAAAGATCTGTTTGCAATCTTATCTCATTTCTCACTGACAGAAACGATGCATGTAGCTATCTACTTTGAATTATAGACTTATATTATCAATTGTTCTTTTCCCTCTAAATTGCAAATCTTGTATAAAATAGCATTGCATATAACGAATACATTGAAGTTTCTCGACTTCTACTGGACGAGTTTGCATGCTTGCTAAACAAGTAGCAAGTAGTAATTAACCTACTCTTAAAATCAAAATGAGCAGCTTCACCTAATCATCAACTCTTCTTCCAGCTATTTGTTCTTATCTACATATATATATATGAGAATCTTATATTGGCTTAGTCATAGACTGATACAAGTTGTGCAATGAGAATGGTAGCTGGCTGAATGACTAAATTCCAGTCAATATTACGGGCTTCCAAAACTGTTGGCATTTGCAGAAAATTTGTTCTGTAATTACCAGGAAACTTGATCTGGGTTTGATTTTATTACTTTCTGAAGGCCTTTTAAAGACCTTTTGGCAACGGAATGATTGCCAACTTGAAAACTTTGAAGTTCTCAAGAGGCGTGAACTTCTCAGAAACTGAGCCCCAGAAGACAAAGCATGTTGGCATGTAGGGGTGTTCAAAAGATTTTCGGTTCGATTTTTATTTTAAAATTCAGGTTTTTTTTTATTTTTTTTCAGAATCAAATCAAATCGAAATTTAAAAAAAATTGATAGAACTGAACCGAAATTATCTCGGTTCGATTCGGATTTAAACCGAATTTGATTTTTTTTTATTAAATTTATTGACATAATATAAATTAAATTTAAACCCAAACAAATAAAGTTTAATATAAATTACAATTCAAATCTAATATAAAATATAATATGAATTAAAGTCTAAATATTTTAAAGATTTGGACCAAATATTTTAGTAGAAAGTTATAATTACGGATGCAAATTGCAAAGATAAAGATTTTAAACTCAATTATTAATGGCTTTATTTTAGATAAAATCAAATCAAATTGAACTAAAATAATTGAAATCGAACAAATTTTTTTTAAAAAATCATAATTTATAAAAATAATTAATTAATTAATGAACAACATTTTAATATTAATTATATATTTTAAATTTTAAAAATATAATTCGATTTTTTAGTTTTTTATTTTAGAAAACCGAAAACCGAATCGAATTTTTATATAAATTCTAAAACCAAATCGAATCGAACTGAATTTTATTTAAACTGAACCGAAAATCGAAATTATGATCGGTTCAATTCGATTTTTCGATTTAAACCGAATAATGAATACCCCTATTAATATGTATGCAAATAAATGGATCATAATCCAAGAAAACTGTATACTATAAGGAGGGAAACTCAAATATTTGTCTTTGCATGTACACATAAATCAAGCAGGCATGCCTAGTATTAAGGAAAGACACCATTGTGTGAAGGGCTGAAGTTATCAATAAAATTTGTATATACCTTTGAATAATTCGTACTAGTTAACCTGCTTTCAATAAAAATTTCTTATTTTACCAAAATAAAAAGAAAAACGTTATCAAAACTTTGATTGACTACATATACAGTTTGCTGGTAAGTAATTGACTTTAAGTTAGGCATATGTGTTTTTTGGATATGGGAGCGTATATTTTTCGTACTAATTAGTAACAATTTTATACACATTGATATGTATATCTTTAAAAATAATATTATTCTATTAAACAATTAATTAAATATGAACCGATTATTATAAATGATTAAAATTTCTTTCTATCAAATAATTATGTAAAATTTAAGTATTGATCGCAACAGTAAATATTGGATCCTTTTATGCAATTGTACATGAATCAATCGTATAATTTTTATCCAAAACGTAACTTTAGATAATAGGTATTAATTTTTTTGTTTGTCAACAAAAAATTAATAATAATAATAATAATAATAATAATAATAATAATAATAATAATAATAATAATAATAATAATAATAATAATAATAATAATAATAATAATTGCGTTGTTCAAAGGCATGTTTTCTAATATGCAATTGCATAGTCAAGAGCCTAGTTCCGTAGTACCTGAAGGGATAGGGCTGTGAAGGGATAGGGCTGCAAAGTGTGGAAACCAATCAAATGACTATTTTCTCATCTTTCTTCGTCGTTTTGTTATTTTTTTATGACATCTTATCTTTTGCATGTTTATTTGACGTCCAAGAAAAAGAACAAAAGAAGGAAATTTCCAGTTGTTGAAATCTTTTGCATATGACTGGTTCACAGAGGGAGGGGGGAAGCGTGGAGGAAAGAGTTATTCTTGCGTTTATTAGAAAAAAGTAAATTAGATTTATTAGAAAAAGTAAAGAGTTTTTCTTACATTTATTAAAGAAAATAAATTAGATTTACTTTCATCTTATTTAGTTACATTAAAAAAAGTAAATAAAATATTTTAATATTGCATTAAATTTATTATTAAAAGATGTGAAGTAAATATATATTTAACTTTTAGCATCATTTACTTCTCAATTCCTTCAAAATTAAAGAAGAATATTTAGGATTCGTTTAATAAAATTAACGTTTGAGGATTAAAATCTTTATTTTTTTTAATCGGACTGGACTAGTCAGTTGGACCGTGAACCAATTTTTAAACCGATTCGATCCTTTACTTTAAACCGTTTTTCGTCAAAACCATTCTATTTTATTTAAACTATTTTGAATCAGCCAGTCCAACTGAATTGAGCCGTTCTCTCCTCTCTTTTTTTTTTTTTTTGTGTTGCACTAAATAAGATAATATATTTATAGAAAAAAAAAATAAGTTACATAGAGGGACTAAACAATCAATAGTAATAAAGAAAATGTTATAATTTTTTCCTAATTTCATTGTTTATACCTTTATAGACTTGAATTATACTATATTATTGATCATATTCTTCAAAATAATTATATTTTAATTTTTAAATTATAATATTACCGGTTCAATTATGATTAGATTATTGAACCGTGAATCAGTAAATTTTTCGACTCGATATCCAATCAAATTCTAAAAACATAGGTCTAAATATTGATGTTTAAAGACTATAATTTATTTTTATATAATATTTTATTCTAATTTGAATTAAATATAAAAAGATGTTAATAACTAAATAGGTATTTAACATATTCAAACTTTAGACTTAAGTAAGTTTAACTTCACTTAAAATTATAATAAATAAGATTTCACTACGTCTTAATCAACTAATTGATAATAAAAAATTATTATCAAATACACTTAATTAACTAAGTACTTAAAAATTTATTCATTACCAAACACATTTAATGAAATCAATATTCAATTAATTAATTTTAAATACTTATTTTTTCTCTTTAAATACTTTTATTTTTCACCCACCCAAATATAGGATAAGAATAACTTGCAATTTGTTTTTGCCGATATGTATTTGATCCCTAAAAAAGAGCCAAAATTGCCAATTGTAAAAATGAAAAACTAGAGAAGAAAAGGAGTTTGTTTATTCAACTCTGAAATGGCTGCTCATTCCAATGGGCCTCAAGTTGTTTCTTGGCTCTATTACAAGCCCAATTGATTAGTGCAGAAGGCGGCTAAGAATTCTTGAAAGTGACTGCCAGCGAGGCACTTGGATGGGCTGTGCTTCCAGCAGGCACGGATCGAATTTGTGTTTAATTTCTATCTGACCCTTAAATCTACACTCGAGTTTAATTCAATAAAAATATTTTAAAATTTGAATTTAATTTAAAGTTGAATTACTAGCGAGACTGAAAACTTTAAATTATATTTTAATTTAACTTATTTAAAGATATTAAATATATATTTTTTATATTAATATTTTATTATATATTTAATAATATAAAATAAAAATAATTAATTAATATAACCAAACATATGTTCTAGTTGAACTGAATACTTAAACATTTGAATTCACATTACTACGAATTCAAGTATAATAACATTTGAACTCAAAATAAAAAATGCCGAACACTAACTGAATTCTTATCTAGTCAAGTCCCAACGATTTAATACCTCATACTGGAATACTTTGACGAGATATCAAAGAAATTTGTTTCAGTTTTTCACGCAATTACGTACTGTAATTTTTAACCTTTTTTTTGGATTAATAAAATGATTATTTTATAAAATAAATTACACATATAGATTATTAGTTTCATGGTAACAAAGAAGTACCACAATCTAAATGCGTACCTTACAATAAATAAAAAATAAAATAAATACACGCTTAGTATTATAACTTAGAGACAATCACATGTATTTTCTATATTACATATTTGTTTAATAATATAAGACATTCTTTATCTTTCAATTTATTTTATTTATATTTTTGTATGAATCTAACTGTCAGATAAAATTTCAAGTGCAATATTGTGTTAAGGAAATCATGATAGATATCATAATATGAGGTTTCTATTATACTGAATAGTGTTCGTATTTAAATTATCCTTAATTATAGTTTTAATGAGATATGACATCATTAATATATTAAGATTAGCACGTGTTATACTTGCGAATTTAATCAAATGGTGGCTCTCACATCTGTAAGTATTATGATACTTAAAGTTAATACGTGGATACTTTTTACCTAAATAAGTATATTAGATGACCTGACTATGAGATAATCGCGTGGATAACTATTTAGTGTCAATGATAGAATCTCATTATAACAAATGTGTAAGTATCCTTAGACTCGAAATCTCCAAAGTACTTTGTTTGTTGAGTATTGTACTTTGATTCTAATATTTGGAGTCAAATCTAGGGCCACCTATAAGATAGATATTGGGTATAATGTGAAGTAAACGAGAGTAGTTGAGATGATCAACAAATGAGTCACCACTCCTACTAGTACGGGCGAATATCTCACGGCTACTTGTAGGAATCAATACTCAAGAAGTCCTTAACTAAGACGATTGTATATTGAAAATAATTCCAATTGATACATAAGATGAGTAGTGGATTCCGTGAACAAGTACTAAAATATTCGAATCAGAATTAATTAATATTCTGGAAAGAATTGGCATTAATTTCATACTCCAAATCGAATGAGATATTATATAGTAAAAGGAGTTTATTGCATTATTGTTTGCTATTGAAAGGTTCATGTCAAACCACTTAACTTTCTAAATTTTTGAGTGATCATGATGTGTTGTTAGATACCACTCATGATCTGCTGAATATAGATTTATTAATTAGAGAATTAATAAATCAATCATAATTAAAATTAATAAGTTAATTCTAAATTATTAAAGATTGTTAATCTTAAAGATGTTTAGATTAATTTACATTTTACTACCAATAGACCGAAAAATCTAATAGGTCACACACAATAGAGGATTGAGTGCTCGAGATATTATTTAATAACATTACATGGTTAAATGTGAAAAGAAGAAATTGTTGCGGTTGAATTATAATTAGTTATAATTCGTGAGCTATATTGTAATTAATAATTATTATAATAGTAATTGGTAATTAAAGAATCCATATTCATTATGGATTCTGATTACCAAAAACACACACGCTATTTTTTGATATGGATGCCGTGTTTTTTTATTATAGAATGAATTACAGAGAGTTTTTTTCCTGAAAAAATATAGCTCACCAGTTTGTCTTCTTCTTCTTCTGGTTAATCACAGAAACCCTAGCCGCCAAAACTAATTATGCTAGCACATAATTTTGGTGACTTGAGCATTGTCCTCATATGGACTGTGTTAGAAACAATCTCACACTGAGATTGTAGAAGGTTGATAACAAACTATCTCTCGGTAACGATTGACGAAGTGCAACCATTGTTGTTAGATCGCGCTTCAGCAAAAAAGAAGAAAAAAAAATATTTATAGAGACACCACTGTAGGTAATTTTTCATCATTATGTTTGGTCCATTAATTGCCTATAAGGTGATCCAGGGTGAAGTTTCACGTTTTAATTCTGTCTGTGAAGTTTTGTGTTTTAATTCTGCCTATAATATAATTGCTTGATCGCGAAACCTAACACACGCAATAATTTTCCTCTTAACTTCCTTATTTCTATCCTCCATCAATATTTGCACGAATATCCAAACTCATCCGATTCTTTGAGCAGTAATTTGGAAGACTCTTGATATATTAAAAATTGTCTAGGAAAGAAATGAAAAATGGGGGTCAAATTAAGTTTAGATAAGAAACTAACTCCAAGAAAATAGAGTAATCAATGCCGATTTAAGAAGATCGACAAAGAAATCATGCCAAAAAGTGTTGAATCTTGACCAACAAAACCAAAGAAGAAGATTTTTATAGTTTATGGACAAAAGAGGAATGAGATTAGAGACGCAGCTAAAAGGTTGAGGGTAGGGGTGTTCATTATTCGGTTTAAACCGAAAAATTGAACCGAACCGATCCTAATTTCGATTTTTTGTTCAGTTCGGTTTTAAAGTTTATATAAAATTTTGATTCGATTTTCGATTTTCTAAAATAAAAAATCAAAAAACCAAATTATATTTTTAAAATTTAAAATATATAATTAATATTAAAATGTTGTTCATTAATTAATTATTTATTTTTATAAATTATGATTTTTTTAAAAAAAAATCTGTTCGATTTCGATTATTTTGGTTCAATTTGGTTTGATTTTGTCCAAAATAAAGCAATTAATAATTGAGTTTAAGATCTTCATCTTTGCAATTTCCATCCACGATCATAATTTTCTACTAAAATATTTTGCCCAAATCTTTAAAATATTTGGACTTTAATTTATATTATATTTTATATTAGATTTGAAATGTAATTTATATTAAACTTTACTTGTTTTTGTTTAAATTTATATTATGTTAATGGATGTATTCAAATTCGGTCTAAAACCGAACCGAAATTATTTTAGTTCGGTTCTATCGATTTTCTTTAAATTTCGTTCAGTTCGATTTTGAAAAAAAAAAAAACTAAAAAAAAAAAATCGAATTTTAAAATCGAAAATCGGTTGAACACCCCTAGTTGAAGGTGGCACCCGCCCTCCCAAAATTTTCTTAAACCTTATAATTACCCAAAAAAAATTTAAACTTCTAAAAAAATCTATTAAACTTTGTATTTCGTTCCCAAAAATTTTCAAAAATTTATAATATTATCTTTCTAATATATATTTTTTATATAGTTTGTCCCCCAACTCCAATTCCATCCCTAGGTGAGATCACAAAAAAATAGGAAAAGAAATGATCTTTGGCCAAGATTAGAGTTTCAATTGAAGTTGGAGCTCCAATCTAGCCAAAAGAGCGTAGGCGTTGGATGAAGAAGATGAACGTTGGTACAGAAAAAAGGTAAGACAAAGAAAGAAGAGAAAGAGGGTGGGGGTGAAAGAGAGTGGTATAAATTTTACTTCTAATTGTTACTTCTGTATATATAAGTTTTACTCTTAAATAATAAATGAGGTATAAATGTTTTCTAAATTAATTTGATTTAAATTCTTGAAATTTTTGTGCATTTATGTTTGGGATACTTTGTCAGAAACAAACTTATCTTGATAGTAGGATGGTTGTTATTCGAGACGTAGATCTCGAGTTTGATACGAGATTCTATCTCATTCTTTTCCATATCTCCTTCTCCACTTCTTGTCTTCCTCTTGTTAGAGTTGTGCTCTAGAGCAAATTATTTATATAATGTATTTTACACATTTATCAATAAAAAGTATTCTTTATCTTTCAATTTAATTAATCATTCTACGTATATGTGTATAAAACTATCAAATAAAATTCCAAGTACATAATATAGTGTTAAAGAAATTATGATAGAGATCATAATGTGAGATTTCTGTTATTCTATATAGTACTTGTGCTTAAATTATCCATAGTCATAATATTAATGATATATGATATTATTAATTTGTAAAGATTAGCACATATTATACTTTTTGATTTGATCAAGTAGTGGTTCTCATATCAGTGAGTATTGTGATACTCAAAGTTAAAACGTGAATGCTTATTACTTGAACAAGTACATTAGATGACTTAACTATAAGATAATCAAATAGATAACTATTTAGTACCAGTGACAGGATCTTATTATAGTAAATGTGCAAGTATCCTTAGATTTGAGATCTCCAAAATACTTTATTTCTTAAATGTTATACTTTAATTCCAATCTTTAGAGTCCCAACAAGACCGCCTATATGTTAGTTACTCGAACATGCAATCAGATTACACGGCGGAAAAATAGAGAAAGTTATCCAGCGAATCAACCTATATACGTATTACGGATCAGAGAAAAGGTAAGAATTATTACCTACAATGCCTTTAGTGTCGCCTCTGATAATTAAAAATTATTCTCGCGATTGACAGGCACGATCCAGCACTCGATCCAACGAGAATGTTCTTTCTGTTGTTCGGTCACAGCCGCTACAAACCAATAGCAAGTTTACCTCCAACAGTATCCACACGAGGAGAAATCAAGGGCTGCCTAACTCTAGTGTTAGCAAGAAGTATATGGCAGCTAGGGTTTCTGGGAGAAGAAAAAAAAAACAGTAGAAACTGTTTCTGTGTTTCGTGTATCTCTGTTGAGTTTTTCGATAATAATCATATCGAGCCAGAAACCCAAGGCATATATATATATATATATATATATATATATATATATATATATATATAGGAATAGGAATTCCTAAATAAATAGGAATTCCATTAATATAATTAGAACTTAAAAATTCTTATAATTATAATTTTTTTATCCCATAAATTATAACTAATTATAATTTGACCATAACAACTTATTCTTCTTACAATTAACTCTATAATGTTATCAAATAATATCTTGAGTTTTTAATGCTCTATTGGGCCTTTTGACCAAAATAGGTCAAAATTGAGTTGACCTACTAAAAATGGGTACCAAAATGGAGGTACCTCCCTAGAGGGGGGACCTCACATTTGGCAAGCACAAGGTGTCACTGCACCTCGCGTCTGCCATACGTGAGGTATCCTATGCTTGCCCGGCTCCTTTTTCGGGTAGAAAAGTGCACTTTTTTTCTTTCTTTTTTTTATTTTTAATATATTTTTGAAAAAAATACTTATCCTATTTTTTAAATTTACAAAATTTTATTTGAAAAGAATAATATTATAAAATAACACACAATATATTCGAATCCAATTATAGATATAATTTATAATTACAAATTATTAATTTAAATTTACAAATTACAAATTATCTAAATTTATAATCCTTTTATATTTTAGTTCGACTAATTTATATTTTAATTGAATTCAAATAATAAGTGAAAAATTACAGAAAATACGCAATAATAATTTATATTTCGGTGAGTAATAGTTGAATATTTCATTAATATTTAGGTATTTTTATTTTAAAAAAATGTTTTGAAAATAAATTCTTATTTTTAACTTAAGTTTAATTCATAATATTTAATTTTATCTTCAAAGATTTACAGTAAAATTTTTTAGAGTTTATTTTTAATTTATTATATGTAAAAATAATTTATTATTTTATTTGACTTATAGTTTTGTTAATAATTTTATCTTCAAAGATTCATAATAAATTTTTTTCATTGGGATACTTAATTGAAATTATTATTTTATCTTCAATTTTTAAAAATTGTAATTTTATCTTCAAATGCATTTAAAAATATAAAATAAAATAAAAGTCTATTGGCCACAATCAATAGTTCGTAGAGAATTTTCTCTGTATAAATAATAATTTTTGAAAATTTTATCTTCAAAATATTATAATTTTTATAATTGTATCTGTTTTTTTTTTTTTGGTTAAATCTATAAATGTCGTCTTTTTAAAATTCTGAAATTTATAACTGTATCTAGCAATGGCTAATGGACTAGTCCGCATAATTTCGGGCCGTGCCGGGCCAGGCCTGAGGATCGGCCTGAGTGGAGTGCGGGGCCCTGGGACCGGCACGGCCCGGGCCCTTGGCCCGTGAGGCTTGCAAGTCGGCCCGTGGGTTTATTTATTTATTTTTTTTCCTCCTACTTAACATAATTTTTTAAAATTATAAAAAAACCACCTTGAAGTGGTGGGGGGTTTGGCTTGGATCCCTAACTGTTTTATTAATTAATAAAATAAAAATTACATAAAATGGAGACTTGATGCCTAAACCTCTTAAAAATATTACAATTATTAAAATTTAAAATATAATAAATATCCTAAAAATAAAATTAAATACATAATATTACTTATCCTAAATTCCTAATTACAAAAATACTAAACTAACTGCTTGGTTCATCCCATTCATCATCTGAGTCATCATCAATAATTCACGAATTAGCCGTCTTATCTTCGGCTGCAAACCAACTACTACAACGCATTAACATTTCTAAAGTTTGAGAAGCCAATCAAGATCTTCTTTCATTAATTGTTCGAGCGCTCTCACTGAAGACGCTTTCTAATGGCACTGTAGAGACTGGTGGTGTCAAAAGATCACGTGCTATTTTAGATAAAATGGGGTATTGACTTACATGAGCCTTCCACCAACCACAAATATCAAAATGTTGATCTTCATTTTCTATCAAGGGTTGCATCTCATAAATTACCATCTCGTTGTAGGTAATAGTCGATTTTTTTTTTACATTTCATAATACCCCATGGATTAAATATTGATGAAATTGAAGAGGTATATTTTCACAGAGGTTGAAAGTGACTACTAGATGACGAAGCTTGCCTACTTAAACTAGGAAAACTAGAACAAAAAGACTTAAACTCATACAAATTATACATGTCAGATAAAGTTTTAACTGTTTTATCTTTTATATCTTTTATCATACATTGTTTAAGTGTTTGTGATTCATCAAAATCTAATATTTTATATAAATATTCAATAATACTATAAAAACCAGGCGTCTTTACTCTAGGATTCATACACAATGCCATACAATATAAAATAGGAATATCTTCATAATATCTTTTATATTTTTCAAACATACTTCTCATAAAAAAAAACCATATTGGGGATGATACATATATTCACAAAAAATATGTGCTATCTTAGCAAGTGTTAGAAGAATATGATGAGTACTGGGAAAATAGGATCTCGATAAAAGTCCAGTAGCTTCTTTAAAAGTAAATAAAAATGTTGAAAGTGCAGTACAATTTTCAAAATGAGTTTCAGTTAGTGGAGGTTGAAAATTATTACTATTACAAAATTCAATAAGTTGGTTTTGAAAAGGTATAACACTTTCAAGCATATCTAAAGTTGAGTTCCATCTAATTTTACAATCTAATCTAAATTTTTTAAAAGATACACATTGTTCTCGGCATAATGCCTTAAAATTTTGTTGCCTAGTTGGGGAGGTTTTAATAAATAAAACAACATTTCTAATTATATTAACAATATCATCAATATATTTATATTCTTCTTTAACACGCAAATTAAGTATATGATAAGCACACTTAGTATGAAATAAAATACCATCTAACATAGGATTTATAGTGTTTTTTAAAATTGTTATAGCGGAATCATTATTTGAAGCATTATCTAAAGAAATAGAAATAATTTTATTTAAAATCCTATATTTACGACATGTTTGAGTAATCATTCTAGCTATACTACTACCTACATGAGGATATTCAAATAATTTAAAACAAATAATTCTTTTTTGTACTAACCAATCATGATATATCCAATGACATGTAATGCACAAATAAGATTCATTAGTAATTGCAGTCCAACCATCACAAGTAAGAGCAAATTTCCAATTACAAGAATCAAACATAGCAATTAGATATTCTTTCATTTCTTTATATATCTTTATTATATCATTTTTTAATGTTGTTCTAGGAATTCTTTTCCATGCTGGTTGACAATTATTTTCTGCAAAATTAAAAGGTAGTTTAGTTTAAACAATCATTTTAGCAAATGCACTTCTATTTTTTTTTTATGATCATATTGAAAATTACTAACAATTTGACCTCCTGTAGTACGTATTTGTTATTGTTTAAGTAGGTTTTCTAACCAATCATTATGTGACCTTTTCATATGTCTAACTAATGTTCCCGTCCCTCCTCCCTTCTTATGTGCATATACCACACTACAAATTTTACATATTACCCTATCATTATCATTATCTTTTTCAAAAAGATTCCAAACTATATATGTTTTTGCTTTAGTTGTAACATTGGTTATTTCAACATCATCCTCACCTATATTATATTCATCAGGATTAATTGTTGGAGTTGATTGTGATTGTGAAACACTAACACTATGTTTACTAGGACCTTCATCTTCATTACCTATTTCATTATTTATTAAATTCAAAGCTGGATCTATATTAAAATCAAAATGTGCAGATGATTATGATGAAGAAAAATGATGATATTGATTTGGATCCATTATTTCTTAAAAAAAAAAAAAAAACAAGCAATCAAAATTTAAATAAAAGTTCAAAAAAATAAAGTATTAACAAATAATGAAATAAGAGAATTGAAAATTATAAAAAATAAATTAACTTAAAAATTAAGTAAATAATTAAAACAAAAAACAATTAATAAAGCCAAAATATAAGAATGTAATATTAAGAAATACTAACTCGTTGATGACCAAGATTCAAGAATAACAATACTTTGTGGAACTTTTTACTTCTTGTATCAACTATTCCGCTATTCAACAATCTTCCAAAATATGAAAACTTTCTTGAAGAATTGAAAAAATATAACATAAAAATAAATTATATTCTAATACTTTTTGTAGAGAAAATGGAGAATTGGAGAGAGTTTGAGAGAATTGGAGAGTGTTTGATGAGTTTTGGGGGTTAAAAAAGAGAATATAACCGTTAGAGACCAAAATGCAAAAGAGGAAAATATTTCAGCCCTTAGGGGGGTTGAAATGCAATAAATAAAAATTGGAGGCAAGCCAGGGGTTTTACCCCCTGGCCCGAACCGGTGCACAGTGGCAGTTCAGCCGCCGAGCCGGGCCCAACAAGAAAGCCCGGCAGGCCGAACTGGCCCACTGGTCATTGCTAACTGTATCATTTCGTTAGTTGATTAACAATTAACTTAACTTTGCCCGTTTGAGTGGATTTAGTTGTGATTATGAACAAATTTTAAAACAAGCAAATTCATAATTTTAACATTATATCATTTATAGTTAAGTCAATTTCAATACGTAGAAACCTATTAGAACATGTTATAATAGAACATACAAAATGGAGGAACTTCCTTGGATTATATATAGTATGTACATATAAATTACTCGAATTAAAATATAAAGGGAGTATAAATTTATATACATATTTTTTTATTAAGAATCAAAGTTAAATTAACAATTTGTAATTAAAAATTATTTATATAGTTGGAGACTTGGAGTCGAATGTATTATGTGTTATTTTAAAATATTATTATTTTTAAATAAAATTTTATAAATTTAAAAATACGATAAATATTTTTTTTCAAAAAATATATTAATTTTTTTAAAAAAGAAAAAATATGCACTTTCCTACCCGAAAAAAGAGCCAGGCAGGCACAAGATGTCTTGTGTTTGGCAGACGTGAGGTGCCACTGCACCTCATGCCTACCAAATGCGAGGTACCCCTTCCAGAGAGGTACCTCCATTTTGGTACCAATTTTTTATAGGTCAACTCAAATTTGACCTATTTTGGTCAAGGTCCCCTCTATTGTGTGTGAACTCTAGGTTTTTTGGTCTAGTGGTAGCAAAATATGAATTAATCCCAACATCACATTGTACCCAATGTCCATCCCATAGACAGTCTTGGAGGGACTCCAAAGATTGGAATTAAAAGCACAACATTTAGTAAATAAAGTACTTTGGAGATCTCAAGTTTAAGAATACTTACACATTCACTATAATGAGATTCTATAACTGGTATTAAATAGTTATTCATGTGATTATCTCATATTAGGTCATCCAAATGAACTTGTTCAAATAACAAGTATCCATATGTCAATCTTGAGTACCCCATACTCACAAATATGAGAACTACCATTTGATCTAATCAAGAGCTATAATATATGCTAATTTGTGCGTATTAATAATGTCATATCTCACTAATTATATGACTAGAGATAGTTTTAAGTACAAACACAATCCAGTATAGTAGGAATCTCACATCATGCTCTCTATAATGATTTTCTTAACACAGTATTGCACTTGAGATTTTATTTAACAGTTACATACACATGAAAGCATAAATAAAATATATTGAAAGATAAAGAATGCCTTTTATTATTAAATAAAGGTGCAATATACAATATACATGTGATTGCCTCTAGAGTATAACACTAACACTATGTGATGGATATTAGGTACAACGTAAAATAAACGAAAGTAGTTGAGAATATCAATAAAGGATTCATTGCTCTTAATAATAGGGGCGTATATCTCACAGCCACTTGCATGAAATCATTATTTGAGAAATTCTTGGCCAAGGTGACTATATATTGGAAATAGTTTCAATTGATATACATGTTGAGTAATGGATTCTGAAACAAGTACTAATAAATTCAGGTTTGAATTAATTATATTCTAATAAGAATTGACACTAATTCAATACTCTAAAATTGGATGAGATATAGTATGATGAAAGGAGTTTATTGTACTGATATTTTGTTATTGAAAGATTCACGTCAAGCCACTTGACTTTTTCGACTTTTCAGTAGTCATGATGCATTGTTAGATGTCGCTCTTGATCTGTTAAATATGAATGTATTAATTAAAAAATTAATTATAATTAAAATTAATAAGTTAATTCTAATTATAAAATGATTATTAAATCCATAGCGATTAGTAATAATTCATATTTCGCTACCAATTGATTGAAAAATCTAATAAGTCATACACAATAGATGAATTGGTACTCAAGATATTATATGATAATATTATGGAGTTAATTTGTGAGAAAAAATAATTTTAAAGGCTAATAATAAATTAGTTATAAAAATTGAGGTTATAATTACAATTACTAAAATTCTTGTGGCCAAATTATAAATTTATTATAGTTTGAGGGCCAAATTATAATTTCCTAAACTTGAGCCCATATTTTGAAATAGGCTAACGTTGTTTCTTGAAAGCTTCAGGGATTTGTTTCCAAAAAGGTTTTGGAAACAAGATCTGTGGTTTTCTTAACGCGTTTACTAGAACATGTATTTGCATACATGTGCAACATGTACATTGGCTTGAGGTTTTGATGAAAAACTGATAACGCCTTCTCTATTGGTTATTTCTTTGAAACAAATTAATTCCAATGCCACCAATACTAAAACTCACTAGCATCGATTCGAGGTACCAATAAAATACAGTTTCTCGTATGGATATTGTTAGAAAAATTCTTACACTTAGAATTTTAGTAGTTCGTGCTTGAACGAGTTTACAGAAACATTTCGCATGGGAAGAAAAATATTTAAAAGCTGTGTTTCCAGGTAATAAATTTTTTTTCTCTCTTTTAACCTGTTTAATTACATATGAGTGATCATGTTACGTAGATTTCGTTTTATTTTTTTTGTTGCGTGTAAATTGTTTAGCATTATCGAAATCTAACAGTGGTATCAGATCTATCTTGTATGTATTTTACGGGTTTATTATTATTATTATTTGAAATTGTTTCAAAATAAATTTGACATTATGAAATTGTTTCATAAATATATTTTGAATTTTGAAATTGTTTCAAAATTATGTTTGAGCATGTGAAATTGTTTCACAAAATATTTTAATTTTGAAAAAAATTGTTTTTAGTGGGTTATTATTTTTTCACATATTAATTATTGAAATTGGTTTCGGTAAAAGAATTTGTGAAATCTTGAGAATTTTGTTTACAGGAAAATAAAAAAAAATGTCTTGATTGTGATCAAAATTGATTTAGAAATTGTAAATTTCTAATTCTGTAACAAATATTGTTGGGAAAAACGCTTTATGGAAATTGTTTCCAATTTAATTGCTTCAAAATTTGACTGGAAATTGTTACCAATTTATTGTCTCGAAAAGGAAAAGGAAATTAAGAAAAATTTTGTCTGAAAATATGAAGGGTACAAATTTGATTTCGATATCAAAAAGGAAATAGTGTTTCGGAAATTCCAAATGTTGAAATGTTCAGCGGAAAAGGAAACAAATTAGCGGAAAAAAATAGGAAATTGCTCCTTGTTTTCCAGGAAATTGTTTCCTGCAAAATCGAAAAAAAAAAAGATATTGATTATTTCAGTTTTTTTCCCAGGAAATTATTTTCGAAAGGGAAAAAAGTAAAAGAATTGCAAATTATTGCAATTGCTTTTTTCCTTTTCACAAGCCCGCGCAGGGCTTGAGCAATCCCACGTAGGCTTCAGAGTTGAGACAAAACTTCTGCATGGGTTTCTTTACATTAATTTTGAAGGGAAAAAAAAACTTTTTTTGGTTTCCATTTAACCCACATAATTTTTTCGAAATTCAAAAAGGACCCAATTATTTTCCTAAATTTTAATTTTGGGACTAACCACATTATTTTCCAAAATAATGATTTTAGATGTTTATATCTAATATATATTTATTTTGCTTAATATGTTTTAAGCATAATTTTGGCATGTTGGCTTGGTTATGGATTTAGACAAATTAATTTTGATTAATCAATTTTATGTCATGCAATTTTATTACTTTGTTTTGAATAAATAGGGCCTGCGTGTCCTACATTTCTCTATCATTCTTTTGTAATTTTTCTTCTTATCTAATTCCCCTCGAATGTAATTTGAGGTTTCTTTTATGAATTTATATAATTTGATTATATAAGTTAGATAGGAATATAAATTATTTTATGAGTTTATGGAGATGGTGTTCAAGAACGAAGTAAGAAGATGGTAAGACTTTCTTCTCAAACATACATGAACATATAGGTTTAACCAAATTAATTTCCTACTTGGTTTAAAGAAATTAATCTAGAATAATCAATAACCAAACTATGTAATTGAGTTTATTATAATATTATCAATTTGTTGATATTTATGCATACCAAATGTATGAGACTACTAATATAACAAATTATTCAATCAATATTAAATCTAATGCATTCCATTAATATAGTAAGAACGATAACTCTTTTTTGAGACCAGGTTGTTGGATTAACCCAAGACTACTTTATATCGAGTATGTTCGAGTTATAGAATTTAAATTATTGATTAATAGGTTGGGTTTAACTAGTTTCTTTATCCCTGTTGGGCTAACTCAAGCATAAAGAAAATTAAAGGCAAGATTGGGCTAACTTAAAGGCTTTAAGATTAAAATATGATAATCACTCAATGATCGGATAATTAGATTTGATGTAATTGGTATTTGATACCTACTATTGAACTTAAGAATGGTTTGTTAGGCAAACCCAAGGTCATTCTTAAGGAATTTGGATGCTGGTCCATTAGGAAAACTTCCAACGGGTTTTTCTGAATCAATAGTAGGGGTTATTGATTTGAATAAAATAGTAGAATAATTATGAGCCTAATTAAAGACCTAATTATTTGTATATTATGTGCATATATGTTTTGCTATTTTCTCTATTTTCACATCTAGGGCATTTGCATCATAACTACAAACTTGAACTTACGTAACGTTTTAGAAATGAACAAGCTTACTGAGACCAATCTTTTAGACTGGTATAGAAATTTTTGAATTGTTCTTAAATCAAAAAAGTTACTTTACGTATTAGATGTTCATATTCCTCCACTTTCAGCCATAGATGCTCCTGCTGATAAGCCAAAAAGCACAAGGAGAATAATGACTCAATATCTTGTATCATGCTAGCATTAATGAACTCTAAGCTGCGAAAGTAGTATGAGCATATGGATGCTTACTCTATCATCTTCTATCTGAGGGAGTTGTTTGACCAACAAGAAGAATGGAGAGATATGAGATCTCTAAATAGTTATTCTGTTTTAAGATGATAGAGGGTACTTCAGTAGCTACACATTGGCTGAAAATATTGGGATTGATTGAAAAGTTTGAGTCATTTGGGTTTGTAATAGATCATGAATTAAGTGTCAATTTAATTTTATAATCTTTGCCAAGTAATTTTTCACAATTTGTGATTAACTACCAAATAAATAAGATTGAGACCACATTACCCAAGTTGATCAACTTTTTTAAAATTGAAGAGTCTTTATTGAAGAAGGAAACCAATGTAGTTATACTAGTAGATTCTTCCTTCTTTTAAGAAGAAAGTTCCCAAGAAAAAGAAAAAGGTTCCTACTAAGCCTAAAGGTGGTGTGAAGAAAAATGAGGCAGCTGCCAAATGCCCATGTCATCATTATGATAAGATAGACCATTTGAGGTGCAACTGCAAGGCCTACCTAGAGTCCGTCAAAGAAAGGAAGGAGAAGGAGAAGCTCGCGTGCACTTCTACTTCCACTCATAATATGTTTATAATTGAGATTAATACTATCTTTAAAAATAATATATGAGTATTGGATGCCGGATGTAAATCTCATTTGTACAATTATTTGCAGGGACTAAAGGACATACAGTAGAAGGTTTGAAAAGGGTAATGTGGACCTACGTGCTGCAAATGGAGCAAAAAGTTACTGCACTTACTATAGGGACTTATCATCTATACTTACCTTCTGGATTAATTTTAAAACTTACAACTGTTATTATGTACCTATTTTACTTAAGAATATTATCTTAATTGCTTGTTTGGACATGAATGATTTTTATTTAATTTTTAAGAATAAAAGTTATTCTTTTTCATTAAATGATGTCCAATATGGTACCGCAACTGTGATAAATGGTTTGTATGTTCTAGACATGAATTATCACATTCTTAATATAAACAATAAGAAAAAAAGAAAAGATAACTCAATCTCATATTTGTTAGTGTTATGCCCTAAAGGGAATCACATATATTCTATGTATTGTGCATTATCAAATAAAATAAGGTATTCTTTATATTTCAATTTATTTTATTTATACTTCCGTGTAAAATAATGGTTAGATAAAGTCTCAAATACAATACTGTGTTAAGAAAATCATGATAGAGATCATGATGTGAGGTTCCTACTACACTGGATAGTGTTCGTACTTAAATTATCACTAATCATAATATTAATGAGATAGGACATCATTAATATGTTAATACTAGTATGTGTTATACTTCTTGATTTGATCAGGTGGTGGTTCTCACATTCGTTAGTATTGTGATACTTAAAGTTAACATATAAATGCTTGTTATCTAAACAAGTATATTGGATGACCTGACTATGAGATAATCACATAGATGACTATTTAGTATCAGTGATAGAATCTCATCATAGTAGGTGTGCAAGTATTATTAGATTTGAAATCTCCAAAGTATTTTATTTGCTAATTGTTGGACTTTGATTCCAATCTCTGGAGTCCTGACAAAACTACCTATGGGATGGATATTGGGTATAATATGAAGTAAACGCAAGTAGTTGAAAGGATTAATAAAGAATTCACCACTCCTAATAGTAGGGGCGAATATCTTACGGCTACTTGTATGAATCACTACTCGAGAAGTCCTTGGCCAAGGCAATTGTGTATTGGAAATGGTTCCAATTGATATATATGATGAGTAGTGGATTTCGGGAACAAATACTAAAATATTCGGGTCAGAATTAATTTATTATTCTGGAAGGAATTGACACTAATTCCGTACTCTAAATTGAATGAAATATTGTATAGTGAAAGGAGTTTATTGCACTGTTATTTGCTATTAAAAGGTTCATGTCAACCCACTTGACTTTCTGGACTTTTGGGTGGTTATGATGTGTTACTAGATACTATTCATGATCTGCTGAATATGAATTTATTAATTATATAATTAATAAATCAATTCTTATTAGAATTAATAACTTAATTCTAAAATTATTAAGGATTATTAATCTTAAAAATGTTTAGATTAATTCATATTTTGCTATCAATAGACTGAAAAATCTAATAGATCACACACAATAAAGGATTGAGTACTCAAGATATTATTTGATAACATTACATGGTTGATTGTGAAAAGAAGAAGTTGGTATGGTCAAATTATAATTAATCATAATTTGTGGGTTATATTGTAATTAACGATAATTATAATAATAATTGGTAATTAAGAATTCATATACATTATGGATTATGATTACCAAAATTGATACGGACAATATATATCATTATATGGACTCCGTGGGAATTATAATTTGGTAATTATAGAGAGTTTTTTTTTTCTGAAAAAAATCGAGAGCTCCCTTCGTCTTCTTTTTCTAAAAAATCACACAAAACCCTAACCGTTAGAATTAGTTTTGCTAGCACAAAACTCTGGTGACTCTTGAGCGCCATTCTCATGTGGACTATATTGGAGGAGATCCTACACTTGGATTGCAATGCTTTGACGGAACAAAAGAGAAGACGTTCTCTTTGTTTGGCTGGATCGCGCCTTCAGAACAGAGGAAAAATTTTTATTAATAAAGGCGAACCGAAGGTATTTTTCTCACCTATTTTGATTCCTTTTAACGCATAAGAGTGATCTTAGTTGTCTGGAATTTCTATTTTCTTTCGTTGCGTAAATCTGGTTTTGCATGGGAAATTCCTACGGTCTTACTTATGGCATTGCCATTTAGGCCATATAAATGATAATCGTGTTTCTAAGTTACATAAGTTTTGTGACTTAGGATCATTTGATTATGAATAACATAGCATATGAGAATCCTGTTTATTAGGAAAAATGGCTAAAATTCTTTTTTTTCCTGGAAAAATGGAAAATAACCAAAGAGTTATTAGAATTCATATATATTGATATATGTGGCCCAATGTCAATGCAAGCAAGCAGAGGTTATCAATACTTTATCACTTTTATTGATGGTTATTCTCGATATAGGTACTTGTATTTATTGAAATACAAATCTGAAACTTTTATCAAGTTCAAAGAATTCATGAATGAAGTAGAGAAACAACTTGGTAAAAATATTAAAATTCTAAGATACGATTGAGGAGATGAATACTTAAACTAAGAGTTTCAAGGTTATCTTAGAAATAATATGATATTATCTCAACAGACTTTACTGCATACACCTCAACATAATGGTGTATCCAAAAGAAGGAACCGAACTTTATTAGATATGGTTCGATCTATGATGACATTTGCAGGTCTTCAAAAATTATTTTGGGGATATGCACTAAAAATTGCTGTTTATATTCTAAATAGAGTTTTGTCAAAAATGGGTAATATTACCCCATTTGAGTTATTCTTTGGTAAACGACCAAAATTATAGTTATTGTTTGATAAGAGACCAAAGCTATCTCACTTGAGAATATGGGGTTACCCAGCCTTTGTTAAAAGGCTACAGTCAGAAAATTTTGAAAGTAAGTCTAACAAGTGTTTATTTGTTGGATATCCAAAAGAATATTCGGATATTACTTCTATCTCCTTTCTAAAGACAAAGTATTTGTTTCGAAGTATGTTGTCTTCTTAGAGAAGAAGCACATGCTTAAAGGGGTCAGTGGGAGTATAATTAAATTTAGTAAAGTTCAAGAAGAACAAACAAATATGGATCAACCGTTCGAACCCAAATCAATTGAGAGAATAGATGAACCTTCGTCTCCATAAGAATCTCGTAGGTTGAGTAGGATACGTGCGGCACTTGAGAGGTATGGATTTCTCATAAGTGAACATAATGATGTATTGCTTATAAATGAAGATGACCCCATTACTTACAAGGAAGTTTTGAAGAGTTTATAATTTGACAAATAGCTAAAAATCATAAAGTCAGAAATAAATTCCATATATGATAACCAAATATGGATTTTCGTTGATTCACCTGAAGGGATAAAATATATAGGGTACAAATGGGTTTTCAAGAAGAAAATCGACATGAATGGTAAAGTAATTACCGACAAAGTGTGACTGGTTGTAAAAGTATATCATTAACATTATCAACATCAAGATATTAACTATGACAAAAACTTTTCACCAGTAACAATGTTGAAATTCATAAAGATACTCCTAACACTTGTCACTTATTATAATTATAAAACTTGGCAAATGGATGTGAACACAGGTTTCTTTAATGAAAATCTAGTTGAGGAAGTGTACATGATGCAACGTGAGAGCTTCGCATCCAAGGATCACACTAAAGTATGTAAGTTGCAAATGTCCATTTGTGGATTAAACAAGCTTCTAGAAGTTAGAACATTCGTTTTGATGAAACAATCAAAGAGTTTGGTTCATATAAAATATGGATGAACCTTGTGTATATAAGAAGGTTAGTAGGAGTGCAAATATTTTCCTATTACTTTATGTGGATGACATATTGCTAATAGAAAATAGTGTATCTAAATATTGATTCTAATTTTCAATTTGATAAGGATAATTACAAATCCCAATCAAGCTACGTGTTCAATTTTGGGTGGTGGGACAGTTAGTTGGAAAGGTTACAAACTAGATACAACTGCCAATTTAACCACTAAAGTTGAGTACATAACAGCTTCCGAAACAGCTAATGGATCAAGAAGTTCGTGATAGAATTAGGAATGGTACTTAGCATTGTTGATCTAATATCTTTGTATTGTGATAACAATGGAGCTATTGCACAAGCAAAGAAATTACGATCTCATCAACGATCTAAGCATATACTTAATCACTATCATTTGATTAGAGAAAATCATCGATAGGAAAGATGTAAAGATAGAGAGAGTTCCATCAGAATATAAATGATCCATTGACTAAAGCATTACCCCAAAAGAAACATGATAGTCATGTTCACTTATTTGATATTCGATACATGAATGATTATGTCTAGTGCAAGTGGGATATTGTTAGAGTTGTGCTCTAGAGTCAACCATTCGTACAATGTATTTTGCACATTTATTAATAAAAGACATTAATTATCTTTCAATTTAATTAATCATTCTATGTATATGTATATAAAATTATTAAATAAAGTCCCAAGTACACAGTATAGTGTTAAGAAAATTATGATAGAGATCATAATATGATATTTCTACTATACTATATAGCACTTGTATTTAAATTATCCCTAGTCATAGTGTTAATGAGTTAGGACATCATTAGTGCATAAAGATTAGCACGTGTTATACTTCTTGATTTGATTAAGCGGTGATTCTCACATTCGTAAGTATTGTGATACTCAAAATTAACACATGGATACTTATTACTTGAACAAGTACATTGAACGACCTAACTATGAGATAATCATATAGATAACTATTTTGTGACAGTGATATAATTTCATTATAACAAATGTGCAAGTATCCTTAGACTGGAGATCTACATGGTATTTTGTTTACTAAACATTGTGTTTTAATTCTAATATCTGGAGTCCCTACAAAATCGCATATGGGATGGCTATTATGTACAACGTAAAGTAAAAGAAAACAGTTGAAATAATCAATAAATGATTTATCACTCATAATAGTAGGGGTTTATATCTCACAACCATGTGTATCTAATCATTACTCGAGAAGTCATTAGCTAAGACGACTATGTATTGAAAATAGTTCAAATTGATACACATGTTAAGTAATGGATTCTGGAACAAGTACTAATAAATTTGAGTTAAAATTAATTATTTTTTAATATGAGTTGGCATTAATTTCATACTCTAAAACCGAATGAGATATAGTATGATAAAAGGAATTTATTGCACTTATGTTTTACTATTGAAAGGTTTACGTCAAACTACTTAACTTTCTGAACTTTTGGATGGTCATGGTGCATTGTTAGATGTCGCTATTGTCTGCTAAATGTGGATTTATTAATTAGAGAATTAATAAATTAATTCTAATTAGAATTAATAAGTTAATTCTAACTATAAAAGAATTATTAATTCTACAGCGATTAGAATTAATTCATATTTCGCTACTAATTGACTGAAAAACCTAATAGGCCACACACAATAAATGAATTAATACTCAAAGTATTATATGATAATATTATGGGGTTAATTTGTGAGAAGAAATAATTTTAGGAGCTAATAATAAATTAGTTATAAAAGTTGAAGTCAAAATTACAATTACTAAAACTTTTGTGGTTGAATTATAAATTTATTATAGTTCGAAAGCCAACTTGTAATTTCCTAAACTTGAGCCCATATTTTGAAAAAGGCTAACGTTATTTCTTGAAAGCTTCATGGATTTGTTTCCAAAAATGTTTTGGAAGCAAGATCTTTAGTTTTCTTAATGCGTTTATCAGAACATGTATTTATATACATGTGCAAGTTGTGCGTTCGTTGAAGGTTTTGATGAAAAACTGCTAACACCTTTTCTCTTGGTTATTTTATTTGAAACAAATTAATTCCAATGTCACCAATAATAAAATCCACTAACATCGGTTCAGGGCGCCAATAGAATACAGTTTCTTATGTGGATACTTATAGAAAAATTTCTACACTTTAAATTTTGGTGGTTCGTGTTTGAACGAGTTTATGGAAGGATTTCGCGCGTGAAGAAAAAAGAATTTAAAAGCTGCATTTTCAAATAACAAAATTTTATTCCCTCTCTTAACTAATTTAATTATATACGAGTGATTTTATTGCGTGTATTTCATTTTATTTTTCCTCTACGTGTAAACTGTTTAGTATGAACTAAATCTAACACCCCTCCCCCTCCTTCCTCCCCCATCTAAAAAAGTTTTTTTTTTTTTTTAGGTTTGGAATAGTTTCTATGGACCCATTTTGACTACTTACAAAGCCATATATGTTAAACAAACTCAACTTCTCATAAATAAGACAAACAAAAACATGAAAAACTACTAGTAGAAGAAGAAGAAAAAGTATACATAATGCATGGTACTAACGTGCAAATAAATATAGGAAAGGAAGTATTTGGTGAACTTTGGCCACCACATTTCACATTTGGTGAAATTATGCATAGTTTTCCCTAAAAGTTGGAGTTTAAAAAATGATTAGCCCTATCTAAATTAGGTGCATTAAATTCTCATATTCTCTACCACTATTGAATGACCAAATCCTACTTAAACCAATTAAATAGGCTTTCAATTATGTTAAGTGTCACTTAACAAAGGCTGCTCTTATCTTTATTTGGATCATTTCTTCAAATGGAGATTTTGAGATATAATAGTTCCTCATAAGTCATAACTTGTGATGAAATAGCCCTTCTAAAATTCAATTAAATTGATTATTTTTACGCGATAAAAATCATAATTTAAAATTGATTTTCATATATGTATAATATTCAAATTAACCGGCATCAATTCATCTCTATCTTATCTAATCATTCCCACATATACACCTAATATTTGTCTATAAAGAATCATAAACCCTGTTAAAAAGTTTAAAAAGGATATGGTTAAAAAAAAAAAGAAAGAAGAGAAAGAATTTCCACTACTTAATAGTTAATACTCTGAAAGTACAAGACATTGATCCTTTATCGAACTGATTGGGTGAACTGAACTAAACTAAACAAAAGATTAATTAGAAAATTCTGAAACTGTACTACACCATAATTAATAAATAAATCATGGCCATATTAATTAGGATTAAATTTTAAACAATAAGATAACAACATTATTATTGTTATTGTTATTATTATTTTCCCAACAGCCTCCGTGCATGGCGCGAACAGGAGTCACAGGATCCGGATTTTGGTCAACTGATTCAACGGTTTCTGATTAGAGTAAAACAGTGGCCCCCATCCCACGTTGCTGATCTCCGACAAAAGCTACCATTCCATGGGCCACAGCAACAAACCCATTAGAGCAAGAGTTTGGGCAACACACGACAGAATTAGCCGAGTTCAGTTGGTAGGTTAAAGGCAAGTTACGAGTTCGAATTTCATAAGTTGTTTATTAGTTTCGATTGGATTGATCAGTTAAAATTTGTCTATATTGATTTATATTTTTATAATTTTTAGTGTACAAAACGGAATTCACCTGACCTAGAGAAGAATTTTGGTAATTTTTTTTACACCACGCTCGAACCAATTCATAAATGCCTTTTTTTAAAATTAATTTCAATAGACAAAACATATATTATGGATTCTTAAATAACTATTATTTTTGAAGAATTTACATATATTTAAGAAATTTTAATATTTATAATTTTTAAAAATATTGAATTATCTTTATTTGAAATTTAAAATTAAAATTCAATTACTATTATAATTTACTGAAATAATAAATTATAAGAATACAATAAGAAATAAAAGTAGTAAATACATCACTGATTTTATAAAAATAATAAATAATTATAAACTAACTATTATAAAAAGAGAAAGGAAAAAAGAAAGAGTCCATTTTAATAGGTAAAATTGTCAAATATTTATTTTCAATGTAATCTAGTATATTTATATTCTTTCCTTCTTTTAGTTTTAGATCCCTTTCTTGCATTTCACTCGTTTCTTCTTTATACAAGCAAGCAATTTATGTCTTTTTCCTTTTCCCCTTTTGTGTGTATATAAGCTATAGTCAAATAACATTTATATAAAGTATTTAATTGTCTTGGAATTAAATATTTATAGAAAAAAGTTTACTATAAATATTCATAATATTTGAGAATTAAAATTATTGTATGTTCATGAGATACTATAAAATTTAGACAATTATAAATATACATGGCATATTGCACATAGATTTTGTGTCCATTACATGATTGTGATCTAATGCTATCCCAAAATGAATCTTCATGAACCCTAAAAGGCATCACTTTGATATAAAATTCAAGGATTGTTTCCATAAATGGAGAAATATGAATACTTTGCTAAAAGGCAAAAGATAGAACTTGGTTAAAAGAAACAAAGAAATCTTCACATTGAAGTCATTCATAGTTATCAACTTTATACCTACACACAAGTCAATAAAAACAAAGCAACAACCTACATTGAGCAACTCAAATTCATCATCCCATCAAGCACAAAAAAGGCAAAAGAAGGTAGCATATCCATAAAAATCTCTAATTTCTCTTATCGAAATTAAAAATATTCATCAAAATTAAATATTCGTATTTCTATTATAAAATGTGTAATAATTTAATTCAAATAAACAGATCAGTTAATTTATGTATAAAAAATTTCTTTTTAATAATTTTATAAATTTTTACATACGCAATGATAAATCACTTCAATCAAAATAAAAAATAAAAAAGCTATACAGCAAAAGTAACATATTCCAACTAATTTTCCATCCCATCACAAAAGAACAATAGCTAAAAGCACAAAGTTTGACTCCACTCATTGACACAAAGAAAAGGTAAAATTGGTCTCCCCCAAAAAAGTAGAATTTGAACCCAAAAAATAATAATGCTCCAAGCGCAGGTGAACTCCAATCAACCAAAAAAAAAAACAAAAAAAAAACTCAAAAAATAGTTAAAAGGAAAAAGACCATCCATCATTCTAACCCCCCAACCCCCATTCCACTCCCCCCCAAAAAAAAAAAAAAAAAAAAAAAACCTTACTCGAATGGAATACACTCGTCACAAGTGGCGCGTCATTCAAATATTCTTTTGCCCTAACAAACAACGCATACACAAAACTTGCCAGTTGCCATTGCTCCTCAGCTTATCGATTCCTTCCGGGACTGCTACTCTTACGTACTCGCTTTGCTTCCTCATCTGCACTTCCCTCCCTTTCTCTCTAACCTTTTTTTTTAAAAACTTTTTTTGGAGAAAAATATTTTTTTTTTCATTAAAATTTTCCGTCAGATAACCCACTAACACCGAAAGTCACATACCAAGCTACAGACACTCCAAAACAAAACAAAATCATTGTAAACTATTGCCGTATCTCCATAGACTATCCTCCAGCACAAACACCCCTAGCCCCTCCCCTCTGCCCTGCCTACTACCTGCCCTCCACTGTCAAAAAGGCCAAAAAAAAAAAAAAAAAAAACCTTACACCTAGACTGTTATCTATTAATCATTTTGTCAAGCTAAGGGGAGAAAAAAAGAAAAGATTGCGAAAGAAATTCTATACACTTGATATATAAATGTATAGTAGTTTTATAAAATTTATTATTAGTAATTTTGTACGTAGTTAAATTTTATTATCAAATATAACAAAAATTAAATGTACAAAATATTGTTCTTTCCCTTCTTACCTACTTTGTGAGTTTTGAAATTTAGCCGAAGGCAATGGTAGACACGATGAAGTCTTATCAAATGGAAGTAATGTTATTTGAAAAGTACACGGGTGGATTTGTTTTATTCCTCAAGTTGTGGAAGGAAGCAGATATTGCAAATAGTGTTTTTATTAAAATATTGGAAAACAAGAAATGAATAAATTCTACAAAGAAGAAGAAAAATAATTGAATTTATTGAGAGTACAATACATATATGTCATATACAAACACCAACATCACAGAAAGTTCTGATCTTGTTCCCCCAGTCTCCCCATCTCCCCATCCTCCCTTCGTCTACTCTTCGCTCGTTGCTCTTTTGGTATATGCGTACGTATGTTTATGCAGGAATACTTATAAGGGACATATGCATCTACATCCTTGCTTTGTCTTTCTGAACTGCTTAATTTTTTCCCCAAGATTTCAAGGTTGGGACTCTTAATCCCTCAGTTTCTTGAAATTTTGTAATTGTTTTGCATTTTTTTCCCGGTTTTCTGAGAGTTTCTTGAGGCAATTTATGAATTTTGAGGTATTTTATTTGCAGGGTGTTTTGATACGTTCTGGTGTGAATTTGGTTTTGTTGTTTTGCTGAGGAAATGAAAAGCATGTTGTCGTGTGGCGGTGGTGCTTTGATGGTGCAGTGATGTGAAAATTACGGTCTTCTGTGGTCTGAGGAAAGATTGGAAGATTGTAGCTTTTCGCACTAATTGGGTGTTGAATTTTGATTGGTTTTTGAAGTAAATTGGGATGGGGAATAAGTTGGGGAGGAGAAGGCAAGTGGTGGATGAGAAGTACACTAGGCCTCAGGGGTTGTACCAACATAAGGATGTGGATCACAAGAAGCTCAGGAAGCTCATACTTGACTCCAAGCTGGCACCTTGTTACCCGGGTGACGATGAATGTACTGGCTGTGATCTTGAGGAATGCCCCATTTGCTTCTTGGTCTGTATTGACAATGATTCTTTTTGTCTTTTCTTTATTTTACTGTGTTAATTGAATTTCTTGATTTTTCTTTGATAAAAAAACAGTTTGTTGTGCAAGTACTTATCCAGATGTAAACAAGGAAAAGAGATATAACTAGTTAAATGAGGAATGGGATTGAAGTAGTCAACTGGTGATAGTTGGAATGAAACTTTGATGCTAACCTGAAGGTTGAGCTTATGTTTTGCTTGTAAGGAAGTAAAATTGTTTAGGAAAGTTATGAGAAGCTTTTCAACTTTGTGATCATCTTTTGGAATGCTATATTAATTATTGAGTTTTTATTTTCCGCTATTTCTTCTATCACGGCATTTTGTTTTCTGTTCTGTATATTCCTTTTTTGTCCATCTGGATTTGTAAATTGTTTTTTGCTGTTTTTCCTGTCACAGAATTTTGTTCTGTATCTTGTGTGTTCTTTTTTTGTTCATTTACATCTGTAAATTGTTGTACTGTAAATTGTATTTGGTTTGTAAGGAATTTGGAAGCATGGGAAATAGGCGGAGTGGAACCCTGGCAAGCATGGTAATTGTCTGATATGTTCATTGCATTAAGTATCTCATTGGGATTTATACCAGTAACTAAGGCTTGAAGAAAGCAATGTGGATTTGTAGGGAAGTTCATTTGATGATTGTGTTTATATTCTTGTTTCTTTGTTACAGTGGTTCTATAACTGTATAAGATACAGAAAGTTTGTTCATGCTCTTTTCTTCATTCTTTCTTGCTTCCATTTTTTTGGGCGAAGAGAACTCTCTTTGCTTGACAGAATTTTGCTTGATTTGCTCCTCAATGTTTGGTATCTCTTGTTTCTGTTAATAGTCACAGCCGCATGCATTATTGGCAGTTGATTTTGGAGTTCTGGAGATAACTGATGTAGCAAAATGTGTTGTACTTCTCTTACATATTTTTAATATTTGAAGTTGTTTTGATAATTTTCAGTATTACCCAAGTCTCAATCGCTCTAGATGTTGTATGAAAGGCATTTGTACAGGTACAGGGGTACAGTTTTTAATTTTTTGCTTCTTTTATTTTCTTGAATAAGTTTCAATTTTAGTTTTAATATTTATCACCATTGTGCTTAATATACGGATTTTCTGTTTGTCTTCTTGCAATAGAGTGTTTCTTGCAGATGAAGACTCCTAATTCAACTCGACCAACACAGTATCCTTGATTTTTTAGTTATTGGGTTGTTGCTTTGTGCAAAAGATATATAGGTGGCAGTGACTTGATGAGGTATTTTAATTTCACCATTAATATCGACTAGCTGCTAATTTAACCTAGTTCTAATGGGTCATATTGGATCTGAATCCCTCTTGCACCATAATTGTAGAAGTCTTAGATATTTTCTTCATACCTTTTCTGTCTTTGGGTTCTCACTGAATGTAGAGAAAAAAGACAGAGGAGGGGGTTTATACAAGGTAGTTATATGCTGGTCTTCCTTAACTTTTCCAGATGTCCTTTTTGCAAAACTTCAAATTATGCTGTGGAGTATCGGGGTGTGAAAACAAAGGAGGAAAAAGGCTTGGAGCAGATTGTATGTCCTGTTTTACTTCCTGTGTTTTTGGCTTTCATTTTCTTTAGTCATTCCAACTTCATCAGGAATATCAGTTTTACAATATGGCACATTATTATTGCTTTAGGAGGAACAGCGAGTTATAGAAGCCAAAATAAGGATGAGACAGCAGGAACTGCAAGATGAAGAGGAGAGGAACCTGAAACGTCGAGAGGTTAGTTCCTCAAACAATATGACTGCAACAGCTGCATCTGAGCTATGCTCAACAGCAGGTATGTTAATTAATTTTGTGGAGGAAATTGCAATATCTGTTGTGTGCTTATGTAACCCTCACGTATCTTGCCTTCTATTTACAGCTCCGTCTTTTACTTCTGCTGTAGAGGGCGAGGAAATTGTTGCTTCTGAGGATCCTTGTACCCCTCCAGTAAATAGGCATCCTCTACGCCCAAGGCAGAATAGGTAGAAAAAATCTTGCACGTTTATCACGTCAATTTTGTATATTAATCTATGATGGAGTTCGTTATGCTTCCATTTGTTAAAGAAACACATTCCGAAAGTAACTGCTGTTATAGAGTGGTGGCAGCTGGCAGGGCCCATCTCCACCCTGAGAAATGAACATGTAGGGCTATTCCTGTTTACTTTTAGCTCTTCTAAAGCTGATAAAAAATGATTAGTGAAAAGTTGTTAGTTAACTTTGGAATTTATTTTAGAAGATTTGATTAGCTAAAGCTTCTCGGAGCAGCATCTCTAAACTTGCTTTCAATAAAAGATCCTCAGCTCTTCGTAAACTAAATTGGAAAGAGAAATTGTAGATGAGAACATCTCAAATCAACTTTTGGCTTCATAAACAAAATCAGCTTATTTTAAGCAATGAACAGGCTTTTCTATATTGTATGATTGTTTCAATATCTATATTATGTATGCGGAGCTGTGCTCTAGGAATTTGCTTTGTGGCCACAAATTCTTGTGTCACAGTGTGTTGGTGCATATTGGATATTTATGTTTCTCGAATCTTATTTTATAAATCCTAGGCATTTTCTACAATATTGGTGGATGTCTACATAATAAAAAAGTCAAAGCTCATTAAATGTAGGTAAGACCACCTGGAAGTTTAATTTTTTTTCTATACGCCCTTAGAAGTTTTCTACAATCTAGCCCAGAAATATCTAAAGCTTCTAGTTATGTTTATAATTTGGTGGTGGGTTGCAATGCTATTCTTGATGAGTGATCTAAGGGAATGATTCTCATTACGTTAGTTTCATGCTTTTGTAATTTGAGGGTGTTATCTGCTTTGCATTATTTGAATTTTCTTTTGGTCGTTTTCCTTTCTTTTTTTTTGGGGGGGGGGGTGTTAAATAATGTGGTTCGGATCCTGAAGGAAAGAAAATTAAGAGACGTCACTGGTTATCAAAGATCCTGCAACCTCCCTTTACCATATGGCAGTTTTTCTCAAAGCCGTCAAATTTTTGTCATACACCGATTCTAGTGAATTCGTGCAAGTTAACTGTTCAAAAGGGTTGAGTCTAGGTTTCAGTTAGCTAGTTGTATTATTTTTAATAAGTTGTGTATTACTGGGGAAGTTGCAGATTGTTTGTTGTTTTTCTTTCCCCCCCACCCCCTCTTCTTCTCTTCTGTGGTGGGGTGTGGTTGGTAATATACTGTTTGTCTTTGGTGATGCAGAAATTGTGATGTCCAAAGATTAACTATGAGAAAAGATTATGCGTACAGGATATTACAGTTGGCCTTGATAAAGGCTAATGTAGATGCCTAGGCTAGTAGCTCTAGTGCTTTAGATCTATCTAGCTAATGTTGCTTGTGTAGGTGAAAAGAAACTTTTAAAGGAAGTTCAGCATAGTGGAAATGGATGCTTCAAGCCTTCAAGTGATCAACCCATAATAGAACAATGTATTTTTTAAACTTGAGGAGTCAAAGATGCTTCATTATTGCATTAATTTATTATCCTTTACCTTTTTATTTAAATCAGTTTTTGATGTCTGGTATCTATTCTTTTCTTGGTTTCTCTTAGCATCAACAGTAAACAAGGTGGAATATTATGCTTTGGAGTGTGGTTTGTTGTAGCTACTTATTTTAGTTTTCAACTGGAGGAGAAAGCAGGACTCTTGATTAAATTTTAACAAAAAAAAAAAGAAAAGAAGGGGAAAGTCGATATATCTAGTGAGAGATTTATCCATATGATGATAGAGGTATGGGATATGAAGCCCAAAGAAGAGTATGCGTAATGGTCTATTTGACTAGGGCTGGGGGATAGCGTGTCACTTATTCTTGTTCTTTTTCCCAGTGCTGTGTGTGTGATTCTTATTTATTATTTTAAGGGATATGAATTGGTGATTTGATGGTTATTGTGTGGGTAATAGAGATAGTCTTGGTGGCCATGGTGAACTTCATTCTCTGATGCATTTAGGTGGGATTGTTTCTATAGATTAGAGCAGTATATCAAAATTGCAGGCATGTTCTACGGATGCTTCTTTGGCTGCTTTAATTTCTGTCTAAACTGAATCATAATGTATTAATTTTCAGAATGGGGATATGTTTATATTAATTTGTTTTCTACTTCTTTTGCAATATTTCTAAATTACTCTATAGGAGTTTGCTCTTGTTATTTCTAAGTAGTTCCTTTGTAATTCTAGTTCTTATATCTGGCCTCTATATGGGTGCAGCTGTCTTTCTCAGGGGGAGGGAAGATTTGTGCTTTCTCTGTGAATGTTTACTTGTGATATGCTTGACCTGCTACCACGTTCCATTTCACAATGTTTTGTTGTTTTAGTAACATATTCAGTTCTAGAATTTTCCATTTGGCTTGAGCTATAGCTTACCACCTTTCTTGGATTGAAACAGATAAAGTTTATATAATTTTGCTCATAATTGAGATAACATTATTGCGGAAAATGTAAATTTCTTTTAGAAATTATTAGCTATTGATGTGTTCCATTTAGATCATTTATGTAATATGTGCTTATGCTTGTCCTCGTCTCGGGTCTTCAATGCAGGGAAGATGAATTTGATCTGGATCTTGAGGACATAATGGTTATGGAAGCCATTTGGCTGTCAATTCAGGTACTTATGTGAGCAATTGATTATTCATACCCAATATGTGGCATACAAGACTTAATGCTGAAATTGTTCATAGTTTTCTTTCAAATGCATCAAGACAGTCTCTAAGCTTATGCAATTAACATGAAGGACTAAATAGATACATTATCTCTTCTTATTATAGAGCAAACCTTGCTACCTCTCTAAAGGAGCTGTTGGGACACCAAATTTACCAATACCATCTCTATAGTTTGAAAGATTTTTTTTTTCTTTTAATTTCCTTACCTTTTTTTATACCTAAATCCAAATTAGACTTCAAGTAGAGAATAAAAATGCTATTTTAAATAACTACTCACTATTTCACAACCTCAGGATAATATATCAGATTAACTGCACTGCATGCATAATCATTTTTCTCTTCTCAAACCTATCCATGTGTGCACTAGGAGTTGTAGTAAATATAAACAGAAAGGCTACAATCTTGAAATACTCTGCTAGGCTTGCATTCATAACTTATGACATCGCATCTTTATATGCATTTCTTTAAGTCCAGTTTTTCCACTTCTATGAGGTGTGTAAGTTCTGAAGCTTATCTGAAAGAATGTTTTACTACATTCATGGCTTTCTATATATATCAAAGTTTTTCACCGGACATTTGATATGGTTGCCCATAAATATATAGCTTCTGCATTTGTTTCTGAGCTTTCAAGTAAGACGCACATATTTATTGTACAAACTGATTTGGTAATAGGAGAATGGCAGGCGCCCAAATCCAACCTATAGAGAGACAGCTTCCTCAGATCAGTTTATGGCTGAAAATCAATGCATCTCAGCAGTTACTGGTCCAGTTGCAGGATCTTCATCATCCCCTTCTGGTGGTCTTGCTTGTGCCATTGCAGCCCTTGCTGAACGTCAGCAAATGGGTGGAGAGACCTCCATTAGCCCTGGGGCAAACATCTCTGCATATAACATGCTTCCTGAATGTGATAGGTTCCCAAGTATAGAGGAGCAAGAATCAGAGAATTTCCCTCCTCCTGGGAGTTCCCCTGAGGCATCACCCGATATTCAATTGGCAATGACTCAAGGTGACAGAGAATGGGTGGATAATAGATCAGAGATGGCTGATGTTGGAACCAGCTATGCAGGTTCTGATGGAGTTGAAGATGATGTTACTACTCCATCATTCCCTTCACAAGACGAATCTAATGGAGTTTTCCATCCTATTGCTGGTCAAATAGTTCCCGAGAGCTTTGAGGAACAAATGATGCTAGCCATGGCTGTTTCACTGGCTGAGGCTCGGTCTAGGACAAATTCACCTGGAGTTGCATGGCACTAATTTTAAAATCCCAAAGATCTCCACTTTGTCCCCTCCCTCCCTGTCAGCTTCTCCCAAGAGGAAGGCTTCTCTCTGCTTTTTTACTCTTCATACAAATCAATGTAACAGGGCAAATAGAAGAATGATTCTGGTGAATGGAACGTCTGTTCATCTTATCAGACAGTTTCCAATGCTTGAGATCACATTGATGAACAAGGAGCTATAGTTTCCTGTTATTTCATGTAAAGGGGGTATGTGTAGATATGATTTCTTTTGCTACACTTATCCGTGGTGTGTAACTGCGGACATTTCCTGTCCAAAATCATTTGTTTCCATCATCAATGGTTGCAAAGTGGCAGTTTTAACCTGTGCAGACAAATTTTCATGCGTCTCAGAAGCACCCTCTGCAGCAATGTTCTAAATGCACGTAGAATAATACTTTCTCCTCCCGTAGCACGTCTTTGTCGAACTACAATTCTATCATTCAAAGCTTGTAGCTCCACATGGCAGTGATGTTCTTATTACTGTAAAATTGCAGTCTACTTCCGGGAGCTAATACATAAGCCGTAACTATAGGCTCGTGGTCTTAGAAGAGCAAAATTCGATCCCAAAGTATAATAAAATTGGCTAATAAACGGTTTACTTTATAACATTCGAATTTCACATTATTTCTTTATTAATATTTCCAAGTGGTTCTTGTTTTATCGATTACAAATCATAATCTCCACCAAAGGATTTGATAATTGACCCCCCCAACCCCCCCCCCCCCCCCAAAAAAAAAAAAAAGAAAAGAAGAGGAAATGAAGATATAATCGATCTAGTAAGTTATTTGATTTAAATTTATTTTTACAACATTACATTTTCAAGATATCCTATGATATGCATTGATGAAGAATCAAGAAAGTTGACTTTTTTTTTTTTGTTAACTACTGGTTAGAACTTGGTAACAATTGATGCATGAGGTACTATTCTTCTTCATTCCTTCCCCCCCCCCTTTTTTTTGAGTTGGACAAGTAATAAATAGTCAATCATAAAGAGTTTGCAGGATATATATATAAACCTTGTAATGTGAACTACCTTAGGATGTGAATTGGTATAAATCTGATTCCAACCAATATATGGTGAAATGTTGTTATTACATCAGGGCTCATTTTGATCAATTTTTTTTTAAAAAATTCCTCTGAGTGTGCAAATCAGGAGAACCAAATTCTTGATTGTTTTACATTGTCCTTTTCTATTCATTCTTTTATATCATTAGAGTTTGATTCTCATTATTTAAATTACAAGTCAAATACTCAACTGTTAAACTATTATCTAAATGTAAGATATAAGAATTAAGACCTAACTTCTCTTTGTCCTAAAGAATTGGAATAAAGCAGGGGAAAAACACTCATATAAACATCAAACAAAACGAATTTGCATTAAATTTGAGTTGATTATGCGGAAAGAAAATGCAAAAACTAATAATACAAGAGCATTCCTATTCACACGGTTACACTGCTTTCTGCATAACCTCTACCTCCAAAGCAGGGTCATGGCGTCTATTTGCATGCCTTCCATCTGCACCAACCTTGTGCGCACCCTTTAAACCACCTTCCAGGACCAGAAACACAGGCTCAAAAGCTTCATGAAACGCCAAAACTTGCCATGACCAAATCCCCTAGTGAGGATTCCAGCTACAAAAATGGGGAATGTACCATGAAATTTGGCAGAAGAGATGTTATACTTGGCATCGGTGGTCTCTACATATGGTGCCAATTAATTTGTTAACATTTGCAGCTCCAAATGGGTCCAGACACTGTCGCCGATTATGTTCCTTGTCAGTTAGTTCCGTTAACATCCAACGAGCAGCTCATTCTATTATTGGAAATGATAGAGAAAGCCAATGATATATATGATGAAGATACTTCCCTCGACTGATCCAAGAAATTTCACGTAACAGGCAAACGTCCATTGTGCCTACTGCCGTAGTGGAACTGGCTACATTTGATTTTGGAAATGTTCACAACTCATGGCTTTTCTTTCCCTTTCACAGAGATGGTACATGAATTTCTTAGGGGAAGAAAATTGCCAAACCATGCTAGATGATGATACTGATACCTCTGCCTTACCTTTTGGCAGTGGGACGATCCTTCTGGCATGACAATTCCAAGGATTTTCAGTAATGTTAGCTTGTCTGCGCTGTCTGCCATAGCGTTCGAGGCTACGCACACTTATGTTAACTGAACCGAACTTAGATGGTGCCGATCAATCTGTCTAGAAACAAGCTAGAAAGCAGAAAATACAGAAAAATTGAGAGAGAAGACTGAAAATTTTTATTTCATCTCATCGAGAGTTCAAAGAATACAATGTCCTATGCTCTATATATATACATAAGGAAAAAGCTATTCTCTATACAAACGATCTAAAAACAAGAACGAAAGCTCAGAGAAGAAGTGTGATCATCAAGCTATCATCAAGGCATATATGACCGTCTTCAGCATGTTTGGTGTGACCTGCTTCTGATTTCCTGTGCACATGTGCAGCTGTCTAGCTGGCTCCATGTCAATTGATGTTGATGATGGGTCTGCTGATTGTGAAGCTGAGTTGGCAGCTGTCTCAACACCCCCCTCAATCTAGAACGTTCAGAAGAGACTGCAAATAAGTTGATCACAGGCCGTGCTGATAAGTTTTTGTGGAATTGTGTTGGGGACAAAGCTTTGGTGAAAATGTCTGCTAGCTGAGCTGATGAACGTACTGGCAGTGGTTTGATGAGACCTGCTGCATACCTGTCTCTAACATAATGACAATCAATCTCCAAGTGTTTTGTTCTTTCATGAAAACTATTATTTTCTATAATATGTAAAGCCCCTTTGTTGTCACAGAAGAGGGGAGTAGGCTGTTTAGGAACAATCTGTAATTCTTCAAGCAAATAAGTTAACCATTGTATCTTACATGTAACCTGTCTCATAGCTTGATATATTCTGCCTCTGCTGAACTGAGTGAGAGAGTTGTTTGTTTCTTAGATTTCCAGGAGATCAATGACTCTCCAAAGAAAACACAAAAGTCAGTCACTAATTTCCTTATTTGTTTGCATTCTTCCCAATCTGAATCATTGTAAGCTGTCATACAATTGTTAGAACTAGCAGAGAAAAACAATCCCTGTCCAGGAGCACCTTTAAGATATCTTATTATTCTGTGCACGGCTTGCAAGTGTCTTGTTGTGGGATTTTCCAAAAACTGAGACAACTGATGTACACTATAGGAAATGTCTGGTCTGGTGGCCGTAAGATATAACAATTTTCCAATAATCTGCCTGAAAATTTGATTTGAAGACAGAACTTTAGAATCAATTGTGTTCTTACCACTATAATCCATAGGGGTAGAAACTGGCTTGCTTCCAAGAAATCCAAACTGATCTAGCATCTCAAGAGTATATTTCCTTTGACAGAGGGAGATCCTAGCTTTTGATCTTGCTATTTCCATCCCCAAGAAGTACTTTAATGTTCCTAAATCTTTGATGGTGAATTCTTGATGCAGCTGCTACTTCACTTCATTTATATCTAGAAGATTATTGCCTTCTATAATCAAGTCATCTACATACGCAAGAAGTAGAATGAAATTGCCTTCATGAATCGTGATAAACAAACTAGGATCACTGTGGGCATTTCTGAAGTTTTGTTGAAGCAGAAAATGGCTTAACTTCATATGCCATTGTCTACTTGCCTGTTTTAGTCCATACAATGATTTTCGAAGTTTGCACACCTGGTTTGGTTGCTGAGGCTTGAAACCTAGGGGTAACTCCATGTAAACTTCTTCTGTCAACTCACCATGCAAGAAAGCATTGTTGACATCTAGTTGATGAAGAAACCAGCCTTCTTGGGCTGCTAATGCCAACACAAGTCTGATGGTTGTCATCCGGACAATAGGAGAGAAGGTTTCAAGGAAGTCTATCCCTGCTTGTTGTGTATATCCCTTTGCTACCAACCTAGCTTTATACCTTTCTATACTTCCATCTGCCTTGTGTTTAATTTTATACACCCATTTGTAACCAATTGCCCTTTTGTTTGTAGGCAATGATACCAAAGACCAAGTGTGATTCTGCTCAAGAGCCAAGATTTCTGCCTCCATGGCTTTCTTCCATTCTTCTGACTGCAAAGCTTCCTGAAAACTGTTCGGTTCTCTATGTAATGTCATATTCATCACAAAGGATTTATGCTCAGGATGCAAATTATGCAAAGTATAAACAGAATGTATAGAGTGAGGAGTAGTATGTTGTGAAAGGTTACATACATAATCACTAAGATATGCTGGTTTATGTCTTTTTCTAAGGGTCTTTCTTAGAGGAGAGTAGCATTGAGGCTGTTGAGCTGAATTAGCAGGAAGTTCTCCTATGTGAGGAGTTGTAGGTAAGGCTGCAGGCATTTGATTGTTTGGACAATCATCAAAGTATATGAAGGTGTTAGCATTTTGGCTATATTAAGCTTGAGAATTGATCAAATCAGTTGCAGTTTTGATCTTAAAAGGAAAAACAAACTCATGAAAAATGACATCTCTAGAGACAAAAATTCTATTGGACTTAAGGTCAAGAAGAGTATATCCTTTACTGGTAGGTGCAAAACCTAGATGCACAGAAGGTTTTCCTCTAGGATCAAATTTAGAGTGATCTGGCTCTAAATTTGCTACAAAACAAAGACAACCAAAAACTCTCAAATTGTCATATTTAGGGCTTTTGAGTACAGAAGTTCATAAGGACTTCTATTTTGTAAGAGAGGTGTATGAGTGATATTGACAAGGAATGTGGCATATTGAATACAAAAACCCCAGAGAGAGAGAGGGGTATTGGACTGCAACTTCAAGGTTCTGCCAACATTTAATAGATGTTGATGCTTTCTCTTTGCTATCCCATTTTGTTGTGGAGTGTAAGGGCAAGTTTTTTTATGTATGATACCTCTTGACTGATAAAAGTTGGGCATGTTGAACTCAGCCCCATTATCTGTTCTTATGACTTTGATTTTTTTATCGAATTGAGTATCAACATAGGCATAAAAATCATGAATGAGCTATTGTGTTTCTGCTTTAGATTTCATAAGAAAAGTCCAAGTAAATCTAGAGTGATCATCAACAATAGTCAAGAAATACTTTTGGGCATAAAGAGTGCTGTGTCTATAAGGACCCCAGATGTCAATATGGATCAGATCAAAAATTGCATTAGAAACTGAAAAACTGATGGGAAAACTCAGTCTATGCTATTTGGCAATAGGACAGACAGTACAAGTGTTTTCATCAGAAGTTATTACATTTGAGGTTGTATCTATTACATGTCTAAGCACTCTATCAGACACATTTCCAAGTCTGTAATGCCACAGCAGAGATTTAGGAAAAGCAAAGAAACAAGGATGCTGAAGATCTGAAATGTCTGCAGATTTTGAAGGCTGAAAAACAGGAAGTGTTGCAGGTTTTGTCAAGTTGTAGATGCCATGATGAAGACTAGTTAATCCAATCATCTTCTGTCTGGCAGTGTCCTGAATAAGACAGAGATTAGATTGAAAAATCAATCTGCACTTTGTTTCATCAATCAACTTAGAAATGGAAATGAGATTGAAGTGAAAACTAGGAACCAGAAAAACATCTATAAGAGTTAGACCATCTAAGAGTTTGATGGTTCCCTTGTGACCTTAACAGTTTGTCCATTAGGCAGACTCACAAATGTATTGATCACAGCAGCATAGGAATCAAAGAAATGAAGGGATGTGCAAATATGATCAAATGCCCCTGAGTCTAAAATCCAATGCAGTGAATTAGGATTACAAAGGAAACCTTTACCTTTCTCACTGAAGCTAGTAGTAAGAACAGTGGCTTGGTTAGCGATGGGATCTTGGTTGTAGCTCCTAACTCAGGTCCCTTCTTCTGCAGCAATTCAACCAATTGCTGATATTGCATTGCAGTTAATCCATAGACTCCATTTACTGCCATACTATTGTCCTGAGTTTTAGATTGCTGCATTCCCATTTCTGCAAAATTGACTATTCCCTCATGTTGTAAACCAACATTCCTCTTTCCCTTATAGCCTATAGGATAGCCATGTTTCTTATAGCATTTGTCCACCATGTGTCCCTTCAAGCCACAATGTGTGCAATATAGCTGTTTTCTATTAAATCTCCTGAATTGTCCTACTGCATTAGTGAACTGAGCAGGTTGAGAATGAAGACAATTACCATCTGACAGTACATGTTTGTTCTGTGTAGCAGGTAACATGTTTGATTCCATATTTGGATTTATATTTCCAACTGACAAATTTTCATTCATCCTACTTCCTACTGTCACGATTGAATGCTCTATAGGTTGAGTAAAATTGCCTGCATTTGCATTTCCTATTCCTCTTTCAGTTTTCAAAGCCATAGAGAAAACCTGATTTATACTTGGTACTGGAATCATTAACAGAACTTGTGATTTCAAGGTACTATAATTGTCATTAAGGCCTTTCACAAATCTAATCACATAATCACCTTCCACATATTTCCTAACATTACTTGTCTCAGCATAAGTGCAACAAGGAATAAGTCTCAAATCTAGCCTTTCATCCCACAATGATTTCAGTTTAGTGAAGTATTGAGTGATAGAGGAACAACCTTATTTCAAATTATGAATTTCTTCCAGTAGATTAGATAACCGGAGCATGTCCCCTTGATTGAACCTCTCATTCAACTCCTTCCATATGTCAGCAGCCGTCTGATTATACACTACAAATCTAGCTATTTCTGGAGTGCAGCATTTCATCAACCAAGCCATCACAAGGTTGTTGCATTGTCGGTTCATGCATCCGATCTTCTACTATTGGGATTTGTTTCAACGGATCTATGAATTGTTCTTTGTGTTTGTAGGATAATGCAATTCGATCTTCTACTATTGGGATTTGTTTCAATGGATCTATGAATTGTTCTTTGTGTTTGTAGGATAATGCAATTTGCATAGACCGACTCCATGTTTGATAGTCACTTCCATCCAACGGTGGTGCAACCAACACAAGAGATGGACAATCATTGGGATGAATGTAATATGGAATTGGGAGCAACATATTCTGCAATTGTAGATGTGAAATTTGCCATAGTATTGATAAGGATCAAAAGAGAAGAGGACTTCTATGAGTTAATTTGAGCCTAGATCAACCTGGAATGCTCTGATACCATGTAGAAACAAGAAGCTAGAAAGCAGAAAATGCAGAAATATCGAGAGAGAAGACTGAAAATTTTTATTTCATCTCATCCGAGAGTTCAAAAAATACAATGTCCTATGCTCCATATATATACATAAGGAAAAAGCTATTCTCTATACAAAAGATCTAAAAACAAGAATGAAAGCTCAGAGAAGAAGTGCGATCATCAAGCTATCATCAAGGCATAACTGTCTTCAGCATGTTTGGTGTGAGCTGCTTCTGATTTCCCGTGCACATGTGCAGCTGTCCAGCTGGCTCTTGCCTTGCTGGCTCCATGTCAATTGATGTTGATGATGTCTCAACAGTCTGTAAGCCGAAGACTCCAATAAAATACAATCTACTAACAATGTTCAAGCAAATGGTTATTCAATATGGATCCCATTTGGAGAAACTCATTATTGCTGGCAAGTCATCCAAAGTCCGGAGTAGGTGCCATGGAGAGTACCCCAACTGTACAGGACTGAACTTGTGACAGAACAAGGCGTAATGGGGAGGAAGTATTCGGCAGCTCGAGACCCCATATTCTAAGCTCACCATGCTGATGTTGACGGTATGCGCATTAGGAGACAGGAACTTCACTGGTCCAGATTGGTTAAAACTCCTCTTTTTCGTCTAGAAATCTTAGATGTGTTTATGAAAATGTAACAATTTTGTGGCTCCATTATAGACCAAGACCAAGAAAAACTTCCATCACACTGCGCCCTGCCCCTAAATCAAGTTTAGTCTTCCCTGCAACCTTGGACAGAAAAATCAAAGTCACACATGCATTACAATGGCCAGTGAAGTGGAGTAGGAGAGAGAAGCAGAGGAGGACCTAGCTGCTAGTGATTGAAGGGAATGAGTAAAAACTCAGGAGATCTTGTGAAGTTTGATATGTACACGAATGAAGACAATCCAAGTGAAAGCAGACCAGACAAGACCGAGTTCGTGGGGAGTTTTGTTTTGTGGATGTTCCCCTCATGCCCATGCCCATGCCCAAAAGAGGACAACAGGGACTTGCACAGAACTTTGGGCAAGCAGCAGTGTTGGAGGGACGGGGAGGCTGGGAGCTGACTGCTTCGACAAAATCCTAGTTACTCTGATCCCAAAGAGTGGTGTTGTGACAATTAAGGGTATCAAAATCTAATATGTTCTCTCAAATTTCAGCAATGAGTGTTTAAAAAGTACCCCTCAAGACCGCTTCATGGAATTTTGGGTTTTCTTGTCACATATGTAATAGAAGAAACACCCACCCCACCAACCCCAAAAGCCCTACTGGATTAAGAAAGATTCTTTCATGATGTTAAATGTATTCTAGGTACTTCCCCCAAAAGGAAAAAGTCGTATGTTTGTGCACCGTCCTCGTATTTGATAAGACTGTACTAAAGTTCTCTTTTCAACCTTTGTTAAACGAACCAGAAATAATAATTTGATTCGTAAGCAAGAAAACAAATATGACTCAAAAGTAAAGATACATTGTTAGGCACATTTGCCAAACTGATTTCCATATTTCCCTCATTTTTCTCAGGATCCAAAAAATAAGAGGAAATAAGAAAATATGCATCTCCCTGTATAGAACATCCAAATCAGACTGCCAAACAAGTTCAAAATGATGAGAAAGACAACACCTGGGAACTTGAGTTGAGTTATTGCTCTGCTGCTCTGTTTGTTTCCAATGATTTGTCGAAAATTGCTGACTTTGGGCCATCACTCTGCACTCTGAAACACTGGAAGGAAAATTGAGCCCTGAGGGCTGACGATTATGAGAGTGTGTTGGTGACTTTGGTCCAAAAATTGTGAGGTTGCGACCACAAATGGCAACACAGTTTCTGTGCTTTTAATACATCAATGGGTACAACACCATTCTCTAATCTCTGCACCAAAGTCACCAACACACTTTGATAATCTTCACTTCTTTGTTTTCAACTTTCTGCTCTCTCTGCTATTTCAATTTTCGTCTACTCCATTGAAATGTCTTTCTTTCTTCCTTCACTTTATATTGGAAAAATCCTACCTTGGCCCAGCTTAGACTCTGTTCAAGTTACAGTATATTTGTCGTGGTACTGCAAAGAGGGAATAGTATTCACTTCCATAGGGGCTGGGCTATGCATATGAAATGTGGTAGTACTGCATTCGATCAACACACTGTACTATCTAGTTGATTGGTAGTACAATTTATGTAATTTCCCAAGGAATATTGGTGCACCTATTATTGTCGGCTAACGACATTTGATTAATTTTGTGGTAGTATTGTAATTTTATAAAAAGTTACTATTAAATGTAGTATATAAAATTAGATAGAGTATAAAAATGGAGAGAATATGAACGTTATGTTAAAAAATTTAGATAGTGTTAAAATAAAATTTACACACTGCACACTAAGAAAATTTTAACTATTTTTTGCATAAGAATTTTTTCAAATTTCTCTCTTTTTTTTTCTCACAATTTTCTCACAATTCTTTCGCAAAATAATAGTGTATTTCAAGTTTAGAGAATAATTCTATTTATAGAGCTATTAATTAATGGAATTATCATCTTCCACTAATCTTAATTAGTGGTGTCTCTACTAAATTGTGGAATCTATAAAAATCCATAATTAGTGGAGCTTCCACTAATTCTCTAATAGTTCACATAAATCCATAATTAGTGAAACTTTCACTAATATATTCATAACACTCCCCCTTGAATGTCCATCCATTACATAAAGAATATATCTCATTAAAATCTTACTAGATAAAAATTCAGTAGGAAAAAAATTTAGTAAAGGAAAAAGAGTACACTATTTTATATGTCTGTTTATTACTCCCCCTGATAAGATGATTCATTTAAATCTTTGAACCGACGCATACCAATTTTATATCTCAACTTCTCAAATGTTGCAGTCGGTAAAGTTTTCATGAAAATATCTGCGAGGTTGTCACATGACCAAATTTGTAGTACATCAATTTCACTTTTCTTCTGGAGTTCATGAGTAAAGAAGAATTTTAGTGAAATATGTTTTGTCCGATTTCCTTTAATATATCCTCCTCGTATTTGAGCTATGCAAACTGCATTGTCTTCGTAAAAAGGAGTTGAAATATCTCTGATGGATGATAATTCACAACTTTCTCGAATATCATGAATAATTGATCGTAACCATACACATTCTCTACTTGCTTTATAAATGGTTATACTTTCAGTATGATTTGAAGAAGTAGCTGCTTGGAGATATCGAATGACTTGTTTAATTCCATTCCAATGTCGTCGTGTTGGTGAAAAACTAAATCTTGTTAATTGACAGCAAAGGCAATATCAGGTCTTGTATTGTTAGTAAGATACATCAATACATCAATTGCACTGAGATATGGTACTTCAGGACCAATAAGTTCTTTATCTTCTTCTTGAGGTTGGAAAAGATCTTTATTCATATTTAATGACCGAACGATCATTAGAATACTCAATGGATGTATTTTGTCCATAAAAATCCTTTTTAAAACTTTTGATGTATATGTTAATTGACGAAACTTGCCAAATGTTCAATTTGTAAATCAAGGCAATATGTAATTTTACCAACATCCTTGATGTCGAATAATCAATTGTTTCTTGGAACTCTTCAGGAGTTCCAATAAGATTAATATCATCAACATATATCACAAATTTAGAACCAGATTTCTTAATAAAAATACATGGACATACCTAGTTATTTTTAAATCCTGCTTTCAATAAATATTCACTAAGACGATTGAACCACATGCGTCCAGATTGCTTCAGGCTATATAATGATTTCTGTAACTTGATGGAGTAATTTTCACGATGCTTCGGGCATGTGAAATCCTTCAGGGATTTTCATATAAATATCATTTTCTAAATTTCCATACAAGTAAGCATTGACAACATCTAATAGGCGCATATCTATATTTTCATGTACTGCCAAACTGATAAGATATCGGAGTATAATAGCATCAATAACAAGAGAATAAGTTTCATCATAATCCACACCTGGTCTTTGTGAAAAATCTTAGGCTACTAACCGTACTTTATATCGTACGATTTCATTATTTTTATTACGCTTTCGCACAAATATCCATTTGTAACCAACAGGTTTTATACCTTCCGGTGTTCGGACTGCAAGTATGAAGATTTCATGTTGTGTCAGTGCATTTAACTTCGATTGAATCACATATTTCCATTGTAACCAATCTTTTATATGCCGACATTCATCAACTGATATTGGTTCAGAATCATCATTATTCTATATAACATCAAGAGATATATTATATGCAAATATATTATCAATCATTATTTCTATCTGATTCTAACTTCTACTGGAAGCGGTATAATTGATAGAAATTTCAATATTACTTTCATCAACTTCTAGTTCTTTTTCATCAGTTCTCTCTTGGTCTTTATCATTTTTTTCTAATGTGATCATCTGAATCCTTTCATCCTCTCTTCTGTCGAGGATTTTTATCTTTGAAACCAAGAAGTTGGCCATGCTTCTGGCATGCTTTTGGTTCAGCAGCTATAGGTATAATCTTTTGTTCTGCTGGAACTTCAATTCGAATAGGAGCATTTATAGCTGAAATATGCTATTTTGTTACTCTTTTGGAGTGAACAAAAGCGTCTGACATTTGATTTGCAATGCTTTACAAATAAATTATTTTTTGAACTTCAAGTTCACACGGGCTTGTACGCTAATCAAGATAATTTAATGATGTTGTCCAATCAATATCTTTCTTATATTGTTTCTATTCTTCCCCTAATTTAGGGAATAATGATTTCACAAGAGAATAAGGAAAAAAGAAAAAGAAATGTAAGAACATGATGACAGGTAGGAAATGCTAAGAAATCTATTATAAAAATCTCTCTTTTTTTTCACTCTTCTCGGTACCATCTTTTTCCCTTCCTCCTTGTCTTTTCTTCTCCTCCGTCTCTCCACCTATCATCTACCCCTTCTTCTTCCTCATACATACATATATATATATATATATATATATATATATATATATATATATATATCGATATATATCTCAATCATCAGTCATTAGTAAATATAAAAAAAATAAAAAAACCTCAAAGCAGGTATGGAGACTCGTAATTCATTTGAGATATGGTCAAATTTTAACTTGGTTTCTAACGCAGAAAATTTTGATATATTTTCTTTTCCAAGCCAACTACTTCCGCCTAATTTCAGGTCTAACGCAGAAGATTTTGATGTATTGTAATTTACAAGTATGAAACTATGAAAGATTTATAAGTAAATAATAATTGGAATGAATGTATCTCCACCGATGATATCACTTCGATTTACAGGAGCGAGATAAAGATGAAGGAGGACATATGGCTGAGAAGAAGTTAAGAGAAGCCATTGAGATACTGGAACGTGAGAAGAAGTTGGTGGAAGAAAGTCCTGATATGCGGTTGAATGACCAAACATAGAAATTGAGACAAGCATACTTCAAGGCCAAATATAATAAGAAACTTAAGGGGATGAGAAAATCCCAAGACTCATTACGCAGTAACTTCATGGTTAATTCTACTGCTAGTCTAGATGCTAGCTCAAGGGAGAAGGAAGAGGAGGAAGATGCCGAAGAAGAGGAACTGAAGTCCATAATTACTACCTGTTTGTCTTCCTCTAATGCAAACATGAAAAAAGAACAACTACAAACATTCATTCTAAATTTGTCAGCTCTATTGAAAAAGAGCAACTACAAGCATGTATCCTCAAGTTCATGTGAACACTAGTGAGATGAATGAAGGAAATGCAAGTGAACACCAAACTTATGATCAAGACGAGATAGATTTTTTTTTTCTGAACTGTTAGCAGGAATATATATTGACATGCGAATATAACATCTCAAGGATGTTATACTTATTATTAATGGAAATATCTTTTTCCCTTATTATGTTTTTTGTTCCACTTCAGGTGGTCAGTATTACTTTGTGCTAAGGGAAATATCGAATGTGTCCATAACCATAACCACGGCCACTGCCATAACTGCAACTATAACAATGGCTTCTATTGGAGCCAACAACATTTACTTCTGGGAGTGCTGTTGAACCAGTTGATCTGGCTTTATAATTTCTCAATAATAACTCATTATTTTTCTTTGCAATGAGGAGGGCAGTAAGTAAATCTGTGTATATCCTTTTTCTCGATATTGTTACTGCAGGACAATATTCGAGACATGAAAGATAGAGAATTTCTTCTCCAATATATTTTTTCTCCGCATAATTTTAACTGAAATATAATTTTATACATTGCGGAGCTATATTCATTTACGATTTTAAAATCTTGCAACTTCAGGTGCAATCATTTATACCGTACACTTAGTAGTGCGACCATCTTCAAGTAGTCAAATCTTTTTTTTTTTTCTTCATTTAGATGCATTTCTATATCGAGAATCCATGACATATAATTTTTTTCAGAAATATCAAGGGTTACAAATTCGAATTTAGTAAGGTTAACCGTAGGGATCAATAAATGCGTACCTATCTTCTGACTTTGATAACGGCAGAGACTCGTACTGATAACGTGTTATAAAATTTAGGTAGTGTTAGAATAAAATTTACACACTAAGAAAACTCTAACTATTTTTTGCACAAGAATTTCTTCAAACTTCTCTCTTTCTTTTTCTCACAATTCTTTCACAAAATGATGGTGTATTTTAAACTTAGAGAATAGCTCTATTTATTGAGCTCTTAATTAGTGGAATACACCATATTCCACTAATTTTAATTAGTGATATCTCCACTAAATGGTGGACGTTCATAAAAATTCATAATTAATGGAGCTTCCACTGATATATTCATAACATGTTATGAATAGATAATAATTTTTAAAAAATGAAATTATATAAAATAATAATATATTTAAATTAAAATAAATTAAAAATTTTCAATTCACTTAAAGCCTTAACAAATACTATCAAACGGTTCAAATTTGACTTTGTATTTAAATAACAATTCATTTTTAAAAAAAATTAATTTAGAGTGCATTTCAATTGCAATTTTTTATTTCTATCTCAATTTAAAATTTCATTTAATTTAAAATTAATAATAATTTAAATTATTCTCATTTTTAAAAAATATCATATATTTACAACTCATCATCTTTTATCTCTTTAATATCACATATTTAATAATTTTATACTACTTTCAATAAAATTCATTATCAATTCAATAAAATCTCAATTTACTTACACCCTTAAATTAAAAAATGTGAAATCATATAAGACCAATTCACATTATAAACAATTTTTAAAAATTAAAAATAACTTCAATTAAAATTCTTTTTAGATGAGTTAAAAAACTTTTTTGAATTAAATTACTACACCCGACCTTAACTCAAATCCGTTAGCATCAACTTTATCCATCTAATTTTATATTAGATTCCAACAGTGGTAGCATTAGGTTGTTCCAGCTCGATACCGTGAAGAATTTCTGACCATGCGATTCATCTTCAAAGTATTTTTTCCTTCCAGTATTTTTCTTTTGGAGCTTCCCTCATTCCTTTTATCAAACATAATGATGCGAATATCAATGTTTTCTAAAATAATCAGATGCAAATAACGTTATCTCCCAAAGTATTTCTTATCTTTAGCTTCCAGAAACATTTAGTGATCCTTTCTTTTTTCGATTTTCCACGCAGAATTCTATTATCAAAGAGCACCTTAAAAAACTGATACCCCTCTTCGCAGGACACCATGAATTACTTGTTGCTACTTCCTTTCAGTTTCAGCCCAGAGAAGCCTTATTAACCTATTTGTTCAATATCCCAAAACACATAGATTTTATGCTAGCGTTAGGAAACCCCACAAAAAGAAGTGGATGCACTAATGCTACTCAATCAAGAAATCAAGCCCAAAACGCAATGGAGTAATATGTTCTTCTGTCTGCCTCAATTCTACTCCATTACAAAAACAAGCACCGACTATTCTTAAAGCACATACTCCACTGCAAGAACCAGTCATTTCTTAAAGCACATACTCATAAGCACATACTACCGAGTATTTCACCAATGCAAATCCCTTTTGTACTAATATCACTTTTCAGATTATCAATCACCAGCAAAGAAGACGAGGCTTGACATTATATTTAAATGAAAAATCAGGTTTAAATGAAACTACACCTGGAAAAACCAAATAAACAGAACACACTTTCAACAACAATACAAACGTTCTATGCTTATTAGTCCTTCATTTTTAACATCACTGATTCTCAAAGACAACAAAATTTACTTAAAGCTATAGATGAGAACAAAATCAATATGATTTCCCACAGTGTATCAAGCTCCCAGCGCCCAAGAAAAGACCGAAAATAGCAGCACTGCCCAGGGTGGTTTGTCCAATGTATCTAATTTTCAAAAGCCCAGGAACCTGGATGAGAAAGTGTGTTAGTTATACAATATTGCAATAAAGTGACAATAGAAGTGGAATAAGAGATTCCATTCATGAATAATTTCTTCAAATGACCATCAATCTTAATATAGAAGCACACTTATCTTTCTTATTCTACTGTGGTGGAATGTATATGCCATTGGCTTTTTCTTGTGATGGGGTTGGTGGTGTATTAATAACAGTGCAGTTTGAACTTCTACACCATCAAAACAACTCAAATAAAACAGTTTCTATATAGACCCCAAAACCTCACAAAGAAATGGTATTTGGTAGTTTTCATTGAGATTTATTCTTAAAATTGAATTGTCATCCAAAGAGTTAAAAACCATCACCAAATAGTGAACATCATTCTTTCTCGATGATCCAACAGCAAAATTCAACTACATTGAAGCAATTTTAATTGTTAATGTTGATGAATGTGAAAGAGTAAAAATGGAAAGTTCATCCAACAATTTTGGATGCACAGACTTTAGAGGTCATTTTGAAAGATTAGTCAAATTAAAAGGCACGAAACATTGGAAATTGATCTCTATAAGAAACCAAATTTAGTGTCATGAACTCATTATCCACTAAATTCAGGCATTAGATGTTATCAAGAAGTACTATCAAAGTGTCCTGAAGCCTGGTCTACATGCTCCATCCTTGCAGACAATGATCTTCAGCATCACTAAATCGCACTGCCACTACTAAGAACATAACAAACTTACCTATATATCTTAGACATAAGAGAAAAGCTTTTGTCTTTGAACCCCTTCTAACTTGACAACATGATTCAAGGAGCAAGAACTGACTCGTAATGGTTCAGGTTCTCTAAGTAGGGTTTTAGGGGGGTATGTTTCTCAATTCCAGACAGTATGAGATTTAAGAACCCAGAAACATTAACAAATAAGGACACCCAAGAGTTTACAATGACAAATAAATCAATGAATTAACAGACAAAAATATGATTATTTAGCTCAGTTATGTAAGAGAATTTTAGTTTCAAAAGATGAAAAATATGATTTGTTAATGCAAGTGAATATGAAGAACAATAATATTGGCAGAATCAAACAAATCAAAGATTTATTTATTGGCCTGGTGTAGAAATATTAACTGTCAAAAGTTCCCTTAACTAATTATGAATAGCATCAACTTTCACAGTTCAGCTCCATATCCACCAAAGGAAGGTCAGATGTAATTGAAGCTCAAAAGCACCACAATTTTGAAGTAAGTTCAAACACATTTTCAATGAATCAAAAACGACATGACACCACCATATACGGGGGACTTTTGCAGGAGGACGAGTGCAAAAGCAAACTTCACTAACTCCAATCACATTGGCCACAAGCACTCTTGAATTACACGAATAAGTCAAATTCTTCAAACATTACCTGCTCTTAAAACCACAAGTTTCTAATCACAATTTGTATAAGCTTTTGCTACCAGTCTTTACAGCATTGTCATTAGCTTCAAACAACCATGATTATGCCCATTTATTTTTTTTCAAAAAAAAAAACACTAATTTGATAGGTTATAAAAGTTTTTCCACTTCCTCCGAATATTGTCTATAGATGCTCAGATTTCCTCATATAAATCTCATCCAAATAAAAGTAATAGCAGAATTTGGGCAACAAACAACGATTTCCCCAGAAGCAATCGATCAAAGACCCTACCTTAAACCTCACAGCCTCATAGGTTCCATATACAGCACCTGATCGAAAAGTCAAATAAAAAATCAGCTAAAAGTCCCCATTACACAAGACAAAAAATTTAGGGGCTTAATTCCTGTCATTCAAGAAGTCAAGTCTTCAGGTTCTGTTTAGAATCTCAGCAAAAGGAGTGGATAATGAAGATATATTTCAAAATTATAAGGATCAAAAACAGATAACGAAAACATTCCTGCAGGTTGCTAGAAACGATTTTAGCCTAACCAAGATTCAAAAAGAAATTGGGAAAAAAAAAAAAAAGCTAGGGTTTAAGTGGAAAGGAAAGGAGATGAGTTTAATACCAACAGCGCCACCGACCGCGCCACCGACCGCAACGCCGGCCATAACTCTCGTTAAACAGCTATCCCTCGCCATGTATCTGCTGTTCCTCCTCTGTGAGTTTTCGTTTCTTTTGAAGAAATTTATCTCGGAGAATGGTTGCTATGGAAAGGACACTGACCTGCTTTGACTGGTCAGAAAGAAACCCACTGGTTTTTTTTTTTTTTCCCTCTCTCCCCCCTCCTTAATGTATTTTACAAATAGTAATAATATAAAATGAACAAACAAATCTGAAAATATTATGAATTATTGGAATCTTTATTAATTAGTGGAGGCTCCACTAATTATGGATTTATGTGAATTATTAGAAGATTTTTATGGATGTCCACCATTTAGTGGAGACACCACTAATTAAGATTAGTGGAAGATGATGTATGCCATGATGTAATCCACTAATTAGAGCTCTATAAATAGAGCTATTCTCTAAGCTTGTAACACACCATTATTTTGTGAAAGAAAGATTAGTGAAAGAAAGATTAGAGAAAGAATTGTGAGAGAAAAGAAAGAGAGAAATTCTTGTGCAAAATAGTTAGAGTTTTATTAGTGTGTAGTGTGAAGATTTTATTCTAACACTACCCTAATTTTATAACACGTTATCAGCAGGAGTCTCTACCGGTACAAAAGCCGTAAGACTAAGCACAAGTTTCTGCAGTTACCAAAGCCGTAAGACAGTGTACGCATTTATTGATCTCTATGGCTAACATCGCGAAACTCGAATTTGTAGCCCTTGATATTTCTGGAAAAAATTATATGTCATGGGTTCTCGATGCGTAAATGCATCTAAATGCTGAAGGCCTTAGTGAAACTATTCAAGCAAATAATAGTGCATCTGCACAACACAAGGCTAAAACTTTGATTTTTATTTGTTGTCATCTCGATGAAAATTTGAAAATGGAATATCTTACCGAAAAAGATCCATATGGCCTGTGAGTAAATTTAAAAGAAAGATTTGACCACCTGAAGATGGTCGTACTACCTACTACACGGTATGAATGGTTGCACCTGAGGTTGCAAGATTTTAAAACCGTGAATGAATATAGCTCCGTAATGTATAAAATTACATCTCAATTAAAATTATGCGGAGAAAAAGTGATCGATGAAGATATGTTGGAGAAGACATTCTCCACCTTTCATGCCTCGAATATTGTCATGCAAGAACAATATCGAGAAAATGGGTATACAAAATTTACGTGATTTAATTACTCGTCCTCCTCATTGCAGAGAAAAATAATGAGTTATTATTGAGAAATCATGAAGCCGCACTCAATCGGCTCTACAAAGACTCTCAAGTGAATGTTGTTGGCTCCAAGCAGAGCTCATCATTATAGTCGTGGTCGTGGCCGTGGCCGTGACCGTGGTCGTGGTTATGGTCGTAGACACGCTCGATATTTCCCTTATCACAATTATAATCAAATCGTGAGAAATACTCGCCACCGAAGTGGAACAGTAAAAGATCAAAAGGGAAAAGAAAAAGAAATTGAAGAAAAGCATGAGGATATATGTTATAGATGTGGCATGAAAGGTCATTGGTCACGAAACCGTCAGTACGGCTAAGCATTTAGTTGAATTGTATCAAGCTTCATTGAAAAATAAAAATGTGGAAGCAAATTTTTCTCAACATCCAATAAATAATGTCGAGGATGACGATATTGATCCCGAAGATCTTAATATCAATATTACCCATATGAATGTATCGGATTTTTTTGAACACCCGTATCGGTAGGATAGACCATTTAATTGGTGATGACAAGTGTCCGAAAGAACTAAAGCCTTACCTTGATATTTTTGTATTTTTATTTTCATTCTATTCTAATAATATTTACGTTTACATATATATATTTGTGTTCGGATGGTCGTTATTAATGATGATGTATGCATTATTGATAGTGGAACTACACACACTATACTAAAAAATGAGAAATATTTTTCTGATCTCAAAATGGGAGAAATAAAAATTTATACGATAAACGGTAGTGCAAATGTAATTGAGGGCTCCGGAAGAGCTAGTATATTGTTGCCTAAAGGAACAACAATTATTATTGATAAGGCACTATTTTCCTCAAAATCCGAAGAAATTTATTGAGTTTTAAAGATATCCGCAGTAAATGGGTATCATGTTGAAACAAATGAGGAAAATGGGATTGAGCATCTTTTTATTACTCAAATGCATTTGGGTAAGAAATCGGTATTAGAAAAACTGCCGTCTTTTTCTACTGGTCTATATTTTGTAAAAATACGTACAATTGAAATTCATCATCTAGTAAACCAAAAGTTTACTGATCCTATTACTTTTAGCATTTGGCATGACAGATTGGGTCATCCGGGATCTACCATGATGAGAAAAATCATTGAGAATACACATGGTCATCCTTTAAAAAATAAAAGGATATTAACATCAGAAAAATTCGCATGTACTGCATGCTCCCTATGAAAATTAATTGTTAAACCATCACCAGTAAAAGTAGGAGCTGAAAGTCCTACATTTCTTGAACGGATTCACGGAGATATTTATGGACCTATTGATCCACCATGTGGACCGTTCAAATATTTTATGGTCTTAATTGATGCATCATCCCGATGGTCACATGTATGTTTATTATCTACTCGCAACCTGGCGTTTGCGAGATTACTTACTCAAATAATTAAATTACGAGCACAATTTCCGGACCATCACATTAAAAATATCCGTTTGGATAATGCTGGTGAATTTTCATCACATGCTTTTGATGCATATTGCATGTCAATTGAGATTAATGTTGAACATCCTGTAGCTCATGTTCACACACAAAATGGTCTTGCTGAATCTTTGATTAAACGATTACAATTAATTGCTAAACCATTATTAATGAAAACAAATCTTCCAACATCTGCTTGGGGACATGCTATTCTACATGCCGCAACACTTGTACGTATAAGACCAGTCTAGTTATCATAAATTCTCTCATTTGCAATTGGCTTTTGGGTCGTAACCAAATATTGCTCATTTAAGAATTTTTGGTGTGTCAGTATATATTCCAATTGCACCAAACCAACGTACAAAGATGGGTCCTCAAAGAAGAAAGGGGATATACGTTGGATATGATTCTCCCTCTATTATCGTGTATGTTGAACCCCCGACAGAGATGTATTCACAAAGAAGATTTGTCGATTGTCATTTTGATGAATCATTATTCCCTAAATTAGGGGAGAACCAAAACAAAGATAAAAAGGATCTTGCTTGGACAACATCATTAAATTATCTTGATCCGCGCACAAGCGCATGTGAACTTGAAGTTCAAAAGATAATTCATTTGCAAAGCATTGCAAATCAAATGCCGTACGCTTTTGTTGACTCTAGAAGAGTTACAAAATCGCATATTCCAACCTATAAATGCTCCTATTCGAATTGAAGTTCCAAGCAGAACAAAATATTATACCTATAGTCGCTGAGTCAAAAACACGCCGTAAGCGTGGCCGACCTCTTGGTTCTAAAGATAAAAATCCTCGAAAGAAAAGAGGATTAAATGATCCGAAGATCATATTGAAGAAAAGAATGATAAAGACCAAGAGAGAACCGATGACAAAGAACCGTAAGTTGATGAAAGTAACACCGAAATTTCTATCAATTATACCACTTCCAGTAGAAGTTGGAATCTGATAGAAACTCGTTATTGATAATATATTTGCATACAATATATCTCTTGATGTTACACAGGATAATGATGATCCCGAACCAATATCGCTTGATGAATGTCAGCATAGAAAAGATTGGTCGCAATGGAAAGATGCGATTCAATCGGAGTTAAATGCACCGGCAAAACGTGAAGTCTTCGGACCTGCAGTCCGAACACCTGAAGGTATAAAACCTGTTGGCTACAAATGGATATTTGTGCGAAAGCGCAATGAAAAGAGTGAAATCGTTCGATATAAAGCGCGATTAGTAGCCCAAGGTTTTTCACAAATACCGGTATTGATTATGATGAAACTTATTCTCCCGTTGTTGATGCTATTACACTCCGATATCTTATCAGCTTGGCAAGACATGAAAAGATAGATATGCGCCTATTAGATGTTGTCATCGCTTATTTGTATGGAAATTTAGAAAATGATGTTTACATGAAAATCCTCGAAGGATTTCATATGCTCGAAGCATATAAACATTATCCTCGTGAAAATTACTCCATCAAGTTGCGTAAATCATTATATGGCCTGAAGCAATCTGGGCGCATGTGGTTTACACGTCTTAGTGAATATTTATTGAAAGCGGGATTTAAAAATGACCAGGTATGTCCATGCGTTTTTATTAAGAAATCTGGTTCTAAATTTGTGATATTAGCTATATATGTTGATGATATTAATCTTATTGGAACTCCTGAAGAGCTCCAAGAAACAATTGATTATTTAAAAAGAGAATTCGAAATCAAGGATTTTGGTAAAACCAAATTTTGCCTTGGTTTACAAATTGAACATTTGGAGAGTGGAACATTTATTCATCAATCAACATATACAGCAAAAGTGCTAAAAAGATTTTACATTGGCAAAACACATCCATTGAGTATTCCAATGATCGTGCGATCATTAAATGTAGATAAAGATCCTTTCCGACCTCAAGAAAATGATGAAGAACTCCTTGGTCCTGAAGTACCATATCTCAGTGCAATTGGTGCATTGATGTATCTTGCTAATAATACACGACCTGATATTGTTTTTTCTGTCAATTTATTAGCAAGATTTAGTTCTTCACCAACACGACGACATTGGAATGGAATTAAACAAGTCCTTCGATATCTCCAAGGTACAATTGATCTCGGATTATTTTATTCAAATAAAACCAATCCAACATTGATAGGTTATGCAGATGCTGGTTATTTATCTGATCCACATAAAGCACGTTCTCAAACGGGCTATCTATTTACATGTGGAAATACTGCTATATCATGGCGTTCTACGAAACAATCTATAGCAGCTACTTCTTCAAATCATGCTGAAATTATAGCCATTCATGAAGCAAGTCGAGAATGTGTATGGCTAAAATCCATGATTCATTATATCCGAGAAAGTTGTAGATTATCATCAATCAAAGGTATTCCAACTCCTCTTTATGAAGACAATGCAGCTTGCATAGCTCAATTACGAGGAAGATATATTAAAGGAGATCGGACAAAACATATTTCACCAAAATTCTTCTTTACTCATGAACTCCGGAAGAAAGGTGAAATTGATGTGCTACAAATTCGGTCATGTGATAACCTCGCAGATATTTTCACGAAGACTTTACCGATCGCAACATTTGAAAAGTTGAGATATAAAATCGGTATGCGTCGGTTTAAAGATTCAAAGGAATCATCTCATCAGGGGGAGTAATAAATGGACATATAGAATAGTGTACTCTTTTTCCTTCACTAGATGTTTTTCCCACTGGATTTTTATCTAGTAAGGTTTTAACGAGGCATATTCTTTATGTAATGGATGGACATCTAAGGGGGAGTATTATGAATTATTGGAATCTTTATTAATTAGTGGAGGCTCCACTAATTATGGATTTATGTGAATTATTAGAAGATTTTTATGGATGTCCACCATTTAGTGGAGACACCACTAATTAAGATTAGTGGAAGATGATGTATGCCATGATGTAATCCACTAATTAGAGCTCTATAAATAGAGTTATTCTCTAAGCTTGTAACACACCATTATTTTGTGAAAGAAATATTAGTGAAAGAAAGATTAGAGAAAATTGTGAGAGAAAAGAAAGAGAGAAATTCTTGTGCAAAATAGTTAGAGTTTTATTAGTGTGTAGTGTGAAGATTTTATTCTAACACTACCCTAATTTTATAACAGAAAAGTGAATATTGGGGAGCATTTATGGATTTAAAAAAAAAAAAACCCAAAAAAGAGCAGTTCCGAGGCCCAATCCAAACCAATATAAAAGTTTTAATTGGACTTCGGTAAACAAAACGCACATGATCCATTACTATGTGTGTTGGTCTGAGTTTTATATATAGAAATTGAGCAGTCAAATATAAACAATTTTCACGAGCGTATGTGAATATTACAAATAAGCAATAATATTGTAAAACTAATTATCATGTGATGACTAACCACTCACGATTAAATAAACAATAATAAATTTTTATACAGTAAAAATATCGTTATTCTATTAAAAAAAAATTATATGCAGTCACCCTATACAATATCAGATTTTCACCAATTTTAATCTCAATCTTTACTTGACCGCGTAATTTTACATACAATTCAACAGCCCATATGGTCGGCCCATCCGTCGCCCTGCCCAGGAGTGATTATTTACAGTTTTACCCACAAGGCCATCTTAAGAGTTCAGTGGGCTGGAGCTGGCTGATGGCTTTTATACAGACCATACCTTTTATTTTTGTTTTTCTTTTGGGATTTGTTTTTTTTTTGGTAGAACTTCACCTTGGGCCAGGTCGAAAGCCTGCTCGTTGGTCAAAACGGGAATTTGAAAAGTGTGAATTGGTTTGAGTTTTCCTTCTCTTGAGAATGAATTTGATTTTTTTCTTTTTTTTTTTGCAGGTTAAAAAAGAGTAAAAAAGAGAGAAGGTGATATTTTTTAATAATATTTTGAGAATAAAAAATTGTTTGAATTTGGTCTCATTCTGAGAACCAATCAAATAGACCATAAAGGGGAAATAAGAATCAAAGTTGAGTTGGGTCAAAATCTTTGTTTAGAAGATGGATAAAAAATAAGTATAAAGAAAACTATCGTATTTAATTTTTAAAATTAAAATATAATTATGGTAGATTTTTTATTTAATTTACATTTTCAGTCATTTTATGTTAAAACATATTTAAAAAAAAAAAAGCTGACATACGCAGAACAATAGATTATCCAAGTCAAATTGGAATGTTGAGAAGAAGCCGTCTGTATTTACCACTTTTAACTAGCTATTGAACCTATATTTCTTATAGTTCTTTGGATAGTTAGGTAGGAAAAAAAAGAAGCTTTCCGATCATGCAAATATAAAAGTTTTAAGTGATTCCTTTCCATTCCATTATATTATAAGTACAGAGAAAGATTAGCATTCCTCCAATTTTTGAGGTTTTTATACATTTAAAATTTTCTACGTGAGAGGAACTTTGTATTTTTTAGTAAAAGTCAAATACGAAATTAGAAATTTAAAATTAACGGACCAACTATATAAGAAGATATGTTAATAAATAATATTATAAATTTTTAAAAAATTTTGAGACGTGAAAAGTAAAATTTTTTAAAATTTTTAAATAATTAATTTTATTAAAAAAATATCAAATTTAAAAAAAAAATTAGGACGGATGCCGCCTCTACTTCCGTATACGATGAAAGAACTTCCTTAACCCTTGGTCATCCCACCATGGTGTGCTTTGCTAATTTATTTATTTATTTATTTATTTTTGTCTTTCTTGATTTCTCAATATATTATCTCAACATTGTTAAATCAGTTTAGTAAGTTTAGGTTGTATTTGAATAAGAATTGAATTGAAATGAATTTGTTAAAATTTAATAAAATTTTATTAAATATATGATATAATTATTAAAGAAATATTTATACTAAAAAAATTAAAACGAGTCAACTATTGACCAGTTAATTATAGCCACAGCCTTAGCCAGCTGTTTCCTCAAAGGTTGACACTCGACAGTCGACATTGACTATTTTGTCCATTATGGCACGGTGACCATATCGTTTCCATTCTCCGAATGTTTACTTGAAGCCGAAGGAAAAGGCTACCTATCACTGTCTAACGTGCATGTGGTTTTTGGAGTGAGAGAGTTGAATGGTCTCGTTGTTGACTATATAAACACTACACCACAAAATATGAATGTTATTTACTGTTTAATGTGAATAATAATATTTAGGTTTGATATAAAATTTTATTATGTGTAAGTTATCAAATTATATTAATTAATTAATTAAAAATAAAAGATGGAACTCTCGGAATAATAAACCTTATACACTTCAAATAAAAGATATTAATTATGAAAATTTTTAAAATAAATATTTATTTTTAAAAGTAAATATTAAGTTTTAAATATATCGTCATAAAAATAGTAATTATTACATAAGATTTCTCGTATTTGGTGTGAGCTCTATTGTGCATGAAAAATTGTCACGATATCTGCATTGGACAAAATTATTGAACTAATTCATCACAACTCATATCTTTCAGTTATCTAACCAAAGTTAAATAGTCATTTAAGTGTGTGCTATTAAAATTTTTTTAAAGTCAGTAGAAATAAAACAAATATTAATATTATATATGATAATTTTTTATTCAATAATTTAATACTATCTTCTAAATTAGAAATATTAAAAAAAGAATACATAACATTTAATATATAATTATATATGATATTTAGTTCATATAATCCAAATAGCCAATATAATTTTATATTTAAAACATAAAAATATTGTATACAGCATAAATATTTAATACTTTTATATACATTTTATTTATTTTATATAATATACACATATGAATAAAGAGAAAGGTATAAAAAAATTACACGTTTATAAATTTACAATACTAAATAAGAAAAAAGAAAAAAAGAAAATTTAGTTTTATTTATTCGGTTCAATTTGATTATTCAAAATTGAGAATCAAATTACTTTTTTTTTAACTTTAAAAATCCAATAAAATTAAACTAAATTGCATAAAAATCAAACCAAAAATTGAATCTCCAAAATTGAATGACCTTATTCAGGACGGGTAGCCAAAAGCAACGTAAAAAACTAGGCTGTCTTCATCTTGAAACGATGGCCAAAACAATGGAAGAAATAAATAAAGGTAAACCAGCGAGCATTTTTCTTTCGAGAGGACTTTGCTGTTCTTCCTCTTAACATTCGAAGAGCGCCCAGGATAACAAAGTGGAAGAGGACTTTAGTGAAAGTCAAGACCGGCTTCAAAAGCAGTCGCCATCGACGACCGCGTCTACCACTGGGAGGCTGAGGTACCGATGACGCAGGTGGAGACTGCTGCAGTCCTTTAAGTAAGATTCGTGCAAAGGTGATTGTTGCGTAAGAAGGAAGGGACGGTGCCGGTGGTAATGGGGCTTTCAGAGGTGTTTGAGCTGATGGTGGAGGTGGAGGCCATTGCTTTCGTCTTAGGGGGGGTGATTTACTAGGAGGAGGAGGAGGAGGAGGAGGTGGGGGTGGTGGTGGTGTCTGAGGAGGAGGAGGAGGTGCAGGGATCCGAGCGGGAAATAGGATATTCCCTCCACTAGCGATGCAACGTCCAATTTGAAAAGATGGCGGTGGAGGAGGAGATTTCCTTTGTGAATTGGGACCTCCCTTAGGGTAACTGTTTGCTTCTTGTCTGTTTCTAGGATAGCTAGGCCGGTTATAACCCGGGCAGTTCCTCCATTCCCACCTGTCATTGAAACAAAACCTAATCTCGTACAAGTCCACGACCCACTGCCTCTTATAATAATTGATGTTACACTCCATTTCAGTGATAAAACTCGTGTTAATCTTGATCTGGTTCAAGAATTCACAAGCATCATACACCGTTGTCTCACTGGGTCGAAGTCCTGCATATGACGGAATACGGAAAAAAAGAAAAGAAAGCATCAGTCGTCAAAAAGGTGTATCTTATTCTTTGCTACTGATCGGAATTATAGATATACCTTTCCCGATGAAGAATTGGACCAAGCTCCCCCCCAGCTTAGCATCAATTTGTTTCTTTAATTCAACGGCTTTTTGAAAATACCGCCGCGGCTGTAAGCCTAGGTACTGTCCATGCTTCCTCCATTGACTATGCCACAGCTGAAAGTTGGTTCCTCTGGCAAGATGATTAGGCCAGCTCTCAATCAACCCCAGAATACCATTGACCTAAGAACACAAGTCGATCGGGAACCAGATGAAACAACAGTACAGCAAAATGGAGCAAAAGCAAAGGAAAGAACATATTCTCAGAATAGTGGATAAAAAGCGTAATTACATCAGATCTGATGAGGTCTCTGCGGGCTGGGGAAGGTGGTGCAGTAGCTCCATTTTCATCGTAAAGCCACAAACCATGTATGGTGAAATTTTGAGCCACCTGCTGCTTGCAAACTACACTAGGAACTCTACAGAAAGAAATTCCCCACTGCAAGGGTAGCACGTACAAAATCGGTTTCGCCGTGGCCTGAATCGGAGGCCAATTCAACATCGGAGGAGCTTGAAGCAGAATTATGAAGAGCAAAAGCACCTTCATAGCACCACACATCCTGAAATGATAACATAAAACCTAGAAACCCTGAGGTATATATAGCGAAGGAGAGGGCAATGATGTCTATTTACACTTATATTTTTTTATTGTTTCTTTAATGCTTAGAAAATATGGTTCCAGAGTTTTTAGATGGAGCAATTCAGCTTAAATTAATGAAAAATTCTTGAATATAGTAAAATATAAAATATAGTTTTTTAATACATGTGATTCACATAAATTGAATATATATTAATAATGATATGGATCTGCCTAGTCTTTCAAGTAATATTGAAAACTACTTTTGTATTTTTTTTTTTTTAAAGAAAATTTTGCATAAACTTGTTTTAATTAGTCAATTTCAAGAAATGCCTGCCAATATAAATAAGGAGAAAGAGAGATTCAAATTTTACTATAAAGTGCAAAATGCATTGTTGTAAAGTGATAATTTTTTACTTTAATTTATATTTTATTTGATAATAGCAAAAATGGAAGTTTTGTTTCAGTAATATTATGGAATATATAAGTCTCAAATTAATTATTGCATAAAAAGAGCTTATCGATCTCCAAAAATAGGAGAATTTTATGTTTTAATCTGTTCTTTTGGGGTTGCTCATGCGGCTCTCCCCATTTCAATTAGCCCATTCTTTGACTAATGGAAAGAAAAAACCCATTTCAAAAGTGAAAAGTCTTTTTCAATCTGTCCCATAATTTTTCCTTCTAGAAACATCTAGTTCTTTAACCGCTTTTTGGTCAAAATCTAATTCTCTGTCCTTTATCCCAGTTCGTTTGCTCCCCACCCACCCCCCAAAAAAAAAAAAATCAAAGTCTATTTTTAAAATATTAGAGAGCTAAAGGTAAAATTATAGAGCCAATACATGTACACTTTAGCATGAATGTATTTTAATTCTATGGTAATCAATTATCACAAAACATCAAAATCAAACACCTTCACATTAATAATAATAATTGACGGGATTTCATTAACCTTATCATGTGTCAATTCCAACAAAGCATTGTTTGGTTGATAATCTCAACAACATTCTTTTATTATAACCTAACATGCAAGATACATTTTTTATTAAATGATAAATTTTGAATTTAATTTATATTTTATTTGATAATAATAAAAGTAAAAATTTTACTTCATAAAATAAGGAAAAGAATATTAGAGGATAAATTATATAAAAAAGATATGTTTAAAAATAATATTACAACTTCTTGAAATAATCTGGGGTAAAATATAAAATCTATAATGGTTTTTCTAAAAATTTAAAAATTTGAAGGGATATTTTGAAAGTTTAAGAAATTTTTGGGGTGATTATTGCATTAAAAGAATTATCTATCAACAAAAAGGACAATTTTGTGTTTTGTTCTTTCGTGTTACTGATGTGGCTTTGTCCCGTTAGAAACTTCTAATTCTCTCTCTCTCTCTCTCTTTTGGGTCAAAGTCTAAGGGTGAACTTGAATTGCAACTCAATTGAGTTGAAATTTTGAATTCATTTTTATAAAAAATTTAATGAAAATAATTTTTTTTAAGAATTATTATTTACTCATAAAATTTCATATCCATTCTCCATATTTTACATGTTTGTTTTATAATTCAATTCAAATAATTTGTTTTCACAAGAGTTGAAATCCAAACACAGTCTAATTCTTTATCCTTAATCCCAAGTGCTTTTTTCCCCAAAAAAAAAATCAAAATCTATTTTTTAAAAATAGTAAGTTAATCTTACAAAAAAAATAATAAAAAAAATAGAAAGTTAAAAGTAAACTTATAGAGTCAATACAATTACACTTAGCTTGAATTTATTTTAACTCTAAGGTAATCAACTATCACAAAGCATCAAAATCAAACACCTTCACATTATTAATTTGTAAATAATAATTGTTGGAAATTCATTAACCTTAAATTTCAACAAAGGGCTGTTTGGTTGATAATCCCAACAAGTTTTTTTTTTTTTTTTCTCCCCCACTTTCGGTAATTTTATGATGGGCAGAAGAGTCAATTTGGACAGGGGAAGGGATTGAATAGAGAACTGCTTGGCTTGCAGCAGAGGTAGGTGAATACAACGGCTATTCTCGTAACTTTTTTTACTCAATATTACTATTTAAAAAAAAAATACCACTGTGGAATTTAGAATGTCAAAACAAAAAGGAACGAAAATTTTGGATGGAAGATGAAAACGGTGAGATATAGTGATTTCAAACATCCATATCAAAATGAAAACATATTTAACGATTAACTCAGTAAAAAAATTTAAAAATAACTAATTTTTGTGATTTTCTTTACTCAAAATAACATGAAAAAATAATCAAATTTGAAAAATATTTAGGAATGTCATCGCGATGATTTGTGATGCTTGCATTCCGTGAAGCCATTTTCATTGTGTTCTAATTTATGGCATATTTGGTAAAAAAAAAAAAAAAATTACTCCATCCGTCTCATAATATAATTCGCTTGACTTAATTTCATACATATTAAGATTCTTAAAAATAAGATAATTTTATATTTTTTCTTCTTAAAATACCCATATTTAAATGTTTTAAAAACAAGAGAAGATATGGGAGGAAAAGAGAACAATAAATAAGGATAAAAATGTAAAAATAATTTTAAAACATTTTTGAAAAGTCCCCAACGACTTATAATTTGGGATAATAAAAATAGTCTCTACTGATTTATATTATGGGACGGAGGGAGTATCTTTGAAAACCCAATGGGTTTTATTAATTGTGAAATTAAGGTTTCTACTAGGATGCATTTATCTTCCTTTTACTCAGCATGCAAACCACAATGTATTTGTCAAATGCGATATAATTAGAATGCATATATGATACATCCTACATTCATTATTTCTAACTAAGAAAAATTCTTGAAAATGAAAATCTAAAGGGTTCAAGACATATTTTTCTAAAATGCATTTTTAGATGTGTTAAGTCCAATTTGGACTCTCTGGCAAAACATATTCATTTAAAGATATATTTTTTTCAAAAAAGAGTCAAATTGAGCAAAAACTCCAAATTAATGTAAAGATAAATTGGATTATTTCAACCATTGACTTTTTTTTAACTTACAAAATAGAGTGCATCCTTTGAAATATTAGTTGGTTTTAGAATTTTTTTTATTATATTATATTTTTTTTATTTTTAAAATAGCTTTACTATTATGTTAATCACACAAATTAAGAAAATTATAATATTTATATAATTTTTTTAAAAAAAGACTAAATTATTTTTATTAGAAATTATAAAATTATTTTAAAATTTAAAAATCAATTAATAATATAATTTAAAAATAATAAATATATTCTTAATTTTATAATATCATAAATAATTTAAAATATAAAAAGTCTCTAAATCTAAACAAGAGTATTTCAAGGGCACCAAGTTTTCTGTTAACTGTCCAACACCACTCTACTACCTCAAGCCGAGTACTTGGGCCTTAGATCGAATGTCAGAGCCAGCCGTTTCAAATTAGAATTGGTTAGAACCCTCTTCTCAGAATCCACACCGTCTGCTCCCTCCAGAATTGGCTCTCTCCTCTATCAAGACTAGGCAACAGAGTCAGCTTCGAGAATCGTATTTCTGGTAAGCTTTCTTGATGATAATGCATTTGCTTACTGATATATCAAATATAGATCCTGACAAATGAACATGAATATTCTCAATTCCACCACTCCAAGATTATAAGGTAAACTACTTAAAGTTTAAAAAAAAAAAAAAAACTAAGCCCTGAATCTTGAAGAGAAATGGCCTTTGTCTTATCCACAAGTATTAACTCTTGCATAACTCTGGAAATGGGGAAACAAGAATTGGTAATCAGTTGAAATGTTGTGCCTTTTCGTTCTTATTTGAATTGTATGATATCATTGCAATTATCCCCTACATGTATGTGTTAGTTATGTCTTTCAAGCAAATTAAATATATTTATAATATTTGTATTTTAAAAATAAACAGATTATATATATATATATATATATATATATATATGAGCGTATTTCATTCTATGAATCATTTAGATATTATAAATCAAGTATTTATTTATTAAGCAAAAAAAATTATAATTTAATTCAAAATAAATTATTCACAATTTAAAATAAATTTAAGTAATTTATTTTAATGAGATCATCTTTATTTTATTAAAATCTGTCTTTGACATTGGTAAAAAAAATAGAAATCTATTTTGGCATATTAGATTGTACCGTCAATATTTAATTTGCGAAATGGACCGTACAAATTAAATATTATATAATTATCATACATAATGCCTTAATTCTGAACAAATAATGATCTATATTTATTAATTTGAAATTCCTTGAGTTACTAAAGAATGAGATTAATTTAATAAATAAAATCTCGATATCTTAAAAATTAAAGTTAAATAAATATAAAACATTTATTCTGCAAAATAGATTTCGTCACCTTTTATAGGCAAGATCATGTCCTCATGAATTATTCTAAATGACAATTAAATTTAGCTCAATAATTTAATAGTTACTATTGAATTCAATTTGTATGTGTGACGTAGTGTTATGATATTGTCAAATTAAATATGAGAATTGAAAATTTGAATATGGAGCACTTAGGTCATATTGCCTCATTCAAATTGTTATGTTAATCGATATGGGTAATATGTTAGATCGATCAATCTTATTATATAATTATTGATTTTAATAATTTTAATTAATTTAAGAGTATAATTACGTACTTTTAATGGAGTGAAACGTAATTAATAAATTATTTTAAATTGATAAAATTATTTATTGAAGTTTAATCTAACTGTATTCGGTTAGATTCCTTTAGTGGCTCCTAATTATGGAATAAAAATAAGTTATAAATATTCATAATTTATTAATGATAAATTGCAAGAACTAAAAGTTGTGTTTGAGATTAAGTAGGATAAGTGGAGATAGTTATACGTGTTAAGTATGAAATAATCACATTTTCATATAATTTTTCCTTAGTTTTTGTACATGCTTTTGTAAGATAAAAGAAGATTTTCTACTTAAAATGTGTTTCCATATGTCTTAAGGATTCTTGATAAAAAAAAAAAAAAAATGAGTAGAACGTGGATTTAAATGATACATTTTTTTGTTTGGAATGATTACATGTGCATTTGAGGTCCTGAAATACATACTTCACAGCTTGTTTGATGATTTTTCAGGGGCACGACTTGATGCAGGGCCATGCATCAAGCCATGTAAAATAGAGAAGACTTCAGGAGTCATGCACAGTCATGAGTGATCCCATGCATGACAGAGGATAAATTTTACTACCAGAAGTTTACAAAAAATGAGAAAAAAAAATGTGTCTGCCATTGGCACAGCCATGAATAGTGCATGGTCGTGCATGATGATTGTGCAACCTACAGGAAGATTTGACAATTTTGCATGCATGGCCAAGATGTATAGTCATGCATACAAGCCGTGCACAAGTCCTGAAGGGTTTAGAAAGTCTTAAATTGTTCTAATGACGTTGTAAACTTCCCAAATCCAATTAAGGACGTTTTAGAATACTTATATAAAGGCAAAGAACGTCCAAGAACAACTATGCTTATATACTTCTTCAAGAACACAATTCTTTAAAGGAATAGCATCAAAGAAGACCAAGAAGAGGAGAAGGAGATAAGAAGGCAAGGAGACCTTAAATTGTGGGCTTCCCAAGTATTATCTTTCAATCTTTCTCTTATTCTTTCTTGTTTCTAATATTGTTTATTTTTTTAATTTTCTTTATATTCAAACAGTTGAGCTTTTATCTATATTTTGAGGTTATGCTGTCTTGATTATTAAAGTTGATACCTTGAAATTTATGAATTTAAGCTTTTATCTTTGATATTGCTGAGATTATTCTTGAGTATTTATGCGATTCCAAAGTCTTATTCTCATCTATTTTGTTGAGTTAATTGTGTATAGTTAACAATCTTTTAATTCACAAGGTTATATTGCTAAAGATGATTGTTTCTTTTGAGTAATTGTCTAAGTAGCAACTCTTAACTTTATTTGGTTTCTAGGTTAACTGGCTAGATTAAGGATTGTATAATGTTCAAGTGCATATTTTTGAGGTTAGTATACAATCCCATACTAACTTACTGGTTATGTTACTTAATATTGGTAATACCTTGTATGCTTATTAACTTTATTGTTAATTTATGATAATTAATTAATTGAAGTATTAATATCTTGAAGAAAAAGCTAATCAACTTAGATCAAATTAAGAATAAAGTTATGGATTTTAACTCATAGGCTAACTAAGGGTTAGTTCACTTTTGCAATAATAGGAAATTTAAGTCGTTAAGACAGGTTCCTAAAACCAATTGCGGAAGGTAATTAACTCAATGGTAAGTGTCATAACTTCATTGTATTGCATATACCTTAAACATTATGATTTTTTAATTGGTCTTGAATTCATATTTTATTCTCTTTTCTTGTTTTGGTCATGTTTCCTATTTGATTTTGGTTTCTAAGTTATCTAGGATTAGTTTTAGGTAGTTTCCTAATTCAACTTTCCCCCCTATTTGATTATTCATGTAAATAATTCATCATTAAGAGTAGTTTAATTAAGTGTTCACAAGATGATTTCATATGCATGAAGTTGATTAAGTTTCTTATAGAGTATACTTCTCTTATTCCTTGAGGGATCGATACTTCACTTTTCACTATGCTAATTTATATCTTAAAGACTAGGATCTAAAATTTGTTGGTACATAACGACTGCATTTTGAACAAACACTTACTATATTTTTATGTCATACTCCACGCTCTCAACAACACACAACTATATTCATCCAATTTTAATACTCTATTGATGTTGATATTTGAAATGGAGTAAAATATGTAGAGATAAAAGATATAGCTAGCTATACATATTAGTTTAAGAATTTATATCAAAATACTAAAAAACAATGTAAGTACTTTTACATTCTCTCAAGTTTGTGTGAGTTCACCCCTAATAAAAAGAGAAAAAATACATGTAATTTTTTAATCTCGAGAGATTATACCGAAGAAGACTTAGGAGTCTAGAGTGTCATCAGAAGGCCAGAAACTTCTCGTGTCATATTTTGAAAACTATATCCACAAAGTTATATTTCGTTTTCAAGAACTATAGATTTTAATTGAATTAATACATAAATATGTCCATCATATTTTCAACAATTGGTATCCAGGCCACTAGTTTGATATATATTTATGTGTTAAAATTATGTTTTTTATGCATATATTAGTTAAGCAGTGTAGGCACAATACATTTATATTTACGGTGAATGATTTGAATAATTTAGAACAATTTTATAGTTATAGTTTTTTATTCGGTGAATATGTATAAATATTTTCGAGTTTTATAACAAAAGAGATAGATTACATCTCGATCTTTTCCATTTGAGTTATTTTTTATTATGTTATCAAAAAATTGTAAACATTTTGTTTGAGCAACCGAGCATTGGAGACACAAAACAATAGACTTTGACGCGCAACAAGAAAGCATGCACAAACACTGGAGACACTCGTTGGAGCAATCGAGCAAGGGACAGTGGAGACATATCCTGGTGTACCAGCGCTGGCCTAGAGGCTTTGGATTGGCCCAAGCATTGGGCCAGTATGTCCTCGGCCTGGGTTATCTATAGCAATCAGTTGTTGCTGGCCCAGTAGGTCCCTTTATTAAAAAAGAAATAAAGAGTGCTCGAGGTAAGGTTTGAAACCTGGTCACAAAGGTAGCAAATTAGGATTTTCAATTGTAATTTTGGAATTTTATTTTTGTGTATAGATTGGCCATAAAATTGTTTTTATTTTGTAGTTTTTATTATATTATTTTGTTGAATTACATATCGTTCATGATAACATATAATATAATTTACATTAATAACTCTCTAGGTACTATTTCATTATACATAATTTTTAAATTAAAAAATGTGCGTAACGATTATTTTCAATCTTAGGCCTCTTTTATTAGCGCATTAGTAAAAATTAACGTTTGCATCGTAACCTTCTAAATGGTCTCCCTAAAGGAATGTTACATTGTATTAGTTACTAAATTGGATCCAAATTTTTTTTGTTATTTTTATAAATTTAATTCATTCACAAATACCTTATAGGTGATGATTTGAGTTGGAAACTTTAAAAATATCAATATAGAGTTATACACTTAAATCGAGATATTATAAGGTTTTCTTATAAAATATCCAAATGATGTTTATAATAGCAAAAAATATAAATGACACTAAAACTAATAGTCTATTTAGATGTAGGGCATATTACTTTTAGTAGGAGAATCTCAATCTAACTGTAAGTTACATTTTTATCTCCTGTAGAGATACATGTAACTTTGGGATTTTAGGTTATCATTGTTTGATAGTATTTTTATAAATATTTAAAATATTTATCACCTTGATCATGCATCATCATAAAATATTAGTTCATATATTTTATTTTATTTTATTTTGAAAAAATGATTTCCGATACTTTATCACTTGTCTTAACCCCCCCTCCAAAAAAAAAAAAAAAAAAAACTGGTTGAAGAAAAATTTATTGATTGAAAACAAAACCTCATAATCGTCCTCACTACTAAGAAGTTTAAATACATGCTAACTGAACCATGTCCTTCTAGACTTAATGAGGCTTATGATAAGTGGACGAATTCTGATGATATGGTTTGCTGTTATATTTTGGAATCTATCCTAGATGTGTTGCAGCAAAATCAGTAGAATATGACAACTGCTTTGAAAATCACAAAAAAGTCTCCAATAAATGTTTGAGCATGAAGGTCGTTAGGCTTACCAATTGGCAATGAGTTATATAATAAATATAGGCATGAAACCTAAAATGTCTGTGAGAGATTATATATTAGAATTGATCGTTAATTTTAACATGACGAATGTTTTAGGGCCAGAAATTAAGTTCGAAACTCAGGTTAATATGGTTTTGTAAACTCTTCCTGAGATGTTATTGTAGTTCAAAGTTAATTATAGTCTGAATAAGATAGATATATTTCTTACTGAGTTGATGAAGTAATTTGAGAGTGCCAAGGTTATTTTGCAAAGGAAATTGACAACGCTCTTGTTGTGACTCATGTTGGATTTTCTTCTTCCAAGCTTAAAGTAGAGATGGCAATTGTCCAACTTAAACCATAGGTCTGGTTGGCCCAACCTGATTAGGTTGGGGATTCTCCAATTTAGATAGGAATTGGGACGATGATAGACTCTATACGCTAGACGGGGACCCGCCCATCCCCGCACAGCCTCCAGAGAGAGAGATATATATATATATATATATATATATATATATATAAATATATAAACTATATAGTTTATATTGTTATATATATATATATATATATATATATATATATTAATTATTGTAATATATACTGTACATATTCATGCTATATATGTAATGTATACTACATATTATATATATAATAATTAATAATTAAATAGATAAGTAAGAAATATTAAAAATATTTATATTTTTAAATGTATTATACGTATAAAATATTTTTATATATGTTATATTATATATATTAATTATCAAAACGTAATATATATATATATATATATATATCACAACATATACGCACATATAATTAATATGTAAAAAATAATATACATATATAATAAATGTATGTGTGCTTATAAAATAATTAATTTTAAAGTATTTATATTTATGATAACAAGTATATGTGTGGGTATTTTATTTATTCTTATTTATCTAATATTCTAAACATTATATTTTTAAATTTTTTAAAATAATTTGACTAAGAGTACTCTAGACAAATTTATTCATAAAATTTATTATTCTTAGAATTTTTTAATTATTGTATATATATTTGAAAAGACATTTATGAAATAGTTCAAATTAAAAAAAAAAAGAATGAAAATTTGAGAATGGCATTATAAAGTAGCATGAATACAAGTTTGTCTCTCAAAACACTAAAGCTCTTGAAAGGCATGAGTAAAAAGTTTTTGATTTATAAACATGTATCTAGGTGGATAGTTTATTTCTTTCCTTCTACCTTAGATAATCACAATATTTTTTGTAAATTATAAATTAAGTACCGAAATGTTAAGATTTATAACGTACCAATTTAGTAATGTTTTTGCCAAATTGAGAGTTTAAATTGGTATTATATAGATATGTAACATTTTGTTTGCTTGAGAGTCATATTAATCTCTCTTATAATTGATAGAGTTTTTTTTTCTTTGCTAAATTTCATTACATATGTAGTTAATTACTTGATTTGCACATGTCTCTTACTTTTAGACCTTATTTGTTTTGATTTTTTAAAAAATTAAATACAACAATTAATTAACAACAATAATTAACTAAATTGTGGATGTTTAGAGTCATGACTTGTTTAATTACAAATTTTAAATTTTAGATTTAAATCTAAACATCACTAAATGTTTTTTTTTTAAGGACATGATGTAGGATTAGGACTATTTTATTTTGCAAATCACTAGATAAACATGAATAGAAGTAATTAATTACTCTTATCTTGCAAATATATATATAAAAAAAATGAAATCACAATATAAATATATTTTAATATAGAAAAGAATTTGTGTTCATCAATTTAATTACAGAGATATTATTAAATTGATAAATAAAAAATAAAATAAGTAATAAAATTTAATAATTTAATAATACAACTTATATTTTATTTATGTTAGATCAAAACAAAAACAAAAACAAAAAACATAGTATTTTACTAAAAAAAATAGAGTTTTTGTTATAAAATTAGGGTATTGTTAGAATAAAATCTACACACTACATACTAAGAAAATTCTAACTATTCTTTGCACAAGAATTTCTCTTCAAACTTCTCTCTTTCTTTCTCTCACAATTCTTTCTCTAATCTTTCTTTCACTAATCTTTCTTTCACAAAATGATGGTGTATTACAAGCTTAGAGAATAGCTCTATTTATAGAGCTCTAATTAGTGAAATACATCATGGCATACATCATATTCAATTAATGGTGTCTCCACTAAATGGTGGACATCCATAAAAATCTTCTAATAATTCACATAAATCCATAATTAGTGGAGCCTCCACTAATTAATGGAGATTCCAATAATTCATAACACTCCCCCGTGGATGTCCATCCATACATAAAGAATATGCCTCGTTAAAACCTTACTAGATAAAAACCCAAGTGGGAAAAAAATCTAGTGAAGGAAAAAGAGTACATTATTCTATATGTATGTTTATTACTCCCCCGATGAGATGATTCCTTTAAATCTTTAAACCGACGCATACCGATTTTATATCTCAACTTTTCAAATGTTGCCGTCGGTAAAGTCTTCGTGAAAATATCTCGCGAGGTTGTCATATGACCGAATTTGTAGCACATCAATTTCACATTTCTTCTGGAGTTCATGAGTAAAGAAGAATTTTGGTGAAATATGTTTTGTCCGATCTCCTTTAATATATCCTCCTCGTAATTGAGCTATGCAAGCTGCATTGTCTTCATAAAGAAGAGTTGGAATACCTTTGATTGATGATAATCCACAACTTTCTCGGATATAATGAATCATGGATCTTAGCCATACACATTCTCGACTTGCTTCATGAATGGCTATAATTTCAAAGATGATTTGAAGAAGTAGTCGCTATAGATTGTTTCGTAGAACGCCATGATATAGCAAAGATTTCCACATGTAAATAGATAGCCCGTTTGAGAACGTGCTTTATGTGGATCGATAAATAACCAAAGATTCGCATAACCTATCAATGTTGGACTGGTTTTATTTGAATAAAATAATCCGAGATCAATTGTACCTTGGAGATATCGAATGACTTGTTTAATTCCATTCCAATGTCGTCGTGTTGGTGAAGAACTAAATCTTGCTAATAAATTGACAACGAAAGCAATATCAGGCCGTGTGTTATTAGCAAGATACATCAATGCACCAATTGCACCGAGATATGGTACTTCAGACCAAGGAGTTCTTCATCATTTTCTTGAGGTCGAAAAGGATCTTTATCCACATTTAATGATCGGACGATCATTGGAATACTCAATGGATGTGCTTTGTCCATGTAAAATCTTTTTAGCACTTTTGTCGTATATGTTGATTGATGAATAAATGTTCCACTCTCCAAATGTTCAATTTGTAAACCAAGGCAAAATTTGGTTTTACCAAAATCCTTGATTTCGAATTCTCTTTTTAAATAATCAATTGTTTCTTGGAGCTCTTCAGGAGTTCCAATAAGATTAATATCATCAACATATATAGCTAATATCACAAATTTAGAACCAGATTTCTTAATAAAAACGCATGGACATACCTGGTCATTTTTAAATCCCGCTTTCAATAAATATTCACTAAGACGTGTGAAACCACATGCGCCCGCATTGCTTCAGGCCATATAATGATTTCTCGCAACTTGATGGAGTAATTTTCACGAGGATAATGTTTATATGCTTCGTGCATATGAAATCCTTCAGGGATTTTCATGTAAACATCATTTTCTAAATTTCCATACAAGTAAGCAAGTGACAACATCTAATAGGCGCATATCTATCTTTTCATGTACCGCCAAACCGATAAGATATCGGAGTGTAATAGCATCAACAACAGGAGAATAAGTTTCATCATAATCAATACCTGGTCTTTGTGAAAAACCTTGGGCTACTAATCGCGCTTTATATCGAACGATTTCACTCTTTTCATTGCGCTTTCGCACAAATATCCATTTGTAGCCAACAGGTTTTATACCTTCCGGTGTTCGGACCGCAGTCCGAAGACTTCACGTTTTGCCGCTGCATTTAACTCCGATTGAATCGCATCTTTCCATTGCAGCCAATCTTTTCTATGCCGACATTCATCAATCGATATTGGTTCAGGATCATCATTATCCCGTGTAACATCAAGAGATATATTGTATGCAAATATATTATCAATAACAGCTTTCTATCCGATTCCAACTTCTACCTGAAGTGGTATAATTGATAGAAATTTCAGTGTTACTTTCATCAACTTCCGGTTCTTTGTCATCAGCTCTCTCTTGGTCTTTATCATTCTTTTCTTCAATATGATCTTCTCGATCATTTAATCCTCTTTTCTTTCGAGGATTTTTATCTTTAGAACCAAGAGGTCGGCCACGCTTCGGCGTGTTTTTGACTCAAGCAGCTATAGGTATAATATTTTGTTCTCACTGGAACTTCAATTCGAATAGGAGCATTTATAGTCGGAATATGCGATTTTGTAACTCTTCTCGGAGTCAACAAAAGCTGCTCGGCATTTGATTTGCAATGCTTTGCAAATGAATTATCTTTTGAACTTCAAGTTCACATGCGCTTGTGCGCGGATCAAGATAATTTAATGATGTTATCCAAGCAAGATCCTTTTTATGTCTGCTTTGGTTCTCCCCTAATTTAGGGAATAATGATTCATCAAAATGACAATCAAGCAAATCTTGTCGTGAATACATCTCCCGTCAGTGGGTTCAACATACCCGATAATAGAGGGAGAATCATATCCAACGTATATCCCCTTTCTTCTTTGAGGACCCATCTTTGTACGTTGGTTTGGTGCAATTGGAATATATACAAGACACCCAAAAATTCTTAAATGAGCAATATTTGGTTCCGACCCAAAAGCCAATTGCAAAGGAGAGAATTTATGATAACTAGCTGGTCTTATACGTACAAGTGTTGCAAAGCATGTAGAATAGCATGTCCTCAGTGCAGATGTTGGGAGATTTGTTTTCATTAATAATGGTCTAGCAATTAATTGTAATCGTTTAATTAAAGATTCAAGAAGACCATTCTGTGTGTGAACATGAGCTACAGGATGTTCAACATTAATCCCAATTGACATGCAATATGCATCAAAAGCATGTGATGAAAATTCACCAAACATTATCCAAACGGATATTTTTAATGTGATGGTCCGGAAATTGTGCTCGTAATTTAATTATTTGAGCAAGTAATCTCGCAAACGCCAAAGTTGCGAGTAGATAATAAACATACATGTGACCATCGAGATGATGCATCAATTAAGACCATAAAATATTTGAACGGTCCACATGGTGGATCAATAGGTCCACAAATATCTCCGTGAATCTGTTCGAGAAATGTAGGACTTTCAGCTCCTACTTTTACCGGTGATGGTTTAACAATTAATTTTCCTAGGGAACATGCAAGTACATGCGAATTTTTCTGATGTTAATATCCTTTTATTTTTTAAAGGATGACCATGTGTATTCTCAATGATTCTTCTCATCATGGTAGATCCCGATGACCCAACCGGTCATGCCAAATGCTAAAAGTAATAGGATCAAGAAACTTCGATTTACTAGATGATGAATTTCAATTGTACGAATTTTTACAAAATATAGACCAAGAGAAAAAGACGGCAGCTTTTCTAATACCGATTTCTTACCCAAATGCATTTGAGTAATAAAAAGATGCTCAATCCCATTTTCCTCATTTGTTTCAACATGATACCCATTTCTCGTGATATCTTTAAAACTCAATAAATTTCTTCCGGATTTTGAGGAAAATAGTGCCTTATCAATAATAATTGTTGTTCCTTTAGGCAACAATATACTAGCTCTTCCTGAGCCCTCAATTACATTTGCACTACCGTTTATCGTATAAATATTTATTTCTCCCATTTTGAGATCGGAAAAATATTTCTCATTTTTTAGTATGGTGTGTGTAGTTCCACTATCAATAATGCATACATCATCATTAATAATGACCTATCCGAACACAAATATATATATGTAAACGTAAATATTATTAGAATAGAATGAAAATGAAAATACAAAAATATCGTGGTGAGGCTTTAGTTCTTTTGGACACCGCCATCACCAATTAAATGGTCTATCCTACCGTTTGGGTGTTCAAAAAATCCGATACATCCATATGGGTAATATTGATATTAAGCTCTTCGAGATCACTATCGTCATCCTCAACATTATTTATTGGATGTTGAGAAAAATTTGCTTCCACATTTTTATTTTTCAATGAAGCTTGATACAATTCAACTAAATGCTTAGCCGTACTGACAGTTTCATGACCAATGACATTTCATGCCACATCTATAACATATATCCTCATGCTTTTCTTCAATTTCTTTTTCTTTTCCCTTTTGATCTTTTCTCGTTCCACTTCGTGGCCGTATTTCTCACGACTTGATTATAATTGTGATAAGGGAAATATCGAGCGTGACTACGACCATAACCACGACCACGGCCACGGCCACGACCACGACCACGACTATAACGATGGCTTCTGCTGGAGCCAACAAAGCATTCACTTCGGAGTGCTCGTAGAGCCGCTTGGTCCGCTTCATGATTTCTCAATAATAACTCATTATTTTTCTCTCGCAATGAGGAGGGCGATAATTAAATCAGTAAATTTTGTATACCCCTTTTCTCGATATTGTTGTCTGCAGGACAATATTCGAGGCATGAAAGGTGGAGAATGTCTTCTCCAACATATCTTCACCGATCACTTTTTCTCCGCATAATTTTAATTGAGATGTAATTTTATACATTGCGGAGCTATATTCATTCACGGTTTTAAAATCTTGCAACCTCGAGTGCAACCATTCATATCGTGCAAGTAGGTAGTACGACCATCTTCGAGTGGTCAAATCTTTCTTTTAAATTTACCCACAGTACCATATGGATCTTTTTCGGTAAGATATTCCATTTTCAAATTTTCATCGAGATGACGACGAATAAAAATCAAAGCTTTAGCCTTGTGTTGTGCGGATGCACTATTATGTGCTTGAATAGTTTCACTAAGGCCTTCAAGCATTTAGATGCATTTCGCATCGAGAACCCATGACATATAATTTTTTCCGTAAATATCAAGGGCTACAAATTCGAGTTTTGCGATGTTAGCCATAGAGATCAATAAATGCGTACTGTCTTCCGGCTTTGGTAACGCGTAAACTCGTGCTTAGTCTTCCGGCTTTTGTACCGAGTAGAGACTCGTGCTGATAACGTGTTATAAAATTAGGGTAGTGTTAGAATAAAATCTACACACTACATACTAAGAAAATTCTAACTATTCTTTGCACAAGAATTTCTCTTCAAACTTCTCTCTTTCTTTCTCTCACAATTCTTTCTCTAATCTTTCTTTCACTAATCTTTCTTTCACAAAATGATGGTGTATTACAAGCTTAGAGAATAGCTCTATTTATAGAGCTCTAATTAGTGAAATACATCATGGCATACATCATCTTCAATTAATGGTGTCTCCACTAAATGGTGGACATCCATAAAAATCTTCTAATAATTCACATAAATCTATAATTAGTGGAGCCTCCACTAATTAATGGAGATTCCAATAATTCATAACAGTTTTATATAAGTTAATCTTATATTAGTTCAAATAATTAAAAAACTACAGATAAAATATTCATTCTGCCCATTCAGCCCTACCTGTCTTCCTTCCTTATTCTCTTCTGTTGTTCCCCACCCTACCGCCGCCCCCGCCCTCAATCTCTGAGCCCAGACTTAGCTGATCTCGGTCGGCTTCTCTGTTGCGCAGCTTGTGCCTCCTCCGTCTCAGGTTTTCTCATCTCTGCTGCGCCTTCTCTGTTTTTCTGTTCTGGATGTGTTTTTTGGGATGTTGCACATAAAGCAATAAAATTTTGGGTGGATTGACTCTATCTGCTGAAGTTTATTAATGCAGCATAAGCTCCATTAGAAGTACTGGAACAGCTGAATGATAAGAAAGTTCAATTTTTTTTTTTTTTTGTTTAATTGAAGTTGAATGGGGTTTGAAGAATGGTTAAAGGGTTTTCAGTGAATTTAGGAAATTACAATTTTGTTCATCCTTTTTCTTTTGGCCGAGGAAAGTCTGTTACAGAAAGCCTCTCTTCTAAATCATATTCTTTTTAGGATAAGTCTGGGATATATAAGTTGCTGAGTTTAGGTAACTCCTTTAACAGTTTTCGTTTTCATTTTCTCTACGGGTAGACGTCTGGCATTTGTAAATATGGTACCTTTCTTGCATTCTTCATGTTCAGGAAGGAAGTTTGGTGTGTGGGATTTGCACGGTTGGGGTTCATGTACAGGTCTTTGCATTTTCCACAGTAGAGCTGAAATTTGTGAGGCATGCTTCTGATTTTTTGATAATTTAAGTACTATCATCTTGATATAGAAGGCGCTGATAGCAATTTTTATGTATTACTTTTGGGTCTACTGTGAGCCTTTTTTGGATTTCGCTTGATACTTTTGTTTGCTTTTACTTGTAAGTAACTTATTTTCTTTGTGCATTGATCATTCTTTTCTTTGCTTGATATTGTAAGGTTTTTTAAACTCAACAATTTAAGGGAATTCGGATGAATTTAGTGTTGTAAGCTTGACATTCATTAATTGGCAAGGGATGTAGAACCATGGTAATGGGAGGTTGTGATAATAATGAATGAAATTGTTGGGTGACTAATGGGAGGAAGAAGTCCTCTATAACAGACCAAGAAAATATCATACTTTGAATGAGGAAAACTGATGTTTATCAGCCAACTGGAGATTCACCGTAATCAAGCCTCCATTTGAATTCCTAGTTCATGTACGATATTAGAAACTTGTAAAGTCGGCAACTTCTATTCTTTTTTTTTTTTTGGGTGGGTATGTGAAACAAGGAAATGAGTTTTGAATGTTAATTCTTTCTTTGTTTGTTCTGACAAATATTCATGGAAGTCAAATGTTTTTGGAAGTATAAATATGCCTAATTTATTGAAGGGACAAAAAATATTCAAATCATTGTGGAAATTGGATGGAAGTGTTTGCTATCGATTCCAATGGCTAATATATAATAATTTGGCCTATGAAAATATCTGGTATTCTTAGCTGATTGGCCGTATTCAATTGGTTGCTACAATTTCTACAATTCCTACAATTGATACAATCCAAAATAATGGGTTAACCCATTATGCAGGACAGGAAAACTAGAAAGAAGGCTTGTGTTTTTCACATAGTTCTTTGTGGTGATAATCACGACATCATACTCCCTCGGTAGAACACATTTATTAGGGCAACACTAACTGTGGCACCAAAAACGCTAGTTCACTGATACACATAAATCATTACTCTCCCTAAAACTCTACACTGCTCTTGGTGTTTTCCAGGTTCTAGGTTGAGGTTGGCAGTGGCTGCTGTTGCTTTTCTTCAGACTGTAAAATGTCGCGAAGGCTACCCAAGGTCCCAAAGGTGGTATCTCAATGCTTGATTGATGCTTTCTCTATTGGTGGAGTCTTGCAAGATTACATGCCTGATTGAAAAACATTATTTTTTTCATGTCTTTTTTCCTTTGGAAGGGTTGGGGACTACGTAAATGCTTATATATATCTAGAGCTATAATTGAGTTCAAACATCAAAGTTGGATGGCCATAAGTTGTTTGGGCTCAACTAGTACTCGAACCTTGTTGAGTCAAGTTTGACTTAGTTGGGATATTTTGTTGAAAAGTTTGAGAATATTTTGGAGTTCTTCTGATATTTGAACAACTGCTGCAGTGTATTCAAACTCAGTCGGATTATTTTATGTTTTTCTTGATATCGTATTTAAAAAAGAAATCCATATATGTTATAATATTTTATATTTGGGTATACTAATATATTTATATAAATAATAATTATATATGTAAAAAAATAATGATGATAATAAAACATGTTTTTGATCGAGCTCCTTGGTTCTATTATTATTTGAGCTCTATTTTGTGTATGAATTTGGCTCAAACATTAACCTGAACGAACTTGAATGAGCTTTGTTAGTGACGCTCTATGGATATATAACTCGTGGGCATTCTTACTATTTGGGTTGTTTGATATGGTATCTGGATCATGATTTGAGAACTGGCTATAGCACTTTTATTAAAGTACCTGATTTTTGTACATTTTGTAAATGCAATTTATCTATGCACTGATTTCATATATTTTCTCACTCTAGAACCTTTTCTGTATCTTGACGATTTGTGTGATTTTTGTCGTGCTGTATAATAGGGTACCCGAGATTTTGCAAAAGAACAGATGATAATTAGAGAGAGAGCATTTTCGATCATCACTGAGGTTTTTAAGAGGCATGATGCTACAGCCCTTGATACTCCTGATTTTGAATTGAGGGAGACTCTTATGGGGAAATATGGAGAAGACTCAAAGTTAATTTATGACCTTGCTGATCAGGTGACTTGTTCATTTCTGAAAGAGTTTTTGGTTGTTGTTCATGACTTGCTCATTTGCTTCTAGTTTCATATTCTCTGATGTCATTAGCTTGGCCTTCATAAAAGTTAGTTTGCAACAATATTATATGATTGCCAGATCTCTTTGCTTATTGATCTGTAGGGGTGGGCTTTAGTGGCTTTCAGTCACCCGCAAGAGCATGTATTCTCTCTCTTGTTTTGAGTAAAGTAGTAACTTAAACTGACCTGAACAAAGGAATGAAGATGCTGGCCTCTTCAGCTTGTCGGAATCAACATCCTTATCTCCCCTCTGTTTCTTCGTTTGACGGTTTTCTTTTGTTTTCTACATTACAACCAGCAGTGAATCTCAATTAGCTTGTCACATTCTAGCAGTGTGTAAGATCAGTTGGATCACAAGGCTAAAACACCTTTAGATAAAAGAAAAGGAAAGCTACGCTAACTTAATCAGGTTTTCCATTGTCTCTTTCTTTTCAAGCAATTGCAAAGCTTCCTGCTTTTTAAGCTTTATTAGCTCTTTTTCTTCCTTCTTCAGGTTAGTTGCTTCCTGATTTTTCTTCAGCTCGCAGAGCTCCATTGCTTACTTGTATTGTTCCTTATTCTTCTCTGCCATCTAACATTTTCAAATTGAAGACATTTCAGAAAAAAATAGAAAAGGATAGGGACTAATTCCAATGGAAGTACATTTCAGGCATAATGTACCTTTAGGGGTCCCTCTCCTTATCTGTCATGTTCTTCCATTCTTCGCCTGTGATCTTTGCAACCTACCAAATCAAAACTATCACTGATTTAGTGCCACCAATTGAACAACAATCTTATTACCAATTAGCAATAAACTAAAAGCTAGACCTTCATACCAAAACATTTTTGAACTCAGCAAGCAGTTTGGGGCATCACTCGGCAAACAGAAAAATGCTGACATTGGCTGTTTTGGTTTCAGTGGATCTTTTTCCTTCCTGTATAGAGAAGAGAAATCAATTCCATGCAATTTGTATATATGCAATTATACCAGAAAGAGTGATGGTATCTACTTGGTGGTCTTTTTGTTTTCTTTCTCTGCCTCCTGCTTGAACTAAAGATATTGTTCAAGCAACTCCATAGCTCTCTTTTGCTTCTGCTCTTCTTCCAAAGGCCTCATTGCTTCATGCCTTCGGTTCTCATTTCCAATAATATTCAAATAAGCTTCTTTCTCAGCCTGATACCTCTTCTCATAAGGTTTCTTCTCTTCTTGGCCGATTGTCTTCCATTTTGTGCCCAACAGGTTTGATATGTCTTTGAACTTTGAATCAGGATTAGCTTTCTTCACCTAAAAAACAACAGATGGTATCAGAATATTTGCGAATTCAAGCATTCCATATCAAGAATATTAAGTATAAATCAAAATCTTTAATTTTAAAGATTACAAAAAATGAAAAAGGAAGCGGTTCTTCCATACTAACCTTGTTCCACTGATCTTTGCACCACAGAACATAAGGCTTTGGAATCCTATTGACACTGGCAACCTATATATCAAATCGCAAATGTAATAAAGTTAGTGTCTATTCATTTTTTTCTTCAGTCAACCAAATGATACCACAATAAAATACTGAAAAGCTCTATTACCTTCCCTTGAATATTGAAGATTTTCCCATATACTTAATCAGATGTGAGCTTTGGCATGCTAAATAAAGAAGTCCTGCAAACAAAGATGTAATTCTCATGTGTAACTTCATTAAAACAGTAAGTAAAATAAAAACCACTCTAGGTTGTGTGCTGCTGAAGTAAATTTGTTGATTGACACTTAATAGATAGTCCAGTAGATCAATTGCTATCCCCAATCCTTTCATTGCATCTTTTACAACAAAACTCGAATTGTTCTTTCCTTGGAATAATATGGGAAACAAAAAGTGCTTAGTCCTCTAAAAACGAGAAAAGGGGAAATTGGATGATGATACATCACTTTTGCCCCAAAATTTCGTTGGGTTTTCAGCATTACTCTACGGTATTACTCTGCACCTCTTCTATCATGAAACCATTCTCATATTTGATTATTAGAAACAGGGGGAGGGGGGGGGGGGAAGAATCAACGATATGAAGATAAAATATTTCAAAGTTCCAGCTTTATTATAAAGGATGGTAAGAAAAAAGAGTGCATATGAGTAAACAGATTTGTCTCTTGTAAGTTGGAAATACTTCATTACTGAATATATTAGCACAAACAAATCGTAAAAGCTAATATGGAGGATCTAGCAATACAAAACTAACTTACTAGGTTTTCCTGTCAATCAGATTTCTTTTACACCCACTATGGCCTTATTGAAAAGAAATGAACTATTTCATAAAATTTCTTTTGGAAACATAGCAAGGATTCTAGGCTTAAAACTTCGTCCTTTTTTTTTGGGCTTTTTTGGGGGGGTGGGGGGGGTGGGGGTGGGGTTGCAACTGCTTGATTTGTCTAATGTACTTTGGACATGTGAAATTAAGCCCTGAGAGGTTAATAACTCGTTTAATTAATTTAGATTCTGACAAGAAGGCAAGTATTACCTGGTTGCCCCCAAAAATTTATGTGAAAAAGCAAAGAAAGTTAAACAGTATATTCTGTGAGTGGAAACAGCAAAGGATTTGGAAAGGCAATGGAAAATAAGGTAATAAACGAGAAAAAAAAAAAGACGTGTCAAAAATGGGTAAATGAAAACTCACTCTTGCTGCTCTGCTTCCTTCTCATTCAACCAAATTTTCACCTTTCAGTCTCACTTAGAACCTGCAGGGATTCACACAGAGAGACAGAAACCACCTTAGTGTTTCAATTAGATTTTCAGACCATAAATGAGGATATTGAGAGAAATGAAATGCTATATAAGTTCACCTCATCTACTAATGGGAATAGATTAGCAAAGTACTGCTTCATTCATAAAGGAGAAATAACTACAAAAAATTGACTGTACTACCACCCACAAGAAAGTGATATTAAGGTTCTCCCTCCTGAGCATCAGTTCTTAAAATCATTTGAGCAATCTAGTAGAAAACATATATTGACCATATAGGCGTCTTAAAAGTCCCATATGCTTCTAATAACAGAAGACAAAATGGAAAACAGAACCGTCGAATCTGGTTGTGAGTAAATCTATTGAGGATTCTGTTTTGACGGTGCTTAAATCAACCAACACAATTACAATCTGGTTCAAAGAGAAATGCATCTCAAGTTTGGAAAATCATTGAAAAGTTACCAATCCAATAGACAATAGTCGGAAGAACATATCTCGCACTCCACAAAAAAGCGAAGTGCCAAAATAGTACATACGGGATGGTTATTGCCTTAGCGTTATCCAGCATTCTAGAAATCAAAAAGGAAGAAAACTTCACTCCTCATAATAACAATATGATACTCAGAATAAAAAGTCCAAAACATTTCCACAAGATTTTATCACTTCAAAAAGAAAAGGAAAAGGACCACTATGAATCAGGAGTACCAACTATTGAAGTTTCCGTGTAAAAAAAAAAGATTTCTTACTACAGAAAATGAATGTCAATATTTAGCCAATAGAGAAGTAATAATCCTTTAAAATAAGGACAATTCGGTGGTGGCATTCCGTGTCTCTGTGTTTTAAATTGAAAATGGACAGAAATGCCCTTCACTATGAAAACAACAAAACTTGAACATCAAAGAAATGCCTTGACAACAAAAAGTACAATGAAAACAGTGACGAAAAATGAATAGTGCCACCCCAACTCCTTTTTCTATAGTATAGTTATAATAGTTGTACTTTAGCTTCCTACTTTGTTTTACTGAGTTGTAATACATGAATTTTAAATAAAATTAGCACTCTTAGAGACTTGGATGTTGTTTTTTCACATATTGCTGGAATATTGGGTAAAAGAAAAATATTCTAAATTGTATCTAGGGGATCAGATTTTCAATTCTTTAAGGCATTCAGAATAGTTTAGGCGGAAAGGATTAGGGTTCTCTGATTAATTGGCCCACTAAATCAAATTTATTGGTATGAATGGATTGGATCAAAAGCTATCTTGGTTGCCAACCAAAACTGTTACTTCGGCCCTCTTCTTCTTCTTCTTTTACTAGTAATAAGTTTTGATTCGGTGACGTGTACAGGGTGGAGAACTTTGCTCTCTTCGCTATGACTTGACGGTTCCATTTGCTCGATATGTGGCTATGAATGGTCTTTCATCATTCAAGAGGTATCAGATTGCAAAGGTTCACAGAAGGGATAACCCATCTAAGGGAAGATTCCGTGAGTTCTATCAGTGTGACTTTGATATAGCTGGCCAGTTTCCAAAAATGGGGGCGGACTTTGAGGTCATAAGGATTGTGACTGAATTGTTAAACGAGCTAGATATTGGTGACTATGAGGTAATTTGTGGCATCTGTCCTTTAAATAGTTTTCTTTTTCTCTTTCATTTGGCAGAGAATGAGATTACTGACTTTTTCTCCATTGTTTGTTTCAACATTTTGTTAATTTTTTAAAAACCAAAATTCTAACCTTATTCTTTGATAATCTGACTTTTAAGAAGGGGGCCGGGGGACTTGGGAGTTGTTAACATTGTCCTAGAGGTGTAGCTGATGCACAATCACATAGAAAGTAACATCATCAACTACTAAATTTGTGGGTTGGTTTATCCTAGACTGTTGCACATTGTTTTTGTGCTGTGATACCAAAAATTGTTTGTGTTAACCTAGATGTGCTCTTTTACTTTGGATTTTAACCTATGCTATGTGATAGAGTATCCATATTGCTCTATCTTTTACAAGCGCTCTTTATTTATTTGTGTATTCTCGTTTTTGCAGAATCTGGCAAGTACTTGCAGTAATTTTGGAAGTAGTGATTGTTACTCCCTTTTTTTGTTTTTGTTTTTTTGGTGAAAAGCCCCATAAGGGGTATTAATCATTCTTTTAAAATTTCCCAAATTTTAATTCATGGCTATTTTCTAGGTGAAACTGAACCACCGAAAGTTGCTGGATGGAATGTTGGCTATATGTGGTGTACCACAGGAGAAAGTTAGAACTATTTGTTCGAGCATTGACAAGCTGGACAAGCAATCCTTTGAGCAAATAAAAAGAGAAATGGTATGGACCTTCATTAACTGTTGACTTGGAACATTTGTTCCCCCTGTTATCTGGTGTTCCATCAGAAGCATTATGAACTATATTATGCAATTGATACTTCATATGGATAAATTCATATTGTTGGGGAACGTGTTGGTTTATACTTGATCAGCATAAATCATTTTGCTGTTTATAATGTGCTATATGAAGAGGGCGAGGGGGCAAGCGGGCTAAATAACACTTGCCACTAAATTTCATGGTTATAATTGGTTATTGGCATGCCTGACCGACTATAATTTTTGTTTCTAGATATCTACATTAACACATGTATTTTGCCTTTATACTCTGTTTATTCTGTGCAAATATTCTGCTTGTTTACATTCACACACACATTATCCTTTTTTTGTTCCCCTGGTCCCATATAATTAAAAAAAAAAAAAAAACTGCGTCTTGGGAAGAGAAGACTGGTGATTGAAGCATCTAGACTTCACTATTTTGCAGAGATGCTAAAAATCTCCGAAAACATACTTGACATTGTATCACGACTTGAAGAGGATTGGCTTTGGAGATTTTGAAACAACCATCTTAACTCAGTATGACTATTGGACAGAAGTAGCAAATGCTAGAGTTTTTGTTTATTACAAAAAAAGGGTTCTGATTGGCCAGCCGTTACAGGATAAATCTTGAGCTTAGCTCTATTTGAGGTACATGGGATATTTTAGGAAACTTGAAGGTGGTAAATATTATGCATGGACCTGCAGAACTTAAACAAAATGTTTAATCTCCTCACGCCAAACTCAATTCATGAAAATATTGTTTTGACCAATAAGACTAGTGATTTTGATGCATATAATTATCTTCCTGAGTCATTTGTTCATTTATTTCATCAATGAATAGTAACAATTAGAATTCCAAAAGAAATAGATTTTGTGGCACATACTCCCATAAATTTGGCTGAAGTTGGCAATGTTATTTTGATACTTTATGGTTATGCAAAATAAAGATAGGGACTTTTTATGTTCTGATAATTCATGAGCATTTACATTGATTTTCAGAAAAATTTATTTTTTACCCTCGATGTGGCCTCTCTTGAGAAACTGCTTTTTGAATGTTTGTGCAAATTTTCATGTTGCAGGTTTGTTACTGTTATATGTTTTTATTTTTCTTCTAGTATTTTTGTTATGAACATTGGGTATATGTCAATTTGGTGGCAGTCATACCCACCCAAAAAAGGAAAAGAAAAAGAACAAAGGAAAGTGTAAAGCAGAGCTTATGTAGTTGTAATTAGAGATTACTTTCTGTTTCTGGCGCAGTGTATCTACTGAAGTCAGATTGATATCCTCTATCCGTATATCTGAAGTAGCCTTTCCCTTCAAACATTTGCCTTTTTTGCCCCCTTATTTTTAATTCCCTTAGCTTGATAACAAGGGGTTTTAATAAATGTTTTGATAAGCTTGTATTTGATTGCATTAATATGATTCTTAGGTCAATGAGAAGGGGTTAACGGATGAGACTGCAGATGCAATTGGAACCTTTGTGAAAGAAAGGGGACCACCTATGGAATTGTTACAGAAGCTCAAAAAAGAGGGGAGTAAGTTCTTAGAGAACAGCGAATCCCGACTTGCACTGGATGAGTTAGAGATCTTATTTAAGGCTCTGGAGAAGTCAAAATGCATTGACAAATTGGTTTTTGACCTGAGTCTTGCTAGAGGTCTCGATTACTATACCGGTGTCATATTTGAAGCTGTTTCTAGAGGTGGTACCCAGGTAGATTCTAAATGCATCAATGCTGGTTTCTTCACTTTAATTTTGTTTTGGAAAATGTCATTTGGCACTTAAAGATAGCAGATTTTATGGATGTTAAATGTGTCAGAATATAATGATGTCTGTTTCCAGTGCCATACTCTCTTATCAATCAAAGCTCTATGACTTCACCTCTGAAATTGATTGTGTCCTAAGAACAGTTGATTAAATACCTGCTCTGTGTATCCAATGAAGGATTATTTTGAATAATGCTGATGCTAGGAGCTCCCTTAGGCAATCTGTATCTCACAGGGAGAAACCTGTGCTGTAATGTATTGAAACAAAATTTCTTATGTTATTCTCCTTTTAAAAATTATACTCTCTTCCCTCCATTGATTGATTGATGTATTTATTTTTTTGTGGCTCTTGATTGGAGGGGTTATAATAACTCCCTTGCAGATAGTCAGGACCTCCAAGTGTGCCATCTGTGTGCATCTTAAATTGTTCCTGTTGCACAGGTCTTCTTATCCTTTGGTATGTGCAGGTTGGTTCAATTGCTGCTGGTGGACGATATGACAACCTCATAGGCATGTTTGGCACGAAGCAGGTTCCTGCAGTTGGCCTTAGCCTAGGAATAGAACGAGTATTTGTAATAATGGAACAGCTTCTGAAAGACCAGAACCAGGTAGCTTGATTTCATGAAAAAAAATACTACATTCTTCTAGTCTATATATATATGCCTGAAGATACATGAAAGAAACTCCACCTTCGAATCTTGGATAAAGTTCATGTGAAGTTGCTCTGCTTTTTGTACTTCTCAATCATCATGGTTATAATTTAACATCATCCTGTATTTAGCTATTTACACGGCTGCAGTATACTTTAGGCACATTGAATTCTCTCATTGCAAATGAATTCTTGTATGGTTGGTTACCTGGTTGGTGACCAAGCTTTCTGGTTCTTAAAAAAATAGAAGCTTAATTTATTTGTTTATATTTGATTCTCCCTCTATTATCACAAGACAAGCAGGATCCTGTTAGTGTTTTTCCAATCTGTTAAGAAAAATACAATCAAACGATTGGCCTAACTGTCTGTGGGAACTTTCCTGATTTGTGCGCCTTTTTCCTCCTTTTTTGGATGTGTGACAGTTGAACTAATTTATGCACATGTTCTTGGTATTCACCGTACTTTATACTTTGCTTTTGGTTTAGAAAGAGTAGTTTTGTTTGAGACGTGTTGATAAATAGGTACCCTGCCAAGGCGATCTTGTGATGTCGGAATGCATATTTTGGTGGAGAGTTTTCAGATTACATAAAAAGCTGTAAATAGTGTGTCTAACTTTCAGTATCTGGTTGAGAAGGGTGCCATTTTTACTCACTTCTTCATTAATGTTCTTTCAGACTCTCCGAGCAACCGAAACTCAAGTCCTGGTCAGCATTTTGGGTGACAACCTATCTTTAGCTGCAGAAATAGTAAGCGAACTGTGGGATGCCAAGCTGAAAGCTGCATACATGCTGGATAAAAGGGTAAAGAAACAGATCGCACATGCCCTTGAATCGGGCATTCCTTTCATGGTGATTGTTGGTGAAACTGAACTTAATGAAGGTAAAGTAAGATTAAAAGACTTGTCAGCATCAGAGGAGTATGATATAGCTAGAACTAGCCTTGTGGAGGAGGTCCGTAGACGGTTAAGTAGTGAAACAACAAGGTAATGGCTGTCCACTCACTCTCCATTGTCAAATGATTTTTATGTTTTTGACTAATCGTAGAAGGATATGGGCAGTTTGTAATCTAATCTTTTCTACTCAAGGGCATTTGCTTATAAATGTTGAGTATTTATTTTTGAGTCATTTAAAAAAAAAAAAATTGTAATTGGTTTTCTTGCTGTAGGGGACAATTTTAACATTTGTAACTGGTTTTATTATGTTTTGTTATGGAATAATAGGTTAATAATTGAATGATATAATATGTTTCTATTAAATTATTGTATTTTTTAAGCAAATGGTAAAAATTATTGAATAAGTTTTATTTCATTATTAAAATTGTGATTGCCAGTAATGATTGTTATATTTTTAGAATAATAACAAAAGTTATTAATACTTTTATCAATTATTTTTTAAAATATAATGTTTTAATTAAAAAAAACTCAATAATATAACTCGTATGTAATATTTAATTTAATTGGTTTTGACCCTTAGTTTATACATACGCTTCTCAAAATGATAAAGAATATAATTGATTTGGCGCCCTTATAAAACATGAAATCTCTAGGGCCAACATTTGCTGGTGCAATGGGGTTGAAATCTCTTTGGAACTGAATGACAATGAATTCTGCTTTTTACATTTTAGTGCAAACTTTTGAACAAATATGAGTACTACGAAGCCATGTCTAATCATTCTATGGAGTACAAGAAATTGTAAAATTCCAATTCTGTTATTCACGAGATAGTATCATATTTTTTATATTTTAATTTTAAAATAATTATTTGATTAAAACTGTAGGTTCCTAATTAATTTTTTAATATTTTTAGAACAAAAATTAGAAATGTATATTTATTTAAAACTTGAAAAGAATTAGTTTATAGCAATTTATGCTAATAAAATTAAAACTTAAATAGTACAATGGTTCATGTTATATAGAAAAACTTAAAAGGAGGTCAATATAAGTAATTTTAAAGTAAATTAATTGTTTTACCCTTTAGTCCAAATATGAGGAAAGTAGATAGCATTTTTTCCATTTCAAAATACCAAATTTAAGGAAAGTAAATAGTATTTCTTTCGTTTTAAAATATGTGTTCTTGAAATTTTTTGCACACATATTAATGGCGTTGAAAATAATATTATAATTTAAATAAAGTTTTAATTTTATTCATATTAAAACATATTAATTATTGGTCAGTGAAAATTCTCAAGAAGTAAGAAGAAAAAAAAAATTTAAAAAGTTGTGTAGTTAACTTAAAATAAATAGGGAATAAAATAGAAAAAAATTAACCATTAATTCTAAAAATATGTATATGAACAAGTTTTTTGAAATAAAACAAAAATATTTTATGAATAAGTATTTTGAAACGGAAGGAATAGATTTTAAGACCTTTAAGGGATTAATGGTAAGTATGACAAAGAAATGTATTAAAAGGTATTCCTTCCACTCTAATAAAATTGACTTATTGACTTATTTATTATTTTGAGTCATTCTAAAAAATTTTGATACTTTCCTTAAGAAGAAAGTTTTTATTATATAATTTATTATAAAATAATCAATATATTTCATATATTTAGATTTAATATAAAATATTGTGAAATTTATATATTTTTATTTTTATTATATTATATTATTATATTTTAATTTTAATTTTTATATAAAATCTCGTATCAAGTCAATTATTATCAATTTTAGTAAGACAGAGAGAAAGTAATTTATATTCTCCCCCTCCTACTAAAATTAGAAGTGGTCAAATTGACATGAGATTTTGAAAATTTTGAAAAAGAGAGTCGACTAGATTTTGAAAAATGAAAAGTCCAGGAAGGTTGGTGAGGCACTGGTGTGTTGCAGACAGCTGTTAGGAGTTTGAAGTGAAACGAGACACAGGGAGGGAGGTGGAGGTGACTGTTAACGGAAGATCACCGTGGAGAGTAACGGCATGCACGAAGAACGCTAAACCCAGAAAACGAAGAACATTAAGCATGGAGAATTCGACACCAATAAACTTTAAGAGCAGACATTTTCCAATTAGCCATAATAATAATAATAATAATAATAATAATAATAATAATAATAATAATAATAATAATAATAATAATAATAATAATAATAATAATAATAACAGACATTTAATGTACATGAAAAATTGTCTCAATATCTGCATTGGACAAAGGGGTAAGCATTCCGCGTTTGCTTCGGTTTTTAGTTTGAGAATTTTATTTTAATTGATTTTTAAAAAAATGTTTTAAAACGAAACCAAATTATGCTTATTGCTTAATATTAAATAGACTGAGCCGAAATAAATTTGGTTTGATCCGATTCAACATTGAATTTTTTAATTTTTTTAAAACTTCTGTCCCATCTGACCTCATTTTAAATTTAATCATATAAAAATATATTTCACATATTATTTGAATTATCTAACTAAAGTCAAATTTAACTAAAGTCATTTAAGTGTGTGTTATTAAAATTATTTCAAAGTCATATGAAATTAAACAAATATCAATATCATATGATAAATTTTTTTATACGATATTTTAATGCTCTATTCTAAATTAAAAATATAGAAAAAGAACACATAACATTTAACATATAAATATATATAATACAGTTTTATATAAGGTACGAATACATGAATAAAGAGAAAAAATATTTAAAAAAACAAGTTCAAGAACTTACAAAACCTTAAAAAAAAAAACGATATTAGTTTTTTTTTAATCTAGTTCAATTTTGATTCTTCAAAATCGAAAACCAAACTGATTTTTTTTAAAGTTAAAAATAAAATAAAATAGAATTGAATTACATAAAAATCAAACCGGATTACATAGAATGATGGAAATCAAACAAAAAATTGAATATCAATTTCATCCCATTCTATTTTTCAATTTAAACCAAATAATAAGTAGTTAAAGCAACCTAGAAAACAATGGAAGATATAAATAAATGATGACCGAGGGCAGTGCTGTCCATTTGCATTTTTTTTTTTTTATTGTCTCTTTAGCACTACTGTCAATTTCTGTTGTTTCAATTAGTCAACTTCAAGGAATATGCCTACGAACGTTCAAATCAGCAGAAAGTGATTCAAATTTTGCTATAAAGTGCAAAATGCATTTTTTTTTTTAAATAATGCGATAAATTTTGAATTGAATTTATATTTTATTTAATAATATCAAAAGTGAAAGTTTTATTATAAAGCCAATGCAAATATACTTAATTAGCATGAATTTATTTTAACTCTGCGGTAATCAACTATCACAAAACATCAAAATCAAACACCTTCACATTATTAATTTTTAAATATTTTGTATATGCTGTATGAGTGATTAATTACTTATAAATGACGCTTATTATTTTATCAATTGAAAAAAATCACGAAAGAAATTAATAGTAATTTTTAAACTATCCAACTACAAGTTGAGAAGAGGCTTGTGGAAAGGACTTGGACATTTGCCATCCTAAATAATAAAAGATATGTTCTACGTTCGGATCTTCATTTTCACTCGAAAAAAAGAAAAAGAAAGAAATACAAAAATCCACTGGAATTTAGGGCTTCTACGCTTTCAAAGCAACTCAGATAAAAGCGTGTGAACATCTACAGATAGAAAGAGCTGTCTTAGGAGTTCAGTGGGCTGTTTCATGGCTTTCGTACTGATCTTACTCTGTTGGAGTATTTTTTTTTTATCCCTTTCTTGGTTTTTTTTTTTTGTTTTAATTAAAGAAAAGTTTATATTAAAAAATTTTGAAACGGGGGTTCAATTATTGACCAGTTAATTAATACCCGCTAACCTTTGCCGGCTGTTCCTCAAAATTAAGGTTTCAAATTGACTATTTTGTAAACCATGCCAGCCTGACTGATGGAAAAGGTTGAAGGTGTTGTAAATATGTTGAATTAGTGAAAACTCCACTAATTATGGATTATATGAATGTCTATTATTTAGTGAAGATACCACTAATATATATTAGTGGAAGATGATTTATTTCACTAATAAGAGTTTTATAAATAGAGCTATCCTCCAATTGAGAGAAATCATTTTTTGTGAAAGAATTGTAAGAGAAAAAAAAAGAGAGAAGTTTGAAAAAATTCTTGTACAAATAATAATTAGAGATTTCTTATTGTGTAGATATTATTATAACACTACTAAAATTTCGTAACACATTATCAGTACGAATCTCTGCCGTTACAAAAGTCAGAAGACTAAAGCAAGAGTCTCTACTATTACAAAAGTCAGAAGACAGGTACGCATTTATTGATCCCCATGACTAACTTTGCTAAATTCGAATTTATAACCCTTGATATTTCTGAAAAAAATTATATGTTATGGGTTCTCGATGCAGAAATGCATCTAAATGTTGAAGGCTTTAGTGAAACTATTTAAGAAAATAATAGTGTATCTGCACAACAAAAAAATTATATGTCATAGGTTCTTGATGCAGAAATGCATCTAAATGCTTAAGGCCTTAGTGAAACTATTTAAGAAAATAATAGTGTATCTGCACAATAAAATGTCAAAGCTTTGATTTTTATCCGTCGTCATATCGACAAAAATTTAAAAATAGAATATCTTACCGAAAAAGATCTATATGTCATGTGAGTAAATTTAAAAGAAAGATTTGACCATCTGAAGATGGTCGTCCTACCCACTGCACCGTATGAATGGTTGCACCTGAGGTTAAAAGATTTTAAAACCGTAAATGAATATAACTCCGCAATGTATAAAATTACATCTCAATTAAAATTATGTAGAGAAAAAGTTACTGATAAAGATATGCTGGAGAAGACATTCTCCATCTTTCATGTCTCGAATATTATCCTGCAGTAACAATATCGAGAAAAATGGTATATAAAATTTACAGATTTAATTACTCCCCTCCACATTACAGAGAAAAATAATGAGTTATTATTGAAAAATTATGAAGCCATACCAACTAGCTCAACAGCACTCCTGGAAGTAAATACTGTTGGCTCCAGTAGAAGCCATCGTTATAGTGGTAGTCGTGGCCGTGGTCGTGGTTATGGTCGTGGACACGCTCGATATTTTTCTTATCACAGTAATAATCAAGTTGTGAGAAATACTAGCCACCTGAAGTGGAACAGAAAAAATAATAAAAGAAAAAAAAAGAAATGGAAGAAAATTATGAAGATAAATGTTATAGATGTGGTATGAAAGGTCATTGGTCATGCAATTGTCGTACGGCCAAATATTTAATGGAATTATATCAAGCTTCACTGAAAAAGAAAAATAAAAATGTTAAAGTAAATTTTTCTCAACATCCAATAAATGATGCTGAGGATGATGATATTGATCCTGAAGATTTTAATATCAATATTACCCATATGGATATATCTGATTTTTTCGAACACCCAAACAGTATGATAAACTATTTAATTGGTGATGGCAGTATCCAAAAAAACTAATGTCTCGCCCTGATATTTTTCAATTTTCATTATATTCTAATAATATTTACATTTGCATATACATATTTTTGTTCAGATGACTGTTGTTAATGATGATGTATGTATTATTGATAGTGAAACTACACACACCATACTTAAAAATGAGAAATATTTTTCTTATCTTAAAATGGAATAAATAAATATTTATACTATAAACGGTAGTACAAATGTGATTGAAGACTCCGGAAGAGCTAGTATATTGTTGTCTGAAGGAACAACAATTACTATTGATAAGGCACTATTTTCTTCAAAATTCAGAAGAAATTTATTGAGTTTTAAAGATATCCGCATAAATGGGTATCATGTTGAAACAAATGAGGAAAATGGTATTGAACATCTTTATATTACTCAAATTAATTTGGGTAAGAAATCTGTATTAGAAAAACTATCGTCTTTTTCTACTGACCTATATTTTGCAAAAAGATGTACAAGTGAAATTCATCATCTAATAAACTAAAAGTTTACTAATCTTACTACTTTTAGCATTTTGCATGACCGGTTGGATCATCCGGAATCTACCATGATGAAAAGAACAATTGAGAATACACATGGTCATCTATTAAAAAATAAAAAGATATTGATATCAGAAAAATTCTCACTTTCTGCATGTTCCCTAGAAAAATTAATTATTAAACCATCACCAGTAAAAGTAAGAGCTGAAAGCCCTACATTTCTTGAACGGATTCACAGAGACATTTGTGGACCTATTCATCCATCATGTGAACCGTTCAAATATTTTATGGTCTTAATTGATGCATATTCCGATGGTCACATGTGTGTTTATTATCTACTCGCAACCAGACGTTTGCGAGATTACTTGCTCAAATAATTAAATTACAAGCACACTTTCCTAACCATCATATTAAAAATATCCGTTTGGATAATGCTGGTGAATTTTTATCACATACTTTTGATGCATATTGTATGTCAATTAGGATTAATGTTGAACATCCTGTAGCTCATGTTCATATACAAAATGGTCTTGCTGAATCTTTTATTAAAAGATTACAATTAATTACTAGACCATTATTAATGAAAACAAATATCCAAATATCTACCTAGGGACATGCTATTTTACATGTTGCAGCACTTATACATATAAGGCTAATTAGTTATCATAAATTCTCTCAATTGTAATTGACTTTTGATTCAGAACCAAATATTGCTCATTTAAGAATTTTTGAGTGTGCTGTATATATTCCAATTGCACCAAACCAACGTATAAAAATGGGTCCTCAAAGAAGAAAGAGAATATACGTTGAACATGATTATCCCTCTATTATCAAGTATTTTAAACACCTGACAAGAGATGTATTTACAACAAGATTTGCTGATTGTCATTTTAATGAATCATTATTTTCTAAATTAGGGGGAGAATATAAACAGTATAAGAAAGATCTTGCTTGGATACTATCATTAAATTATCTTGATTCGCGCACAAGTGCATGTGACATTGAAGTTCAAAAGATAATTCATTTGCAAAGTATTGCAAATCAAATGCCAGACGCTTTTGTTGACTCCAAAAGAGTTATAAAATTTCATATTTCAGATATAAATACTTCTATTCAAATTGAAGTTCCAGCAGAATAAAAGAGTATACCTATAGCTGTTGAATCAAAAGCACGCCAGAAGCGTGGCCGATCTCTTGGTTTTAAAGATAAAAATCCTTGAAAGAAAATAGGATTAAATGATCCAAATAATCATATTGAAAAAAAGAATGATAAAGACCAAGAGAGAACTAATGACAAAGAATCAGAAGTTAATGAAAGTAACACTTAAAATTCTATCAATTATACCACTTTCGATAAAAATTAAAATCGGATAGAAACAATTATTGATAATATGTTTGTATACAATATATCTCTTGATGTTATACAAGATAGTGATGATCCTGAACCAATATCAGTTGATGAGTGTCGGCATAGAAAAGATTGGTTACAATGGAAAAATGCGATTCAATCGGAGTTAAATGCACTGATAAAACGTGAAGTCTTCGGATTTGCAGTTTGAATACCAGAAAGTGTAAAACCTGTTGGTTACAAATGGATATTTGTGCGAAAGCGTAATAAAAATAATGAAATCGTACAATATAAAGCACGGTTAGTAACCCAAGATTTTTCACAAAGACCAGGTATTGATTATGATGAAACTTATTCTCCTGTTCTTGATGCTATTACACTCCGATATCTTATCAATTTAGCAGTACATGAAATGATAGATATGCACCTATTAGATGTTGTCACTGCTTACTTATATGGAAATTTAGAAAATGATATTTATATGAAAATCCTCAGAGGATTTCGCATGCCTAAAACATATAAACATTATCTTCATGAAAATTACTCCATCAAGTTGCAGAAAGTATTATATGGCCTGTAGCAATCTGGGTGCATGTGGTTCAATCGTCTTAGTGAATATTTATTGAAAACGGGATTTAACAATGACCAAGAATGTCTATGTATTTTTATTAAGAAATTTGGTTCTAAATTTGTGATATTAACTATATGTGTTAATGATATTAATTTTATTGGAGCTCATAAAGAGCTCCAAGAAACAATTAATTATTTAAAAAGAGAATTCGAAATCAAGGATTTTGGTAAAACTAAATTTTGCCTTGGTTTACAAATTGAATATTTGGAAAGTGGAACATTTATTCATCAATCAATATATACAGCAAAAGTTCTAAAAAGATTTTACATGGACAAAGTACATCCATTGAGTATTCCAATGATCATTCGGTCATTAGATATGAATAAAGATCCTTTCCGACCTCAAGAAGATGATGAAGAAATCCTTGGTCCTGAAGTACCATGTCTCAGTGCAATTGGTATATTTATATATCTTGCTAATAATACATGACCTGATATTGCATTTGCTGTCAATTTATTAGCAAGATTTAGTTATTCACCAATACGACGACATTAGAATGGAATTAAACAAGTCATTCGATATCTCCAAGGTACAATTGATCTCGAATTATTTTATTCAAATAAAATCAGCCCAACATTGATAGGTAATGCAGATGTTGGCTATTTATCTGATTCACATAAAGTACGTTCTCAAACAGGTCATCTATTTACATGTGAAAATACTGCTATATTATGGCGTTGTACAAAACAATCTATCGCAATTACTTCTTCAAATCATCCTAAAATTATAACTCTTCATGAAGTAAGTCGAGAATGCGTATAGTTAAGATTAGTGATTCATTATATCCGAGAAAGTTGTGGATTATCATCTATCAGAGATATTCCAACTCTTCTTTATGAAGACAATGCAGCTTGTATAACTCAATTACGAGGGGGATATATTAAAGGAGATCGGACAAAATATATTTCACCAAAATTCTTCTTTACTCATGAACTCTAGAAGAAAGGTGAAATTGATGTGCTACAAATTCGGTCATATGACAACCTCGTAGATATTTTTACGAAAACTTTACCTACTGCAACATTTGAGAAGTTGAGATATAAAATCGGTATGCATCGGTTAAAAGATTTAAAGAAATCACCTCATTAGAGAAAGTAATAAACAAACATATAGAATAGTGTACTCTTGTTTCTTCACTAGATTTTTTTTTCCCATTAAATTTTTATCTAGTAAGATTTTAATAAGGCATATTCTTTATGTAATGGATATCTAAAGGGGAGTGTTGTAAATATGTTGAATTAGTGGAAGCTCCACTAATTATGGATTGTATGGATGCCCACCATTTAGTAGAGACGCCACTAATGCATATGCTTCCACTAATTATGGATTGTATGGATGCCCACCATTTAGTAGAGACGCCACTAATGCATATTAGTGGAAAATAATATATTCCACTAATAAGAACTCTATAAATAGAGCTATTCTACAAGCTTGAGATATATCATTTTTTGTAAAAGAATTGTGAGAGAAAATTGTGAGATACAAGAAAGAGAGAAATTTGAAGAAATTCTTGTGCAAATAATAATTAGAGATTTCTTATTATGTAAATGTTATTCTAACGCTATCAAAATTTCATAATAGAAGGAATGTTGTTTCCATTATTTGATTGTTTACTTGAGGCTGAAGGAAAAAGCTAAAATGGCTATCGCTTTCTAAGAACATAACGTGCACGTGACTTTTGGAGAGAGAGTTGATTGATTTCGTTGTTGACTAGTATATTATACAGTATGCACTTTGGTACTAGTAACTTCCGGGTGTATAGTTTTGAGCAGGAGTGTCAATATTGAAAATGATATGTCAATACGATATGAAAATGGTACGGTTATAGCAAGTTTGAGTTAGAATTTCGTGAATTCAGGTCAAAACAGATCGATTCGTTTAATTTTAAATGTATTCGGATTATAAACGGATTCAACCCGTTTAACTTTTTTTAATACTTATGTTTAATACTTTTTGTAATACTTTACAAATTTTACTATAAAAAATTAGAACATGAATTAATTGAATTATTTGTGTGTCTATTTTGTTTAATTATATGAAATCTCTTTAGAAAAATAAATGATATTAATGTGGTTATTTGTTTAATATATGGTAAATGAATCATTCTTAATTAATTATTATTTAATATCTATGATAATAATATTATTATAACGATTTTTAGTTAGATAAAATAATTTATTGAGCAATCCTATTTTATTGAAAAGTTACATTTGTTTAGATTTTTAAAATTAAATATTATAAATTTATTGAGAATATTTAGTTGGATGATTTGTTATTTTATTAGTTATGTAAAACTTTATGGGCTGTTTTATTATTTTTTTTAATTTTATATAGTTTGATTTGATTTTTAAATTTTTTTTATATAATAGGTAGACAGATTGGCGGGTTTAATAATTATCTATTTAATTTTTGTATTTAATCGTATTAACCTGTTTTATAACACGAGATTCGAAAATAAATAGATTAACACCATACGATATGTTTATTAATTGTATCGTATTCAAATTGATCTGTCGTATATAATTATCTAAAATTAACACAACTCGTCAATTCGAACACGACATAATTACCACTCATAGTTTTAAAATTTTAAATTCCATGACAAAATTTTGAATATTATTTATTATTTAACGTGTAAAATTCTAATATTATTTTATTTAAAAATCTGGCATGTTACTCTGTATATAATTAAATTTGTACTATTTTTAATTTTATTGTTAACTGATTGCAACTTGCGCGGACCACTTCCAACTAACTAACAACACTCTAGCTGACACCCACAAATTTTGCTGCCTTCCTCTCCAATAGCCCATGCAGGTTGGACTGACTTGCCACCTATATTTTTTTCCTTTAAAGATTAAAAATATTTTAAAATTCTATTCTAAATCCTTTTAGCATTTTTTTAAATTATAATATTTTTTAAACATATAATTTATTTTATAATCTCTAATTTCTATTTTCGTCTTTACATACAAATGATGGTACATGTCTACTTCCATTATAAGAGTAATGTTTCTTATTTTTTGTATGTTTTTTAAGGTGAGCTTAAATATTTTTTAAAAAAAAAATATATTTTTTAAATATAATAAAATTATAAATATATAACCCTCGTGCCCGCTAGGAGTGGGCTGCCTTCACTCTCCCCACAATGATGGTTATGTTGTCTTTGGGAAGTGTCAAAGCTTGCTTTTTCCTCACATTTTTCTCCAAAAAATTGGAATTTTTTACTTTTGTTTGATAATTGAATTTACATAGATCGATGCTCCAAATCGTATTTCTGGTAAGCTTTCTTGATGATTAGCATTTCTTACTTTTTTTTTTCTCCGAAGTAATGAGAAGATTTATAAAAGAATAAAAAAAAGAATTACACAGAGAAATAATAAAGTTCATAGAAATATAGGAAAATATTATACTCCTATCCCTAGTTAAATGTACTACAAAGACAGAAAGAAAAATAATACAGACACACTACAAATTTCTCTCCTAACTTTCAATCGCTAATCACAAAAAGCCATGACATGCCATGAAGAGGATCTATCCTCCTACCAGTGCCGTGATCATTGGCATTTGCTTACATATATATGAAATATAGACCCTGGCAAATGAACATGAATATTCTCAATTCCTCCTCTCAAAGATTCTCAGGTAACCTACATACAATTTTTCAGAACTAAGCCTTGAATCTTGAAGAGAAATGGCCTTTGTCCCATCCACAAGTATTTACTCTTGCATAACTCTGGAAATGGGGAAGCAAGAATTGGTAATCAGTTGAAAAGTGCCCTTTCTTGCTTTATATATTGTGCTTGTTGGTTATTTTTTGAATTGTATGTTAAAACTGCAATTATTGTTAGAAATTGATAACAATTAGCACAGACAGGTAATTCAAGTACTCTAATAAAAGTGCAATTATCAATTATTAATAAAGGCAGCAAAGTCAAATAGTCTAAATACAAAGCAAGCAGTCAAAATTCAAAACAGAAAAGTAATTCAATAATGGACCTGAATAGCAGAATCGGACAACTTATCTGATAAAAGTGCAGACTGAATCACCGGTTCAATATTGGTTTGCTTTCAAGAAGTTATCCGCTCCACTTATTGGTGAGATGGGTACAACGATTCTCCTTACCGGATAAGACAGTCTCAAATCGCCGTCGACACCACTAACTGCGATCACTTCGAAAATCTTCTTGATTCGTCGGTTCCATTAAGTCAGAAAATTATGAATTGCGAAGAGAAATAGACGGTCTCAAATTGCCGTCAACGCACACCAACTGCGATCACCTCGAAAATCTCCTCAATTTGCCGATTCCGTTAAGTAAGGAAAAATATGAATTGCGAGGAGAGAACAGAAGAGGCGGCGGATTTACCGGTTCCGTTAAGTAAAAAAAAATATGAATTGCGAAGAGAGAACAAACGGTCTCAAATCGCCATTAACGCACACCAACTACGATAACCTCGAAAATCTTCTCAATTCACCGATTCTGTTAAGCCAGAAAAACCCGTTAAGTCAGAAAAATATGAATTGAAAAATATGAACTGAGAGGCACACCAACTGCGATTCCCTCGAAAATCTTCTCAGTTCACTGATTCCGTTAAGCCAGAAAAACCCGTTAAGTCAGAAAAATATGAACTGAGAGGTGGTGGACAAATATGAATTGAAAAATATGAACTGAGAGGCACACCAACTGCGATTACCTCAAAAATCTTCTCAGTTCGCCGATTCCATTAAGCCAGAAAAATCCGTTAAGTCAGAAAAATATAAACTGAGAGGCGGTGGACAAAATAAGAAAAACCCGTTAAGTCAGAAAAATATGAATTGAGAGGCGGTGGACAAAATTAAAAAAAAAGAACGTGAAAATAGGCAAGCCTGAGCCCAACCCGGGTAAGATGCACGTGTGGCAATTCCACTACCTTAGGCGTTTCTATCAAATTTATAAAAAAATATTTTAATATATAAGGGTTTCAACATTTCTCAACTTTTCACGTGTGATACTCATGTATAAACATCCAACTTTAATAACATAAGTTTCTAAATGGTTAAACATACAACTTTAATAACTTTTAATTATAAATTCTCATTATTAAAATGGTTTCTACTATAATCAAAACAATCTCTTACATGTTAAGAACAACTTTTATTAATTATTTTAGACTAACTAATTATGCGTTAAAAATTATTAACTCTCAAAATTACCATTTTCAACAATTATATCCCCTACATGCTATCGGCCTCTTCTTGCTGGTTGAAGAGTAAATGAATCATGTATGAAGTTGAAATTGTAAAGACTGCCTGATAATGCGGAACATGTAGTTCCATCCAAGTTGGTTTGTGCAATTGCATATTAAACCAAGCTGATTTAGATCATAACATCTATTCAAAGCCCTTCTTCGAAGTTCAAACTCGATATTCTAGCCAGCAGCTGATCCAGCCAACCACATTACCCAAATACTTCTGGAGCGTCTAACTTAAGCAATGCTTTTATTGCAAACATTTTTGAGAACATCAGATTAAATTTTGTACAGCATATCCTGTCCTCAAAGTAGCCATAAACCAATTAGATTTTACCAACGTACAAAGGCAGCAATTTCATATGTTTTATTCCCGAAACAACGTATAAATACAATGAAAATGAAGGGTAAAAACTGATGAACTTCTGATTGCTTGTCGTTCTGGGGAGTTTGCATCACTGTGAACTTCTAAACCCGGGCAAAAGTGGCTGTTTTCAAGGATTATGAAGCCTAGTTATACCATTTAAGTTGACAAGAAGGTAAACAAGACCCTTCAAATATTTGTCTATTTCAGAATCTACCAACTGACCTATACACAGACAAAACTAATTTCAAATTTTTTGATGAACTGCAGGAATAACAATTAGTTCAAAAAGGACAGTAAACCAAGGGACTAAACTTCATTACGCCATTGAAATCATAAATATTGGAAATGTCTTCTTCATCTTTTCCTCAGCATCAAATTTGAAGTCTTGGTCGATTCTTAACTCAAAACTCAAGCACCAAATCGTTAATTCTTAAGTCCAAATATATATGTGTCCTCGCCATGTTTCTGCTGCTTCTCCTCTGTGAGTAGTCGTTTCTTTTGAAGAAGTTTATCTCGGAGAATTGTTTCTATGGAAAGGACACTGACCTGCTTAAAGAGATCAGAAAGAACCCACCGCAAAAAGCATTTGCATTTGCAATTACTCGGATATATGCAATTACTCTATACATATCAGATTTTTACACATTTTAAACTCAATCTTTGCTCGCAGAAGTTCTATGCACAATTCAACCCCATCCCTCGCTCCGCAGCCATTCAGTGATTAATTACAATTTTATGCAAACTTGGGCTTCTACGCTTTCAAGCAACACAGATTAAAGCCTGCGAACATCCACATAACAGGCCGAAACTACACAGAGAAATACTTGTCCTAATAGTTAAGTGGGCTGGCTGGGATGGTTCATGGCATTCATACAGATGTTACTTTTTTATTTGTTTTTCTTTTGGGATTTGGGTTTTTGTGGAACTTCACCTTGGGCCAGGTCGAAAGCCAGCACGTTGGGTAAAATGGGAATTTGACAAGTATGAATTGGTTTGAGTTTTCCTTCTCTTGAGAATGAATTTGATTTTTTTCTTTTTTTTTTGCAGGTTAAAAAAGAGTAAAAAAGAGAGAAGGTGATATTTTTTAATAATATTTTGAGAATAAAAAATTGTTTGAATTTGGTCTCATTCTGAGAACCAATCAAATAGACCATAAAGGGGAAATAAGAATCAAAGTTGAGTTGGGTCAAAATCTTTGTTTAGAAGACGGATAAAAGATAAGTATAAAGAAAACTATCGTATTTAATTTTTCAAATTAAAATATAATTATGGTAGATTTTTTATTTAATTTACATTTTCAGTCATTTTATGTTAAAACATATTTAAAAAAAAAAAAGCTGACATACGCAGAACAATAGATTATCCAAGTCAAATTGGAATGTTGAGAAGAAGCCGTCTGTATTTACCACTTTTAACTAGCTATTGAACCTATATTTCTTATAGTTCTTTGGATAGTTAGGTAGGAAAAAAAAGAAGCTTTCCGATCGTGCAAATATAAAAGTTTTAAGTGATTCCTTTCCATTCCATTATATTATAAGTACAGAGAAAGATTAGCATTCCTCCAATTTTTGAGGTTTTTATACATTTAAAATTTTCTACGTGAGAGGAACTTTGTATTTTTTAGTAAAAGTCAAATACGAAATTAGAAATTTAAAATTAACGGACCAACTATATAAGAAGATATGTTAATAAATAATATTATAAATTTTTAAAAAATTTTGAGATGTGAAAAGTAAAATTTTTTAAAATTTTTAAATAATTAATTTTATTAAAAAAATATCAAATTTAAAAAAAAAATTAGGACGGATGCCGCCTCTACTTCCGTATACGATGAAAGAACTTCCTTAACCCTTGGTCATCCCACCATGGTGTGCTTTGCTAATTTATTTATTTATTTATTTATTTTTGTCTTTCTTGATTTCTCAATATATTATCTCAACATTGTTAAATCAGTTTAGTAAGTTTAGGTTGTATTTGAATAAGAATTGAATTGAAATGAATTTGTTAAAATTTAATAAAATTTTATTAAATATATGATATAATTATTAAAGAAATATTTATACTAAAAAAATTAAAACGAGTCAACTATTGACCAGTTAATTATAGCCACAGCCTTAGCCAGCTGTTTCCTCAAAGGTTGACACTCGACAGTCGACATTGACTATTTTGTCCATTATGGCACGGTGACCATATCGTTTCCATTCTCCGAATGTTTACTTGAAGCCGAAGGAAAAGGCTACCTATCACTGTCTAACGTGCATGTGGTTTTTGGAGTGAGAGAGTTGAATGGTCTCGTTGTTGACTATATAAACACTACACCACAAAATATGAATGTTATTTACTGTTTAATGTGAATAATAATATTTAGGTTTGATATAAAATTTTATTATGTGTAAGTTATCAAATTATATTAATTCTTTAGCAAAAAACAAAAATCAAATTATATTGATTAGTTAATTAAAAAAATTAATGTTGGGATTTTCTGGTTAACAAAGCTTATATATTTTTATTAAGGGTAAAATATATCAGTCACTCTTAAATTTTCACAAATTTTAATTTTCACATTCGAATTTTAAAATGTGTTATTTTAACCCTCGAATTTTTAAAATACCTAAAAAATAACCCTTTTAACAATAAAAACTCAAGAACAATATAAAATCACCAGATTTTAACTCTCATTTCCCTATTTTAAATTTCTAAAATATTATTCTTCAACTTTAATCTCGCTCCCTTCTCTTCGAATTTCTTCATTTATCAATAATAATTTTAAAATCTAACTTCAAACCTTTTATGCGACTCAATAATATTGAGATTACTCTTTCACACTTTTTTGAATCTAACCATATAACAAAAATACTATATTTTTCCCTTTAATAAACAAAACTAAGACATAAAGATGAATAAGAAAAAAAATCGATTCAATTCTTAACGAATATTAATTTTCTTGGTATCTCTACAGGAAGGAAGAATAAATTTGAAAGTAGAAGTGAATTATAAAAAAAAAATCTAAAAAGAGAAGTGAGAGACGCGCAAGTCACAGTAGTCTTTTTCTGTCATATATAGAAGTTATTTTATAAGAATTAAAAGGATGACACCACATTGTAAGAGTTGAGTAAATGAAAATACCTGTAATATAGGTCATGAGGAAGTCATGTGATGAACTTCTGTGAGCACTTAATAGTTTTAATTAATGGAAGAGCTAATTTGAAGAGAAGAGAGCGAGATTAAAGTTAAAGAATAATATTTTAGAAATAAAAAATAAGAGAATGAGAGCTAAAATTTAGTGATTTTGTATTGTACTTGAGCTTTTATTGTTGAAAGTCTTATTTTTTATGTGTTTTAAAAGTTCGAGGGTTAAAATCAAGCATTTTAAAGTTCGAAGATGAAAATCAAAATTTGTGAAAGTTTAAGGGTGACTGACACATTTTGCCCAAAAAATAATATATTTTATTCTTTAATAAACAAAACTAAGACACAAAGACGAAGAAGAAAAAAAAAATCGATTCAGTTCTCGACGAATAGTAATTTTCTTGGCATCTCTATAGGAAGAATAAATTTGAAAATATAAGTGCATTATCAAAAAAAAAATTTAAAAAGAAAAGTGAGAGACGCGCAAGTCGCAATAATCTTTTTCTGTCATATATATAAGTTACTTTATAATAATTAGAAGGATGATATTACATTGTGAGAGTTGAGTAAATGAAAATATCTATAAAATAGGTCATATGGAAGTCGTGTGATGAACTTTCGTGAGCACTTAATAGTTTTAATTAATAGAAGAGTTACTTTGAAGAGAAGAGAGCGAAATTAAAGTTGAAGAATAATATTTTAGAAATAAAAAATGGGAGAATGAGAGTTAAAATATAGAGATTTTGTATTGTACTTGAACTTTCATTGTTGAAAGGGCTATTTTTTATGTATTTTAAAAGTTCAAGGGCTAAAATCAAGCATTTTAAAATTTAAGAGTGAAAATTAAAATTTGTGAAAGTTCAAGGGTGACAAATATATTTTGCCCTTTTATTAAAAAGAGATTAGTTATGCATGCAAATTTGTAGAAATAAATATTTTCTTTAAAAGTAAATATTAAGTTCTAAATATATCAAAATAAAAATAAAAATATTTAATTGTATATATGTGGATAGTAATTATCTAAATATTGCTCATTTAATAATTTTTGAGTATGCTATGTATGTACCGATACCACCAAATTAATCTACCAAAATGAGTTCTCGAAGAAGGTTGGAGATATATATTATATATGATTCACCTTCTATAATTAAATATCTTGAAGTATTGACTGGAGACATGTTCACAATAAGATTTGTTGATTGTCATTTTAATGAAAACTTTGTTTCTTAAATTAGGGGTAGAATATAAATTATATAAAAAAGAGTTTGCTTGGATATCATCATTAGATTATTTAGATTTGTGCACAAACGAGAGGGAATTAAAAGTTTAAAACATAATTCATTTACAAAGGCTTGATTTTTGTTAACTCTATAAGGGTAATCAAATCGCATATTCCAATTATAGATACTTTTATTTGAATAAAAGTCCCAACGGGACAAAATAAAATTCCTGTTGCTGTTGAATCGAAGTACGTCAAAAGCGTGGATAACCTTTAGTTCATGAGACAAGTTGAAAATGCGAGTGGTAGAAATTAACGATCTATTATATTCTAGAAAATTGTGGTTTATTCTCTAAAAAAGAAATTCCAATACCTCCTTATGAAGATAATATAACTTGTATAACTCAATTAAGAAGTGGATATATTAAAAGAGTTAGGATGAAACATATTTTACTAAACTTTTTCTTTACTCATAAATTTTAGAAGAGAGATGAAATAGAGGTGTAACATATTCGATCATATAATAACCTAATAGATTTATTTATTAAAACATTGTTGACTAGTTCATTTGAAAAATTAGTATACAAAATTGGGATGCATCGGTTAAATATATGAAGTCATCTTGAATGATGATATCCAGAGGAAGAGTATACACACATACATATATATATAATGTACTATTTTTTCCTAATCAAAGTTTTTTTCTGCTGATTTTTTCTCAATCGGGTTTTTATCAAGGTAGTACTCCCTCATTAACGAAAAATATATTCTTTTCCTTTACTAAATTTTTATCCCACAAGATTTTTTTCCATAAAGATTTTTAACGAGGTATTTTCAAAAATTTAAGAATAAATATCCAAAGAGGAGTGTTATAAAATCAAAAGGATAAGATGTGATTGTTCATTTTTAGATACTATCTATTTATCCAGAAGATATATATGCCTATTCGTTTTCGATTTTATTTTTTTATTCAAATAATAAACGTAATTGTTTACTTTTTTAAGATTATTAATTTTATAGATAAGATGAGATCGTATTTATTAAATTTATTTATTATCTTTTAAAATGATGTATTTAAACCTTATAAATAAGGGTCCTATATAAACACACAAATTATAGTTTTGAATTTAAATTATTCTTTTATTTTTCTACTTCCTATAGTTTTTTTTTACTTTACAATTTTTACATTTTATTTCATAATTCTATTTTAAAACAAATTCATACTAAAAGAGTGAATATTATGGAGCATTTATAGACTATAAAAAACAAAAAAAGGAGCATTTCCAAGCCCAATCCAAACTAATTTAAAAGTTTCAATCGGACTTTTGTAACTTTCATGATCCAATACTATGTTTATGTTGGGACCCCGTATCGTATAATTTTATATATGGAAATTGAAAAGTCAAATATAAGCAATTATCACTATTATATAAAAAATAATCACGTAATGAACAACAATCACAATTTGTAAAATTAATCACATAATATATCACTCACAATTAAATAAAAATAATTACGATTTAATGAATATATTTTATATAATAAAAATGGTGTTATTCTGTTAAAAAAAAATTATATGCAATCACTCTGTACACTATCATATTTTTATCCATTTTAATCTCAATCTTTGCTTGATCGCTAATTTTTATACACAAATTCAACCGTCTATATTGTTGCCCCGTCCCTGCCGCGCACCCCTTAAGTGATTAATTACAGGACAAATTTGCATAAATAGTCTCTAATATATTTTACTCCTAAATCTTTTTTCTGATTTTTTAAATTCCAAATCTATTTATTTTAATTTTTTTATATTCCTTGATACCTCAAACACAGCGGAATCCGACGAATACAACATGTGACTCTCACATGCACATTTATAATGAGGATAAAATTGACAAATCACATAGCCTTTACATTATTTAACTCTCACAAACACTTAGTGAGCATGTTTTTCTTTCACTAGCTGTGCCTTTTGTTTTCCTAGTAATATGCTTTTGGGTTAAAGGCAAAAATATCCTTAAAAATTACACACTTTTACAACTATAACCCTCACATTTAAAATTCAACAGTAGTATTATTTTTAAATTAAATCCTTTCGAATATACTCCTCATATTTAAAATTCAGCAATAACACCATTCTTAAATTTAAATTATTTCAAATATACCCTTCACATCTAAAATTTAGTAATAGTCTCTTAAATCCAAAATCCTTTCAAATATACCATTATATCAATAATTTAACGGAATTCTCCATATTTGATTGTTTAAAAGGACGTGATTGTAATAGACTCATTATTATTAAGAGTGAATTAGTAATCTCAACTTTTGTCTTGTCCAAAAAAAAAAAATATTTTTTTTGTGAGAATGAAAAAAAAAAAAAATTTTTTTTTGAGAATGAAAAAAAAATTGCTCCATTTTTGTAGATCCCCGAGTAGCAATTTTGACTATAATAAATCTCTTCTACCAATGTTTTGATTATAATCTTCAATATTTGTAAAATTTATAGAAATAGAATACTTTATTTATTCTCGCCAAGAAATGTTTATGATTTAGAGAAGACCGATTACCAATTTACACTTAATAATAATGAGTATATTCTAATCACATCCTTTTAAGCAGTCAAATGTAGAATGTCTTATTAAATTCTTAATAGAATGATATATTTAAAAAGATTTAAATTTAAAAAATGTACTGAATTTTAAATGTGATAGGTATTTTTTAAATAATATAAATTTAAGAAGAATATTATTTTTAAATTTTAAATATAAAAGGTATAATTATAAAAATATATATTTTTTAAGAGCATGCATTTAACCCTATGGTTTTTGTGGATTTCATCAGACGACGTTAATAAAGATAATTTCTGAACTGACAATTTATTACTGAGAATCGCACATTATAAAAGGGATTTTGTTCGTTTATTAAGGGAAAAGAATGAAAAAGTTCTAATTTTCAGAGTAATGAAATGGCTTGATGTGACGGCAAAGAGCATTCTAAGACAGGGTTTCTATTGGTTGGAGGAGTTTCAGTGACCCGGATCAGATACCATGGAGAAGTTGTTGACCGTCGAGTTGGAGGAAGCGAATGGCATGGAGGAGACCGGAGGCAAACACCGCGCTGACAGAGAGGACTTTTTCCCACTCGTAGAGGACGCAGAGCGTTCGAGTGTACATGCTCTGGAATAAGTCTGCACAAAGAATAGCGTCATTTGGACTTGCGTAAAAATTGTAGGGTTGAATAGTCAGGTCTTGAAATGGTCGCTCTTGTAGTAGCTTGTGAGAACCAGCCGACTAGGAGCCCTCCTGGGGTCTTTGTTTCAGACTTGACGAACAAAAAGTACAAACCTTTGCCTTTGTCCAATCCGAGCGCTTAACTATTAAAATTCTCGTATTTAATTTTAAAAAATTAAAATATAATTAATTACAAATAATTATGATCGGATAACAATTTTTTTATTTGATTTACATCTTCAATTATTTTATGTTAAAACATCTAAAAAAAATACACACATACGTAGAATAATAGATTGTCCCAATCAAATCTAAATGTTGAGAAGGAGCCGTTGAATCTATATTTATCACTTTTAACCAGCTAGTGAACCTATATTGATAATAATCCTTTAGTTCTTTGGATAGGTAGGGAGGAGGGAAAAAAAAAAAAAAAAGCTTTTTGCATTTGTTATCTTCGCAGTCACTAACTCAAACTTGTAAATAAAATTTAATAGAATTTAAACTCTGTGAATTAACACGAATTACACTTCTTTTTTAATATTTTTTAAAATTATTTTTTATACAATAATAAAATATAATCAAACTTCTATTTATATTATTTTATTATATAATTTTTTAAAATTCTTATATCACTTACCATTAATACTTTTGTTTCATAACTGGGACGAGGGTTTCAATTATCATCTTCGTCTCCCACAAGTTCAAGCCCTTTCTTGATTCATTTTTTTTAATTAAAGAAAGGGAATCAACTATTGACCAGATAATTATAACCGCTAACCTTATCCGACTGTACCTAAAAATTAAGGCAAAAAATTGACGATTTTGTCCATCAAGCCACCATGACTATGTGGTTTCCATTCTTTGAATGTTTACCTGAGGATGAAGGAAAAGGCTGAAATGGCTGCCTATCACTTTCTAAGAACATAACGTCCACGTGGCTTTTGGATAGAGAGTAGAAGAGTTTTGTCGCTGACATTTTATAGTCGCAGTACACACTTTAGAACCAATAATTCCAACTAATATCTGGATGCATTATTTAAGAGTTCAACTACACGACAAAATATGAATATTATTTATTATTAAGTTAATATCTATATATTTCACCAGATAATTTCTGTGATTTTCTCATTCTATTTGTATTCTTCTGTATCAAAGTAGATATTTACTTGAATTATTTATCATCAACAGTATTCCTTTCTAATTCATTAAATTTAGACATAGTAATAGTAATAATATTCTCACTACTGAACCATCTTCTTTAAAGTATTAGAATAGGAGGTGTAAGATATCAATCACTAATATTTTATCTGAATCCGCAAGAACCGAATTTGTACAGTGGATAGGAGTCATCTGTCACCCAATTTCCATAAAAAAGATTGCAATCTAGCAAGGATTTAACAAGCTATCAATCTCCTGCTTTATTGACATACTTGAATTTGTCCCATTATTCTTGTTCTTTACCAAAGAAGAAATAAGATTCTTAACCATACCCTTCTCAGAAATTCTTTTTTCTCCATTTGCAGTGGCATTTTCCTCTGCAGATGAGGGCTTAGGCAATGAACTTGCAGTCTGGTTTTCAAGTTTAGATTGCTTTTACCTCTTTACTTACAGAGTTAAACATTTAAGCAATTTATTAATTGGTTAAGAAGATATCACACAAATTCTATTTACTGTTAGAAGGGTCCAAAATATTTAAATTGGTTTAGATCAATATTTTCTTGATAATTGAACTAGCAAATGCAGGTGACTGAACAGTTGAGACATATCTAACTTAAAGCAAAACAACATTGACCAAAAAAAAAAACAACGTCATGAGTTTTGCCAAATATAATACAGCCAGGCATGGCAATTCAATTATCGACAACAATACATCAAAATAACCACTTATTTTATTCCACTAAACTTATATCAAGGGATACAATCAAGACCCAAATTAGGATCAATCTCCCTATAAAAAAGAATTGGGAAAATGCAACAGCCACAAACCTAAAAAGGGAAACTAAATTTAAAAAAAATAGAACACTGAGAAGCTTAGGGGATAGGAAAGCACTATGGAGTTGAAAAACTCTGTGCAGAAGAAACTGAAGAAGAACTCTGACTACTGTTACCGCTACCGGAGAGTAAAAAACACAATGAGTGTATTGAGCGTGGTGTCGCTCTTCTTTGACCCGCTTGTGTTTATTTTGGACGGGAGTCACGAGACTTCTATGTGATTGTTGAGAAGATAGAGATGATGGAATGAAGAAGAGACATCGTAGCAGTAGTAGTATATAGTATAAATGAATAGAATCTTTTGTCGGTTTTTTATAATATATAAAAAGGTGAAATAACTTAGAGTGAAAGGTATTAATGTTGAACAATATATTTATAATTTTTAAAAAAATAATAAGTGAAAAAAAAAAAGAATTTAAAAGGTTCAAAAAAGTTGGGCTCTGTCTTCAGATAAGCTGGCTGGTTCTTATCAATCTAAAATTATTAAATTCAAATAATCCAAGTATTTAAAAAAAAACTTCACATTTCTTAAATAAAAAAAATCATTTAAATTTATTATTATTAAATGTCAACACGTTACATATAATTAAATTTGGACTATTTTTAATTTTAACTGTTAACTGATTGTAACTTTCATGGGCCCACTTCCAGCTAATGTTACATTCCAGCCGAAAGTTACAAATGTTGCTGGCTTCTTGTCGCAGGCTGGAACGGCTAATCCACCGTCCTCTTAATTTTTTTTTTGGATTTAAAATTATACTAATTTTTATTTTAAAGATTAAAATTGATTAGAATAATATTTTTAAATTTTATTTTTAGTCTTCTTAAAATTTTTAAAAATTATAAATATTTTATTTGAACATATAATTTTATATAATTTATTTTCTAATCTCTAATTTCTACTTTTGTCTGTATATATAAGTGAAAATACATATCTTATTTATTGCGTGAGTAATGATTCTCCTTTTTCGATTTATTGTGTAATTTTTAGAATGTGTTTGAATAATAATTTTTAAATAAATTTATTTAAATATAATAAAAATTATAAAATATGCGAAACAAGAATAGAGCCATTACTTCTTGCCAAAGCAACAAATTACAGCCACCCCTTTGCAAGCCTCGTTTTAGAATGCCATTCACCTCGATGATATAATAATGTACACTTCACTTGTGGGCATATTCATGGTTTATTTGTCAACTTGTAAAACAACCTCTAGCTAATTATGAAGCTCCAAACTCTTATAACAGTGGAAATATTTTAATATCCAAAACACGAATAAACTTTAAGAACAGACATTTGATTTTAAGACTCACAAAAATGGACAAATCTGAAAATGACAGCAAAGACTTTTTTTTGTCTCAAACTAACGCGTTATTTATTACTGGTAATTTTTTATTTTTCCATCAAAGAAATTTTGATTCACAAGTTAACCAGAAAGAAGAATCTAACAAATTAAAAAGATAGTACAAACAATTTTTAAAATTTACATTATATTCAAAGTGTATCTCTAATTAAGAATAACGTGGTAAAAGAGATTATATTCACATTTCTATGTAAAAGAAAAAAAGGTACAATTTTTATAGACCTTCTCAAGATATAGATAATTATGATATCTAAGCATAAATGTGTTTTGACACCGCGAGGGATAGTCTAACAAATTGATATCCCAAGAATGCATCATTTTGTTTCGTTTGTTTAAGTTTGATATAAAAATTTAAAAAAGTATTTTTTTTATGTGTAAATTATCAAATTATATTTATTAGTTAAAAAGATTAATAGTGAAACTTTTGGTTTAGTAAAACGTATAGTATATTTTAAATAAAAAAGATTAGTTATGTAAAATTAGAGAAATAATATATTTATTTTTAAAAATTAATTAATATTAAATTTCACAACTTATATTTTCAACATCCAAGGGTCTGAATCCACGAACAGGAGAAAGCATTCGCCTTTGGTTTCGGTTTTTAGTTTGATATTTTGATTTTGATTTTAATTTAATTTTAAAAAAATCAAATCAAATTAGACTAAAAATTAAATAGACGGAACCGAATTTAATTCGGTTTGATCTAGTTCAAAATTGAATTTTTAATATTTATTCTATTTTTTTTTTACTTTTGTCCCGTCTAACCCATTTTAAATTTAATCATATAAAAATAAAAATATATTTCACATATTATTTGAATTATCTAACTAAAGTCATATCTAACAAAAGTCATTTAAATGTATGTTATTAAAATTATTTCAAAGTCATAAGAAGTAAAACAAATTCAATGTCATATATGATTAATTTTTTATTGGACAAATTAATACTTTGTTTTAAATTAGAAATATAAAAAAAAGAGTACATAACATTTAATAATAATATTTAGTTCAGCTAATCCAAATAGCGAATGTAATTTTATATTTAAAATATAAAACTATTGTTTATAGATCAAATATTTAATATTCTTTTACACATTTTATCCATATTACACAAATATATATATATATATATATATATATATATATATATATGAATAGAGAGAAAAATATAAAAAATTGCACGTCTATAAACTTACAATACTTAAAAAAAGAAAAATGAAATCTAGACTTTTGATTCTTCAAAATCGTAAACCAAACCGATTTTTTTCTAAAACTTAAAAAATCAAATCAAATTAAATTGAATTGCATAAAAATCAAACCGAAAATTTAATCTTTTTAATTTAAACCAAATAATAAATCACCTTATCTAGGGGCGGACACAAGAGTGTGTGTGTCTGAGGGGGGGGGGCGGTGCTTGGCCCTTCCAAGATCTTTAGAAACCCATACATATATATATATATATATATATATATATATATATATATTACCCCTTTAAAATTTGAAAATAATTCTAAATAATAATCTAATAGTTAAAAATATAAAAATAAAATTCTTGAAAACTAAATAAATTTTAGTTTTGAAAAAATATTTTATTACTAATACTAAGTATAAAAGCACAAGATCTATAAATAAATTAGTTCACAATAGTTTTTAAAAGAATTTAAAAATGAAAAAAAGTTCAAACCAATTATAAGCAAAACAAAGACGGACAAAAAGAATATTTAAAAAAGTGAATAACATGTGACTAATTAATTTCCTCAATAATACGACCAACCCAGAAAAATAAAGGAAAAAACAAAACTTCCTCTCCAGTACTTTTGTGCCTTGTCCAGTTGTCACCTTAGTTCCATACTTACACTCAGGTGTGGACACAGAACAAACATTTAAGGGGGCCGAAATTTATGTAAACAAATATTAATTTAATTAATTAAATTACACATCGTCACTCTTCTAAATTACAAAAATTATCTATAAGTAAATTTATACTAAAGTTTTTAACAATTTTTTTTTTTTAATATTTACTAGTAAACAATTAGAAAGAAAATCATCTTCTATTTTACTGCGAAATTTAATCTCGAGTATTTTTATTGCAGAAAATAATCACTCTGTGATAGTTGTAAAAATTAGAAAAGCAAGAATAAGTACTCTATATTCTAAGTACTTTGGTGATTCTCAACAAGTATATTAAGTTTTTGATAGGTCAAAAAATACTAAAATTTTAAAATTTAATAAATATAAAAAAGACAATATGTAATAAATATATATATATATATATATATATATATAGTATTATCTCAATTTCATAATATAAGTCGTTTTAGACATGAAAAGTTTTTTTACAATATAATTTATTTTACAAAATTTTATTACTACTTTTTTCCATATCTATTTATCCTTGCAATCTCTTTTTTTCTACTAATTATGACTCAACTATATCTAATTACCAAAATAGACAAAGATTTAATTAGAGGTATTTTTAGAAGTTTAGTTTTAAAATTGTGAAATTTATGAACCTTTAATTCTTGTGCGACTCTAAAATGACTTATATTGTGAAACAAAGATAATAATACATAATTTAATATGGTGTCATTAGCATAGATTAAAAAAAAAAACAAACAGGAGGGACCTTAGCCCTCTGTCCGCCCCCTGCTTGAACTTATCACTTTTCATTTTCTTTTATTTTTTAATAGTATTTTTGCCCCGCGTTATATAATAATGCATCTAAAAGCAACCTCAAAAACTCGAGAAATTCTATCGTGGACTGAGTTCACGATGGACCAACTGCTTTGAATATTACACTACATGTTTTGAGTATTGTATATTTTAAAAAAATTACAATACTTTAAAGTATTGGTACACCGTGAACTCATCCACATAAGAATTTCCCCAAAAACTCGGCTATCTTCACCTGAAATGATGGCCAAAACAATGGAAGAAATAAATAAAGGTCAGCCAACGAGCATTTTTATTTCGAGAGGACTTTGTTGATCTTCTCCTTAACTTTCGAAGAGCACCAAGGACACCAAATTGGATGAGGACGTTGTTGAGAGTCAAGATCGGCTTCCAAAGAAGTCGCCATCGACGACCGCGTTTTGCATTGGGAGGCGGAGATGCCGATGGCGCAGGGGGAGACTGCTGCAGGCCTTTGAGAAGAATTCGTGCGAAAGTGACTGCTGTGTAAGAAGGTAGGGACGGCGAAGATGGTAATGGGGCTTTCAAAGGTGTTTGAGCTGACGGTGGAGGTGGAGGCCATTGCTTTCGTCTTAGCTGGGGTGATTTACTAGGAGGAGGAGGAGGAAGAGGAAGAGGTGGTGCTGGTGCTGGTGTACGAGGAGGAGGAGGAGGTGGTGGTGCAGGGATCAGAGCGGGAAATAGGATCCATCCACTCGCGTAGCAGAGTCCAATTCGAAAAGATGGCGGTGGAGGGGGAGGTGGAGGAGGAGATTTTCTTTGTGAATTGGGACCTCTCTTTGGGTAACTGTTTGCTCCCTGTTTGTTTCTTGGATAACTAGGCTGGTTATAACCCGGGCAGTTCACCCATTCCCACCTGTCATTGAAACAAAACCTAATCTCGTACAATTGCACGACAACCTCCTTATTGATGTTACACTGCATTTGAGTGATAAAACTTGTACTAATCTTGATCTGGTTCAAGAATCTACAAGCATCATACAACGTTGTCTCGCTTGGTCGAAGTCCTGATATATGACGGAATACAGAAAAAAGAAAAAAAGCATCAGTCGTAAAAAAGGTTTCTCTTTTTCTTTGCTGGGTAAGTCAGCACCGATCAGAAATATGGATATACCTTTCCCGATGAAGAATTGGGCCAAGCTCCCCCCTAGCTTATCATCAATTTGTTTCTTTAATTCAACGGCTTTCTGGAAATACTGCCCAGGCTGCAACCCTAAGTACCGTCCATGCTTTAACCATTGACCACGCCACAGCTGAAAGTTGGTTCCTACTGCTAGATGACTAGGGCAGCTCTCCTTCAACTCCCAATTACCATTCACCTGAGAACACAAGTTGGGGACTAGATGAAATAGAAGTACAGCAAAATGGAGCAAAAGCAAAGGAAGGAACATATATATAATCAGAATAGTGCACTAAAAGCGTAATTACATCAGATCTGAAGAGGTCTCTGCCGGCTGTGGAAGCCGGTGCAATAGCTTCGTATTCATTGTAAAGCCACAACCCATGTATGGTGAAATTTTGAGCCACCGGTTGCTTGCAAAGAACTACACTAGGATCTCTACAGAAAGAAATTCCCCACTGCAAGGATAGCACGTACAAAATCGGCTTCGCCGCAGCCTGAATCGGAGGCCGATTCAACATCGGAGGAGCTTGAAGCAGAATTATGAAGAGCAAAAGCATCTTCAAAGTTCCACACATCCTGAAATGATAATATAAAACCTAGAACCCTGAGGTTCTCTTTATACATACGGAGAGGGCGATGCTTTCTATTTACACTCATATGTTTTTTTTTTTTAATTATTATTGTTCCTTTAAGGCTGGCACTACTATGAAGTTTTGTATATATATTTTTTAAGGAAATTCTGCATGAACTTGTTTTAATGAATCAATTTCAAGGAACACATACAAATATTCTAATAAGGAGAAAGAGATTCAAAATTTGTTATATTTCATATGAAGCAATAAATTTTGAATTTAATTTATATTTTATTTAATCATAGCAAAAGTAAAAGTTTTGCTTGGGCAATATTATGGAATGTATAAATCGCAAATTGATTATTGCATTAAAAAAAAACTTATCGATCTAAAAAAGGAGAATTTTAAGTTTTAATCTCAAATGTTTCGTTGTTTTGCGGTTGCTCACGCGGCTTTGCCCATCTCAATTAGTTACCCCATACCTTGACATTAGAAAGATTCAACCAAAGACAAAAATTGGATCCCATTTCAAAAAGTGAAGTTTTTTTTTTTCAACCGAAAATGAAAGCAAGATTTGTCCCATATGATTTTTCACGAAACATCTAATCCATGGGATTCCATTTTACATGGAATCCTAAAGCCTTTTCTTAATCTTGCAAGCTTTGACTTTTTCGGCTACGGATTTTGTTTTCCTTTTCGGTTTCTTAGTTTTGCCCACGGAACCTCATGTGAATTTTCGTTTCTTGGTTTCGCACCAACTTTCCTGGCATGGGCCCCATTTAATTAAAGCATGAAACAGACCCCATTTTTTTTCATTTTGTTTCTTTTAAACATTTTTTTTTTCGTAAACTCAACCATTTTTTTTTCCTAAAGCTAACTGTTTGTTTCGCAAAACTCTTTTTTTCATAAACTCAAAATCTTTTTTTTTTTTTTTTGTGAAACTAACTTTTTTTTTCCTTGGGATTTTTTTTTTTTTTTGTTCACTATGTCCAATTATGGTGTACTTTTCAAATTTGCGTTCTTCTTCGGACCAATAACTGCTAGTTATTCACGACCACGAAAATGATTGAACTGAAGTAAGGACGACTTTGACAGTTTATGAGACAAAGTCAGGCAAGTATACGGGGCCCTTTCCAAAGGCAATACTCCAACGACTTGTGAAGAAATGATTAACGGAAGTCAACTTCAAATGCACTCGTTCCCCAAAGGCATGTATTCTTCTTTCCTCAAATCATCACCCTTAAGCTCATCCCAGTGTATTACCTTTACTTGGACGTCGAATGATTCAAAAGGAGATTTAATGGACCTCACCACTCAACTTTTTGGGCATGTTTCGCTTTAGGGAGAGATATTGGGAGTGAGCACACGACGTTCTAAGTCGTTGCGAAGGACACTTAAGATTTGCGAAGATCTATGAGGCTGTCTATGCATCGCTTTTTACATACGATTGCAATCCTAACGTTCTCAAAGCCTTTTGCGAAGTTTGGTGTCCTCTCACCAATATGCTCTTAACATCAATTGGCGAGGTGTCCATTTCACTTTAGGACTTGCACGAATTTGGAGGCTTACCAATACTTGGAATGCACTATAATGAAGTTGTTCCTTATGCTGTGGAACTCACCGATGTGAACCATGATAGCAAGCGATTCCTTCCAAGGAGTTGCGAACATCTCCTCCATGAATACCACTTGATCAAAAAAGATAACAACTCTGGTGTTTCTATCAATAAGTAGCTCGACTTCTGGTTCAAAAGAGTAATAAAGTATACAACGCCTCCTCCAAGGGAAGAAAGGAGATCACGTCCCAAATTTACTGATAATCCATGTGGAGTTATCCTACCTCATACTGCATGGACATCTGAAAAAGAAGCTTTATTTTCAAAGTTGGGCATTAGAAGTCACAACAGAGATCAAACCTTCATTGCAGCATTTTTATCATGTTGGCTTTGCATCTTTGTCTTACCTAATGAAGAAGTAGACACCATTCGTCCAAGTACCTTCAAAATGACAAGTTTGATGGCGTACGGGGAACGAGTTAGTTTGGCTATTCCCATCTTGACCAGCATTTATAGATGATTGAATCGTATTTCCAACTCTCAACATCCTAGTGGGGAGAAATCTATCTTCCCAACTCACATATATATGGATGGCTTGCACACTACTTCAAAGCTCACTATGAAGTCTCTCAAGGCCTAAACAACCCTCCAATGGCGAGTTATTCTGGTGAAAGTAGGGGAAAGTACTTTAATGAAGACAAAGCCCACAAGCAGATTTATAGAGGTGAGATCATTGTTTGGGCTACTAATATTCTTACCAAGCACAAAAAATATGACTTTGTTGATAATGAGGCAGCCCCTTTGGAGAAACAACTTTACTTCTTGAGCTTTCGTTCAAATCTTCTAACTTTACGGAAGGACGATCACTTCATCATTGAGCCTTATAGCCCACATCGCTTTAGTCGCCAATTTAGATTCTTGCAGGATATCCCAGGCTGCTTTGAGATTTCTACCCGTAAGGCCGCCTTAATAGATGACTTACGTCTTTGGGTAAGATGCAGGTTTCGCGAAACAATGGCCACGGTAATATTTTCAGCCATTCTTTATAGCATAAAGAAGCACTATACTCCAGAGTATAAAGCATGGTGGGAACAAGTGCATGGAACCTTTCTTGAAAAACACATCTCGATATTGAATTCCCAAAAATCTACATTTGAGAAAATAGAGAACTTGCCTTACCCCGAGAAGAAACTTCATCAAGATACTACCACTCTCAATGCTTCAAAGGGGTTAGAAAATTCTTCAAAACATGATAGACATTCTTCTTCGGATCATGACTTAGTTATAGAGAAACTTTCATCATCTTCAAAACGAAAGGAGTTGAATCGAATTGAAGAAGTCAGTTCTAGTAGTAGAGACCGTTGTTGGAAGAGAACGAAAGCAGTAATTACAACTTTAAACCAAGAGTTCAAGGATTAAGAGACCTTCAAGGATAAGGTAAAACTGGTTTTCCCTTTTTATTTTTTTGGTTTTTATTCTTGTTTTCTTTTCTTTTGACTCAACTTTTTTGCTATTCTTCTTCATTAGGTGGACAATATTGTAGCCCTTGATGAGGATGCTTATTCTCAAGACTCAATCAATGATTCTCACTGCTCAAAGAAAGATGGTTGTAAGGACATCTCTTACTTTCAACATGAGGATTTGACATCTAAGGTAGTAGTTCATCAGCATTATTGAGCCATCTAAACCTTCCCGGGAGAGTCCCTACTGTCAAGTTGCAAAAAGAAGTTTGTCATAGAAGTATGGCAGCAATTTTATCAAAGAATTTGACAAACGCTTATCGAGCAGATCTCTTCACTTGAGGATCAAACTTGCTATATTCTTAAAGAATTGAGCAAGGATCCTATTGTTGACTTGTCACTATTGGATAATCGCTTGAGTTCTTTCTTTGCTAGAGCACGTGAATTTGACAATGCTAGATCCACCTCTTCGGAGAAAGCCTTAAAGGAGTCTCATGCAAAATTGCTTTCTGCTGCTAGCCAACACTTAGGTGATGTTGAGGCTAAAAGGTGTGACCTCACAAGTCAAATTGAAGAAAGTAAGGTCAACTCACAACGAGTTAAAGCTAATATTATTGCTCTAAAAAAGAAGCTCAAACGCTTAAAGAAAGAGAATAAAAAATATTTAACTGCTATTGAGGAAAAGAAAAGGTAGCTTTTAGAAGTAGAATCCATCTGCTTGTCCCTCAAAGAAGAGCTTACTTCACTTCAAAACGCCCCTAAAGCAAACGAAGAGGATGAAGCCAACTTGAAGAATATAAGAGAACATTTGGTGGCAATGCAACAAGACTTGGAAAATTTCAAGTTTTTTACTTGATGTCGCATAGCACCTTATATGTTCATTAAGCACTTGTATTTTTTTTTCCTTGTTAAATAAGGTTGCTCCCTTACTAGCATCAATAGTATACTTCTTTCATATTGTCTTAACCTTTTCTCGCACATATGTGTTTTGTTTATTTATTGCAAACGTCGATTTCACAATAAGTCATCACTTGATCGCATTAAATAAGAAAAATGGAGAATGATGAAAGGATGTGACTGAACTTAGAAATTTCTTCTAAGCTGCCTACGTATCTTAAGAATAACTTAAGAATCAAGTCAAACGTAGTTCAAAATAGATGGGTATGGTTTTTTGGGGAGGGGGGCGTTCATAGTTTTAACTCGTGCGGACCAAGAGTATTCATTTTTTATCAACTTGGACTTGATGGAGTGTTTCAATAGTTTAACCACGTTCTACACTATTGGTGGTTGCCTTTACACAGTTTAAACTCATGCGGGCCAATAGTAACTTGTAGTTTAAGCTCGTGCAGTCAAGGAGCAACTTGCAGTTTAAGCTCGTGCAGTCGAGAAGCCTTCATTTATGTATATTATCGCTTTAAATATTTGCCATTGATTGGTTCAATTCTCAATCCATCTTCAGCAACTATCTTGTAAGATCCATTTGAGTAGACCTCTTGAACAACATATGGGCCATCCCACTTTGATATTAACTTCTTTGGTTTCTGTCCAACGATGATTGGTCTTTTCACAGCGAGCACTAAATCACCAACTTGAAAGGAATGAAGATGCACTTTCTTGTTAAAGGCTTTGGAAATACGAGCTTGGTAGCATTCTAACCTTTGTTGTGCCTCTAACCTCTTTTCATCAAGTGCTTCTAACTCTTCAAGTTTGAGACGGACATTATCTTCCTTGGTGAGTCCTTTTTGAATAGCGATCCTCAAGGAAGGAATTTGTTACTCTAATGGAGGGACAGCTTCCACACCATATACCAACACATATGGGGTAGCTGGGGTTGGAGTGCGGTAAGTGGTCCTATATGCCCAAATTGCCTCTCCAATACGAAGATGCCAATCACTTTTTGATTTAGTAACCACTTTTTGCAACAAATTGCATAAAGTTTTATTGAAAGTTTCAGCGAGTCCATTAGCCTGGGCATAGTACATAGAAGATATGTACTATTTGAATTTAAACTTTTCGCACAACTTGTCCATCAAATTATTGTAGAATGGCGTCCCATTATCTGTGATAATATATCGAGGAATGCCATATCGATAAATAATGTTTACATATATAAAATCAATGATATTTTCCTTTTTTGCTTCTTTTAGTGCTACAACTTCTGCCTACTTAGAGAAGTAATCCCTTGCAGCCAAGATATAAAAATACCTAGTAGAAGACTTTGGTAGTGGTTCAACAATATTTAATCCCCATGCATCAAATGGCCATAAGGCAACTATCGCATGCAATGGCTCAGGCGGTTGATGTAGATAATTGGCATTGAATTGACATGCTTAACATCTCCTAGCATGATCTAGGCAGTCTTTTACCATAGTAGGCCAATAATATCCCATCATCTTGATATGAAAATGAAGCTTCGGACCAGATTGATGGGCTCCACATATGCCAGAATGAGCTTCTTCCATTGCTTGCACAGCTTCTTATTGACCTAAACATCTCAAGAAGATACCTTCAAACGAACGTCGAAAGAGCGTATCCCTATAGAAAAAGAAGCAGGTGGCACGCCAGCGAATATCACTCTGTCTTCATGGATTATCCAGAAGCTTTCCATTTTTGAGATAATCTACAAAGGTTGTTTCCAATATTCTTCATTAATTTCATAGACAAAGACAGAATGGATTTCATGCCCTTCATCATCTTCATCTTAAAAAATAGGCTGTATGACCCATGTTTGACATATAGGAATTTGAATTTCTTGATCATGTAGACATAAAATAGAAGCCAATTTTGCTAACGCGTTAGCTTGTTTGTTTTTGCTTCTTAATACATGCTCGATCGTCACATCACTCAAATATCCAATAAGTCGTCTCGCATAATTATGATACGGGATCAACTCAGGTTTCTTAACATCATACTCACCAAGTAATTGATTAACAATCAATTAGGAATTCCCATATATTTTGAGATACAGTTGCTTCATATCAACAACCAACTCTAATCCAAGTATAAGAGCTTGATATCCAGTCACATTATTTGAGCATCTTTTAGTCAAGGTAAAAGAGTATAGTAGTACATCTCCTTCAGGGGTAATGAATACTACACCAACTCTAACACCTTCACGATGTGCCGCACCATCAAAGTACATCCTCTATGGTGGGAAAATCTCAATGACAAGAACATCTTCATTAAGCAACTCATTGTTGGATTGTATGCCCTCTTAGACTAGGTTCTGATGTAAAATCGAATTATTTAATAAAAGAATTTAGTTTCAGAAATTGTTTGTGAATTTACTTTTTGTTTGTGCACGATTTTCGTTTGGAACAGACCCATTGTGTCTAAATAAGTGATCCATGTGAATAGTGGTCTTTCACAGTAAGGTATGGATCACGGGTTATTTAACACATAAACATTTGTTCTTAACCTATTGATGAGACTGAGAACCTCATCATGTTTAGGTTATTATGTTATGAATTCCAAATGGGGAATGGCTTACCTTTAGCCAGTGGGTAGTCCACTCACTTCATGACATAAGTGTATTTCGAATACGTAGAATAGGACCTGTAGTAGTGGTTTCTCAAAGTACTATATGGTAGAAGCCTAAACTACTACCGCTACAGCGTGAACTAGTACTCTACGACTTGAGTATGAGTTGGTGGTCTAGCGAAGCTGGAAGCATATACTTTGATTTGCTGTAGTTGAGGTTCTGTCATAGGGCCAATATACTTGCATGTTGGGTATGTGTGACTAGTTAGTTAAGACAGACTTATACAAGATAGTTTCTGCACTATATCGTCCCTTGTGGTTGTCCGAATGGTCTAAATTATCCAGGGCCCTGGGAAACATGACTTGGATGTTTGCTTTAGGGTAGCTCCCTTGGAAAGCGGAAATACTCCAGGAAGTCGTGGATCATTGGACTAGAAGCCTAAGGATGGTAGATGTCATTTAGAGGGGTGTTAGTACACTTCTTCCTCTCTAAATGTACGGCGATGTGTAGAGGGGTATTTTGGTCATTTCACCTGTAGGTCAGAGACTTTGCTAACGCAACATTGTCCTTGGGGTCAATATTTCCTTATGGTGATATTAGGAAATATTTAAAATGCAAAATACAGCTATTTATATAGCAGAGGTATTTTGGTCATTTTAGCAGCCAAGGCGATGTGTCTTTTTGGTCCTCGGGATAGCCCGTAAGTCCTAACTGTTTTTGGGTTGAGGAATTGGTCTCAGTTGAAGAGGATTTTATTTTATTTTGTTTTATTTTATTTTATTCAGGAAGTCTAATTTATTATTGGATTGGAATAAAATAAATAAATAAAATAGGAGTTGAGAGAAATTAATTATCTAGTTTATTTGGTTAATTAATTATTCAGGGCCTAGGTCTAGTATGAATAATTAAGAAATTAACCTGGGCTTAAACTAGAGAAAATAATTAATATTTAATTATTTATTGGGTTATTTATGTAGGCCCAAGAAATAAATAATTAAAGATTAATTATTATGGTTCATTTGGGCTCATTAATTATTTATTGGGTTACTTATGTAAGCCCAGAAAATAAATAATTAATATTTATTATTTTGGGCCTTTTGGGTCTAAGAAAAATAATAAATATTTATCTGGCCCAATAGCTTGGACCTTAGGATTTTTTCCAGATACGGTTAAGAGGAGTTTAAGGTTAGGCCAAACTGTTTCTCAGGATAACATCCGGGTATTTTGAAATCCCGGGGAGATGTTTATCAGAAATTGAGAGACCTAGTTTAGGCTAAAATATAAACAACTCTTTGAAAAGAAAAAACCCTAATTTTTCCTTTCCCAAGCCACACACTCACGTGAGTCTCTCTCTCTCAAGGTCTCTCTCATTCTTCTTGTTTTTCTTCTTGTTCTTTGCTAATCAATAGCGAAAGAACTAAGGAGTTTTGAGATCGTTCCTCTTCACCATAGTGTTCACCAACTAGAGGTTAGGCTGAGGAATATCCCGAGAGCTGGAGAGCTAAGCGTTAATGCAAACAAGGCGGAGTAGAAGGCTAGCGGGTGTTCAACCGGAAGTTCTTTCAAGTGGACAAAGCGAGGCGATTCCAGTCGTTCAATCCGCTCTTACTCAACCTAGAAGGGTTAAGGAGCGCAAATGTATGATCTTCACGCTTCCGCATGGCCTTTATGGCTCGCGTTTAATTTTTTTTCTCTATTTTTTTTCCCGTCCATGGCTCCCCTGTTTCTGCATTTTCCATCAAAGTGGTATCAGAGCCATTGGTTTTGATCAATATAGGGAGATGGTAGTTAATAAAATGGAGAAGATGATTATACCTGTGATCCTTCGCTGTTTTGGTATGGGATAGGTGGATTTGTAAGCTTCACAGTGGAAGCATAGGATCTCTGTAAATTTTTTGGCTTTGGTGTTTTAATCGTGTAAACCCAATTTTAATGGGTATAGGTGGTTGTGTTTATGTTTTGGATGAGTTTTTATGAGTAAAAATGTCCAAAGAAGCCAAAGAAGACAGAGAAAAATCGAAGGAAAATTCTTCTGTGAAAAAAATTCGTGCGGATGAAAAACGAAGAAGAAGAAAACTGTTCATAAGCCGCCGCGTCCAAGCCGAGCCGAGCCACTGATGAGCTGTGGAAGCTGAGCCACTTCCTTTGATTTGAGCCGATGAAATTGCAGAATTGAAATGCAATTTGCGCGGGTTGAATTCGGGCTGAAGCGCGAGTCGGCAGCAGAGGAGAACCCGGCGCGGGTCGCGGGCGCGGGCGAAGTCCACAGGTCGTGCTGGCGTACGATCTGGTGCGGCGCGGTGCATTGCGGCTGCGGTGGACCGCAGGCCATTCTGGGGCGGATCCTGTGCGGCCGGTGTAGTGGACCGCCAGCCATTTTTTGGCAATTTTTTTTATTTTTTTTCTTTTTCGTTTTGGGTCCTATACCAAGCGAAGTTAATATTTTTGCAATATTTATATTCTTGGAATATATTTGCATGAAAAATATTAGTAAGAGATTTTAGGATTAAACAAGATAATTAATTAATTAATTAATGTGTTTAATTCTATTATTGGGGCACTTAGGTTTAAAAAATAGAAAAGCATGAAAAACGTTTATTATTTTCTAGCATGCTATTTTTTTTATGTACCTATGTGTGCTTTTCTCAAAGACCAAAGTCTTTGGGAACCTTTTGTTTTGGCAAGGAAAAAATATTTTTCTTTAAAAACTAAATGGTTATTTTAATTGGTACAAAAATTAATCCTTAAATATTTTCTCAAAGGATTTAATCATTGACATAGAAAATATATTGGATTTAGATATTTTTGTAAATTAAAATGGAGAGCCATTTTGTTTTGTTTTGGACTAGAAAAATGATTTTGTCAAATAAACTTGAGACCAAAGTCTCTAGAAAGTTTTAATTGGAAAATTTTTGAAATCATTAAGTTTTAACTTATATAAAATTAGTCCATGGAGGAAATCTCTCAAAGGATATAAGCCTTGACATAGAGATTTTATTGGACTTAGATATTTTATTTTTGAGTTAAGAAAAACTTAATGGAAATTTCAAAAGGATATTTTCCAGAAAACCTTTATTTTAAAAGACTAAGTGGGAGAGGGATTCCAACGGCCCCACGGCTTCCATCACGGTCCTCATTAGAGATCGTGGATCCCCTCGCGTCACCTTGCGAGTGAACTCGTATAGGATGGAGATACCACAAGGATCTAGATCTAATGGAATGATGTAATTAATAACCCGGGGCACGTACTATGATCGGCCAGCCCACGTTGGAGGTTATAGTGCGAGGTATGTCCATAGGAAATGAGAGGAAACGGCCATCCCACGATGGAGTTATTCTCTAGACCATTACCTAGAAGAGAAATTAATTTGTGGTGGTTAATACACTTAGCTTAGGAAACTGTTAATCTTCCCAAGAAGCTATGTCAGTTTTCTTAAGAGCCAAATTAGTTTCAGTGCACAAATTTTATTTTGTTTTCACAAACTAATTTCTTTCTTTTATTTTCGATTTTCAGAAATGGTGGGAGGTTCTTTTATTCCATTGGTCGTTATTCTCAGGGAGAATAAGTTAACGGGTCCAAACTATGTGGACTGAAAAAGGAACCTGGACATAATACTCACAGCCGAGGAGTATAAGTATGTCTTTTACGAAACCTGCCCTGTTATCAGGGACGGTTCCACCGCTGAAGAGCGAGAGGCTGAAAAGGCATGGAAGAAAGCTGACGAAATGGCACGTTGCTATATGTTAGCTTCCATGTCTAATGTGCTCCAGTCAAAACACAAGCACATGGCTTCTGTATATGACATAAGTCAATCGTTGGCAACTATGTTCGCGGACAAGAGCCGGCCCGCAAGGCAGGAGGCTCTTCGAACAATTGTAAACACTAAGATGGCTGAGGGAGCATCAGTCCGAGAGCTTATGCTCAAGATGATTGCTGCTTTCGAGGAGGCAGAAATCTTAGGGGCTGTCATTGACCCCGAGAGTCAAGTGGACATGGTTCTAGAATCTCTACCGGGCTCTTTCACTCAATTCAAGTTAAACTATAACATGAACAAGTTGAACATGAGTTTGACTGAACTGATGAAGGAGCTCCAAATGGCGGAGAAGGTCATGAAGCCGCAGTCTAAGGCCATGATTGCTAAGGCCTCTTCTTCAAGAACTGGGTCTAAGCCCAGAAAGTTCAAGAGGAAGAATGGGAATGCAGCAGCCCAGCCCAAGAACCAGCCCAAGGACAAACCAAAGGGCAAGTGCTTCAAGTATGGAAAGAAGGGACACTGGAAAAAAGAGTGTCCAGATCTTTAGGCCAAGAAAAACCCCACAGGTAATGTTTACTATCTAGAGTCCATATCAATGGTAGGATCAACTTCCACTTGGATTGTTGATTCAGGAGCCACTGATCATATTTATAACTCCTTGCAGGGGTTTAGGAAGATAAGAAGACTCAAGAAGGGCGAACATGGGCTTCGAGTGGGTAATGGAGCGCAAGTGTGGGCCCTTGCAGTGGGAGAACTGGATCTTATTTTTGATTGTAATAAGATAGTGGTTTTAAAAGACATTTTATATGTACCTGGATTTCATCAGAATTTGATTTCAGTTGCAAAACTTATTAATCAAGGATATTCTGTATCTTTCTATTCTGGTATTTCTATCAGTAGAGATGAAAAAATTTTATGTACTGGGCACATGTATGGAAATTTGTTCTTTTTAAACCCTATTAACAACCAATCAAATAACGCTCAGTCTGAACCTTTAACTAAGAAGAGAAAGACCAATATCAATGATTCATACCTTTGGCACCTGAGGTTGGGTCATATTAACTCAACCAGGATTCAGAGGCTAATCCATGATGGGCCTTTGGGCTCATTGAGATTGGAAAGTTGGCCTCAGTATGAATCCTGCCTGATGGAAAAAATGACCAAAAGATCTTTTACACCAAAGGCGGATAGAGCCAAGGAGGTGTTGAGTCTTGTTCACACTGATGTGTGCGGTCCATTGTCTACACCAACTAGGGGAGGTTTTGAGTACTTCATCACGTTCACGGATGATTGTACGAGGTATGGTTACATTTACCTGATGAGACGCAAGTCTGACTCTTTTGACAAGTTCAAAGAGTTTAAGGCTGAAGTGGAGCGTCAGACAGGTAAATTAATCAAAATCTTACGATCGGATCGTGGTGGAGAGTACCTCCTAAGTGAATTCAAGGATTACATGGTACATCATGGGATAGTATCCCAACTCTCTGCGCCGGAAACCCCCCAGCAGAACGGAGTAACTGAGAGAAGGAACAGGACGTTGATGGAAATGGTCCGAAGCATGATGTCTCATGCTATTCTTCTTGTGTCCTTTTGGGGATATGCCCTGGAAACAGCGGCATATATTCTGAACTTGGTGCCTTCCAAATCAGTACCTAGGACTCCCTATGAGATGTGGACTGGGCATAAGCCAAGTCTGAATCATCTCAGGATTTGGGGGTGTCCAGCTTATGTACTGATCAAGGGAGACAAGTTGGAACCAAGATCAGAATTATGCTATTTTGTTGGGTATCCAAAAGGGACAAAATGAGGCTACTTTTATCATCCTAAGGAGCAGAAGGTACTAGTCAGTACCCATGCTAGATACTTGGAAGATGATCAAAGTACTTCCACTAAAGGTTCAACGAGGTTGGAACTGCAGGAGAAGTTATCTATGGAATCAACTTCTACTGACCCGATTTTGGAACAAGAAGAGGCACAGCCTCAAGAGCCTGTACAAATGGAGCCTCGTCGTAGTGGGAGAGTGTCTAGGGTTCCGGATAGATGGACTGGAGAAGCCTTTGAGCTGGTTTCCGACCATCAGGAACAAGACCCCGTTAGATACGAGGAGGCTATTGCTGATGCCGATGCAAATCTGTGGCATGAAGCAATGAAAGCCGAGATTGAGTCTATGTACCTCAATCAGGTTTGTGATCTTGTAGCTTCACCTGAAGGGATAAAACCCATTGGGTGCAAGTGGGTATACAAGAGGAAGAGAGGAGCGGATGGAAATGTGGAAACCTTCAAAGCTAGGCTTGTGGCGAAAGGGTATACTCAGAAAGAGGGTATCGATTATGAGGAAACCTTTTCCCCGGTAGCCATGCTTAAATCCATTCGCATCCTCCTTACCATCGCCTGTCACTATGACTACGAGATATGGTAAATGGATGTTAAGACGGCATTCTTGAATGGCCATCTTAGCGAAGACATCTATATGTCCTAACCGGAAGGCTTCATTGCTGAAGGCCAGGAACACATGGTTTGCAAGCTTAAGAAGTCCATTTATGGACTTAAGCAGGCATCAAGAGCATGGAACATTCGTTTTGATGAGACTGTAAAGTCTTATGGTTTTATTCAAAACGAAGATGAACCATGCGTGTACAGGAAACTTGAAGGCATCAATGTGGTTTTTCTTGTCCTGTATGTGGATGACATTCTACTCATTGGAAATGATGTAGGGACATTGTCATCTACAAAGGTTTGGCTGTCTAGTCAATTCAGTATGAAGGACTTGGGAGAAGCCAGCTACATTCTCGGGATTAAGCTTCTTAGAAATAGGAAGTAGAGAATGTTAGGATTATCCCAAACGACATACATTGACAAGATGCTGGCCAAGTACAGCATGGACTTATGCAAGTGAGCTCTAATCCCTTGCAGACATGAATTGTCATTTACTTCGAAGGACTGTCCTAAATCTCAAGAAGAAAATGACAGAATGAATAGGATTCCCTACGCTTCGGCTGTGGGAAGTCTCATGTACGCCATGCTGTGTACTAGGCCAGATATCTGCTTTGTCGTGTGCTTAGTTAACATATATCAGTTAAACCCAGGGGAGGTTCATTGGCAAGTTGTAAAGCATATTCTCAAGTACCTCAAGGGAACGAGAGATTATATGCTGGTTTACAGGGCTGATGATTTGGTTCCTACAGGATACACAGACTTAGACTTCCAGGCGGATAAGGATGAGAGAAAATCCACTAGTGGATATGTCTTCACCTTGTCTGGAGGAGCAATTTCATGGAGGAGTATCAAGCAATCTTGTATTGCTGACTCAACCATGGAAGCTGAGTATGTGGCAGCTTCGGAGGCGTCCAAGGAAGCAGTCTGGCTCCGGAAGTTTCTTTCAGAACTTGGAGTCGTACCACATATGGATAGGCCGGTTGTGATGTATTGCGACAACACTGGAGCAGTGTCACAATCTAAGGAGCCTCGGAACCACAAGAAGGGGAAACACATCGAGAGGAAGTACCACCTGATCCGGGATTTCATCCAGAGAAGGGAAGTCGTGGTGGAGCATATTACCTCAGAAAACAATCTAGCAGACCCATTCACCAAGCCTTTGGCTGAGAGAGTCTTCAAGAGACACTTAGACGCCATAGGGGTGGGCACCTATGGACTTACCTAGTCTTAGAGTGCAAGTGGGAGATTGTTGGATTGTATGCCCTCTTAGACTAGGTTTCTGATGTAAAAACGAATTATTTAATAAAAGAATTTAGTTTCAGAAATTGTTTGTGAATTTACTTTTTGTTTGTGCACGATTTTCGTTTGGAACAGACCCATTGTGTCTAAATAAGTGATCCATGTGAATGGTGGTCTTTCACAGTAAGGTATGGATCACGAGTTATTTAACACATAAACATTTGTTCTTAACCTATTGATGAGACTGAGAACCTCATCATGTTTAGGTTATTATGTTATGAATTCCAAATGGGGAATAGCTTACCTTTAGCCAGTGGGTAGTCCACTCACTTCATGACATAAGCGTATTTCGAATACGTAGAACATGACCTGTAGTAGTGGTTTCTCAAAGTACTATATGGTAGAAACCTAGACTACTACCGCTACAACGTGAACTAGTACTCTACGACTTGAGTATGAGTTGGTGGTCTAGCGAAGCTGGAAGCATATACTTTGATTTGTTGTAGTTGAGGTTCTATCATAGGGCCAATATACTTGCATGTTGGGTATGTGTGACTAGTTAGTTAAGACAGACTTATACAAGATAGTTTCTGCACTATATCGCCCCTTGTGGTTGTCCGAATGGTCTAAATTATCCAGGGCCCTGGGAAACATGACTTGGATGTTTGCTTTAGGGTAGCTCTCTTGGAAAGCGGAAACACTCCAGGAAGTCGTGGATCATTGGACTAGAAGCCTAAGGATGGTAGATGTCATTTATGGGGTGTTAGTACACTTCTTCCTCTCTAAATGTACGGCGATGTGTAGAGGGATATTTTAGTCATTTCACCTGTAGGTCGGAGACTTTGCTAACGCAGCATTGTCCTTGGGTTCAATATTTTCTTATGGTGATATTAGGAAATATTTAAAATGCAAAATATAGCTATTTATATAATAGGGATATTTTGGTCATTTTAGCAGCCAAGACGATGTGTCTTTTTGGTCCTTGGGATAGCCCGTAAGTCCTAACTGTTTTTGGGTTGAGGAATTGGTCTCAGTTGAAGATGATTTTATTTTATTTTGTTTTATTTTATTTTATTCAGGAAGTCTAATTTATTATTGGACTGGAATAAAATAAATAAATAAAATAGGAGTTGAGAGAAATTAATTATCTAGTTTATTTGGTTAATTAATTATTCAGGGCCTAGGTTCAGTATGAATAATTAAGAAATTAACCTGGGCTTAAACTAAGGAAAATAATTAATGTTTAATTATTTATTGGGTTATTTATGTAGGCCTAAGAAATAAATAATTAAAGATTAATTATTATGGTTCATTTGGGCTCATTAATTATTTATTGGGTTACTTATGTAAGCCCAGAAAATAAATAATCAATATTTATTATTTTGGGCCTTTTGGGTCCAAGAAAAATAATAAATATTTATCTGGCCCAATAGCTTAGACCTTAAGGTTTTTTCCAGATACGGTTAAGAGGAGTTTAAGGTTAGGCCAAACTGTTTCTCAGGATAACATCCGGGTATTTTGAAATCCCGGAGAGATGTTTATCAGAGATTGAGAGACCTAGTTTAGGCTAAAATATATTTGAAAAGAAAAAAACCCTAATTTTTCCTTTCCCAAGCCACACACTCACGTGAGTCTCTCTCTCTCAAGGTCTCTCTCATTCTTCTTGTTTTTCTTCTTGTTCTTTGCTAATCAATAGCGAAAGAACTAAGGAGTTTTGAGATCGTTCCTCTTCACCATAGTGTTCACCAACTAGAGGTTAGGCTGAGGAATATCCCGAGATTTGGAGAGCTAAGCGTTAATGCAAACAAGGCGGAGTAGAAGGCTAGCGGGTGTTCAACCGGAAGTTCTTTCAAGTGGACAAAGCGAGGCGATTCCAGTTGTTCAATCCGCTCTTACTCAACTTAGAAGGGTTAAGGAGCACAAAGGTATGATCTTCACGCTTCCGCATGGCCTTTATGGCTCGCGTTTAATTTTTTTTCTCTGTTTTTTTTCCCGTCCATGGCTCCCCTGTTTCTGCATTTTCCATCACTCATCACTTAGTTCCCACTTAGTAGGGATAGGATGATCAGCTAAGAAATCTGCCAGCATCTACCCTTTAACAGCTTTCTGTTGGACAAAGACAATATTGAATTGTTGGAGTTGAAGGTATCACTTTGCCAACCAATCAGATAGCACAGGTTTTGTCATAACATACTTTATAGGATTAGCCTTGGAAATAAGGCGTACAGTATGTGCTTGAAAATAGTGTTTCAATTTTTGAATTGCAAATATCAAAGCTAGACAAAGCTTCTTGATTGGTAAATAATTTAACTCATTTGGTGTCATCATCCGACTTAAATAATAGAGTGCATTTTCTTTGTCATTGTCATTTTCTTGAGCAAGTAATGCCCCCACTGAGCGTTCTTGCACAGCAATGTATAAAATCAATGGCTTGTCCGGAATTGGTGTAGCAAGCACATGAGGCTTTATCAAGTAAGATTTGATGCATTTGAAAGCATTGTGACTAGGGGTGTACTCGAATCAGGCCTTTATCGAACATGTTTGGGCTCGGTTTGATAAAGGCTCGGCTCGAGTTCGAAAAATTCGAGTTTGAACTCGAATATAAGCCTTATGTTTAAGCTCGAATTTTAAATGAGCCGAATTCGAATATTCAAGTATTAGGCTCGAAAGCTCGTGAATATGTTCGATTAATTAGTTAATATATAATTATTTAATTTTGTAAATTTTATTATTTTTTTAATAGTTAAATTGAAGTTTAATTCAAATTCGAGCTCGAACTCGAATTCGAATTCGAGCTTTCAAGCTTATTATAATCAAGCTCGAGCTCGAATTCGAGCTTTCGAGCTTATTATAATCGAGCTTCAAATCGAGTTCGAGCTTTAAGTATGTTAAACGAATCGAATTCGATCTCGAATTCGAGCCTTGGGTAAGAATAATAAAGTTCGACTCGATTATTTCAGGGTTCGGCTTGATTCGATTCGAGTACACTCCTAATTGTGACATACTTCATCCCACTCAAATGGTACACCCTTCTTCATTAGACGACTGAATGGTTGACAGCGTCTGGCAAGATTTGAGATGAACTTTCGGAGGTAGGCCAACTTTCCTTGTAAACTTTTAGTTCATGAATATTTCTCGGCTCAGGCATCTTCATAATCTCATTGATCTTTGATTGGTCTATTTCGATACCTCGATGAAGAACGATGAAACCCAAGAATTTTCCAGAGGTGACACCAAAAGCACATTTAAGAGGATTCATCTTCAAGTGATATTTTCGGAGTCGCTCGAAAGTCTTTCTCAAATCTTGAAGATGATCAACTCGTTTACGTGACTTGACCACCAAATCATTCACATGGCATTCCACGATCTTGTGTAGCATGTCATCAAAGATCTTTTGTATTGCTCTTTGATATGTGGCTCCAGCATTCTTCATACCAAAAGGCATCACTGTGTAACAATATATTCATTTTGGGGTACGAAAGACAGTAAGCTCCTCGTCTTCTGGTGCCATTTTGATTTGGTTATGCCAAGAGGATCCATCCATGAAAGATATAATTTCATGGCCAGTGGTTGTATCTATCATTAGTTCAGGAATAGGCAGTGAAAAATCATCTTTTGGACAGGCATCATTTAGATTCCTAAAATCCACACAAATTCGAATTTATCCATTTTTTTCCTTACAGGGACAATATTCGCAACCCAAGTTGGATATTTGACCTCTTGAATAAATTTAACTTTGATAAGCTTGTTCACTTCTACTTCAATTAATGGAACCAGCACATGTCGAAAACGCCGTCGGGCTTGCTTTATTGGTGTTGCCCCATCCTTAACAGCTAAATGGTGGACAACAATAATGATGTCTAAGCTCGACATTTCTTTATATGTCCAAGCAAAGACGTCTCTGAATTCCTTTAACAGGTCGACATAGGCATTTTCTTCTCCAGGCGATAAGAGTGCATTTATGTAAATTGGGCGAGGATCTTCAATAGTACCCAAATTTACTTCTTTGAGTTCATCAACTGTGGCCTTTACGCCTTCTTCAAGTTCTGCTGGAGCATGCTCAGCATCTTCTTCCTCGGTACACTCTTCATTATAGATGGTGATGTGATTGCAATAGGCTACACTTTTTTCATCACAAGGCACATCAAGTGTCACTTGTGTTATTATTTTGAAGATTCCATTGCAATTCACCACCATTCTTGCCTTGGAGGAGACATTGCTAGAATATCTTGCCTTTGAAGTGACTGTGATTCCAAGCCTCTTGAAAACAGCTTTTCTTCTTTTCTTTGGCCCTAACCTAGTGAAGACAGATGGAAGTGAATTGGTATCTCCTATCCTACCAAAAATAGATCGCAGTTTTGACGTTACTTCATCTTCTATAGTAATATACTGTACGTTGACTTAATCTTGAGTCGGATGGGAGATGCTTGTTTATAACCCAGGCCAGCACGCTCTTTTCCTATTGGCATGCTTTGGATAGATCCCGAGCTTTGACCCTTTTCCTTGTTAATATCAGTAGGAAGCTTTCCCAACAAATGTTGACTTTGCGAATTATATCCAGCCTTTGCTAGGAGTTTATAAACATTTGGGTCAAATCCTTCCTCCGTACGTGAGGTCGGTAATTCACCATGCTCTACTTTTGCTTCTTTCTCTGGCTGAACAAATCCCTTTATAGGAGTATTTGATGACTTGATAGGATCAACCTTTGTAAGAGGCAAAGTGAGCCCCCCTAGTGGCTTATTGCATACAAGTTGTTTGGTAGAGCTTTCTGCACATACTGTAGCTTTAACGTCTTTAGAGAAAGTAACATTTTTATCTTCCTTCCCTCTTGATAAATCGATCTTAGTTGATTCACCATCCCTCTTAATGTAGTACTTAGCATTAGCAATATACGCCTCAATTTCAGTGAATGGTTTATCATCAGCATCTATTTTCTTCACCACGCCATTTCGACGGAATTTGAAACATTGATGCGGGGTTGATGGCACTACACTATTATCATGGAGTCATGGTCTTCCTAGCAGAATATTATAGGAGGTCTTAGCATCAATACATGAAAAAGAGTAGTTGAAAGCATATCTTCAATTAATATATCCAATCGGAGAGTACCACTAGCTCGTTGCCCCTTGATTGAAGCCTTGTATCATAAGGCGATTTTGGGACAACTCATCCATGGAAATGTCCAACTCTCTTAATCTTTGCAGAGGTAAGATGTTTACTGCTGATCCTCTATCTAATAGTATTCTATTCACCCTCTGTTCTTACACGTAACCAGCCACAAATAACGGTTGTGAGGCATTGAGCTAAGCAACAAATCATCGTCGATAAATGTGATCTCAGCCATATAGCTACTAAGGTCTACTGAAGCTTCAATTCTCTCCAGGTCTCCTTCATTTATACACTCATCATTGTCTTCTTTGCTTTCCTTATCATATATGGCATAGCATGAAACAATGTTGAACTTTTCAGCAAGTTCCCTTAGTATGAAATCTTTTAGTGTGAGAGGTGTCGGAGATTTTTTCCAGAAAGAATCATCTACTGTTGATGCAAATTTGGTCTTCTTACTTTTGACCTTCCTCACAATTTTCTTTGTAAATCTGCTTCTTACTAGCGAAGCTCCATCTCTTGAGGCTTTGGTGCGTTTATTTCTTTTTGTCATAAGCGTTCAACCTTCATCTTCGCTAAGGACAGAAGGTTCTTCAACTTCTTGTTGATATGCTTCAATAGGAAGGACTTGTCTGTCAACTTCAACCTTGACAGGATCAAAACTTCCAAATTTAACCTCCAAAATAACGAGTTCAATGGGAGGGATGACAATAGTTGTCAAATTTGCAGATGTTTTGTCTTCTTCAAGGACTACATGTCCTTCACGAACCAACTGCATGATCTTGTCCTTAAATACTAAATATTTCTCAATTAGATGACCAATCAACCGATGGTACTTGCAGTAATTGGGATCATTTATTCGTCCAACTTCATTCGGATACTTTGCCTCCGGCAACTCTATAGCTTTAGCAGCTAATAATTCATCGAATATTAAAGAAACATCAGAGTCGAGAAAAGGATATTCCTTAGACTGCCTTTCTTCTAAGGTTACCTTTTTCCTTTCCTGCAGAGGATCCATATTCTTGGTCACTTTTTGAGTTACCTTTGAAGAAATTTTTATGGGAGCCACGACTATGGCCATGGACTCTTTTGCCTCAGTTTTAGAAAAAGATTTGCTCTATTTTCTAAAATCTTATTTTTCTTTACCTTTGTTTGGGTCTTGAACAGGTGCCTTACCCTCATGTGCGACGATACTTAATTTCATATCATGAGCACGGGTCACCAATTCTTCAAAAGTCTTTGGCATGATCCTTTTAAGGATATACTGGAGTCCCCAGTACATGCCTTGAATGCACATCTCAAGTGCAGATGATTCACTTAGACAATTTCTACAATTGAGGTTCAAATTCCTCCATCTGTTAATATAGTCCACCACTGGTTCATCTTTCCATTGACGAGAGTTGGTGAGTTCTACTATGCTGACGATTTTACGAGTGCTATAGAATCTATTGAGAAATTCTTGTTCAAGTTGCTCTCAACTGTTGATGAAACCAAGTGCCAGATCGGTGTACCAGTCAAATGCATTTCCTTTGAGGGATCATACAAATTGCTTCACTAGTAGATCTCCATAAGTTCCGGCATTGTTGCATGTCTCGATGAAGTGAGCCACGTGCTGCTTGGGATTTTCTTTGCCATTAAATTGTTGAAACTTTGGTGGCTGATATCTAGCTGGTATTCTCATATCATCAATTCTTTACGAATAAGGCTTTGCATATGTGAAGGTGGATTTGCTACCTTCTTCATACTTGTTCTTAATCGTACCCATAATGAAGTCTTTGAGTTGTTCCACAGGAATCATACCTTCGGAGGATATCTGAATATCTTGTGATTTCTTGGAAGTTTCCATTTCTTCTTGCACTTCAAATCTCTTTAGAGGAGCTTGACTTGTTTCGCCAGTCTTCTCAAAGCGATTGATGAGATGCGCAATGGTAAGATCTTACTCTTGGGAGTGTTTGGCAAGTTCTTCCACCAAATTTGTGAGGTGCGCAAGTTGCCCTTCCAGATTTTGTGTGCCCGTCACCATAACGGGTGCCATAGAAGAAGCAGTAGAATCTTCATTGAATGAAGCTTTGGATTTGAGGTCCCCATGGGGGGATTGAAGCGCAGAGCCAGTACTTGAACTTTGGTCAGCTTGTTTAGAGATATTGGTCTTCTCCAATGAAGGTGAAATCTTGCGCATTGTAGAAGCAGCATCTTGCTTCAACTTTGCAGTTGTAAGTGATGAGACAATGCTGAAGTTTTGAGCCTCACTTTGTGAAAAAGCTCGAGTCTTACTTCTTGTCAGCATGCCTTGGCTTGAAGCTTGTGGAGCCTTGCCAATAGTTGTAGCAGCCTCCACGATATTAGCAGCCTTTGAACAAGATGTAGTTTTGCTGTCCTTTGGGGCCATTGAGTTGATTTGTGCTTGTACTTGAACTTGGGATTGATTTGAAGAGAAGAGATGGGAGGTAGAGATTGTCCCATTGGGCGTGCCAGAAATTTGACAAATTTCAAATCTGCAAATAAGACAAGAAAATATCAAAATTTACAAAATATTTAATAAATATAAAGAGTGGTTACAAATCTCTGAAGAAGTCCTAAATTGCAGGATAAGTCCTCTGATTTTTTTCTTTCTTTTTAAAAAAAACGTTGATTCGAGGGCTGAAGAGCTTGATCTCGAATCAAACGGGATTTGATGACGAACACTTGATTACCAAGCCTTCGAGACTTGTTTGATGCAGAGCAAGATGAACGCTTTGAATTTTGATGAAGATTTTGAACCTTGAAATTTGATGACGATTCTGAACCTTGAATTTGATGACGCTTGAATGCTGGAGCTTGTTAAAACTTGAGATACCTCTTGTATGTTGAAGCTTAAGCATGAGGATCTGGGGGGGGTCTTTTAAACTATTGAGGAAATACCCTATTTATAGGCTAAAAATCCCTTAATTTTAGCATAAATAGTCGATGTGGGATTTTGAAGGAGCCTCCCAACAAACCCTAATGGATTTGGGTTTAAGATGACTTGGGCTTAATTTATATTTTAGGCCAATCTCATTTAATCCATATTATTTTTGGATTATGAGGTTTTTAAAAAGTCCAACTTTAGGACCTAGTCCAATTCTATTTAATCCATAATATATTGGATTTAATGTAAAGTGAACCATTAACAATAGCCCAACTTTAATAGTCCAATTTTATAATCCATTGGATTTAATAGGCTTTTAATGATGGCCCAATAATATTAATTCAAGAATAATTATATTTATTCATGAATTAATTTTAATTAATCAATACTAAAATATGTAATTTTCTTTTAATCTTGAAAATATATTTTATCTCAAAATTCTTTATCCACAGATACATCCTACATTCATTATTTCTAACTAAGAAAATTTATTGAAAATGAAAATTTAAAAGGTTCAAGACATTTTTTCAAATGCGATTTTTATTTTTCTAAATGCATTTTTAGAATGTGTTAAGTCCAATTTGGACTCTCTAGCAAAACTTATTCATTTAAAGACAAATTATTTTAAAAGAATGGTCAAATTGAGAAAAAACTCCACATTAATGTAAAGATAAAATTGATTATCTTCAACCATTGGGGGTAATTCATTTTAACTATTTTTTAGTTAGAAAATAGAGCACATCATTTTGAAAGGTTGAAGGGCTTTAGAAATTTTTTAGTATTATACTATATTCTCAATTTTTAAAATAATTGTCACTATTATATAAATCACGTAAATTAAGAAAACTCCAACATAGTTTTATATAAAAAGATTGAATTATGTTTATTAGAAATTACAAAATTATTTTGAAATTTAAAAGGCAATTAATGTTATAGTTTAGTAAAATAATAAATTACAATGGTATAATTAATAAAAATAATAAATATATTCTTAAATTTATAATATCACAAATAATTTAAAATATAAAAAAGTCTCTTGTATTAAATTTTCAAGTGGACCAAGTTTTCTGTTGGCAGTCCAATCCCACTCTACAATCTCAGCCCAAGTATTTGGGCCTAAGATAGGATGTCGGAGCCAATTGTTCAAATTAGAGTTGGTTAAAACCCTATAGTCAGAATCCACACTGTCTCCTCCCTCCAATCTTGGCTCTCTCCTTCATCAAGACCAGGCAACAGACTCAGCTTCAAGAATCTTATTTTTGGTAAGCTTTCTTGATGATTAGCATTTGCTTACTGATATATCAAATATAGACCATGGCAAATGAACACGAATATTCTCAATTCCTCCTCTCAATGATTATCAGGTAACCTATTTACAATTTTTTATAAAAAAACAAAAAACAAAACAAATCCCTAAATCTTGAAAAGAAATGGCCTTTGTCCTATCCACAAGTATTAACTCTTGCATAACTCTGGAAATAGAGAAACAAGAATTGGTAATCAATTGAAAAATGCCCTTTCTTGCTTTATATATTGTGCCTGTTCGTTCTTTTTTGAATTGTATGTTATCACTGCAATTATATCCCCTACATGTTATCTGCCTCTTTCTACTTATTGTACAGTAAATGAATAATGTATGAAGGAAGTTGAAATTGTAAAGTCTACCTGATAATGCTAAACATGAGATGGAGTTCTATCCAAGGTTGTCTATGACTCTATGCTAATTATAAGTGTATATTAACCATGACTTTTAAACTGAATTAGATCGTAACATCTATTCAAGGCCCTTAGAAGTTTAAACTCTATATTAAAATTTAAGAAGAATAAGAAAAGAATAAAAGCTTGAGTTGTGATAATAATGTTCTAAACGACTATTTTTGTAGCTTCATTAGAATAAAACAAATCCTTCCACGAATAGTGAGTTGCAAGAACAACAAAAGACTAAATGAAATAACCCAAGTCAATAAAAAAAAAAAGAAGAAGTAGATGAAGAACATGATGTTTCAGAGCTATGTATGTTTCTTTGCACAAAAAAAAAAAAAAAATTGTCTATTTATAGATAAGCTATGCAACGTTCACATGAGAAAAATCTAAGGAAAATCAGGTGAGTTTGAATGCGCAGAGAGAATTACTTTGTCAAAGGGAGAAAAATCAAGGAGATAAGTTACAAATATTGTTGCAAATAAACCTAGTTAATAATCAAAACGTGTACTAGTCGAGAAATATTCGGTCAAGCATATATCCATTGAAAATTACTCGGTTAAAGATGTATGTTGTTTTTATCAAATTAGATAAATATATAATAGGAGTTGTGGAAGCCTCCTATTATAACATATAGCACTCTCTTACATTGACACTTGGCAAGAGTTTTTTTTTCCCTATGAAGAAATTTTAAGGGTTATCTGAATTCATTGAAGTCAGATAAGATAGAACTTATCTTATCTGAATTCAATGAATTCAGATTTCTAAGGCTTGCTTCTTTTATTTAAGAAGACATCTTTCTAAAAGGTTAGTTGAATAGCCTGTAGTAGAGTTGATTTACGGTATTCCCTCTCCTCTGTGAGAGTGCAAAAACCAAGAGCAATTGACCCACGGGCAACGGCGTAGGAAGCACAGGTCAAAGAAGCATCACTCGCACCATGACTAAGTTCCTAGCAGGGGCTTGTTAGGTTCCAACAACAGCGGATGCAGGGCCCTTAATTAACCCCAAAATCTTGGCATAAGCCTCTACCCTCATTGGCAAAGTTTCCAAAGCCTTAAACTCCCCAAGGCCATAAAATTTCCCTTCGAAAACAGCCCCAATAAAATCATTATTATCCAACTTCCTCTCCTTCTGAAACTCTCTGTAAGGCTTCAATGCAGCTGAGATTTCCTCACTATGGACAAAAAGCCAAGCATTCATACCTTTCGTACATGGCTTCAAGGCTACCCACGGAGTCCCTTCAATGGCTTTAAAAACAAGAGTATTCTTCGCAACTAAAAGCTTCGTGCTTTCTGGTAGCTGTTTCCTGAGTTCTTGAAATTGCTTAACAGTGAACCCTTTGTAGCTAATGTCTGCCAAAAGATAGCAATCTTGGAGGTGTTTTTTAACAGTTTCCTCTTCTTTGTTTTGCTAATGGCTGCTCGGATTGTTAAATTTCTACAATTGAAGCGAAGATGGCCACCACGGCGATGGATGGTGGGGCTGAAGGGGTTGTTGAAGTGGGGTTTGAGGAAAAGAGAGTTGGAATTGAAGGGTAAGGCTGGCAGTGGGGGTTTGGATGTGGGTATCGTGAAAAGATTGACCTCCATTGCAAAAGACAGACGTGGGTGAATGGAGTAAGGTTGTGCTTACGAACTCCATCAATCCCCTTTGGATCCATCTACGCCATCTTGGTCACCATGATTAAATTCTCAATGAAATTTTACTTTTTTTGTCAAATTTTCAAGCAGGAAAAAAATTTCGAGGGATTTCAATTTGGGTTGAAAATTTGGAATTGGAAGTGAATTGAAACGACCCCTGGAAGAAGGGGAGATGGAGGGAGAGGAGGGCGTAGGGCGGTTGGGGTTGCTGAAAGAAGGCAGTAGAGTCAACGGATTTCTTCTGTGTTGTTTGTTGAGAAGTTCGAGGGGAGAAAAGTAATTATATAATTTATAGAAATATGAACATTCGAAAGTTTTTTTTTTTTAAATCAGGATTATCTAAATTCAGTATATAGAATTAATCATTATGTCAACTTTTTTAAATCTCTTAAAATTCTGTTCTTTTTAATTTTTAATTTTTAATCTTTTTGAAAACTCTAAAAGTATTATTCTATATTTATATATTTCATTATTAAAAAATTTGAAAGTTTTTTTATAAATATAATGGTTATTTGAATTTTTTTTTTTAAATCAGAGTTATTTGAATTTTTTATTTTTTTTAAATATTAGAGTTATCCAGGTGGAACTGAATTTCATCAAATTGGTCAATGTCATGAGGTGAGAAAGTGAAAGACTAATTTGTTTTTTGTAGGAACAGAGTCCTTCAAATCTAATCCTTCCAACTATTTTCCATGTCAGTTGTGCATAAAGCATATTATCATGTTGTACCACATCATAATAGCTACAAGAATTGCTGAGGATGGTCCATTTATTATTATCTCCATGACCATGATTGCAAAAAGCCAGCCTTACACTGAACTATGTGTATGATTATGCCCTTATAGTTTTTGTCATAAGATGGATAGGTAGATAAGATAGCTTTTTCTGATCAAAATATTCTGAAGTCTCAATCCTTTGGATGTAGGATTCACAGCGCAATTTGTATATATAAATTCACGAATAATTGATGATTGAAATGAAAAAGTTTAAAATTTAATAGTAATAGAATAATTGTGTGTAATTTTTTTAATAGAAAAATATTAATTTTACGTATAGAGATTCTTTTGTTATATATTTTAATATTAATACAAGTTATACGCCGTGCATTCTAAACATAAATTTTACTCCCTGCAACGCACGGGATATCAACCTAGTTTAAGTACAAGAAAGTAAAAGGAAGCAATATAGGCCCCCTATACTGGCTCACATGTATCTCGCACACAAGAGGAGGCAAATCCATTGTTTAACACTTAGATTGACCCAACTCGTCCACTCAAGGACCCCATATCTTCTAGATATTTACTAACCCAACTATTTGTAACTAAACTTTAAATGTGGGTGGATGAATTTTTGAAATATGACATATTTCAACAATCCTCCTCATATTTCAAAAGAATCAAACAGAAAGAAGACCATAAAATATTGGGTTATATTTATAGATAAAAGTTTTAAGTTTGATGTCTTATGAACTATGAATCAAACATAAAATAATAAAATATAACCTACGAAATTATCATAGAAGCTATAACTTCTATAAACTAATAGCCTCTTATTGTAAGTTAGAAATTTTATTATTCAATTTTTATCCCTATAATTTTGTTGTTCATTACTATTTTACGCAAATAAGTTGTGCTTGGGCCTAGTTGTTTCATGAGTGCTCTAGAGATTTAGCCAATAATCATGTCATACGAATATTTTATTCTACACACACATATATGAACTCATTAAGTATGTATTGCTTAACTACATCAACTATAAGGGATATGAATATATTAAGAGTTTAACTCAATCTCATTTAATAATTTGTAGTTATAAGCACTATTCATACACCATAAGAAGGACTTAACATCAATGTTGAACACGACACTCCAACACAACCCGAAAATGATACGTTTATAGCGGGTTAAGGTTGGGTTTCGCAAGTTCGGATCAAAACGAATCGGGCCGCTTAACATTAAAAGTGTTCGGGTCATAAACGGGTTCAACCCGTTTCAACCCACGAACCCGTTTATTTTTTTATTATTTTTTAGCACAAACTCCTCTACAAGTGACAGCTTAACTGAAAGAATGGATCTTATTACTTATGACTGGGTATGACAGTGGATATGGCTTCTACTCATTTGATTGAGTGACATACACCAACTGCCTTAAATAATGCTACATTTTCAAACTAGTGTCATATTATTTATGGCATACATGATACATTGACTGTGGATATGGCATCTAGCACATTTGAACGTTAAATTATTTTTTTATTGGCTATTTAAGAATTTATGGATTGTTTAATTGGTTATTTTAATTTTATATGGTTTGATTTATTTTTTTTTAAATTTTTTGTATAATAGGTGGATAGGTTGACGGGATTAGTAAGTATTCGAGTTAGCGAGTTTAGTAGGTATTCGAGTTGGCGGGTTTAATAATTATATATTTAATTTTTGTATCCAATCGTGTCGTATCAACCCATTTATTTTTGTGTCGTATTCATGTTACAAAATTAGACACATTTATTAATTGTGTTGTGATCGGGTTGGCGTGTCATATATAATTATCCCAAATTGACACAACCCGCCAACTCGGACATGACACAATTGCCACCTCTAGTTACCCATATAAGTTATTCTTGGTGATGTGTATTGCTGCTTGTGAATCACAGTGCATACATACTTAGGGCATAGGTTTTATACTCAAACGAATATCATATAATAAATTTTTTAACCAATCAACCTCAAATCCAGTTCCTAGGGCTATGAACTCTGACTCCATATAAGATCTTGCAAGAATTGTTTGCAATGATGACTTTCACGCAATTGCATCCCCACTGAGGGCGAAAATGAAACCACTAGAGGATCTTCACTCAATTGTGTTTGAGATCCAATTTGCATCACTATATCCTTTTAGTATAGTGGGATAACCTCCATATAGGATACTATATTTTATGGTTCCTCTAAAATACTTTATTAGTCTTACTAAAGTAAACCAATACTCATGATTTCGATTATGAATATATCTACTTAATTTGCAGATAGCATATGCAATGTCTAGTCTTATGAAATTCATTAGATGCATTGGACTCCTAATAATTTTAGCATATTTAGATTGTACTATAGGATGCCCACGATTTTTCTTCAATTGAGAATTAGCATTATAAGGAGTGCTCGCAGATTTTACATCATAATTATCAAACTTCATAAGAAATTTCTTAATATAATGTTCTTGTAACAACATAATACCATCGCCTTTCTTTATAACTCTAATTCTCAATATTGTTTTCGCTTCACTTATATCTTTCATATCAAAATTAGGAGTTAAAAATAATTTAGTTTTATTCAAAACTTTCAAACTAGTACCAAATATAAGCATATCATCCACATATAAATTTATAATAAGACAAACATTATTTTCCACTTCAGTATATACACATTTATCCACTCCAGCAAATGAAAAACTATCACTCAACATGATGCGTAGAATTTAGGTGTATAAAAATCATTCAAATTTAAATTTATCCCTAATCAAGTTTTAATTAAAATATTAATCCCCAAATTACACATATGAGCCAGTATACTTATTGCATGTATTATATGGAATTAATAAGTATCGATCTTCAAGGAAAAACTACCATTAGTTACCGCTCATTCATTGTTTAACATATCAACTAGATTGATAAAGAAATCAAAATCAAAATAAAATATAAATATAAATACAACTCATAAAGAGAAAAACATGTAATTAAATAGTTATTCTTAAAAACATGACATGAATCATCTAATACTTATCACAATTGATCATTGTCTTAACATCACGAAGGAATAAAAATAGAAACCACTTCTTTCCCAATCCATGGAATTATTATTTCTTAATTAAGTTAGTAGATTTCCTAATCAAACTAATACAACCAAAGAAATGCATCAAACTCATCCTTCAACAATTATCTCTATACTCTAGGTGATAATAAATATAAAATTAGCTAATAAGCCTATACTCTAGGCGAAATTAACTAATTTTTTATTACTTAGGTTCAATTTTCAACATTCTTTTCCAATCTGATTAAGATAACAAATATATAAAATTGACTAAATTAAACCTAATCTAACTTTGTTTCCCAAGTCCATTAGATACAAATTCAATTATATCAACATATTAAATAAAATCAAGTAATTAAATACAAAAAAAAATCAATTAATCAAAGAGTAAAATTAATTTAAAATTATAAATTCAAGAATAATATCCAAATATAATTAAAGAATTAAATTCATCACTGTTTAAGAGAAAGAAACCAAGGGAAATAAGAGATAAGTACTCATAAACAAGACTTTCAATTTCTAATGAAAACTCCTCCAAAATCAATGCTCCTTGAGTGATTTCTGTAGAGAAAATATTAATGGTGGTGGACTATAAAATATTTGTATAAGCCTCCATGTGTGCACACCTTTTACATACGTGAATGAGAATTATTTATAGTTACAAGAACTTCCTAAAAATCTTACACCAAGAAGAAGTAATTTCCTAATCTAAAATAGCTTCTGAAATTCTTGTATAATTCCTACTGAAGTCCATCGCCTTAAACTAAGACGTGAGCCAATTTCGAGCCATCGCAAGTCATTAAGCCATTCTTTTGATTAAAGCTACGAAGCTAAGCCACTAAAACCTAAGCCACATCTTCCTTTCTTTCTATTCCTCTGATTGAGCCAAAACTCGAGCCCAATTCTTTCTTTTCTCTTGATGTTGGCTCACCCGAATGACAAAGCCAAGTCGAACTGTGAGAGCTACTTCTTTTTTCATGGCCAAGCTGACTTGAAACCACTGAGTTGCCTTCTTTTTGCTTAGCCGGCTACCTAAGTCGATTCACCATCAAGCCATTTCTCCTTTCTTTCTTTTGTGAGCTGCTAGCTAAGCCACCGAACCGATTTCCTTTCTTTTTCCTGCTGAGCCGCGGCTTCTCTTTCTTTTGCCCTTTTGCTGAGCCGCAACTTCTTTTCGTTAAGCCTCCCAAGGATTGCACTTGTTGTTTTCTTTTCTTTTTCCAATTTTGATTTGGTTTTCTCTGTTCTGGTTTGTTTGCCCAGTCTTGGACCGGTGCTAGGTCAGTTTTCTTGGGCTAGCACTAGGTCTTCACTAAAACTTCTTCAATTTTATGCCAAATTCACCTATTTTCACATAAAATATCAGAAAAACATTTATGTAAGCGAAATATCAAATAGAAAGGAATATGACTAGTTATTATATCAAAAGTATCATAAAATATACTCAAATAATTAGAAAAATATAGGTAAATTTAGGCGCCCTATTATATTCTTCCACTTGGTTAAACTTCTCATACCATTACTTAGAAGTTCATTTTAGGCCATAAAGAGATTTGAGTTATTTGCAAACTTTATTTTCTTATTCAGATTCAACGCATCTTTTATGTTGAGTCCTATAAATCTCTTCTTCTAAACCACCATTAAAAAAAAAAGTAGTTTTAACATCTATTTGATCTACAAAAAGTTTATTAATGGAAGTTAAGGTAAATAAAACTCGAATTGAAGCAATTCTAATTACTGAAGTAAAAGTATCAAAATAGCCTTTTTTTAATTTTTATTTTAGTAAACTATTTGGCTACCAACTGAGCTTTATATTTATTAATTGAGTCATTAAGATTAAATTTCTTTTTGAAAATCCACTTACAGCTAATTGGACTTGCCCTAAGAGGTAAATCAACTAAGATCCAAGTTTTATTTTGTAAAATAGAGTCTAATTAATTGCTTCTTTCCATAAACTTGCATCAAAAGTGGAGATTACTTCCGAAAATGTTAAAAGATCATTTTTTTAGTGAATAAGTGCAAAAATCATTTCCAATAGACAATCATTTTCTTAGCCTTTTATTCCTTCTCAACTCTTTATTAGAGTCCTTAAAGGCTCTATTAATAGGTACATGTCTTATAATAAAGTAGAAAAATATGTTCAAAGAATTCAACATTCTTTGTTTCAATAATTATATTACAATCGAGCACATCATTTTTTAAAACAATAAAATGATATGCAACACTATTTTAGCATATCCAATAAATATGCAATCAGATGTTTTGGAACCTCTCTTTCTTTTCTTAGGTTTAGGCAGCATAACTTTAACAAGATACTCCCATACTTTTGAATATTTCAAATTAGATGTATAACTTTTCCACAATTTATAAGGTGTCTTACCAATTTTCTTATGTGGGATCCTATTTTGTAGGTTATATGTAGGAAATATAATTTCCCCATAAATTATTAGGTGCAAAGAACTAACCAATATAGAATTAATCATTTCTTTAAATGTTCTATTTACTGTTGGAATGTATGTTCTCAAACTATATATCTGATATAAATCCAAATCAATAAATGAAAGTATTATTCTCAAAATATTTGTGTTTTTTACTTTAATTTATAATACACGATATTTGTTGAAAAAGACACATTGTGTTTAAGTAAGTGATTCATGTAAATGAAGGTCTTTTACAATAATGTATGGATTATGGGTTACTTAACACATAAACAGTAGTTCCTAACTAGATAATGAGAATGGGAATCTCATCAGGATAAAGGTTATTATAGTATGAATTCTAAATAGAGAATAGTTTACTTTTAGCTAATGATCAGTCTTCTCAATTCATAGTACAATCACATTTAAATACATGGAATTGGACCCGTAGTAGTAGTTTCTCAAAATACTAAATCAATAAAAACTCAAACTACTACAGCTACAACGCTGACTTATACTCTATAACTTGAGTATGGGTTCGTGGTGTAGCATTGGAAGCATGTACTTTGATGTACTATAAATGAGGTTCTATTATAAGATCAATATACTTATATATTGGAGATAAATGACCAGTTAGTTAAGACAAATTCATATAAGAAGTTTTTGTACTCCTATTAGAGATATCGCCCATTGTGACTATTCGAATAATCTATAGAGCTAGAGTCATGTAGAATATGACTTAGATGTTTACTTAAGAGTAACTCTCTGGTAAAGCGGAAACATTCTAGAAAGTTGTGGACAATTGGATTAGAAATTTAAGGATGGTAGATGCCATTTAGAATGGTATTAGTACACTATTTTCTCTCTAAATAAATAGCATTACATAAAGATGTATTTTAGTCATAACACCTGTAGGTCAGAGATATTACTAAAAGCAACATTATCCTTGGGGTTAATTTTTTCTTATAGTGATAATAAAAAATATTTAAAATATAAAATATAATATTTTTATAATAAGAATATTTTGATCATTTTAGTAGTCAAGGACGATATGTCTTTTGGCCTTCGGAATAACCCATACGTCCTGATTAGTTTTGGATTGAGGAAATGGTCTTAAATAAGGAGAATATTATTTTAATCAGGTTGTTCAATTATTATTGGATTAGAATAAAATAAAAAGTCTAAAGAGAGAATATATTAATTACCTGATTTAATATGTTATTTAATTATTCAGGACTTAAGTTAGTTTGAAAAATTTTCGTTAACCTGAGCTTAAACTAAAAAAAGAAAAAAAAAAGGCTTGAACAATTATTTTGGTCCATTTCATGAGTTCATTAATTATTTATTAATAAACTTTTATAAGTCCAAAACTAAGTAAATATTTTGTATTTAACTCAAAGGTCTGGACCATGGATTTAAAATTAGGCCGAACCCGGTTTAGCTAGGGGTTGCACATTGGTCGGATGAGACTTTTGGTTAATCATGGCATTCTTTGCTAACTTTATATATTTATGATCGGATTTCCATTTCTATTATTTTACCACATCATTTTCTTAATTCTTATGTTACCTATTCTTAATACCTTTGTTTTAGAACAAGGACGATGATTTCAGTTATCATCTTCGTCTCCCACAAGTTCAAGTAAGGACGGAGAGTTTGTCCCGATCTATCTCAGTAGAGCCAGGGATTTGTTGATTTAAGTATGGATAATGATGGGACGGGATACATACTTCGGCCTGCCAGTTGGTGGCGGGTCGGGGTGGGGAATGTATAATCCTTAACCAATCCCGTTCCGCCCCTGACTCAGCATAATATATATATATATATATATATATATATATATTAAAATTTTTATACTATATATATTTAATTATATATATACGTAAAATATGGATATATATAATTAGTTCGTAAGAGATAATATGTAATGAAGTATCTATATTTATTAAAAAATTGAATGTAAAAAGTATATATATATTCGTGTGTATATATAAGTGTGAATATTAATTATATTAGATTTATATATAAAATATATGTATTAAAAAGGTCTAACTAAATGTATATAATATAATTAGTGTGTAAGTAAATAAGTATATATATATATATATAATTTAATTTTAATAGTGAATGTTCTTTACTTTTTGTGAATTTTTATTTTATTTTTAACTTTAGGCCAATTGGAGAATTTGAGCCTCTGCTTCCCTGATAGGCTAGAATCATTAATTATTTTGTTCCCTACAAGGTTGAGATAGGGATCTTTGCCTTTTCCGCACACCGGATCAGGGAAAAATAGGAAATTATTAGTGCGGAATTGAGATTTCTAGTGCTTTGCCTGATTCGACCATATTACCATTCCTAAACTCTAGCCCTTTCTTGATTTTTTTTTTTAACTAAAGAAAAGTTTATATTAAATAGGAAAGAGAATCAATTATTGACTAGTTAATTACAACCGCCAACGTTAGCCAAGTGTTCCTAAAATTAAGGTTGAGATTTACGATTTTGTCCATTATGCCAGCGTGACAATGTCGTTTCCACCCTTTGAATGGTTTTTACTTGAAGGTGAAGGAAAAGGCTGTAATGGCTACCTACCAACTTCTAAGAACATAACGTCCACGTGGCTTTTGGATAGAGAGTTGAATTTCGTTGTTGACTACACGACAACATATGAATATTATTCACATGTTTATGTTGCAAAATAGTATTATTTTATTAAAAAAAATTGATGCGTTACTCCACACGCAATTATTTTTTGTATTTTTAATTTTGATTGTTAACGGGTTTTGACTTGCATGGGCCCCACTTCCAACTGACACCGTTCTAGCCGGAACGTACAAACATCGGTGGCTTCTTGTGGCACAGCCCATGTAGGCTGGGCCGGAATCAAGCCACCTTCTCCCTCTTAAAATTATTTTAAATTATAAATTTTATTTTAAAGATTAAAATATTTTAGTAAAATTATTTTAAATTTCATTATTCATTCTGTAAAAAAAAAAGTTAAAATTATTATTTTTTAATATATAATTTTATATAATTTATCTTTTAATATCTAATTTTTAGTTCTGTCTCACATACCGACAATAATATATATCTTCTTCTACCATGGGAGTAGCAGCTCCACTATAATATAAAAGCTAGTAAAACAATTTTTAAAATATGCAACATATTCAAAGTGTATCGCTAGAAATAACGTGGTAAAAGGGAATATATTCACATTTTTATGGGGAAAAAAAGAACAATTTTTACGGACCTTTTCAAGATATAGATAAGATATTCAGGCGTAAATGTGTTTTGATACCGTGAAGGATAGCCTAGCAAATTGACATCACAGAAATACATCCTTTGTTTTGTTTTTTTAGGTTTGATACAAAAATTCAGAAGAGTATTTATTTATGTGTAAATTATCGAATTATATTTATTAATTAAAAAGATTAATGATGAGATTTTTGAGTTAATAGAATTTATATAATTTAAATAAAATTTTAGTTATTAAAATATAGAGGAATAAATATTTATTTTTAAAAATAAATATTAAAATTTAATTATATCAACATATAAATATAAATATTTAACTACATATGTGGATAGCAATTATTACATAGGATTCTCATATCTGAGGTAAGCTCTATTGCACATGAAAAACTGTCTCAATATCTGCATGGGACAAAATTACTGCACTAATTCATCACTACTTATATTTTCGACATCCGAATGTCTGAATCCCCGAACAGGGGTAAAAATTTAATAATTTAATACTTTATTTTAAATTAAAAATATAGAAAAAGAACACATAGCATTTAAAGAAATGAACTAGAATATAATATAGTTCATTTAATCCAAATAGTGAAATATATGCATGTAAAGAAATGAACTAGAATATAGTTTTATATTTAAAAAAAGACTATTATAAATAATTAATACTCTTATACACATTTTATCTATATTATACAAGACACATACATATGAATAAAGAGAAAAATATATAAAAAGATTACACACCTATTAAACTTATCCTAAAAAAAGAAAAAGAAATTTAGTTTTTATTTTTGTAAAACTTTAAAAATCAAATCAAATTAAACTGAATTAATTACATAAAAATCAAACAAAAAAAATTGAATCTCAATTTCATTCTACTCGATTTTTTAATTTAAACCAAATATTTGATTGGCGTGGTCCAGAAAAGGTGGCCAAAAGCAACCTCAGAAGCTAAGCTGTCTTCATCTTTGAAATGATCCCCAAAACAGTGGAAGAAATAAATAGAGTCAACCGAGCATTTTTCTTTCGAGAGGAAATTGATAAGCTTCTCCTTCACTTTCGAAGAGAGCGGAGTATACCAAGTTGGATGAGGACGATGATGAGAGTCAAGATCCTCTTCAAAAGAGGTCGCCATCGACGACCGCGTTTTGCGTCGGGTGGTGGAAGTGCCGATGACGCAGGCGGAGACTGCTTCCGCCCTTTAACTAGGATTTGTGTGAAAGTGAGTGCTGGGTAGGATGGTAGGGACGGTGCCGGTGGTAATGGGGCTTTCAGAGGTTTTTGAGGTGATGGTGGAGGTGGAGGCCATTGCTTTCGTCTTAGCGGTGGTGATTTACTAGGAGGTGGGGGTGGTGGTGGTGGTGGTGGTGGTGTATGAGGAGGATGAGGAAGTGGAGACTGCTGCAGGCCTTTAATTAGTATTTGTGCGAAAGTGGCTGCTTTGGAAGAAGGTAGGGACGGTGCCGGTGGTAATGGGGCTTTCAGAGGTGTTTGAGCTGATGGTGGAGGTGGAGGCCATTGCTTTCGTCTTAGCGGGGGTGATTTACTAGGAGGAGGAGGTGGGGGTGGGGGTGCTGTATGAGGAGGAGGAGGAGGAGGAGGAGGAGGTGCAGGGATCAGAGCGGGAAATAGGATCCGTTCACTAGCGATGCAACGTCCAATTTGAAAAGATGGCGGTGGAGGGGGAGGTGGAGGAGGAGATTTCCTTTGTGAATTGGGACCTCTCTTAGGGTAACTGTTTGCTCCTTGTTTGTTTCTAGGATAGCTAGGCTGGTTATAACCCGGGCAGTTCCTCCATTCCCACCTGTCATTGAAACAAAACCTAATCTCGTACAATTGCATATTTTCCTCCATGTCGGTGTTACACTGCATTTGAGTGATAAAATTCGTAGTAATCTTGATCTGGTCCAAGAAACTATCAGCATCATACAGCTCTGTCTCACTTGGTCGAAGTCCTGATATATGAAGGAATGCAGAAAAAGGAAAAGAAGTATCAGTCATCAAAAAGGTGTCTCTGATTCTTTGCTGGGTAAGTCAGCACTTTTCACAAATATAGATATACCTTTCCCGATGAAGAAATGGGCCAAGCTCCCCCCTAGCATATCATCAACTTTTTTCTTTAATTCAACGGCTTTCTGAAAATACCGCCGAGGCTGCAAGCCTAAGTACTGTCCATGCTTCGACCATTGATCACGCCACAGCTGAAAGTTAGTTACTCGGGCAAGATGACTAGGCCAGCTCTCATTCAACCCCAGAACACCATCCACCTAAGAACACAAGTAGGAGACTAGATGGAATAACATTACGGCAAAATGGAGCAAAAGCAAAGGAAGGAACATATACTCAGAATAGTGTATAAAAAGCGCAATTACATCAGATTTGAAGAGGTCTCTGCCGGCTGCGGAAGGTGGTGAAGTAGCTCCAGATTCGTCGTAAAGCAGCCACAAACCATGTATGGTGAAATTTTGAGCCACCGATTGCTTGCAAAGATCTACACGAGGATATTCTCTACAGAAAGAAATTCCCCACTGCAAGGTTAGCACGTACAAAATCTGTTTCTTCGTGGCCGGAATTTTCAGAGGCCGATTCAACATCGGAGGAGCTTGAAGGAGAATTATGAAGATCAAAAGCATCTTCTTAGTACCACACATCTTGAAATGATAATATGAACCTCGAACCCTAAATTTTCACCTACATGTAACCTGAGGGTACATATATATATATAGGGAGACGGCATTGGAGTCAATTTTCACCTATATATATTTTTATCGTTGCCTTAAAGATGTCATTACTGTAGTTTTTTTTTTTTTAAAGAAATTTTGCGTAAGTTTATTTTAATTAGTCAATTTCAAGAAATACCTACAAATATTCCAATAAGGGGAAAGAGATCGACATTCTGTTAGAAAGTTAAAACCCAACATGTGAGATGATTTCTTATTAAACGGTGAATTTTGAATTTTGAATTTAGTTTACATTTTATTTGTTGATAGTAAAAGTGAAAGTTTTGCTTCATAGGAAAGAATAAAAAACTTGAAATTAAATGATAAATTATATAAAAAGATATATTTAAGTATAAAATTATAATTTTTTAAAATAATTTGAAATAAAATATAAATTTTAAATATTTTTCTAAAAAATTTAAAATTTTTAAGGGAAATTTAAGAATTTTTGGGGGGTGATTATTGCATGAACAGAAAGGAGGATTTTATGTTTTGTTCTTGGGTTAATTTCATTAAACCCCCATAATCTTCCCCTCAAAAACATTATAGTCCCTTCATCATTTAATTAAAGCAATGTGCTCCCTAATTTATTCAACTTTGTCAAATTAGTATAAGTTTTATAATATCCATTTACCAAATATGTATTTTTTTTTCTCAAAAAACTATGTTTTGAGTTTTTGAGGTTCTTGACATAAGTTATTATTGAAATTCACATGTTGTGCTTTTTCAATTTTTAATTAGTTTAAATATTTTTTATTGGTTTGGAAATATTTAATCTATTAAAATAATTTTTAAAACTTTATATTTAATTTAATTATGAGTATCTTTATCCTCAAACTTGAAAGAGATTCCCACTTCATCAAATGAGTACTATTTATTTTTAAAAAATATTTTTCCAATAAACTAATTTTTATTAGTATATTCTGATAAACTTTTTTTATTTATATGCACTATATATAATAATAATTTTTCCAATCTACTTGTCTATTATATATTTATTAAAACAAATGTTTTATCAGATAAAAATGTTTATAATAAAAGAAGGAAATAACTTTTTTTTTACATCGTTCATTAACATATGGTACTTTTTTAGCTTTACTCTATAACACCACTAGAGTTGAAAGGAAAATCGGAGATAAAGAAGTGAAAGTTTGGAAAGGAGAAACTAGCAGTTGTGGTGATGGATGGGGAAAGAAATTTAGTTTTTTTTTTCATTTTTGTTTAATTTTAGACAATATTATTCATTGCCTCAATAGTTTAAGAGTTATTAAAATAAAAACTTTTTTTATCTTTTTAAAAATTATACTAAAATTGATAAAATTAAATAAATCAGAGGCATATTACTTTAATTAAATAATAGATGGACCGCAATGTTTTTAGAGAGAAGATTGGGGAGTTTAATGAAATTATGTTCTCTTCGTGCTACTGACGTTGGATGTGGCTTTGCCCCTCTCAAGTTGCCCGTACTTTGACCAGAGATTGGAAAGATTCAACCAAAGACAAATTGGAACACTTTGAAAGCGTGTAAAGTCTTTTTCAATCTGAGAATGAAGATAAGATTTGCCCCCTATGATTTCTCATCCTAGAAATATCTAATTCTTTGTCACTCTCTTTTTTTTTTTCAAAATCTAATTCTTTGTACTTAGTTCCAAGTGCGTTTTTTGTCCCAAAAAAAAAAAATCAAATCAAATGCTATTTTAAAAAAATAGAAATTTAAAAGTAAACTTATAGAGTCAATACAATTACACTTTGCTTGAATTTGTTTTAACTCTATGGTAATCAACTATCACAAAACATCAAAATCAAACACCTTCACATTCTTAATTTGTAAATAATAATAATAATAATAATAATAATAATAATAATAATAATAATAATAATAATAATAATAATAATAATAATTATTATTATTATTATTATTATTATTATTATTATTATTATTATTATTATTATTATTATTATGTCTCAATTCCAAGAAAGTGCTGTTTGGTTGATAATCTCAAAAACGATTTTTTTTTTCACTTTAGGCAATTTATAATGGGCATTAGAATCAGTTTGGATCGTGGAAGGGATTTGAATGAGAACTGCTTTGCTTGCAACAGAGGTAGGTGAAGAAGACAGTCCAGCCGCGGCAATGTAGCGTAACTGCTCCGAATGCCCACCATACCTAACTCCGCTTGACTATATAATGCAAGTTTTTTTATAAAGATAATTTATGAATATTAACAATTTTCTAAAGTGAAAGTTAGAATTCTTTTTTATATTTATCCTTTTTTTTTTAATCTATTCTCAACGAAAACAATAAATAAAAATGTAATGAATTTCATTTTTTAAGATTATGAATTCCGTTTGAACGCGGACAGAAATAATAGTATTTAAATCATAAATAATAAAGTGATAAAATTTAAAATTAACAGAAGTTTATGGTTCAAAATTTTGTATTCGTTGCATGAATGGTTAATTGTTTGTGTAGAAGGTTTATTATTTTATCATTTGAGTAAAACCATAAACAAATTTATGATAATTAAATTTTAACAAGCCCTGTGCACATAATTTACCCATTTTTAAGTTAAAAAAAGATGTTTATGAAAAGGACTTGGCCACTTGCCAATTGCCATCCCAAAAGCTCTCGTGAATAAGAAAAGATATATTCTACGTTGATGTCTCATTTTCGCACAAACAAAACAAAAAACAAAAGAAATACAACGTCAATTGAAATATAGGGTGTCTAAAGCAGGGATAGAGAGATGAGGATGCCATAGGCTAGAAAATGGTAGAAATAATGGTACAATAATCCCAACCCAATATAAATCTTGATTTTGAGTGAAAAAAATTTTTAAGTAAAGACACACGTATTTTCATGATTTTTTTACTCAAAATTACTATAAAAAAAATGTCATTACGGAATTTAGAATGCCTCAACAAAAAGGAAGAAATATTTGGATGCTAGGACAAAAAATGGTAAAATATAGCGATTTCAAACACCCTCGTCAAAGAAAAGAATGTTTAATAATTCCTCAACAACAACCATAATAACTAAATTTTAGTTTCAAGAAATTTTAGATCGATTGCATGAATTAATACAAGATTACGTGTAGTTATCCACATGAATCCTCTTCTTCCACTTATTTCTATCTACTATCATAATCTTGTCCAAATCTAACATAAACATATCTCTTCTAATAACCTTCATCCATATCATTTGAGGCATGTCTTAACCTCTATTCAACCCATTATACCTCCATTTTTCAATTTTCTTACTATGAGCATCCCTCGATTTTCTCTATAAATGTCCAATCCAACGCAAATGGTTTTATCTAATATTGTTTTCAATGGATACTACTTTCACGTTTTCCCGAATGATCTCGTTCTTTACTCTATCATTTCTAGTATGCTTGCACATCCATCGTAACATACGCACCTTAACTATCTTTATTTTCTAAATATCAAACCTTTTAACTATCTAACATTCAATATCATATAGCAAAGCAGGTTCATACGGCTGTTTTATAGACCTTTCCTTGTAGGTTCAAAGACATATTACGATCACACAAAATACTAGTCGCAGTCTTCCATTTCAACCAATGAGCCTTAACTCGGCGTGCAACATCACCATCAAACTCTCTAATAAATTTCAAATATCGAAAACAGTCATTTACTGGAATATCTCTGACATCCTAAGTTACACTTTGATTTGTATTTCTACCAGTATTGAATTTGTATTCTATATACTTAGTTTTACTTTTACTGATTTTGAAGTCCTTAGATTCCAATGTCTGTTGATTCAATTTCAATTTAGCATTTACACTGGTTCTAGTCTTATCAACCAGAACATTATTATCCACAAATAACATACACTATGGCACAACCTCTTTTATAGCACAAGTTAACTCGTCCATAATATTAGTAAAGAGGAAATGACTAAGCATTGATCTTTGATGTATCCCCGATAGCAATAGAAAATCCTATAGTCATTCCAGCGCAACTTTTTATACTTATATATATTCCATCATATATATCTTTAAAGAGGATAATATACTTTTACGATGCACCTTTCTTTACCAACACCGATCAAAGTACTTCTCTAGACACTTTATCATAAGTTTTCTCCCGATTAATAAATACCATACATAAATCATTCTTTTTTTCCTAAAATATTTAATTATCTGTCGTAATAAATGAATTACCTTAGTAGTAGAACACCCAGGTAGAAAACCAAATCGATTATCTGAAATCTTTACAATACTCTTCAACCTGTATTCAATCACTTTCTCTTAAGACTTCAAAGTATGAGTCGTGAGTTTAATTTTACGGTAATTAAAATATTTTTGAATATTCCCTTTATTCTTGTACAAATAAATTAAAGTATTCTTATTCCACTCTGTAGATATCATATTAATTCTACATATCTTATTAAACAGACTTGTCAATTATGTAATACCTATCTCTCCTAAATACTTTCAAACCAATCGATATGCCATTTGGTTCCACTGCCTCCTTCGGTCTCATTCTTTTAAGAGCTTCTTGAAATTTATGCTTCTAAATTCAACGAATTAAATCACAATTAACCTATTCGTTCAAAATTGCAAGGTCACTTATATCCTGAACTTGACTCACATTAAATAACTTGTCAAAATAAGACCTTTATTCAAAATTGCAAGGACATTCTGAACTTGATTCCTGTTAAGTAACGTATTAAAATAAGACCTCTATCTACAATTGATTTTTTTTGTCTTTAACAAAAATTATGTGATTAATCGTTCTTTACACATTTCATTGTACCTTTATGATGAAATTAAAAACTATTAATTCTCGTGACTAGAATGCATATGTGGCACATCCTACATTCATTATTTATAATTAAGCAAAATTATTTGAAAATGAAAATTTAAAGGTCCAAGACATATTGTTCGGATACGATTTTTATTGTTTTAAAATGCATTTTTAGAATGTGGTAAGTCCAATTTGGACTCTCCAACAAAACATATTCTTTTCAAGATATATTCTTTTTTCAAAAAATGCTCAAATTGAGCAAAAACTCCAAATTAATGTAAATACAAAATGGATTATTTTCCACCACTGAAGGTAATATATAACTGTTTTTTAATTACAAAATAGAGTGCATCCTTTTGAAAGGTTAGTACTTTAGAAGTTTTTTTATTATATTATCTATATTTTAAAATAACTATCACTATTATATAAATTATACAAATTAAGAAAATTATAATATCTATGTAATTTTTAAATAAAAAGATTGAATTATCCTTATTGAAAGTTATAAAATTATTTTAAAAATTTAAAATTAGTTAATCTTATAATTTAATAAAATAATAAATTACAAGAATATCATTAAAAAATAATAAATACATTCTTGATTTTACAATACTCTTTTCGTCCTAAAAAAGATGTCAAAAATTTTTATTTTTATTGTACTAAAATACTTATCAATTTTACAAATTAGGAATGTATTTATTACGTATATTCCTAATTTACCCATTCTTTAACTACTCAATAAATATTTGGCTCAATATGTATATATTCTCAATCTAATTAATGAAGGTCTACTTTTATTTAAGGATATAATAGTTATTTTTTATTATATTTATATAAATTTAAATATTTTTTTAATTTCTATACTATTTATTAGATTGATATTCTTTTTAGGATGGCGTGGGTGCATAATTTGAAAACTATTATGAATTATTTGAATCTTTATTAATTAGTGGAGGCTCCACTAATTATGGATTTATGTGAATTATTAGAAGATTTTTATGGATGTCCACCATTTAGTGGAGACACCACTAATTAAGATTAGTGGAAGATGATGTATGCCATGATGTAATCCACTAATTAGAGCTCTATAAATAGAGCTATTCTCTAAGCTTGTAATACACCATTATTTTGTGAAAGAAAGATTAGTGAAAGAAAGGTTAGAGAAAATTGTGAGAGAAAAGAAAGAGAGAAATTCTTGTGCAAAATAGTTAGAGTTTTATTAGTGTGTAGTGTGAAGATTTTATTCTAACACTACCCTAATTTTATAACACGTTATCAGCACGAGTCTCTACTCAGTACAAAAGCCGGAAGACTAAGCACGAGTTTCTGCCGTTACCAAAGCCGGAAGACAGTACGCATTTATTGATCTCTATGGCTAACATCGCGAAACTCGAATTTGTAGCCCTTGATATTTCCGGAAAAAATTATATGTCATGGGTTCTCGATGCGTAAATGCATCTAAATGTCGAAGGCCTTAGTGAAACTATTCAAGCAAATAATAGTGCATCTCGCACAACATAAGGCTAAAGCTTTGATTTTTATTCGTCGTCATCTCGATGAAAATTTGAAAATTGAATATCTTACCGAAAAAGATCCATATGGCCTATGGGTAAATTTTAAAAAAGATTTGACCACCCGAAGATGGTCGTACTACCTCATCGCACGGTATAAATGGTTGCACCCGAGGTTGCAAGATTTTAAAACCGTGAATGAATATAGCTCCGCAATGTATAAAATTACATCTCAATTAAAATTATGCGGAGAAAAAGTGATCGATGAAGATATGTTGGAGAAGACATTCTCCACCTTTCATGCCTCGAATATTGTCCTGCAAAGCAACAATATCGAGAAAATGGGTATACAAAATTTACTGATTTAATTACTCGCCTCCTCATTGCAGAGAAAAATAATGAGTTATTATTGAGAAATCATGAAGCCGGACCAATCGGCTCTACAAGACTCTCGTAAGTGAATGCTGTTGGCTCCAGCAGAAGCCATCGTTATAGTCGTGGTCGTGGCCGTGGCCGTAACCGTGGTCATGGTTATGGTCGTAGACACGCTCGATATTTTCCTTATCACAATTATAATCAAAATGTGAGAAATACTGGCCACCTGAAGTGGAACAGAAAAGATCAAAAGGGAAAAGAAAAAGAAATTGAAGAAAAGCATGAGGATATATGTTATAGATGTGGCATGAAAGGTCATTGGTCACGAAATCGTCAGTACGGCTAAGCATTTAGTTGAATTGTATCAAGCTTCATTGAAAAATAAAAATGTGGAAGCAAATTTTTCTCAACATCCAATAAATAATGCTGAGGATGACGATATTGATCCTGAATATCTTAATATCAATATTACCCATATGGATGTATCGGATTTTTTTGAACACCCAGACGGTAGGATAGACCATTTAATTGGTGATGACAGTGTCCAGAAGAACTAAAGCCTCACCCTGATATTTTTGTATTTTCATTTTCATTCTATTCTAATAATATTTACGTTTACATATATATATTTGTGTTCATATGGCTGTTATTAATGATGATGTATGCATTATTGATAGTGGAACTACGCACACCATACTAAAAAATGAGAAATATTTTTCTGATCTCAAAATGGGAGAAATAAATATTTATACGATAAACGGTAGTGCAAATGTAATTGAGGGCTCCGGAAGAGCTAGTATATTGTTGCCTAAAGGAACAACAATTATTATTGATAAGGCACTATTTTCCTCAAAATCCAAAAGAAATTTATTGAGTTTTAAAGATATCCGCAGAAATGGGTATCATGTTGAAACAAATGAGGAAAATGGGATTAAGCATCTTTTTATTACTCAAATACATTTGGGTAAGAAATCGGTATTAGAAAAACTGCCGTCTTTTTCTACTGGTCTATATTTTGTAAAAATACGTACAATTGAAATTCATCATCTAGTAAACCAGAAGTTTACTGATCCTATTACTTTTAGCATTTGGCATGACCGGTTAGGTCATCCGGGATCTACCATGATGAGAAGAATCATTGAGAATACACATGGTCATCCTTTAAAAAATAAAAGGATATTAACATCAGAAAAATTCGCATGTACTGCATGTTCCCTAGGAAAATAAATTGTTAAACCATCACCAGTAAAAGTATGAGCTGAAAGTCCTACATTTCTCGAACGGATTCACGGAGATATTTGTGGACCTATTGATCCACCATGTGGACCGTTCAAATATTTTATGGTCTTAATTGATGCATCATCCCGATGGTCACATGTATGTTTATTATCTACTCGCAACCTGGCGTTTGCGAAATTACTTGCTCAAATAATTAAATTACGAGCACAATTTCCGGACCATCACATTAAAAATATCCGTTTGGATAATGCTGGTGAATTTTCATCACATGCTTTTGATGCATATTGCATGTCAATTGGGATTAATGTTGAACATCCCGTAGCTCATGTTCACACACAAAATGGTCTTGTCGAATCTTTGATTAAACGATTACAATTAATTGCTAGACCATTATTAATGAAAACAAATCTCCCAACATCTGCTCGGGGACATGCTATTCTACATGCTGCAACACTTGTACGTATAAGACCAGACTAGTTATCATAAATTCTCTCCTTTGCAATTGGCTTTGGGTCGAACCAAATATTGCTCATTTAAGAATTTTTGGGTGTCATGTATATATTCCAATTGCACCAAACCAACGTACAAAGATGGGTCCTCGGAGAAGAAAGGGGATATACGTTGGATATGATTCTCCCTCTATTATCGTGTATGTTGAACCCCCGACGGGAGATGTATTCACAAGCAAGATTTGTTGATTGTCATTTTGATGAATCATTATTCCCTAAATTAGGGGAGAACCAAAACAAGATAAAAAGGATCTTGCTTGGACAACATCATTAAATTATCTTGATCCGCGCACAAGCGCATGTGAACTTGAAGTTCAAAAGATAATTCATTTGCAAAGCATTGCAAATCAAATGCCGGACGCTTTTGTTGACTCCGGAAGAGTTACAAAATCGCATATTCCAACCTATAAATGCTCCTATTCGAATTGAAGTTCCAGCAGAACAAAATATTATACCTATAGTCGCTGAGTCAAAAACACGCCGTAAGCGTGGCCGACCTCTTGGTTCTAAAGATAAAAATCCTCGAAAGAAAAGATGATTAAATGATCCGGAAGATCATATTGAAGAAAAGAATGATAAAGACCAAGAGAGAACCGATGACAAAGAACCGAAGTTGATGAAAGTAACACTGAAATTTCTATCAATTATACCACTTCCAGTAGAAGTTGGAATCGGATAGAAACTGTTATTGATAGTATATTTGCATACAATATATCTCTTGATGTTACACAGGATAATGATGATCCCGAACCAATATCGCTTTATGAATGTCGGCATAGAAAAGATTGGTCGCAATGGAAAGATGCGATTCAATCGGAGTTAAATGCACCGGCAAAACGTGAAGTCTTCGGACTCGCAGTCCGAACACCGTAAGGTATAAAACCCGTTGGCTACAAATGGATATTTGTGTGAAAGCGCAATGAAAAGAGTGAAATCGTTCGATATAAAGCGCGATTAGTAGCCCAAGGTTTTTCACAAAGACCAGGTATTGATTATGATGAAACTTATTCTCCGTTGTTGATGCTATTACACTCCGATATCTTATCAGTTTGGCAAGACATGAAAAGATAGATATGCGCCTATTAGATGTTGTCACTCGCTACTTGTATGGAAATTTAGAAAATTATGTTTACATGAAAATCCTCGAAGGATTTCATATGCTCGAAGCATATAAACATTATCCTCGTGAAAATTACTCTATCAAGTTGCGTAAATCATTATATGGCCTGAAGCAATCTGGGCGCATGTGGTTCACACGTCTTAGTGAATATTTATTGAAAGCGGGATTTAAAAATGACCAGGTATGTCCATGTGTTTTTATTAAGAAATTTTGTTCTAAATTTGTGATATTAGCTATATATGTTGATGATATTAATCTTATTGGAACTCTCAAGAGCTCCAAGAAACAATTGATTATTTAAAAAGAGAATTCAAATCAAGGATTTTGGTAAAACCAAATTTTGCCTTGGTTTACAAATTGAACATTTGGAGAGTGGAACATTTATTCATCAATCAACATATACAGCAAAAGTGCTAAAAAGATTTTACATGGACAAAGCACATCCATTGAGTATTCCAATGATCGTGCGATCATTAAATGTGGATAAAGATCCTTTCCGACCTCAAGAAAATGATGAAGAACTCATTGGTCCTGAAGTACCATATCTCAGTGCAATTGATGCATTGATGTATCTTGCTAATAATACACGACCTGATATTGTTTTTGCTGTCAATTTATTAGCAAGATTTAGTTCTTCACCAACACGACGACATTGGAATGGAATTAAACAAGTCTTTCGATATCTCCAAGGTACAATTGATCTCGGATTATTTTATTCAAATAAAACCAGTCCAACATTGATAAGTCATGCAAATGCTGGTTATTTATCTGATCCACATAAAGCACGTTCTCAAACGGGCTATCTATTTACATGTGGAAATACTGCTATATCATGGCGTTCTACGAAACAATCTATAGCAGCTACTTCTTCAAATCATGCTGAAATTATAGCCATTCATGAAGCAAGTCGAGAATGTGTATGGCTAAGATCCATGATTCACTATATCCGAGAAAGTTGTGGATTATCATCAATCAAAGGTATTCCAACTCCTCTTTATGAAGACAATGCAGCTTGCATAGCTCAATTACGAGGAGGATATATTAAAGGAGATCGGACAAAACATATTTCACCAAAATTCTTCTTTACTCATGAACTCCAGAAGAAAGGTGAAATTGATGTGCTACAAATTCGGTCATGTGATAATCTCGCAGATATTTTCGTAAAGACTTTACCGACTGCAACATTTGAAAAGTTGAGATATAAAATCGGTATGCGTCGGTTTAAAGATTTAAAGGAATCATCTCATCAGGGGGAGTAATAAATAGACATATAGAATAATGTACTCTTTTTCCTTCACTAGATTTTTTTTCCCACTGGGTTTTTATCTAGTAAGGTTTTAACGAAGCATATTCTTTATGTAATGGATGGACATCCAAGGGAGAGTATTATGAATTATTGGAATCTTTATTAATTAGTGGAGGCTCCACTAATTATGGATTTATGTGAATTATTAGAAGATTTTTATGGATGTCCACCATTTAGTGGAGACACCACTAATTAAGATTGGTGGAAGATGATGTATGCCATGATGTAATCCACTAATTAGAGCTCTATAAATAGAGCTATTCTCTAAGCTTGTAATACACCATTATTTTGTGAAAGAAAGATTAGTGAAAGAAAGATTAGAGAAAATTGTGAGAGAAAAGAAAGAGAGAAATTCTTGTGCAAAATAGTTAGAGTTTTATTAGTGTGTAGTGTGAAGATTTTATTCTAACACTACCCTAATTTTATAACAAAAACGAGATTATTGATTTTTCAAGTGGACAAAGTTTTCTGTTAACAGCCCTACACCACTCCACAATCTCCACCAAGTAATTGGGCCAAAGATAGGATGTCGGAGCCAACGGTTCAAATTGGAACCGGTTAAAACCCTACCGTCAGAAGGTCTCCTCCATCAAGACCACGCAACAGGCAGATTCGAGAATCGTATTTTTGGTGAGCTTTCTTGATAATTATCATTTACTTACTGATATATCAAATATAGACCCTGACAGATAAACATGAATAGTCTCAATTTCTCCTCCCAAAGATTCTCAGGTAACCTACATACAATTTTTTTTTTTTTTTTTTAAACCTAAGCCTTGAATCTTGAAGAGAAATGGCCTTTGTCCCATCCACAAGTATTAACTCTTGTATAACTCTGGAAATGGGGAAACAAGAATTGGTAATCAGTTGAAAAGTACCCTTTCTTGCTTTATATATTGTGCCTGTTCGTTCTTTTTTGAATTGTATGTTATCACTGCGATTATATCCCCTACATGCTATCTGTCTCTTCTTGCTGATTATAGAGTAAATGAATGATGTATGAAGGAAGTTGCAATTGTAAAGACTGCCTGATAATGCTGAACATGTAGTTCTATCCAAGGTTGTCTATGCTAATGAAAATACAAGTATATATTAAACCATGACTTATAGACTGAGTTAGATCGTAACATCTATTCAAAGCCCTTCAAAGTTCAAATTCTATCTTCTAGCCAGAAGCAGATTGAGTATAACACATTACCCAAAATACTTCTTCAGCAACTAACTTAAGCAGTGTTTTTATTGCAAATGTTTTTTAGAATATCACATAAATTTTGTACATCATAACTTGGTCCTCAAAGTAGTTAGCTTTTACCAAAATACAAAAGCAGTAATTTCATATGTTTTGTTGCCAAAACAACGAACAAATAAAATGAAAATGAAGGGTAAAAAGTGATGTACTTTTGATTGCTTGTCGGTCTAGGGTGTGTGCATCACTTTGAACTTCTAAAACCAAGCAAAAATGGCTGCTTTTAAGGATTACAAAGTGTAGTTATACCATCTAAGTGGTGACAAGAAGGTAAACAAGACCCTTCAAATATTCGTCTCTTTCAGATCCTCCCAACTTAGAAGTTTGATATATTCAACACGTAATTGGCACCTATACACAGACAAAACTAGTTTCAGGTTTCTTAATGAAAAGTAGGAATGACAATTAGTTCATAAAGGATCATTAAGCCAGGGGACTAAATTTCATTATGTGATCAAAATCATAAATATTGGAAATGTCTTCTTGATCTTTTCTGCAGCATTACATTTGAAGTTTTGGTGGATTCTTGAGTCAAAACTCAAGCACCAAATCATTAAGTCTTAAACTCAACTCATATGATTTTTTTACTCTTTGGGGCCTAAACCTATGCCACAACTTAGGGCAACACTTAGTGTGGCACCAAAAACGCTAGTTCACTGAGGCACATAAATCATTACTCTCCCTAAAACTCTATACTTCTCTTGGTGTTTTCCAGGTTCTAGGTGGAGGTTGGCAGTGGCTGCTACTGCTGCTGCTTTTCTTCAGACTGTAAAATGTCATGGAGGCTACCCAAGGTCCCAAAGGTGGTGTCTCAATGCTAGGTTGATGCTTTATTTATTGGTGGAGTCTTGCAAGATTACATGCCTGATTGAAAAGCATTCTTTTTTTCATGTCTTTTTTTCCCTTTTTAAGGGTTGGGGACTACGTAAATGCTTATATATATATCTAGAGCTACAATTGAGTTCGAACGTCAAAGTTGGATGGGCATAAGGTGTTCGAGCTCAACTAGTACTTGAACCTTGTTTGAGTCAAGTTTGAGTTGGTTGGGACATTTTGTTGCAATGTTTGAGAATATTTTAGAGTTTTTCTGATATTCAAACAACTGTGGCAGTGTATTCGAACTCAGTTGGATTATTTTACGTTTTTCCAGATATCATATTTAAAAAAGAATTCCATATATGTTATAATATTTTATATTTGGGTATAATAATATATTTATATGAATAATAAATTATTATGTTAAAAAATGATGAAAATAATACATGTTTTCGATCAAGCTCCTTGGTTCTATCATTATTTGAGCTCTATTTGGTGTATGAATTTGGCTCAAACATTAATCTGAACGAACTTGAATGAGCTTTGTTAATGACAGCTCTATGGATATCTAACTCTTGTGGGCATTCTTACTATTTTGGTTGTTTGATATGGTATCTGGATCATGATTTGAGAACTGGCTATAGCACTTTTATAAGAGTTCCTGATTTTAGTACATTTTGTAAATGCAAGTATCTATGCACTGATTTCATATATTTTCTCACTCTAGAACCATTTGTATTCCTACAATTTGTGTGATTTATGTTGTGTTGTATAATAGGGCACCCGAGATTTTGCAAAAGAACAGATGATTGTTAGAGAGAGAGCATTTTCATTCATCACTGAGGTTTTTAAGAGGCATGATGCTACAGCCCTTGATACTCCTGACTCTGAATTGAGGGAGACTCTTATGGGGAAATATGGAGAAGACTCAAAGTTAATTTATGACCTTGCCGATCAGGTGACTTGTTTGTTTCTGAAAGATTTTTTGGTTGTTGTTCATGACTTGCTCATTTGCTTCTAGTTTCTTATTCTCTGATTCCATGAGCTTGGCCTTCATAAAAGTTAGTTTGCAACAATATTATATAATTACCAGATCTCTTTGCTTGTTGATCTGTAGGGGTAGGCTTTAGCGGGTTTCAGTCACCCACAAGAGCATGTATGTTATGATTTTGTAGAATCTGGTATAGTGGTTGTACTTCAACTTCATACTTTGTTTTACTGAGTTGTAGTACTTGATTTTTAAATAATTAGCACTTTTAGAGACTTGAATGTTGTCTTTGACATATTGCAGGAATACTGGGTAAATGAAAAATATTTTAAATTGTATCTAGGGCATCAGATTTTCAATTCTTTAAGGCAGTCAGAATAGTTTAGGTCAAAAGGATTAGGCTTGTCTGATGAATTGGCCTACTAACTCAAATTTATTGGTATGAATGAATTGGATCAAAAGCTATCCTGGTTGCTAACCAAAACTGTTACTTTGGCTCTCTTCTTCTTCTTTTACTAATAATAAGTTTTGATTTGGTGACGTGTACAGGGTGGTGAACTTTCCTCGCTTCGCTATGACTTGATGGTTCCATTTGCTCGATATGTGGCTATGAATGGTCTTTCATCATTCAAGAGGTATCAGATTGCAAAGGTTCACCGAAGGGATAACCCATCTAAGGGAAGATACTGTGAGTTCTATCAGTGTGACTTTGATATAGCTGGCCAGTTTCTGAAAATGGGTCGGACTTTGAGGTCATAAGGATTTTGACTGAATTGTTAAACGGGCTTGATAACTATGAGGTAATTTGTGGTATCTTTCCTTTAAATAGTTTTCTTTTGCTCTTTCATTTGGCAGAGAATGAGATTACTAACTGACTTTTTCTCCATTGTTTGTTTCGACATTTTTATTAATTTTTTAAAATCAAAATTCTAACCTTATTCTTTGATAATCTGACTTTTAAGAAGGGGGTTTGGGGACTTGGGAGTTGTTAACATTGTCCTAGAAGTGTAGCTGATGCACAGTCCCACAGAAAGTAACATCATCAACTCCTAAATTTGTGGGTTGGCTTATCCTAGATTGTTGTACAGCTTGTTTCTGTGCTGTGATACCAAACATTGTTTCTGTTAACCTAGATGTTCTCTTTTACTTTGGATTTTAACCTATAAAATGAAATGGAGTATCCAAATTGCTCTCTTTTACAAGCACCCTGTATTTACTTGTGTATGCTCTTTTCTGCAGAATCTGGCATGTACGTGTAGTAATTTTGGATGTAGTGACAGTCCCTTTTATTTTATTTTTATTTTTATTTTTTTTGAAACCCCATTAAGGGTATTAATCATTCTTTTAATTTTTCCCCAAATTTTAATACATGGTTGTGGGTTACTATTTTCTAGGTGAAAGTGAACCACTGAAAGTTGCTGGATGGAGTGTTGGCTATATGTGGTGTACCACAGGAGAAAGTTAGGACTATTTGTTCGAGCATTGACAAGCAATCCTTTGAGCAGATAAAAAGAGAAATGGTACAGACCTCCATTAACTGTTGACTTAGAACATTTCTTCCCCGTGTTATCTGGTGTTCAATCAGGACCGTTATGAGCTATATTATGCAATTGATACCCTATATAGACAAATTCATGTTGTTGGGGAATCTATTGGTTTATACTTGATCAGCATAAATCATTTTGCTGGTTATAATGTGCTCTATGAAGAGGGCAAGGGGGCAAGCAGGCTAAATAACACGTGCCACTAAATTTCATGGTTATAATTGCTTATTGTCATACCTGACCGACTATAATTTTTGTTTCTAGATATCTACATGAAAACATGTATTTTGCCTTTATACTCTGTTTATTCTGTGCAGAAATTCTGGTTGTTTACATTCTCACACACATTGTCCTTTTTTATTTAGCAACAACTCCTTCCCTGGTCCCACATAATAATACTAATAAAAAAAAAACTGTCCTTGGAAGAGAAGATTGCTGATTGAAGCATCTAGCCTTCACTATTTTGCAGAGATGCTAATAATATCCGAAAACATACTTGACATTGTATTGCAACTTGAAGAGGATTGGCATTGGAGATTTGAAACAACCATCTTAACTCAATATGACTATTGAACAGAAGTAGCAAATGCTAGAGTTTTTGTTTATTACCAAAAGAGGATTCCAATTTGCAAGCCTTTACAATTATTGACTTTAAGCACAAATATTATGATAAAAGAAACAAAGCTTGTCCCCTTAAACCATGTTAGTGTACAAAAAGTTAGCCTGAAAGCCCAGGATAAATCTTGAGCTTAGCTCTAATTGAGTACATTGGATATTTTGGGAAAGTTGAAGGTGGTAAAGATTATGCATGGACCTGCAGAACTTAAAATATGTTTAATCCCCTCACCCCATACTCAATTCATGAAACTATTGTTTTGCCTAATAAGACTGGTTCTGATTTTCAGGCATATAATTGTCTTCCTGCGTCTTTGGTTCATTTATTTAATCAATGACAATTAGAGTTCCTAAAATAAATAGATTTTGTGCCACATAGCTCCCATAAATTTAGCTGAAGTTGGGCAATGTTATTTTGATACTTTATGGTTATGCAAAATAAAGATAGGGACTTTTTATGTTCTGATAATTCATGAGAATTTACATTGATTTTCAGAAAAATTTCTTTTTGTACTCAATGTGGACTCTCTTGAGAAACTGTTTTTTGAATGTTTCTGCAAATTTTCATGTTGCAGGTTTGTTACTGTTACATGTTTTTATTTTTCTTCTAGTATTTTTGTTTGTTATGAACATTGGGTATAAGTCATTTGGTGGCAGTCATGCCCACCCACAAAAGGAAAAGAAAAAGAATAAAGGAAAGTGCAAAGCAGAGCTGGTAATGCTTATGTAGTTGTAATTAGAGATTACTTTCTGTTTCTGGTGCAGTGTATCTACTGAAGTCAGATTGGTGTCCTCTATCGTGAAGTAGCCTTTCCCTTCCAACATTTGCCTTTTCCCCCTTTATTTTTAATTCCCTTTGCTTCATAACAAAGAGTATTTATAAATGTTTTGATAAGCTTGTATTTGATTACATTAATATGATTCTTAGGACAATGAGAAGGGTTAACTGATGAGACTGCAAATGCGGTTGGAACCTTTGTGAAAGAAAGGGGACCACCTATGAAATTGTTACAGAAGCTCAAAAAAGAGGGGAGTAAGTTCTTAGAGAACAGCGAATCCCGACTTGCACTGGATGAGTTAGAGATCTTATTTAAGGCTCTGGAGAAGTCAAAATGTATTGACAAATTGGTTTTTGACCTGAGTCTTGCTAGAGGTTTCGATTACTATACCGGTGTCATATTTGAAGCTGTTTCTAGAGGTGGTACCCAGGTAGATTCTAAATGCATCAATGCTGGTTTCTTCACTTTAATTTTGTTTTGGAAAATGAATGTCATTTGGCACTTAAAGATAGAAGATTTTATGGATGTTAAATGTGTCAAAATATAACGATGTCAGTTTTCAGTGCCATACTCTCTTATCAATCAAATCTCTATGACTTCACCTTTGAAATTGATTGTGTCCTGAGAACAGTTGATTAAATACCTGCTCTGTGTATCCAATGAAGGATTATTTTGAATAATGCTGATGCTTAGAGTTCCCTCAAGCAGTCTGTATATCACAGGGAGAAACTTGTGCTGCAATGTATTGAAACAAAATTTCCTTTGTTATTCTCCTTCTAAAAACTATACTCTTTTCTGTCCATTGATTGATTGATTTATTTTTTTTATTTTTTTTTGTGGCTCTTGATCGGAGGGGTTGCCAATAGTCAGGACCCTCCAAGTGTGCCATCTGTGTGCATCTTAAATTGTTCCTGTTGCACAGGTCTTCTTATCCTTTGGTATGTGCAGGTTGGTTCAATTGCTGCTGGTGGACGATATGACAACCTCATAGGCATGTTTGGCACGAAGCAGGTTCCTGCAGTTGGCCTTAGCTTAGGAATAGAATGAGCATTTGTAATAATGGAACAGCTTCTGAAAGACCAGAACCAGGTAGCTTGATTTCTTGAAGAAGAAAAAAAAAAAACAAAAAAAAAACTACATTCTTCTAGTCTATATATACCTGAAGATTTCATGTAAGAAACTCCACCTTCAAATCTTGGATAAAGTTCATGTGAAGTTGCTCTGCTGTGCTTTTTGTACTTTCTCAATCATTATGGTTATAATTTAACATCATCCTGTATTTAGCTATTTACGCGTCTGCAGTATACTTTCGGCACATTGAATTCTCTCATTGCAAATGAATTCTTGTATGGTTGGTGACCCAGCTTTCTGGTTCTCAAAAAATAGAAGCTTAGTTTATTTGTTTATATTTGATTCTCCCTCTATTATCCCAAGACGAGCAGAATCCTGTTAGTGTTTTTCCAATCTGTTGAGAAAAATACAATCAAACGATTGGCGTAACTGTCTGTGGGAACTTTCCTGATTTGTGCACCTTTTTCCTCCTTTTTTGGATGTGTGCTTGACAAAAGGGTAAAGAAACAGATTGCAGATGCCCTTGAATCGGGGATTCCGTTAATGGTGATTGTTGGTGAAGCTGAACTTGATGAAGGTGAAGTAAGATTAAAAGACTTGTCAGCATCAGAGGAGTATGATATAGCTAGAAGTAGCCTTAGGGAGGAGGTTAACGTAGACGTTAAGTGGTGAAACAGCAAGGTAATGGCTGTCCACTCACTCTCCATGGTCAAATGATTTTTTATGTTTTTTACTAATCGAAGAAGCATATGGCAGTGTGTAATCTAATCTTTTCTACTCAAGGGCATTTGCTTATAAATGTTGAGTAATTATTTTTTGTAATTGGTTTTCTTGCTGTAGGTGACAATTTTAACATTTGTAACTGGTTTTATTATGTATTGTTGTGAAATAATAGGTTAATAATTGAATGATATAATATGTGTCTACTAAATTATTGTATTTTTTAAGCAAATGGTAAAAATATTGAATAAGTTATATATTTTATTATTAAAATTGTGATTGTCAGTAATATTGTTATATTTTTAGAATAATAACAAAAGTTGTTAATACTTTTATCAATTATTTTTAAAAATATAATATTTTAATTAAAAAAGCTCAATAATATAACTTGCACGTAATATTTAATTTAATTGGTTTTGACCCTTAGATATACACACGCTTCCCAAAATGATAAAGAATGTAATTGATTTGGCTTTGAGGACTTGGCGGCCTTCTAAAACATGAAATCTCTATGGCCAATCTTTGCTGGTGCAATAGGTTAGAAATCCCTTTGAAACTAAATGACAATGAATATGCGAACTTTTGAAGAAATATGAATAGCATGAAGCCATGTCTAATCATTTCCATACAAGAAATGGTAAAGTCAATCCAATCAGCTACCGCTTTGAATGCATGTTGGCAAATCCTGAACTTGTTTTTAATGCTTGATTTTTGCTTCAATGATGAATTGACTGTAAAGACCTGGCCAGGATGGTTGGGGACGTTTAGATGTTAAAAAGAGGTTCAAGTTGCTTCCTGTTCCCCCAACCTTGTTTGGATTGAGAGACAAAGAATGAAGAGGAGAGAAAATGAAAGGTTTGAATTAATTTTGTAGGAAGAAAAGGAAGGAAATAAAAGAAAAATAAAGGGATTAGAGGTAAAACTTCAACGTCCCTTCCATTCAAAAGTGGGTAGAAATGAAAGGGTAAAAAAAAAATCTCACTGAATTTTTAGTAAATAGTTTTAAACACTCTTAATAAATATTGGTTTTATTAATGTTACGTTAAATTAGTAAAAAAATATAAATTCAAAATTTATTATTTTCTTTCTTTTTCCTTCTACAAGATGTATCCGGATTGAGGGAAAGGAAAGGAGATAAAAGGAGAAGAGTAGGATAGAATGAAAAGAGAAGAAGAGGAGAAGGGAGAAGAGGAGTTGTTAGATATAGAGGCAAAAGAAATAAAAGTTTAAATAACCTTCGAAGAAGAGGAGGGAAAGAAAAAAAAAAGAAAATTATATGATTTTTATCTACTAATTTAATATTATAATATTAAGCTTTATATTTGTTAAAGGCATTTTAGACTATTCAATGAAAGTTCATTAAATGAGATTTTATTTCTATACACTTGTGGACGGAAAATCACATTAAAATTTTATATTAAACATAATCTTTCTATTCATCTCTCATTCACTTTCTTTCTTTCCTAAAAGATGAATTCAAACACTTATGACCCAAACTTTCGGCTCTTTTTTTTTTTTCATCTTCTTTCTCTTCATTTTTCACAATTCAAACAGGCAGTCTTAAGGGTTTGTTTGGATTGAGAGAAAGGAAATAAAAAGAGAGGAGAGGAGTAGGCCAGAAAATAGTGGGGAGGAGAGGAGAGGAGATTAATAATTACTTATGATATTTGGTTAGATATATGAAAAAAGAAATATTAAATATAATATTAAGAGAAGAGAATGAAAGAAAAATAAAGAAAAAAAATGTCATTTGAGTTTATATTTCTATTCAATAATTTGATGTAATAATATTAAATATTTTATTTACCAAAGATATTTTAGTATGTTTGCTCTTATTTTTATATAGCACATAATACATTATATTTAATTTAAACATGAGAAGAAATGAACTAATTAATATTTTTTTATTTAAATATATGATTTTATATATTATTTATTTTTTAATAATTACCATATATTTTACGTGCACTCCCAAACCATCGTACAAAAGCACCATGGCTATTGTTTGTTGATTCGTATGCAATGTCGTGCTCATCCTCTGTACTTCTCCCTGCAATCTCTGTACTTCCCATGGCTTTTTATTTATGATTAATAGGGCCACAGTGCCCCAATACATCACTTCAAAAAGTATTCTTTTTTTATTTTTTAAAAATAAAGAATTAAATTATAAAGTAATAAGGATAAATATACATTTAATGAATATATAAAAACTTTACAATCTAATTAAAAGACTCAATTTAATTGGTAACCGCTAAACGGGGACTTCGAAACAGTTCAATTTAATTGGTAGCCGCTAAATTGCCTGGGTAGGTTAGCAAATCATGAATTATAGCAAAAGTAAAAAATGATTAAATAAAAAGTATTAATGATTCAAAAAAAATTATAAAAGCCTATCCATGCACATGCATATTTCAATTTAATATTTACATATATAAATATAGTATTGACACTGATCTTATTTACAAATAGTATTGACATATTATATACTTTTTTATCTCACTAAAATTGATAGTAGTTAATTTCACATAAGATTTTATACAAAAATAATAATTAGAATATAATAATAATAGAGTATAATATAACATAATAAAAGTAAAAAATATGTAAATCTTATAATATTTTATATCAAATTTAAATATATAAAAATAATATATATATATAGTATATTAATTATTTTATAATAAATTATATAATAAAAATTTCTTAAAAAATTGAAAATTTTTTAAAATAATTTAAAATAATAAATAAATTAATTTTATTAAGACGGAGTGAATATAAATTACATATATAAAATTATAATAAATTCTGCATTTTATTTAAAAAGTAACAATAACATAAAAGCTGGCATATGTTATGAATATATTAAATTAGTGGAAGTTCCACTAATTATGGATTTATATAAATTATTAGAGAAGATTTTTATGGATGTCTACCATTTAGTGGAGACACCACTAATTAAGATTAGTGGAAGATGATGTATGCCATGATGTATTCCACCAATTAGAATTCTATAAATAAAGCTATTCTCTAAGCTTGTAATACACCGTCATTTTGTGAAAGAAAGATTAGTGAAAGAAAGATTTGTGTAGTGTGAAGATTTTATTCTAACACTACCCAAATTTTATAACACGTTATCAGCACGAGTCTCTACCGTTACAAAAGCCAGAAGACTAAGTACGAGTCTTTGCCGTTACCAAAGCCAGAAGACAGGTACGCATTTATTGATCTCTATGGCTAATCTCGCTAAATTCGAATTTGTAACCCTTGATATTTCTGAAAAAAATTATATATCATGGATTCTCGATGCAGAAATGCATCTAAATGCTGAATGCCTTAGTGAAATTATTCAAGCAAATAATAGTGTATCTGCACAACACAAGGCTAAAGCTTTGATTTTTATTCGTTGTCATCTCGATAAAAATTTGAAAATGGAATATCTTATCGAAAAAGATCCATAAGTCCTGTGGATAAATTTAAAAGAAAGATTTGACCACCTGAAGATGGTTGTACTACCCACCGCACGGCATGAATTGTTGCACTTGAGGTTGCAAGATTTTAAAACCGTGAATGAATATAGCTCCGTAATGTATAAAATTACATCTCAGTTAAAATTATGCGGAGAAAAAGTGACTGATGAAGATATGCTGGAGAAGACATTCTCCACCTTTCATGCCTCGAATATTGTCCTACAGCAACAATATCGAGAAAAATGGTATACTAAATTTACAGATTTAATTACTGCCCTCCTCATTGCAGAGAAAAATAATGAGTTATTATTGCGAAATCATGAAGCCAGACCAACTGGCTCAACAGCACTTCTAGAAGTAAATGCTATTACTTTTAACATTTGGTATGACCGGTTGGGTCATTCGGGATCTATCATGATGAAAAGAATCATTGAGAATACACATGGTCATCCATTAAAAAATAAAAGGATATTGACATTAGAAAAATTCGCATGTATTGCATGTTCCCTGGGAAAATTAATTGTTAAACCATCACCAGTAAAAGTAGAAGCTGGAAATCCTACATTTCTCGAACGGATTCACGAAGATATTTGTGGACCTATTGATCCACCATGTGGACCGTTCAAATATTTTATGGTTTTGATTGATGCATCATCTCGATGGTCACATGTATGTTTAATATCTACTCGCAGCTTGGCGTTTGCGAGATTACTTGCTCAAATAATTAAATTACGAGCACAATTTCCTAACCATTACATTAAAAATATCCGTTTAGATAATGTTGGTGAATTTTCATCACATGCTTTTGATGCATATTGTATGTCAATTGGGATTAATGTTGAACATCCTGTAACTCATGTTCATACACAAAATGGTCTTGCTAAATCTTTGATTAAACGATTACAATTAATTATTAGACCATTATTAATGAAAATAAATCTCCCAACATCTGCCTGAGGACATGCTATTTTACATGCTGCAACACTTGTACGCATAAGACCAGCTAGTTATCATAAATTCTCTCATTTGCAATTGGCTTTGGGTCAGAACCAAATATTGCTCATTTAAGAATTTTTGGGTGTGTTGTATATGTTCCAATTGCACCAAACCAACGTACAAAGATGGGTCCTCAAAGAAGAAAGGGGATATACGTTGGATATGATTCTCCCTCTATTATCAGGTATGTTGAACCCCTGATAGGAGATGTATTCACAACAAGATTTGCTGAATGTCATTTTGATGAATTATTATTCCCTAAATTAAGGGGAGAACAAAAACAACATAAAAAGAATTTTGCTTGGACAACATCATTAAATTATCTTAATCCGCGCACAAGTGCATGTGAACTTGAAGTTCAAAAGATAATTCATTTGCAAAGTATTACAAATCAAATGCCAGACGCTTTTGTTGACTTCAGAAAAGTTACAAAATCGCATATTCTAGCTATAAATGCTCCTATTCGAAATGGATATTTGTGCGAAAGTTGAATGAAAATAATGAAATCGTACGATATAAAGCACGATTAGTAGCCCAAAGTTTTTCACAAAGATCAGATATTGATTATGATGAAACTTATTCTCCTGTTGTTGATACTATTATACTCCGAAATCTTATTAGTTTGGCAGTACATGAAAAGATAGATATGCGCCTATTAGATGTTGTCACTGCTTACTTGTTTGAAAATTTAAAAAATGATATTTATATGAAAATCCCCGAAGGATTTCATATGTCTGAAGCATATAAACATTATTCTCGTGAAAATTACTCCATCAAGTTGCAGAAATCATTATATGGCCTGAAACAATCTGGGCGCATGTGGTTCACTCGTCTTAGTGAATATTTATTGAAAGCGAGATTTAAAAATGACCAGGTATGTCCATGTGTTTTTATTAATAAATTTTGTTCTAAATTTGTGATATTAGCTATATATGTTGATGATATTAATCTTATTGGAACTCCTGAAAAGTTTCAAGAAACAATTGATTATTTAAAAAGAGAATTCGAAATCAAGGATTTTGGTAAAATCAAAATTTACCTTGGTTTACAAATTGAACATCTGAAAAGTAGAACATTTAGTTATCAATTAACATATACAACAAAAGTGCTAAAAAGATTTTACATGGACAAAGCACATTCATTGAGTATTTCAATGATCGTCCGGTCATTAAATGTGAATAAAGATCTTTTCTGACCTCAAGAAGATGATGAAGAACTCCTTGGTCCTGAAATACCATATTTCAGTGCAATTGGTGCATTGATGTATCTTGCTAATAATACACGACTTGATATTGCTTTTACTGTCAATTTATTAGCAAGATTTAGTTCTTCACCAACACGACGACATTGAAATGGAATTAAACAAGTCATTCGATATCTCCAAGGTACAATTGATCTCGGATTATTTTATTCAAATAAAACCAGCCCAACATTGATAGGTTATGCAGATGCTGGTTATTTATCTGATCCACATAAAGCACGTTCTCAAACGGACTATCTATTTACATGTGAAAATACTGTTATATCATGACGTTCTACAAAATAATCTATAGCAGTTACTTCTTCAAATCATACTGAAATTACAGCCATTCATGAAGCAAGTCGAGAATGTGTATGGCTAAGATCCATGATTCATTATATCTGAGAAAGTTGTGGATTATCATCGATCAAAGGCATTCCAACTCCTCTTTATAAAGACAATGCAGCTTGCATAACTCAATTACGAGGAAGATATATTAAAGGAAATCAGACAAAACAAATTTCACCAAAATTCTTCTTTACTCATGAACTCTAGAAGAAAGGTGAAATTGATGTGTTACAAATTCGGTCATGTGACAACCTCGCAGATATTTTCACAAAGACTTTACCGACTGTAACATTTGAGAAATTGAGATATAAAATCGATATGCGTCGGTTTAAAGATTTAAAGGAATTATCTCATCAGGGGGAGTAATAAACAGACATATAGAATATTGTACTCTTTTTCCTTCACTAGATTTTTTTTTCTATTGAATTTTTATCTAGTATGGTTTTAACGAGGCATATTCTTTATGTAATGGATGGACATCCAAGGGGGAGTGTTATGAATATATTAAATTAGTGGAAGCTCCACTAATTAGTGGAGGCTCCACTAATTATGGATTTATGTGAATTATTAGAGAAGATTTTTATGAATGTCCACCATTTAGTAGAGACACCACTAATTAAGATTAGTGGAATATGATGTATGTCATGATGTATTCTACTAATTAGAGCTCTATAAATAGAGCTATTCTCTAAACTTGTAATACACTATCATTTTATAAAAGAAAGATTAAAGAAAGTTGTGAGAGAAAAGAAAGAGAGAAATTCTTGTGCAAAGAATAGTTAGAGTTTTATTAGTGTGTAGTGTGAAGATTTTATTGTAACACTACCTAAATTTTATGATAACAGTCAATTATTTGTGCTATATTTATCCTTTGCTAGATGAATAGAAATTTATATTGGTTGAGGAACACAACACACGAGATACTTTGCACTTGGCCTTTGCGCACCTGCGCAAAGGACTGGTGGAGTGCGGGTGTGGGGGGACCTGCTTACCTAAAAATTTTGTCCTTCCATTAGATTGGTGTCGGGTCTCAAAATTTTTAAAATTTCTTGTTTTTTTTATAAAAATTAATTTATCTTCAAATTATTTTAAATTTTATTTTATGTTTCTACAAATTTTTTAAACTTATAACATTATCTTGTGATATATTCTTCATTCTTAAGTTTCTGATTTTATTGTTGACGACATAGCTAGAAGAAGCCTTGTGGATTAGGTCCATGCACGGTTAAATCTTGTCATAAGTTGAACTCATCAATTTTAACATTCATGATTGGTTTTATTATGCACTACATATCTGTGTACATATATTATTATGAAATATAATAGTTTAATAATTAAATATTATCATAAAAAATCTTAATAATTAAAGGAATTGAAAATAAAAAAATTAAATAGTATATAAAATTTATTTAATTTGGTCAATATCACTTATATTTATAAATAAGGAGAAGAATTTTTTATTTCTTTTTAAAATATTGTTACAAAATTTAGTCATTTTTATATAATAATCCAAAATATAAGGTGTCTTATTGTTATAAACCTCAACAAAAAAAAAAAATCTTTCAGAGTTATACTTTTAAAATTTCAAATCGAATTATAATTTAAATATATTCTTAATAATTCAAAATAATTAACAAATACATAATTAATTTTTAAATTTATAAAAATGCCAAAGGGGCCCACGATTTCGACCATGTTTGAAAACGTACACGCAAGCTTTTCTGGTCGCTCTGGATCACTTTACGCCTATCAATTTTCACACAGTATCTCTGCGGTGCGGTAATAGTTACAGTTAGTCCAAATTTTAGGAAAATTCTTAGTGCACCCGGTGCACGTGAACCGAGTACTTTTGGATGATTGTACCACCCGCTGATATGGTGTACAATTTATATTCGGGTGATACAATCACCCAAAATACTCGGTGTACGTGCACCAAATCCACTTAAGAATTTTCCCAAATGTTAGAGGAATAAATGGTAGGTTTTGAAATCTTACGGTATTAAAGTATTATATGGTATGTATGATATAGTATAATTATATATATGTGTATAATATATATTTCTTTAATATTAATAGTCCCTTTAATACGATTGAAGTTTTAAAATTAATATTTAAATATTTAAGTATTAAAAAATAAGTAAATTATAATTTATTTTTATTATATTTTACTATAATTTAAATTAAATACAAAATAATAATAACTAAATAAGTATTTGACATATTAACATTTTAACCTTAAGTAACTTTTATGTCACCTCAAATTTCTAATAGAATTTTAATATGTTTTAATTCATTAAGTGATACTAATAATTTATTATCAAACATATTGAAATAATTAGGTACTTAATGTTATTTATTATCAAATATATTCAATTAATTAATTATTTTTAAGGAGGCCATAAGTTTGTCTCTAATGTTGTTTGAAAAAACATTGAGTGAAATTTAAGATAATAGTTTAATTAATAGTTTAAGAATGCCAAATTCACCATTTGACTCGTAAATGTAAAAAGTGAAATTTAATATTTTCAAATAATCTAAAAAAGAAAAAAATATATTGTATTCACGTTTAGAAAGGGGAAAGGAGAAAGAGAAGGCAGAATGACATATTTATTTTTACTACGAAAAGTAATTTAGATTTACTCTTCTAGAATTAGAAGGAAAGATTTGTTGATTTGAAGAAATGAGCTAATTTACTTTCTTTATATATTTACATCTAACTAAATTTAAAATTTTCATTATTTACTTTCACATTTATTTTTCGTTCTCAAATACTTTTATTTTTCACCTCAATCAAGCATAAGATTAGTCTAGTACCCACCTGCTAGAGTTAAATTAGGTTTTAGCATTATTAATAGAATAATTGGATTAACGGTTATTGGGCTTGTTAGTATGTTTATACATTTCTCTTTTTTTTTTTTTGGGGGGGGGGGGTTAGGGCTCCTATGCACACTAGTCCAATAATAATCCAATTAGGATTTGGGAGTTCTATTTGGCTTAGTTTGCTTTGTCTTCATCTCTCTTCCTTTTTTTTTTTTTTAGTTTTCGGTGTTTTTTGTGCGTTAGCTGCTAAAAACAAAGTGTAATCAAAGTCTGCAAATGGTATCCCAGCCTAAAATTTAGAATGGTCTGGAATTGTAACATTTGTGTTTTTTAATCAAATATACATGTATAGCTCTGGCTAACTTCTATTAAAGTATTTATGTTTTTAAATTTCTCTTCAGACATAAGCAAGAACTGGAGTGGTAAACGAACGAACGTTCGCAAATAAAAGCTCATTCGAGCTCGTTCGTGTTTGAATAAGACTCGTTCGTTTAATAAACGAACGAACTTGAACACGAACTCAAGCTCGAATAATAAACGAACGAACTCAAACATGTTTACGAACATATTCGAACATTCGCGAACATATTATATATTTTTTAAAATTAATTATATTATATTAATTATTTTATTTATATTTTATAATATTAAGATTTATTCTTAATAAATCTTATATTATAATATTAATATTAATAATATTCAATTATTTTTAATTAAAATTTGAATTATTATTTTTACAAATTTTAAAATAAAAATATAAAATAAACGAACTTGAACAATTCGAACTCGAACGTTAATCGAGTTTTTTGAATTCGAACTGAAACGAACTCGAACACGAATTCGAACTCGAATAATAAACGAACGAACTCGAATAGCGTTCGATTATATTCGAACTCGAGCTCGGAAATATGATACTCGATTCGTTCGTGTTCGAATACAACTCTAGCAAGAACTAAAGCAACCCTTCGAAAATTTCACGTAACAGGTTCCTTGTATTAAATTAAAAAAGAAAAAAAAAACATCTACTGTCAGCTTTGATCGCACGATTTGACTTTTTGAAACAAATCAAACAGTAAACGTGTTTTTTATGTTAGTTCACTTCGATGCTGAATACTTTGCATGGAGGCCTGGCCAGAATTAGGTAAGGAGGCCTGGCCACAGTTAGGTAAGGTTTTGGACGCTATAAAGAGGTTCAGGTTTCTTCTACTTCTCCCACCATAGCAAGCCAATGGCAACTCTTTCATCCCCAAGCACCATTGCCAACGGCAGCGCCTATTCTTCCTCCACCTTCTTATCTGCTTGCCCTTTCTTTGCACATCCATCACAGTTATTCCTCAGACGTAACCATCCACTTAAGGTCTCATGCAACGGCTCCAAGCCCACTGATGAAACTTCTCATGGGAAGCTTGATAGGAGGGATGTGCTTCTTGGCTTGGGTGGTGTTTATGGTGCCTTCAATCTCTTTTCTGAACCCTTAGCCATTGCTTCCCCGATAGACGCGACAATCGCCAAATGTGGCCCTCCAACAGACTTGCCGCCTGGTGCAATAGTGACCGACAATTGTTGTCCGCCATTTCCCTCAAACATTATTGACTATAAACTTCCACCAAAGCCCAAGATCCTCAGGTATAGGCCAGCTGCGCATTTGGCAAAGCCAGACTATATAGAAAAGTTTTGCAAAGCCATTGAACTCATGAAAGCTCTCCCGGCAAACGATCCGAGAAATTTCACTCAACAAGCCAATGTCCATTGTGCTTATTGCAATGGTGCTTACACCGAAGCTAATTATCCAGACCTTCAGATCCAAGTTCACAACTCGTGGCTTTTCTTTCCATTTCATAGATGGTACTTATACTTCTATGAAAGAATCTTGGGAAAATTGATTGGTGACCCAACTTTTGGTCTGCCCTTTTGGAATTGGGATAACATTGCCGGCATGAGTGTGCCAGCCATGTTCTTGGATCCCTCGTCATCATTATATGATGAAAATCGGAACCAGAGTCATCTACGTAAGGTAGTAGATTTGGGGTACCATGGCGAAGATACAGATGCAAGTGACATTCAAATAATTCGACACAACCTTGCTTTGATGTATTTCAACATGGTCAGAAATGCTCCCACCGCCCGCGACTTCTTTGGTAAGCCATATCGTGCGGGGATCAGCCCAAACCTGGGGCAGGTTCTATAGAGAACGTCCCACACACTCCAATCCACAGATGGGTTGGTGATCCTAGACAGCCCAATGGCGACGACATGGGCAACTTCTACTCAGCCGGTCGAGACACATTGTTTTATAGTCACCATGCCAACGTAGATCGCATGTGGACGATATGGAAAACTTTGGGAGGACAACGAAAGGATTTCACCGACCCGGATTGGTTGAATGCCTCATTCATCTTCTATGACGAAGAAGCACGGCCAGTTCGAGTGAAAGTTAAGGACTCACTGGACAGCCTTAGAATGGGATATATTTACCAGCCTGTGGACATCCCATGGCTGAAGAGTAAGCCCGTGCCTCGTGTCACCAAGTCAAAAGTAGCGGGCACTTCTGGGGCGCCACCAACATCTTCAGTTCTCCCTGCGAAGCTCGACAAAATACTGAAGCTTATCGTGAAGAGGCCCAAGCCGAATAAGAGAAGCAAGAAAGAGAAGGAGGCTGAGGAAGAGAGGCTGTTAATAGATGGAATCACATTCGAGATGGACAAGTATGTGAAATTTGATGTGTTCATCAACGATGAAGATGACAATCCGAATGAATTCGACAAGGCGGAGTACGTAGGGAGTTTTGCACACCTGCCACACAAGGCTGAAGGGAAGGAGGAGACATCCCAGACATTCGCGCTAACCGAGGTGCTGGAGGACCTGGATTGTGAAGACGATGAAGATTTGTTGGTGACTTTGGTGCCAAAAACACTGGACGCAGATGTCGCCATTCGTGATGTCAAGATCGTTTTTTCTTGTTGAGAATTCAGCCTGTGGTTCCTGAATTTCTTCGATTCCGCGAGGTCTTATGTATGCCTCTTTCCCGAACTTCTCGAATAAAGTAAGAACTGTTCATTGTCGTTCATCTTCCACGCATCTTCTTTTTTTGCTTTTTTTTTTTAAATTTCTTTTTCCTCCGGGTGAATTCTAAAAGTGACGACGGAGGAGTTTAGTAAACACAACTCTTAAAAATGCTAATTCTTGTAAATTAAAATTTATACAAGAGTGTGTAAAAGTTACTTCGATCCTTAAATGTCTTCGATAAAAATAGAAACATAATTAAAAATTTAGAAGAACGAAAATATATAATTATTCAGTTTATTTTAAATATTTAAAAAGGTTCAAAATAATTATTTTAAATATATTAATCATGACTTAATTATTAATAATGCATATTTTTAATATGATTTCAGAAAAATGAGAGGAGCTTCCATGGCTTGTGTCCGCCACTGTCTCCAAGTCAACTGATAAGATTTTAAAGTTATTAGGATTCAAACGACGTGAATTTTTCTTTTTTTTCAAAGTAAGCCTTTGATCTTGAAGCGAAAAGGCCTAATAAAATTTAAAATCCAGTAGTTTCAAAAGGAGAGTTAGAAAAAAGCACTGAAAATGTTCAAATATAATATAGACCAAATATATTGCATGATATCGCAGAAGCACACGAGCCAAAAGGCATTCGTCCCATCCACAAGTATTAACTCTGGAAATGGGGAAACAAGAATTGGTAATCATAGCATCTATTCAAAGCACTTCATACCCGACTTAGATCATATATAACTCCTATTCGAAGCCCGTCAAACATCAAATTCTATATTCTAGCCAGCAGCAGATCCAGCCAAGCACGTTACCCCAAATAGTGTTTTTATTGCAAACAATTTTGAGAACATCGCATTAAATTTTGTACAGCATATCCTGTCCTCAAAGTAGCCATTACCCAATTAGCTTTTACCAATGTACAAAAGCAGTAATTTCATGGTAAATTGGTCCATCCTTGAACTTTTTTAATTTGGCATGATTGATTCATATTTTTTTCTTTTTTTTTTAACTTTATAAATCCTTTATCTTTTTTAATTTGACATATTAAGTTCTTCTGATATAATTTCGGCCAGTTAACCCGTCAACTCTAATTTTGACCTATTAAGAAATGACAAATTTGATATTTTATTATACACATTCAATATTTATAAATGCAAGTTGACGAGTTTAGTTTTCAAACTTTTTATTTTGGCATGTTTAGTCCCTATTCTTTTTTTACTTTGTAAATCCTCTATCTTTTTTAGTTTGACACATTAGGTCTTTCTAACCTAATTTCAGTGAGTCAACTCTAAATTAACCTGTCAACTAGAATTTTGACCCCTTAAAAAATGATAATTTTGATATTTATTGTACACATTCAATCATTCTCTGTATTAGACTTTTATATATATAAAATTAAAATAATGCAAATTTACAATCATAGATGTATAGATCATATTAGAATTTTGGTTGCATTTATGATTTGGCATAGTGACAAATAGTTAATTATAGTAGACCGGGGGCCTTCTCTATTTATAGACTCATTTATAAACACAAAACTTAATTCTTAAAATTACAAATCAAATATATCTCTTATAAATTACAAACCAAATAGTTCAAACAGCTTATATCTCTTAAAAACTCAGTTTTAAAGACCCTACATCTCTTATAAATTACAAACCAAATAGTTTAAACAACCTATTATCTCTTAAAGACTCATTGCAAGCTATAGATTACAAACCAAATAGTTTAAACATCCACTAAGTAGTTTAAACACTCTATATCTCTTAGAGACTCATAAATCAAATAATTGACAGTCGGTACTCTAAGGTTTTAAATTACTTAAAACTATTGAATATTATAAAATTATTTAAACACTTTATATCTCTTAAAGGCTCATAAAATTAAATAATTGATTGTTACTTAAAATTTCTAGATATTATAAAATTACTTAAATACTCTATATCTTTTAAAGACTTATAAAACCAAATAGTTAAGTCATGTTCGTAATTGCATTCCCAAGTGTCTGGACGTGCATGGCATTAAAACTCTTAAGAAACTTCTTTAAACTATAAACAACTTAAAACTTCTAAATATTACAAAATTACTTAAATATTCTTAAAGATTCATAAAATCAAGTATTTGACTCTGTCAAGTACCCTATATTATAAAATTACTTAAACACCCTATATCTCTTAAAGACTTATAAAATCAAATAGATGACTGCAAGTACGGTCAGACACATAATTGCATTCCCAAGCTTGTGGAGATAGATATCACATTAAAACTCTTTAGGAAATATGATTGAACTTTTAGTAAATAGTCTTAAATACTTCTAATAAATATAGGGTTTAATATTGTTATATTAAATTAGTGAAAAAAATGTAGACTCAAATTTTATTATTTTCTTTTTTTCCCCCCTTTCCTTCCCTTCTACAAGGCCTATTCAGATTGAAGGAAAAGAAAGGAGACAAAAGGAGAGGAGTAGCATAGAATGAAAGAAGAAGAGGGGAAGAGAGGAGAGGAGAGGAACGGAGTGGATCGATAGAGAGGCAAAAGAAATAAAAGTTTAAATATGACTTTTGAAGAAGGAAATAGAAGAAAGAGAAAGAAAATTATACAATTTTTTATAATTATTTTTATTTACTAATTTAATGTAAAATTATATGATTTTTTATTTACATTTTTATCTACTAATTTAATATAATAGTATTAAACTCTATATTTATTAATAGTATTTTAGATTGTTTCATGAAAATTCATTAAACGAAGTTTTATTTCTTCCTATATCTATACACGTTTAGATGAAAACAATGATAAAATTTTATACTCCATTCCTTTCTCACTCTTCCCCCCCCCCTAAACGATGAATTCAAACACTTATGACCCAATCATTTCGTTTTTTTTTCCTTTCAACTCATCTCTTTTCATTTTCTTCGATCCAAACAAACTCTTAATTTTTTATACCAAATATTTGAGAAGATGTCTTCATATAAGATCTCAATGGAGTAATTCAAATTAATGTGATCTCATTGGAGTTGCCTTACCCTATTTCGATTGAAAGAAAAGAAAGGAAAAGAGAGGAGAAGAGTAGGATGTTGGTTAGGTGGATTTCATGATCACTAAACTATTGTAACTTATTGAATATAATTATCCATGTTGTGAATATGTTAAAAATTAGTGGAAGTTTCACTAATTTTATTAGTGGAAGCTCTATTAATTGTAGATATGGATGTCTATCATTAAGAATTAGTGGAGACACCGCTAATACATATTAGTGGAAGATGATGAATTCAACTAATAAAAGCTCTATAAATAGAGCTCTTCCCAAGCTTGAAATATATAATTTTGTGAAAGAATTGTTAAAGAAAATTGTGACAGAAAAGAAAGAGAGAAGTTTGAAGAAATTTTTGTGCAAATAATAATTAGAGATTTCTTATTGTGTAGATTTTATTTTAACACTACCAAAATTTCATAACATGTTATCAGCACGAGTCTCTACTGTTACAAAAGCCAGAAGATTAAAGCACAAGTCTCTACCATTACACAAACCAGTAGACAGATGACTGTTGTTAATGATGATGTATGTATTATTGATAGTGGAACTACACACACCATACTAAAAAATGAGAAATATTTTTCTTATCTCAAAATGGGAGAAATAAATATTTATACTATAAACGATAATACAAATGTGATTGAAGGCTCCGAAAGAGCTAGTATATTGTTACCTGAAGGAACAACAATTACTATTACTAAGATACTATTTTCCTCAAAATTCAGAAGAAATTTATTGAGTTTTAAAGATATCCGCAGAAATAGGTATCATGTTGAAACAAATGAGGAAAATTGTAATGAACATCTTTATATTACTCAAATTAATTTAGGTAAAAATCTGTATTAGAAAAACTATCGTCTTTTTCTACTGGCCTGTATTTTGCAAAAAATATGTACAAGTGAAATTCATCATCTAGTAAACCAGAAGTTTACTAATCCTATTACTTTTAGCATTTGGCATGATTGGTTGGGTCATTTGGGATCTACCATGATGAAAAGAATAATTAAGAATACATGGTCATCTATTAAAAAATAAAAAGATATTGGCATCAGAAAAATTCTCATGTGTTGCTTATTCCCTAGGAAAATTAATTATTAAGCCACACCAATAAAAGTAGGAATTGAAAATCCTACATTTCTTGAACGGATTCACGGAGACATTTGTGGACATATTTATTAACCATGTGGACCGTTCAGATATTTTATGGTCTTAATTGATGCATCATCCCGGTGGTCACATGTGTGTTTATTATCTACTTGCAACCTGGCGTTTGAAAGATTATTTGCTTAAATAATTAAATTATAAGCACAATTTCCTGACCATCAAATTAAAAATATCCGTTTGGATAATGCGCTGGTGAATTTTTATCACATGCTTTTATTACATATTACATGTCAATTGGGATTAATGTTGAACATCCTATAACTCATGTTCATACACAAAATGGTCTTATTGAATCTTTTATTAAAAGGTTATAATTAATTACTAGACTATTATTAACAAAAACAAATCTCCTAACATTTGTTTGAGGACATACTATTTTACATGCTACAACACTTGTACGTATAATGCCAACTAATTATCATAAATTCTCTCCTTTGCAATTGGCTTTTGGTTAAAAATCAAATATTGCTCATTTAAAAATTTTTGGATGTGCTGTATGTGTTCTCATTGCACCAAACCAACGTACAAAGATGGGTCCTTAAAGAAAAAAGGGGATATACGTAGGATATGATTCTCCCTCTATTATCAGGTATGTTGAACCCCTGACAAGAGATATATTCACAGCAAGATTTGCTGATTGTCATTTTGATGAATCATTATTCCCTAAATTAGGGGGAGAACATAAACAGCATAAGAAAGATCTTACTTGGACAAAATCATTAAATTATCTTGATCCGTGCACAAGCGCATGTGAACTTGAAGTTCAAAAGATAATTCATTTGTAAAGTATTGAAAATCAAATGCCAAACACTTTTGTTGACTCTAGAAGAGTTACAAAATTGCATATTCCAACTATAAATACTCATATTTGAATTGAAGTTCCAATAGAACAAAAGATTATACATGTAGCTGTTGAATTAAAAGCACAGCAGAAGCGTGGCCGATATCTTAATTCTAAAGATAAAAATCCTCGAAAGAAAAGATGATTAAATAATCTAGATGATCATATTGAAGAAAAGAATGATAAAGACTAAAAGAGAACTGATGATAAAGAACCAGAAGTTGGTGAAAGTAACACTGAAATTTTTATCAATTATACTACTTCCGATAGAAGTTGGAATCGGATAGAAATAATTATTGATAATATGTTTACATACAATATATCTCTTGATGTTATACAGGATAATGATGATCCTGAACCAATATCAGTTGATAAATGTCAGTATAGAAAAGATTGGCTACAATGGAGAGATACGATTCAATCGGAGTTAAATGCACTGACAAAACGTGAAATCTTCGGACATGCAATCCGAATCCCAAAAAGGTGTAAAACCTGTTGGTTACAAATGAATATTTGTGCGAAAGCGCAATGAAAATAATGAAATCATACGATATAAAGCACAGTTAGTAGCCCAAGGTTTTTCACAAAGACCAAGTATTGATTATAATGAAATTTATTCTCCTATTGTTGATACTATTACACTCCGATATCTTATCAGTTTGACAGTATATGAAAAGATAGATATGCGCTTATTAGATGTTATCACTACTTACTTGTATAGAAATTTAGAAAATTATGTTTATATGAAAATTCTCGAAGGATTTCACATGCCTGAAGCATATAAACATTATCCTCGTGAAAATTACTCCATCAAATTGCAGAAATCATTATATGGCCTGGAGTAATCTGGGCGCATGTGGTTCAATCATCTTAGTAAATATTTATTAAAAGTGAGATTTAACAATGACCAAGTATGTTCATGTATTTTTATTAATAAATCTGATTCTAAATTTGTGATATTAGCTATATATGTTGATGATATTAATCTTATTGGAACTCTTGAAAAGTTTCAAGAAATAATTGATTATTTAAAAAGAGAATTCGAAATTAAGGATTTTGGTAAAATTAAATTTTGCTTTAGTTTACAAATTGAACATCTAGAAAGTGGAATATTTATTCATCAATCAACACATACAACAAAAAGATTTTACATGGACAAAGCATATCCATTAAGTATTCTAATGATCGTCTAGTCATTAGATGTAAATAAAGATCATTTCTGACCTAAAAAAGATGATGAAGAACTCATTGGTCATGAGGTACCATATCTCAGTGCAATTAGTGTATCGGTGTATCTTGCTAATAATACACGACCTGATATTATCTTTGTTGTCAATTTATTAGCATGATTTAGTTCTTCACCAATACGACGACATTGGAATTGAATTAAACATGTCCTTCGATATTTCCAAGGTATAATTGATCTCGAATTATTTTATTCAAATAAAACCAGCCCAACATTGATAAGTTATGCAGATGCTGGCTAGTTATCTAATTCACATAAAGCACGTTCTCAAACGAGCTATCTATTTGAATGTGAAAATACAGTTATATCATGACGTTCTACAAAACAATATAGAGCAACTACTTCTTCAAATCATGCTGAAATTATAACTATTCATAAAGTATGTCGAAAATGTGTATGGTTAAGATCAGTGATTTCATTATATCCAAGAAAGTTGTGGATTATCATCGATAAGAGATATTCCAACTCCCCTTTATGAAGACAATGCAACTTACATAGCTCAATCACTACAAGAAAGGCAGGAATTAGCGAGGGAAATTAGCGAGGGATTAGCGAGGGAAAAATGAGTTCGGCACACAGATTGACTTTCCATCGCTAATCCCTCTCTAATTTGCGACGGATCAGGGTTATCCAATTATCCTTTCAAATTAGCGAGGGATAAAAATTCCCATTCTAATCCATCGCTAATTAGATAGGGATTTGCGACGGATATTTTATTTTTACTTAATATCCGTCGTAAATTTTTAGCCTCGAATTTTCAACTTATCCCTCGCTAATCCCACGTTAATTTGCGACGGAATAGCGACAGATAAATCCGGCACAATTCATTGCCTAATTTGCAACGGATTAGAGTGTTATTGGCGAGGGATTGCAGAATCCCTCACTAATCCATCTCTGAATATTCCATCACTAATCCCTCGCTAATTTCCAAGGGATTCCCTATTTTGTGAATTTTCAAATTTTTTCCTCACGATACTTTTGTGTGTGGTAAATTTTTTTTATGTAATATCCTCACAAATACTTAATTCTTTATTATTTGTTGAATTATAACCAATGTATTTGCATTCAATATACGTGTAATTACCATCGACAAATTACGAAGTATAGATTATAATTAAATGATATGCACAAATTATACCTCTGTACAAATTTGTCATGTGTAGTATATATATAATACATTTATCACTTTATATGTATATATGTGTGTGTGTGTGTGTGTGTGTGTGTGTGTGTGTGTGTGTATATATATATATATATATATATATATATATATATATTTGATGCATCGATCATATATGGTCGATGTATAATTATGCAAATATGAACACACATTTAATTATTATGAGAGTTTACGTGTACAACCATAGTTCTATATATTACATTTGATTAGGGTAATAAATACAATTTTGGGATATAAAAACACGTCAATACTAATTAAACTTTTCATATATTAGTAAGCGTAACAGGATCGATATTAATTAAACCTAAACAAACACCATGATGATTATTTAGAATTGTTTACTGGCGAAAGATTTCATACTCTTAATCCGTAGCTAAGTAGGAAGTAGCTAAGTGTTGACAGAAATAAATATGTTTTCCTAGTAGAGTATTGAAAAAAGTGAGGAAAATGTCATATCCGTCGCTAATCCCTCTCTAAATAGCGCCGGATAATAACAGCGACGGATTTGAGAGGGATTAGCGAGGGATATAAACTTATAACTTGAAAAAAAATTTTGAGCGGAATATGAAATTCAAAAAATCCCTCACTAATCCCTTTCTAATAAAACGCAATTAGCGAGGGATCAGAAAGGCACTAAAAATCCGTTGAGGTTAACCGTCGCTAATCCGTCGTTGAATAATCCCTCGCTACTCACACGCTAATTTGCGAGTGATTAGTGAGGGATTGTATTTATTTTTTTTTAATGCCATCACAAATCCTTCGCTAATAGAGAGGGATTAGCGACGGAAATATCCCTCGCAAAGCCCGACGACTATTAGATCTATTCTGTCTTCCCTTTCATTTCGTTCTTTCCTTTTTTCTTTGTCTTCTCCGGCTATCCCTTCCAATCCCGCCGGCGACCTTACCTTCTCATTGCCTTTCCTACCACCGAAAGACCATCTGACCAAAGCATTATTTCCCCCCACCATCGAACCACCAGCGACCTTCATCGAGCTGTGGACGACTGCCGCTGTGGACGACTGTCGCCGGCGACCTTCATCAAGCTGTGGACTTCTACCGGCAGCTCGCGGATAAAGCTCAGGACAAAAAGGGTATCAGTTGCATATCAATGTTAATATGTTGAAATTTAGCTTAGATTTGTTGATTGGGATAGTAATTCAATCAATGGAACATTGATATGCAATTGCTTGAATAACCACAAAAATTTCTTGAACTGTTTATCCTCCTTATGCAATTGGTGCCAGATTTGGTGACTACACTCTGCCTTATGTTTGTCCGACGTTATCTCCCTATTTTCTTTTGCAGCTTTTCTTCTATTCTCCCGTGTGACATTATTTGATGCATTTTCGTGGTCTTATTTGATGCATTTTTGAATGTTCACAACTAGGACTTATACCATGGACTTTATGTGAATTTGAGCCTGCATGATATATTAATGTTTGAGGAAGTTTTTAGCATGAAAAAATGAGTGATTTAGGGTTAAAACAAAGGTGAAAATTGATTATCAAAATTTGGTAGCAAAATTGTATATGCAAGCTAGAAGAGATGCATGGAACAGTGTAGTGTGTAGTTCCTTTGAGGTGCAGGGCAGAAAACAAATGCAAGGAACAATGTTGTATGTTGTTCTTTTGGGGGCCAGATGACATGTAAAGAGAAAATTTTCGTTGTGCCAGTATATGGAAAGTTTAACATATGGATATGGTTGGTTGGGTGATACTATGAATAGAGAATCCAATTCTTCTTTTCTGGAAAAGGGTTTGTTAAATAATATGAATTATAGATTAGCAAAATTATGAATAGAAAACACAATTCTTCCTTGCTAGAAAACAATCTCGATTCATTAGATAAGCAATATTGTAATCTTTGAGAATCAAAAGTTCACATCCAAGAATGGAGGCTCGGGAAAGGTATTTTACAAGCAGATTAGATCAGTCAAGAACTGTGAGCTTCTTGTACTCCTCCCTAGAAATTGCAGCCTCCATGACAGTTACTGGACCCAATTTTTCAGTATCCTCCAAGAACAAAGTCATCAAATTTTTTGAGAATCCACTCACCAGTGCTACTCCTTCTTGATTTCCTGGAACAGGGGTTGCCATTGAGTCTCTCAAATTCCAAAAAACAATCTCTGGCACACAATTTCCATAGCCTCTCCCTCCAAACTTCCTCACTATAGCCTGGTAATCAGTTTCCCAAGGATTTGAAGAGGCCCGGTCGAATTCCATGTCACTGTACACAAACAGTTTCTTAATCATCTGATCCTCCTTTAAATTTTATTTTTAATAACTACCTTACCCAGTTTAAATTCTTTTTTAATTTTAACGATTAATTACAATTATTACTAATATAGCATATTGTTATGTGAATATTAAAAGATATTTAGTTTTATTTTTACTAGAGACGAACCTTGCCTGGAAATCTGATGTGAAAAGGTTATATGTATATATACATATATATATATATATATATATATATATATATATATGTATATATATTGTGGGAGAACAGCTCCAATCCTTTTCAAGGTTTTGTGTACAAGATTAGCAAACAATTCTTGTGGAAACTGCAAAAACCTATGCTTCTGCCTCATAGGCCTTTGACTTGCCATGAGAACGGCTTCAAGTCAAACTCTCAACAGGGCTTTCAGATCCAACATATTTGCTGTTTAATTTCCACCAAGATGCCATTCTTTTCATGCTTAAAACATAAATAAAAAATGTTTTTCTTTTTTTATTGAAGAGAGAAAAACATTCTTTGTCTCCGTTGTTTAGTGTGGGCTGTGGGTATGTGAAAACTAAATATCAAGTTGAGGGGTCATCTTCCTGTGCATTCTATTGCATGTTATTGGTGTCCTCCTGAAGAGATACTGCTTCCCCTGTTTTTGCAATTGGGGTCAGCTTAAAAGTTTTGAAGGGGAAACTTTTGGACTAGTATTTACAGTTCCTACTCCATTGTCTCCTGTCTGTAGAAACCTGATATTAAAAAATGTAACTGCTCTGCATTGCTGGTTGCATGGCATTCTATTCTGCGTCTTTCTCTACAAATTTTTATTACATCATACTGTTTTTTGCTATGTTATTATTTGCTACTACTATGATTTGTGAAAAGGATCAGCGCCTCCTTGTTCTCAATTATGATTTTTTTTTTTTTTGGAACAGTGTCTGCATCGCTCTTGGTGTCTTGTGTGCAAGAAAACCAGGTGTTTTGGAAAGACTGTTCTATTTCCATGGTGTGTAATATTATTTGGTTTACTCATATTTCTTTTGTTGCTGGATTTCTGAGTTGTACTTCATAATTTTCTATGATTATGAAGTTTGGGAATTGTGTAGATGTACACATTTTAAGGTATTAAGAGCATTTTAGAGCATTAGAATGGGATTTCATTCATCTGCTTAATTTACCTAGACTAAAGATGCTAGTTTCCTCATTCATTAGATCTTTCTATAGTTTGGCTGGCTTTTTTTCCGTCTCTCTAGTTTAGTTTAGCGTCCCCCCCTCTCTTTCCCCTTGTTGGTGCTGACTTGCTGCTTGAAATCGTGATTTGGGTCTGTGATATCGAAAAATAGTTTTACCAAGTGTTGGTGGTATAGAGGCTGAATATATTTTCAGTAAATATTTCGTACTATGGCTACATATGCTGTCTCTAGTGCTTCAGTTGATGTTTGATTTGCATCACGTCGGATTCAACAAAAAACACGAAGCACATCCTCCATTAAAAGATAAAAAATCAAAAGCTGTTAACATAATTTGACACCTTGAGCATTGCTAATTCAATATTCTGCTTAATTTTCATACTTTCATTTTCTTGATTAGATCTTCGCGTTCCTTTTTTTTTTATTCATAATCATGTAAAGCTAAAAAAATTAAGAATCTGATATCTAGAGTAGGATTTGAACTCCTAACTGGTTTTCTAAATGTCACTTTGTTTTGATCCAAGGGTTGCAATGATCTTGTTTGAAATTGCCTTAAATTCAATGGCTAAGATGAAAGACAATTTGATGGGTCAACATGATCCATAGATCCAGGCTATGGGTTTTGGGTTAAAAATGAAATTGGGTTAAAATTGTTCTTGACAGAGATTTAACCTTGACTTGTTAATTAACAAACAAGGCCAAGCTCCTACATTGATTGGAGGTGAATTGAAGGAGATCAACTTGTTAATTGATGCTTGAGAGACAAGCTTGTATGTTGTTTATATTGGATTTGTGTAGTTTTGATCTCAGTACCAAAAATATAATTTGGGGATTTTATTATACTCTATTTCTATTTAATTCTACTATATCTTAAGAGTATTTTATTATACTCTATTTCTATTGAATTTTTCTGAAATTTTTAATCTAACTCTCCTACACATTGTTACGCACAGGTTAGGCATACAGTTCTTCATTGATTGTTTTGGACAGACGAGCTATTCTTAGGTAAGAAAATCCTCCAATATCATCTTTAGAATCCCGTGAGTGATAGGTGATCACTCTCCGTGAGTGATGGGTGATCACTTCCTATGGGTAATGGGTGATTACCCTCAAATTTGGTGTTGTTAATTAAATATTTTGAGCTTATTTGTATTTTGTGAATTTTTTACAATGAATGTTGTGTGAACTGTGGTGGCCTTGCGCCTGGAAAACGTTCAAGTTATAAGGGAAACTCTGTCAAATTTCTTTTAAAAATCACAACATTCCTGATGGGCAAAACAACCATTTTTTCATGCTTAATTTTTCTTAGATTGTTTCCATGCTTTCTTCAATAAAACCTACCATATCTAAGTCTTCCAAAACCTTTTTTCCCCCCTTGGTTCTTGGTAAACCTAGAATGAATTCCATAGAAATGTTTAACCATAGTACATTAAGGGTAGCCAACGGAATGTATAGACTATGTGGTAACTCTTTGGACTTGGCCTTTCTATAAGTGATGCATGAAATTTTTTTCGCAAATCATGGCATGAGTTTTTTAAGTAATGGCTCCAAATATTATAATTTTGATGAATTATGAGAATTAAATTATTGCTTCTCGAATAATTGTGGTCTTGTGTAGAATACTTTATTTTCTTTGTGGTCTTGTATAGAATACTTTATTATTCAATAATTTTTTACAATGAATGTTGTGTGAATTGTGGTGGCCTTGCGCCTGGAAAACGTTCAACTTATAGGGGAAACTCTGTCAATTTTTTTTTTAAATCACAAATTGAGGTGGCATGCCAAGATATTCTTATTGATTCTTACATAGTGTAAAACCATATGTTCTTTTCACTGTGAAGTTGGTCTATGCATGATGAGCCACATTTTCTTCTTTCTTTATTTTCTTTTCCTTTCTTTCTTTATCTCCATAATTCATAGCGAGTAAACTAGGGTCCTCGACCATCACAATCTACCATCGTTCTTCATTCGAATTATACACGTGCTAATAAACTACATTGTTATGGCCTAAATGTAGATGGATGATCGCGGTTGGATGTATAGAAGACACGTACAGGGGATTAAAGGAATTACATCTGAGTTTGAACAAGGGGTCAAGCGAGGGAGAAGAAGTGTAAGGCTAGACTTTCGGATGCATTGGCCAAGGCTCGGAAGAAGTATGGGGGTAGCTGCCCCAAGTGGATTTCTCCAGACCATTGGGCTACTCTATCGGAGCATTGGGGGTCCGATAGGTGGTAGCGTATCTCTTCCGCTGCTAAGCGGAACAGATCTACTGGTCAGGCGTCCCACACAGGAGGATCTATTTCTTTTATTGAGCATGAGGAGCGGATGGTAAGTGTAAAATTTTTTACTATTCGGTATATCCGCTATTTCACATTTAATTCATAAAAGCTAACATCTAGTCATTTTTTGTTACAATGATAGCGGAGACAGTTAGGTCCTGATTTTAGCTACGTCGACCTCTTCAGACGCACCCATATGTTCCAAGACGGGCCGAGGAAGGGCCAATATGTCAGTGATCGATCGCGCCACACGCTGGTAAGAATACACAATCTTACATGTTTTTAAGTTTAATATTATTCATATTTTGATCGCTAATTTTAAATATTTTATGCGTGTTTCCTTGCCCCAAATTCAACAGGATAGTGTCACTGCTATTATTGAGCGTCACGCGCAGTCGGGTTCCACGACTGATTCTACGAGCACGATCGCGGCGACTCGGGTGCCTGACGAGAAGGCGCTGCTCATCGAGGTGGATGATAGAGCGTCAAAGAAGGGACGCATATATGGATTGGGCTCCGAGTCTGCGAGGGTGAGGCGGAGGTTACAGCAGCCAGCTTCATCTGAGACATCGACTTCTTCTACCTCGTTGGATGTGAGCCAGCTACAGAGAGAGTTACACACTGAGAGGAGGAGGTGGGAGAGAGTTGAGCATCAGGTACAGGTATATCGGAGCCACAGCCAAAGCTTGACTGAGTACCTGATGCTTATGTCCCAGAATTTGAATCTTCCTCCGCCACCGCCGATGCCAGCTGTTCAGGAGGACGATGTTGAGGATGAGGAGGACTTCGTCATCAGTCCTCCAGATTCACATCCAGATCATCAGCCAGGCCCTTCCAATCCACCCCCATCCCCTCCGTCGGCTCCAGCATCCACACCGATTCCTGCTTCGTAGTTAGGATATATATACTACATCTTTATATATTATTCATATGTTTTCATCATTATATTTATTTAAGATTTTTATACAACATTTTTATGTATTATTCACATTTGTCATTATTATATCTATTAATAATGACTATTTGGTGGTTTTTTTAATTTAATTAAATTTTGCATTAGGTAAAATGAATTTTCTTGAATTACAGAGCATTTTTTAAACATTTTAAAAAAATATTTAAAAATCATAAATTACTAGCGAGGGATTAGCGAGGGGCTAAGGAAATTAAATTGAGGATCTGTCGCTAATCCCTCGCAAATTACCTTGGGATTAGCGACGGATCAATTAAAACGTAATAGGAAAGAAATATTCCGTCGCTAATCCCTCGCAAATTAGCGTGGGATTAGCGACAGACATTTAAATCAAAACATTAGTAAGAAATTTTCCGTCGCTAATCCCTCGCAAATCAGCGGGGGATTAGCGACGGAATACTTAAATCGGAACATTAAATAGAAAATATTACGTCTCTAATCTCTCGCAAATTAGCTTGGGATTAGCGACGGACAATTTATATCAAAACAATAAAAAGAAAATATCCGTCGCTAATCCCTCGCAAATTAGCTTGTCATTAGCGACGGAAATTTCCAATTTTTTATTAATTAGTAAAATATTCTGTCGCTGATCCCTTTCTAAATAGAAAGGGATTACCGACGGAAAATAAGAATCCCTCGCAGATCCGTTTCAAAAATCCATTACTGAAGTCGTTGACTACTTGAAAATTACCTCGCTAATCCGTCGCTATTTGCGACGGATTTTTGAATCCATCGCAAATTTTTGCCTCTGCGAGGAGGAAATTAGCGGGGGAATTTTCCCTCGCTAATTCTCTGTTTTCTTGTGGTGAATTATAAGGAGGATATATTAAAGGAGATCCGACAAAATATATTTTACCAAAATTCTTCTTTACTCATGAATTCCAAAAGAAATGTGAAATTGATATGTTATAAATTTGGTCATATGACAACCTCACAGATATTTTCACAAAGATTTTACCGACTGCAACATTTGAGAAGTTGAGATATAAAATCGATATATGTCATTTAAAAGATTTAAATGAATCATCTTATCAGGAGGAGTAATAAATAGACATATAGAATAGTGTACTCTTTTTTTTCACTAATTTTTTTTTCCCACTGAGTTTTTATCTAATAAAGTTTTAACGAGACATATTTTTTATGTAATGGACATCCAATGGGGAGTGTTGTGAATATGTTAAAAATTAGTGGAAGCTTCACTAATTTTATTAGTGGAAACTCCACTAATTGTAAATATGTACGTCCACCATTAAGAGTTAGTGAAGACACCACTAATACATATTAGTGGAAGATGATGAATTCTACTAATAAGAGCTTTATAAATAGAGCTCTTTCAAAATTTGAAATATATTATATTATGAAAGAATTGTTAGAGAAAATAAAGAGAGAAGTTTGAAGAAATTCTTGTGTAAATAATAGTTAGAGATTTCTTATTATATAAATTTTATTTTAACACTACCAAAATTTCATAACAATCTACTAATTATTGGAATAATAGTTAGGAAGTTGTACTATCTATATTGAAAGACTACTACTCTATTATCTTGTATTACAAAAGAAAGATTAAAGGGGCATCTAATAATGACTTATAATGGAAAGGGTCATCTAGTCATCGATCCCTCTCTTCACTCACCTATTTTATATGTCATCTCATCATTATACACAAACATATAGAGAGTTAAAGAGAGGAAAAATCAAGTACCTACCTTTATAATCATGTCTCAAGGAAAGTCTAGTAAATTGTTATATGGTATGTATTTATAAAGTGTATCTAATGATGCTTACTTTTCTAACAGAAGATAGAAAGGACAGGAAAGGAGAAAAGAGGAGATTGATAATTGTTAATGATATTTGATTAAACGTAAAAAGAAAAGAAATAAAAGATTAAATATAATATGTGGAGAAGGAAACAAAAGAAAAAGAAAAGAAAAGATATTATTTGAGTTTATATTTTTATTCACTAATTTAATATAATAATATTAAATATTTTATTTAATGATATTTTACTCATTTAAATAATTTTTCTTCTCTTTCTATTTTCGTCCAATTTGAATGAAAAGAAAGTTGAAAATTTTATAATAAATATAACCCATCCATTCTCTTCACATTCTTTTCTTTTCTGTATAAAAAACTAATTTAAACATTTAAAATGTCTTCTTCTTTCTTCAGTTTCCCTGAATCTAAACAGGTTAAAAGCAAAGTTCTTTTCCTCTAAGAAAGCGAAGCCGTGGCGTGCAGGGAAATGTTTGCTCTATTTGATATGAAAAGACAGCTTGCATGTCTTTTTTTTTTTATAGTTAATATTTTTTTTATTCATAAAAAAAGAACCTATTATACATATTAATAACAAGATCCTGATAATAAAAAAATAATCTCACACGGAAAGAAACAGTACAATATATAAAATAAAAATAAATATACAAAAAATCTCTTCTTAACTATTTTATTAACATCCACGAACATCAACGACATGAGCAAAACAAATTCACCTAAATCCGTGAATAGCAATGTAAAAGACTCTAGACATATTAGCGGTTTTAAAAATCGCATGAGAAATGGGGAAATGATCCAAACCAATTATTAGGTAAAGGAAGAACAACAAACACAAAGAGAAGAATAAGTACAAATAAAATTACAAAGAACACAAGTTAAAAAGAAATAGAGCTAGAAAAAAATAAAAAAAATAAAAAATTAATATCAAAAGAGGGGAAAGATCACTAAAAATAAAAAGAAAGAACAGATTTTTGGTCAAGATCCAACTCCAGCAGAGGTTGGAGCTCCGGTCTGGCCAAAGAGAGTCAAAGAGAGCCAAGCGGAGTGTACGCAAGTTGAAAACCAAGAGGGGAAGAGAGAGAAAGCGGAGCGCACTTAAGCATTATTCTATGACAGCTGGCATGTCGAATAATACTTTTTGTTTGCTCTTATATATATAGTACATTATATTCAATTTAAATGAACCAACTACGTTGGAGTGCCTGGTCTACATTTAAGCTTCACATGCGCTGTTGGCCTAAACCATAGTACAAAAGCACAACTGCTATTATGGTTGATTCATACGCAATCGTGTTCGTCCTGTTTACTTCTCACTGCAATGGCCTTTTATTTAGGGTAAAATATGTTAGTTATTTTTAATTTTAATTTTTAAATATGTTATTTTAATATTTAAATATTTAAAAATATTTAAAAAATAATCTTTCTAATAATAAAAATCTAAATACAATATAAAGTCATTAAATTTTAGCCTCAATTTTTTATTTTTTTGTTTTTACTCTTGATATATTCCTTTCGATTTTTTTTATATTATTAATAATAATTTCAATATTTAAGGTTCAATAATTTTGAAAATACTCTTTTTATATCTTCAAATTTAACTATATAATAAAAATCACAAATTCTACCATTTAATAAACAAAATTCAAACATAAAGTGAGAAAAGAAAAGAAACTAAATTCATTCTCGATGGATAGTAAAGAAATCTAAATTTAATTCTTGATAGATAGTAATTTTTTAATATCTTTATAGAATGAAGAATAAATTTGAAAGTAAAAATGAATTACTAAAAAAACAAATAAATAAAAGGATGAGTAAGAGACATGCAAGTTGCAACAATTTTTTTTTTTTATTATATACAGAAGTTACTTTGTAAGAATTAAAACAAATTTTGATGTTACGTTGTGAGAGTTATAAGTGAATGAAAATACCTCTAAAACGGGTCATATAAGAGCTATGTGATAAACTTATGTGAATATTTAATAGTTTTAATTGACAAAATAACTATTTTTTAAGTACTTCAAGTGTTTAAGGATTAAAATCATACATTTTGAAATATAAAGGTAAAAATTAAATTTTGTAAAAATTCAACAATGGTTCGCATATTTTGGCTTTTTATTTATACTACTTATTAGGGTCATATCGTCTCAGTACATTAATTCAATAAGTATTTTATTTCTTTAATTTTTTAAAAGATTATATTATTAAGAAAGGACTATAAATATATGACAAGTTTACAGTCTAATTAAAAATGTTTTATTGTCGAGTTTTTGTCTCGACTCAATGGGAAGCCGCTAAATTGCTTGGTTGGTAGCAAATCAGCAAAAGTAAAAAATGGTTAAATAAAAGTGCTAATTATTCAACGACATGTGAAAAATTACAGACGAAGACAGCAGCCAACAATTTGAAAATTTTGTTTCAGAAAATTTCATATATAGTGTGATGCATCTAGAATCTTGTTGATTGCGATGAGAATTATATCTTATTAGTTAATTATTTAATTAATTAAATTTATAAATAATTTTAGATAATTTTTATTTTTTTAAAAAAAAATTATTTAAATTCAAGACATCACATATCATATAAGATGTTGTTATGTACAATTTTAAGAATTTTTTACAATTATATATATATATATATATATATATATATATATATCACGTGCATAAACTATTGACACTAATTTTATTTACAAATAGTGTCGACATATTATGTATAACTCACGTGCATAAAGTTACAATAAGTTATGCATTTTATTTAAAAACTAACAATAAAAGAAAAGCATGCATTTATTATGAATTATTGGAATCTTTATTAATTAGTGGAGGCTCCACTAATTATGGATTTATGTGAATTATTATAGAAGATTTTTATGGATGTCCACCATTTAGTGAAGACACCACTAATTAAGATTAGTGGAAGATGATGTGTGCCATGATGTAATCTACTAATTAGAGCTCTATAAATAGAGCTATTCTCTAAGCTTGTAATACACCATTATTTTGTGAAAGAAAGATTAGTGAAAGAAAGATTAGAGAAAATTGTGAGAGAAAAGAAAGAGAGAAATTCTTGTACAAAATAGTTAGAGTTTTATTAGTGTGTAGTGTGAAGATTTTATTCTAACACTACCCTAATTTTATAACAGCATTCAATTATTTTTGCCATCGAATATTTGCCCTTTGCTAAAAGAATCGACATTCATATTCGTTGACGGACCCCACCCTGACACAAGCTATTTTGAACTTAGTCTTTCATCCCCTAAGAAATTAAAGGCTTGGGTTTGGTCAACTAAAAAGGTTGTCTTCCCCCTCACCAGATGCCATCATCAATTATCTTGAAGCGGAACTCACCGAAGGTAAAGTAAGAATAAAAGGCTTGTTGGCAGAAACGGATCAAGGGGGGGCGATTTTTAAAATTTTTTATTTTACTTTTAAAAGATTATTTTAAATTTTATTTTTCTTTTGTAATTTTTTTAAAAAGTATAATATTATCTAATAATATATAATTTATTCTTTACTTTTAAATAGAACTGTATTCAAATATGAACGAATCAAATATCACACTTTTAAATTCGAATTCAAATAAAATCAAACAATATTAGGGTTCATTTGTCTATTAATCAAATTCATGTTCAAATTTGTTGGATTTTATTTAATATTATTCGAGTTTATTTATATTTTAATATAATAAAATATATTATTAAATATAAATAAATATAAAAATAAATAATTATTATTAATATAAATAAAAAATTATATATATATATATATATATATATATATATATATATATATAAAATATACTTATGAACAATAGGACATTTTTGAGAATACGTTTGAATTCTTTCATTTATTAATTAAATATAATATTTTATTTAAAATTATTTATTTATTTATTAATTAAACAAATCTTATTTAAATATAAACAAATTCGAATAAATGTTATAAAATTTGGGTAGTATTAGAATAAAATCTACACACTATACACTAATAAAACTCTAACTATTTTCTACACAAGAATTTCTCTGTTTTTTTTCTCTCACAATTTTCTCTAATCTTACTTTCACTAATCTTTCTTTCATAAAATAATGGTGTATTATAAGTTTAGAGAATAACTCTATTTATAGAGCTCTAATTAGTGGAATACACCATGACATACATCATCTTCCACTAATCTTAATTAGTGGTGTCTCCACTAAATGGTGGATATCCATAAAAATCTTCTCTAATAATTCACATAAATCCATAATTAGTGGAGCCTCCACTAATTAATGGTACTTCCAATAATTTTAAGATATTCATAACACTCCCCCTTGGATGTCCATTCATTACATAAAGAATATGCCTCGTTAAAACCTTACTAGATAAAAATCCAGTGGAAAAAAAATCTAGTGAAGGAAAAAGAGTATACTATTCTATATGTCTGTTTATTACTTCCCCTAATGAGATAATTCCTTTAAATCCTTAAACCGACGCATACCGATTTTATATCTCAACTTTCAAATGTTGCAGTCGGTAAAGTCTTTGTGAAAATATTTGCGAGGTTGTTACATGACCGAATTTGTAGCACATCAATTTCACATTTCTTCTAGAGTTTGGTGACCTATGCTGTGTCCGATCTCTTTAATATATTCTCCTCATAATTGCGCTATGTAAGCTGCATTATCTTCATAAATAGGAGTTGAAATATCTCTGATATATGATAATCCACAACTTTCTTGGATATAATGAATCATTCTTTACTTGCTTCATGAATAGCTGTAATTTCAGCATAATTTGAAGAAGTAGTTGCTTGGAGATATCGGAAGAATTGTTTAATTCCATTCCAATGTCGTCGTGTTGGTGAAGAAGTAAATCTTGCTAATAAATTGACAACAAAGGCAATATCAGGTCGTGTATTGTTAGCAAGATACATCAATGCACCAATTGCACTGAGATATGGTACTTCAGGACCAAGAAGTTCTTCATCCTCTTCTTGAGGTTGGAAAAGATCTTTATTCACATCTAATGACAGGACGATCATTGGAATACTCAATGGATGTCTTTTGTCCATGCCAAATCTTTTTAGAACTTTTACTATATATGTTGAATAAATGTTCTACTTGCCAAATGTTCAATTTGTAAACCAAGACAAAGTGTAATTTTACGACGATCCTTGATGTCGAATAATCAATTGTTTCTTGGAGCTTTTCAGGAGTTCTAATAAGATTAATATCATCAACATATATAGCTAATATCACAAATTTAGAATCAGATTTCTTAATAAAAACACATGGACATACCTGGTCAATTTTAAATCTCGCTTTTAATCACTATTCACTAAGATGATTGAACCACATGCGCCCAGACGGCTTCAGGCCATCTAATAATTTTTGCAATTTGATAAAGTAATTTTCACGAGGATAGTGTTTATATGCTGCAGGCATATGAAATCCTTCAGGGATTTTCATGTAAACAACATTTTCTAAATTTTCATACAAGTGAGCAGTGACAACTTCTAATAGGCGCATATCTATCTTTTCATGTACTGCCAAATTGATAAGATATCGGAGTGTAATAGTATCAACAACAGGAGAATAAGTTTCATTATAATCAATACATGGTCTTTGTGAAAAACCTTGGGTTACTAACCGTGCTTTATATTGTACGATTTCATTCTTTTCATTGCGCTTTCGTACAAATATCCATTTGTAGCAAACAAGTTTTACACCTTCTGATGTTCGGACTGCAGGTCCGAAGACTTCACGTTTTGTCAGTGCATTTAACTCCGATTGAATCGCATCTTTCCATTGTAGCTAATCTTTTTTATGCCGACATTCATCAACTGATATTGGTTCAGGATCATCATTATCCTGTATAACATCAAGCAATATTATATGCAAACATATTATCAATAATTGTTTCTATCTGATTCCAACTTCTACCGGAAGTGGTATAATTGATAGAAATTTCAATGTTACTTTCATCAACGCCTGGTTCTTTGTCATCAGTTTTCTCTTGATCTTTATCATTCTTTGCTTTAATATGATCATCTGAATCATTAATCCTCTCTTCTTTCGAGAATTTTTATCTTTAGAACCAAGAGGTCGGCCATGCTTCTGGCATGTTTTTGGCTCAGCAGCTATATGTAAACTCTTTTATTCTGCTGGAACTTCAATTAGTATAGGAGCATTTATAACTAGCATATGCGATTTTGTTACTCTTCTGGAGTCAACAAAAGCGTCTGACATTTGATTTGTAATGCTTTACAAAGGTATTATCTTTTGAATTTCAAGTTCATACGCGCTTGTATGCGGATCAAGATAATTTAATGATGTTGTCCAATCAAGATTTTTCTTGTACTATTTATGTTCTCCCCCTAATTTAGGGAATAATGATAAGAAAAAAGAAAAAGAAATATAAGAAAATGATAACAAGAGAATAAGAAAATAAATGTAAGAAATAATGACAAGTAGAAAATGCCGAGAAATCTATTATAAATATCCCTTTTTTTTTCACTCTTCCGGGTACCATATTTTCCCCTTCCTCCTTGTCTTTTCTTCTCCTCCGTCCCTCCACCTATCATCTACCTCTTCTGCTTCCTCATACAAATATATATATATATATATATATATATCGATAAATATCTCAGTCATAAGTTATTAGTAAACATAAAAAAAACAAAAAAAAATTTCAAAGCAAATATGGATACTCGTAATTCATTTGAGATATGGTCAAATTTTGACTTGGTTTCTAACGCAAAAGATTTTGATGTGTTTTCTTTTCCAAGCCAACTGCTTCCGCCTAATGTCAGGTCTAACGCAGAAGATTTTGATCTATTTTCCTTTCCAAGCCAACCGCTTTCGCCTAATTTTCCAAGCCAACAGTTCCCGCCTAATTTCAGGTAAGATACCTTTGAGGGCTTCCATTTGTTTTTAGTGTGCTTGATAATGAAATTAAACTATCTTTTGGTTTGTTTTGATGTGAATCAGTGAACATACTGCTTGGGACCAATTTGATCTGCCCATGCAAGAAACTACTTTTGATGCTGTTCCTCTTGATGCTATTCCTCTGAATGAGGATATGCTTGTACATGATCCTTTCTACTCTCTAATAGATTTTGAACAAAGCCAAAATATGATTCCAGGTTATCATATATTCAAATATGGATTTTGAATGGTATTATCTTTACTGATATTTTTTTCTTTTCTAGGCGAAATAATGAGTGGTCTTGACAATGAATTCGGAGTAAGTAATCATGACATGCATCTTGCATTTAATCTCGAAAGTCAAGATATTATTGCAGACAAAATTCCTGAGGAGAAGAAGATGATTAACAGGCAAAGAAAGGAGAAGGGAAATAGTGCCAAGAGACTATCAAGAGAACGCAGTATTTTTACCTGCCAATCAAAAGCACGGCCAAAGAATTGAATATGGGCTTAACCCGTCTTAAGAACAGATGTAGGGAGTTAGGAATTCGTCGATGGCCTCACAGGAAGTTGGTGAGCTTGGAGACCATAATCAAGAATGTTCAGGTTCTCTCTCATATACACTTATAAACTTACGTCACAAATTTGTAAGTTATGAAAAGTAAATAATGACCGGAATAAATATATCTCCACCGATATTTACAGGTGATGCAAAATGAAGAAGAAGGAGGACATATGGCTGAGAAGAAGTTGAAAGAAGCCATTGCGATATTGGAATGTGAAAAGAAGTTGGTGGAAGAAAGTCCTGATACGCAGTTGGAGGATCAAACACAGAAATTGAGACAAGCATGCTTCAAGGCCAAATATAATAAGAAACTTAAGGGGATGAGAAAATCCCAAGACTCATTGTGCAGTAACTTCACAGCTAATTCTGCTACTAGTCTAGATGCTGGCTCAAAGGGGAAGGAAAAGGAGGAGGATGCCGAAGAAGAGGAGTTGAAGTCCATAATTGCTAATTGTTTGCCTTCCTCTAATGTAAACATGGAAATAGAACAACTACAAACATTAACCCGAGATTTATCAGCTCTATTGAAAAAGAGCAACTACAAGCATGCATCCTCAAATTCACGTGAACACCAATGGGATGAATAAAGGAAATAAAAGTGACTTATGATTTTTTTTTCTGAACTGTTAGTAGTAATGTATATATTGACATCTGAATGTAATATCTCAACAATTTGATGCGTATTATTACTGAAAATATCTTTTTATTACTGTACATATCTTTTCCCCTTATTATCTTTTCTATTCCACTTCAGGTGGCCAGTATTTCTCTGTGATAAGGGAAATATCGAGTGTGTCCATGACCATAACCACAGTCAATGCCACAACTACGATTATAACGATTATAACGATTCTAACGATTATAACGATGGCTTCTGCTGGAGTTAACAACATTCACTTCTTGGAGTGCTGTTGAGCCAGTTTATCTGGCTTCATGATTTCTCAATAATAACTCATATTAAATCTGTCAACTTTGGATACCATTTTTTTCGATATTGTTATTGCAGGACAATATTCGAGGTATGAAAAGTGGAGAATGTCTTCTCCAAGATATCTTCATCAGTAACTTTTTTTCCGCATAATTTTAACTGAGATGTAATTTTATACATCACGAAATTCACGGTTTTAAAATCTTGCAATTTCAAGTGCAATCATTCATACCGCGCAGTTGGTAATATGACCATCTTCAGGTGGTCAAATCTTTCTTTTCAGCATTTAGATGTATATCTGTATTGAGAACCCATGATATATAATTTTTTTTCAGAAATATCAAGGGTTACAAATTTGAGTTTAGCAATGTTAACTATAGAGATTAATAAATGCGTATGTGTCTTCTGGCTTTAATAACGGCAGAGACTCGTGCTAATAACGTGTTATAAAATTTGGGTAGTGTTAGAATAAAATCTACACACTACACACTAATAAAATTCTAACTATTCTTTGCACAAGAATTTCTCTTTTTCTTTTCTCTCACAATTTTCTCTAATATTTCTTTCACTAATCTTTCTTTCACAAAATAATGGTGTATTACAAGTTTAGAGAATAGCTCTATTTATAGAGCTTTAATTAGTGGAATACATCATGGCATACATCATCTTCCACTAATCTTAATTAGTGGTGTCTCCACTAAATGGTGGACATCCATAAAAATCTTCTCTAATAATTCATATAAATCTATAATTAGTAGAGCCTCTACTAATTAATGGAGCTTCCAATAATTTTAAGATATTCATAACAATAAACTTTTATTCGCAAATATTCGATTAGTTTATAACAATATCCTGAGTTTCTAAACCTATTCGATACTGCTAGGCGTATGCTTGAGGCGGACGTCCGCAGACGGATAAGTGGTGAAATAGCAAGATAATTATTGTCAAATGATTTTAATGTTTTTGACTAATCCAATAATTTTATTTCAGTATGTAATATTACTTTTGTTTCACAATATAAGTCATTTTAAATTTAAATTTTTTTTACAATATAGGAAGATTCACAAAATTTTATAAAATTTTATTATTTTTTTCTATCTTTATCACTCTATATAATCTCTCTATTTCAACTAATTATGACCCAACTCTCTTTAATTATCAAAATAAACAAAGATTTAATTAGGAGTGTTTTTAGAAATTTTCTAAAATTTATAAACTCTTAATTTTTGTATATAAATCTAAAACGACTTATATTGTGAAATGGAAGTAGTGTAACTTTTTCTATTCAAGGACATTTACTTATAAATGTTGAGTAATTATTTCTAATTTTTGTAAATCGTTTTCTTGTCATAAGTAGAACTATAAATTTTAACATCCATAATTATTTTCTTATGTATTATATATATATATTGCTATAAAAGATAATAGTTTAATTATTAAATTTATAATGAGTTTTTAATTAAAATATTGTATTTTTTAAGCAAATGGTAAAAATATTAAATAAGTTTTATTTTTATTATTAAAATTGCGATTATCAATAATGATTTTTATATTTTTAGAATAATAACAAAATTTATAAAACATAATATTTTAATAAAAAAGCTCAATAATATAACTTGTATGTTGTGATCCACGGTTGTTGGTTTTCCTTGCGTACCTTTTTTCCTTTTCTTTTTGTTGGTTTTCCTTATCATTTTTGGTTTTTTCTTATAATACTTTCTCCTTTTTTTTTTTTTTTTACATACTAGGTAGGTGGCCTAAGCGTTGTTCGGGGTTAGTAATTTTTTTAAAATTTTTAATTTTATCCACTTTGTATTTAGTTTATTTTTTTGTATTTTAAATTTAGATTTTAAATAGAGAAAATCAAAATCATTTGTTATTTTTTAATGATTTCAATGAATTTAGATGATTTTCAATAATATGAGAAATTTGAATCTTTATATAAAAGATATTAGTCAGACATAATTGTCATAGATTCTTGTTATAAAATTGTTGTAATGCTTCAATAGTTTTAGTCATAATGCTTCTAGATTAGTAATTTTTTTCAATGTATATAATTTTTTACATCTAAAAAGTTGATATATATATATATATATATATATATATATATATACACACACATATACATATAATTTAAATATTCCTACTTCTAATTAGCAGGCACATTTTCAAGTCCATTTGTTTTTGGGCTTTATCTATAGGAAGACCAAGGAATATATAGCAAATTATTAGATTTGAAGTCCATTTTCTATTTACTTGAATATTTTTGGTTTTATGTTTGAAGTGATTGAAAGTTTTTATGATGTTTATGTCAGATGCTTGAATTTATTAGATTGGATTCAATTTTGAAGTCCAGTTTCACAGAGTTTGAAGATTTATGTGAGGTCTAAAATATTGTAAGAACCAAAAGGCAGTACTCTTTTGCATTGCCATTTTTCTTTGTCCTTTTGTAATTTCTCCGAAGAATAGTCTAAGCTTTTATTCTAGGGCTATTGTTGTTAGCATCTTTTTTCATCTCAACCCAATCTGTCAATGACTATGCAAGTCGATTTATCTTAGCAATAGGGTTTGATATTCTTTGTTTCTAGTTTTCATTTCTCACAACCAAAATCACAGTTTCTTGGCAGATTATCTAGCATTAGTTTTGAAGTTCTTTGTGAGTGAACGGGCGAGTTTTCTGTGTAAAATGTGATTTTTTTGGAATATATTTAAGAAATAGTAGTGTTTTGTTTTCGATCTGACATTATGTTGTGGGGTTTTTCGTATGTTTCTATCAATGAGATATTGTTTAGAGTAGGAGGGGTTTGTTGAGTCTTTTGAGCTTCAGATCTGGTTTTTTTGTGAGTTGGCGGTTGAGATTTGTGTATGGATTTGTAATATATTTCTGTAGCAGTAGTATTTTGTTTTCCAATCAAAATATATTTTTTAATTCATATGTTTCACTAAATAAGCTGATTTTAGGATTAAGAGAATTGTGTTAATAGTTTTTGTGTTTTGAATCTGAAGTTTTTTGTGAGTGAGGGGGTGTGATATGTGCGAGAATTTTCTTTAAGAATATGTTATTGGTCGTCTACTTTGCGCATTGTAATTTGTTCTGTTTTTTGCTAGAATTCTGGTATTTATTCAGAGATCTGTTTAGGAAGATTTTTTGTTTTGACATAATTTTTTTGTTTCTGAGGTATGGGTAATGTTTTCTTTCATTTGTTTACATTTCTTTTGTTTTTTTTAATTGCTTTGTTTGATTTATTTTCTTTTTGAGTTATTTTTGCAGCTGTTGTTTTGTTTATGCCGAGGTTATTTTAAAAGCACAGGCTGAAAAAGAGAAAGTTAACCAAATAAAATTACGAAACTGTGACATAGGCATAAAATTATCTCACTGAATGGTGATTATGAGAATTTTAAATAGTGTGGTTTTGAGCATGAACAACTTTGGGAGGGGGGGGTGCTTGCTCTGTTCACTACAAAATTGTAGGGCAAATAGCCGTCGTATTTGATGGGGCGGCCGTCGTATTAGCCAAATACGACGGCTAAATGACTGTTTTAGAGCCGTCGTATTTGATTTCATTGCTTTTGCTTGACTACGGCCACAAAACCGTCGTATTAGGCTAATACGACGGTCAAATAGGACGGCTACGTATGAGGGTCGTATTTGCTTGCAACTGACCTTTTTTGCGATGGTTTTTATAAACCGTCGCTTTTGGTTACCAAATATGACGGTCAATCGACCGTCGTATTTGGTCCTATCAAATACGACGGCTCTATGGCCGTCGTATCCGATTACATCAAATACGACGGTCCATTGGCCGTCGTATTTGATCCTAAGCAAATACGACGGCTTCCCTTGGCCGTCGTATTTGATTCACCTTAAGCAAATGCCTAATTTGGTTTGTAAATAATTTTTTATTTGGACGGGATCCTATACACGTACAATTTAAAACCAAACATAATTAAATCAACTCATTCAACACCAAATATAATAAAACACATTCTCCTCATTGCCAAACAACTCAAAAGCAATATCCTCAATAGACAAATCATAAATATAATCTTCCAAGTACTATAAAAAAGATAGTACTACATATGTGAGAAATGGGAAATATCATCAATTAATCGAACTGAAGCAGTAGTACAAATACAAACAAGTAAAAAATCAAAATGTCACTCATCATGACGGATAGGCTGGCCAGGATCATATAAAACCACCATCAAAACACCTTTATCCACCATATAAAACATAGCATATAGCCCTCTAAATCATCCGGCACACACAGCACACACAACAGCCCCAAAGCATAGCAATTTTTCCAAGTGTTTTTCATAGTTTTCATGAGTTTCCCAATAAATTTAATACCAAAATAATCGTCACAACTTAATCTACAGTTTCAATTCAAGAAGTATGATATTTTACCTTGTGTATAGAGATTTACAAGCTTGCAAATGCCCAAGCTTCTTCCTTTTCTCTTTCTCTCTTTTCTTCTTGGAATTTCTCTCTCACGTTTTTTTCTTTTTCTTCCTATTCTTTCCTCTCCCCTTTTCTCTTATTTTTCTCCCTTTTCTTTGTTGATTTCTGGCTATTTATACAGCCCTTCCACCGCCATTTCATGATCATCTTATGACATAAGTCAAATAGGATAAAGGACTTGAAATTTTCCTGTTGGTTAATAGCAGTGTTATCTTATTTTCCTTTTCTATTGCTTTCTTTTTCCCTTGTTTGGCTGCTGATTTCAAGCTGTAAAAACAGCATTTCCACCGCCATTCTTGGTGACAGAAAGTCACATGGTCCATTATGTTATTAATTGGTCAAAATCTTCCTTTGAAAGCTTATAAAATCTTGTTAAATAAGTTTATAAATAGCTTATAAAATACTATTTATTTCATATAACCAATTATATGAGAATACTCGGCCTTATCAACCAATCACTAAGTGACATTTATTTTCAATAACCAATCTTAAAATGCCACTTGTTAGAAAATAAGTTCGGTTGAACAACAAGATACAATGCATGAACATAGAATTTCAAAATGCTGTATAACAATGCATTGCAATATTCATAATACAACTATATCACATTGGACTATCTGTAAATCAATAAAATCTTATCTAAAATCACATGATAACTCGTATAGACTGCATAACAAAAGCCAAATCATGTTAGAACTCCCATCCAACAAAATCAAATATAACCAAAATAGCTTCATATAAGTCACCACATCTCAGTGACTTTGGCCCTATCCTTTTGAGATTACTAGTTTAATTAGACTACTACTTTCACTCAACCTTTGGCACCATTATTTTTATCAGCACAAATTCACATATGTAGACTAAGACAACAAGTGCAGAATACCAGAACACTCCCATTCTCTATAGCCTACCGAAATACCAGAAACAACAAGGATGCCAATCAAACACACCAGTCAACATATTTATGAAGCTGAATTTAGACAATCATTTCAACCCATTTAGCTTCTCTTACCTGTAGACAACCCCAAATGCAAAATGCAGTAGCCCAAATTAGCAATTGAAGCCGACACTACGGACAAGGGGCAGCTTTACCAGCGACGGACAAGCTATGGAGCTTTGCCGGCAAGGAAGATAAGAGGGATCTAACGCGGCGAAGGAGAAGAGAGGGAGTTTTACCAGTGATGGAGAAGAGAGGGAGCTGAAGTGATTTGACAGTTACGGAGTGGAGAGGGAACCGGAGAAGAACGCCGGAGAGCTTTCACAGTGACGGAGAAGAGAAAGAGGAAGCCGGTCGGAACCAAGCTGCCGCAGAAGAAGAAGGAGGAAGAATGGAAAGCAGCAAGCCATCGGGGGGTAAATTAGGACAAACTACGACGGTTAATCATTGTCGTCGTATTAGGTATATTAAATGCGACGGTTAATGATTAACCGTCGTATTAAATGTGTCTGAAATCGGGTTCATCACGGGTATTAAAAACGACGGTTTATGCAAAAATCGTCGTATGTGTTTCAAAAAATACGACAGAACCGTCGTATTAATTGATTTAATACGAAGGCGTATTAAGCCGTCGTATTTAATTTATATCTTAATAATTTTAATTTATATATTTTAATATGTGTTACTTATATATATATATATATATATATATATATATATATATATATATAACATGACAAATAAAATGACATAAATTTTATTTTTACAATAACAAGGATGTGTTATATTGTATATAAACACATATATAGCATACATACATACATACATACATACATACATACATACATACATACATACATACATACATACGTACGTACGTACATACGTACGTACGTACGTATGTATGTATGTATGTATGTATGTATGTATGTATGTATGTATGTATGTATGTATGTATGTATGTACACACAAATATATATGTTTGCAATTAAAGTTCTTTATATTATGCAAGATATATATATATATATATATATATATATATATATATTAATACACACACACACACACACACATATATATGTGTGTGTATATATACACACACTACTTTTGATTGATTATAAAAAGTACTACTATGACTAAATTTATTACAAAACATAGTACTGTGACAAAAAATAGAGTAAATATATAACAAGTTTATCTATTTGTTAAAATAATTATAAAAATTAAGTAGTACTGTGACTAAATTTGAAAATAATCCGATAAAATTTACATTATTTTTGATTAATTTTGTTATAATTTGAAAAAACAACGATGATTATAATGACGGTTGAAAAAACCATAGTATTTTTAAAAAATCACAATTTAATTTCAATAAAAATATTAATTACATAATACGACAGTTCTCCTGAACTGTCGTAATATTTCAACCGAATACGAGGGTTCATTTGAATGAACCGTCGTATATGATCCATTAATACAACGGTTCTATTGAACCGTCGTATTTGTTCACACTAATACAACAGTTTTTGTCTAACTGTCGTATTAACGAGATCTAATACGACGGTTGATAAACCGTGGTATAAGATGGTCTAATACGACGGTTTTTAGACCGTCGTAATAGTGTCGTCGTTTTTGTCCTATTTTTTTGTAGTGGTTTTCATCAGTTTCATTGCTTGAATCACTATCAGGGACTGATTCTTTCAAGATGAAATCAATACATGCATAAGCTTTGTGAGTTTCATTATGTGCTAAGTATGTAATACCCCGCCCAAAATCACCTTTGACTATGGGAAAAAGTCATCCATTGCATAGCATCTTGCATTTTATGTGGTAGCTAGAATAATTTTATTTACATGGATGTATGTGAATTTTTCCGTTACTCTTGCATTTGAATTAATTGATGTGAAATAGTTGTGTTGTTAAAGATTTGGTTAAGGGAGGTTTGGTCGAAAATTTGAAAGGATGAGTATTGGGGTGGTAAGAACTTCTTGTAGAAAAATTCGTATTGGAGTTGTTTTGGAATAGCGGGGTGGTTGGTAATTTTCTTTGGTGACCCGAGTTCGAATCCTACCTTTTGTGAAGTAAGTTTCTCTTCTTAAAATTCTTTTCTTTAGACCGTTTCTTATCTTGGCCGAAAAAGAATCTAGCTATCCTAGAGAAATTTTAGTATTTTTACTCCAAGGAAATAAGTCTCTATATTTATTTCCTCAATTCAAAGACTTTGATGTGAATAAAGTTCACCTTTAATTTTCAGCTTGTGTTCCTTAGGATTTTCGAAAAAACCCCTAGCTAGGAGCCACTTTGAAGAATTTCAAGTGGTATAAAACTCTTCTTGATGAATATTAGAGTTAGAGAATATATTAGGGAAAAATCTTATTTCACCTCTTCAAGAATTCTAGCCATAATCCTTTTATTTATTTAATTGTTTTAGAGAAATATTTTAACTAAAGTCTTAGATATTTTCTTTGGGTTTAAACGCCACTTCCATAGGAGTAAGACTCTATATTTAACTCCTAAGTTCAAGAATTTTAGCTAAGGATGAAATTTGTTTTAGTTTCAGCTTTTGTTCCCTTGAATTTTCAGAAACCATAAGCTGGAAATATTTTGGAAATTTTTCCAGATTTTGTCCGCCACCTTGGAGCACCTTTAGCTCAATCCAAACTCTTCTAGGACTAGAGGAAATCTTATCCAAATCCTTGATAAAACCAGATTTTATTTCAATCCAAATTCAACTAGGATTTCTTCCTTTTCCTAGCTGAATTTCGGCAGCCTTGTATCAACACAAGCTGTCCGAAATTCCAGCCATCTTTATCTACAATCCAACTCTGAAAATCCTAGCTCAAAACACCTAGAACACTCCTTAACAATTCAACTACCTTAGCTGCACAAAACCAGAATTTTATTCACACAAAAACACTGAAATTCGTCCAGCATATATACAGAAAATTCGGACAGCTTTGTGCAGGATTTTCGGCCAGCTTTGTGTTCCTACTTTAACCGAAATTCTGCACATATCATTCACTGAAAAACCCCAGCTGAACAATCTATTTTCAGCATCCAAAACCCTCAATTTTCCTCTGGAAATTTCGGTAGAATTATAGCAGCCAAACCAGTCCAACACTTGCTACACTTGCACAGAATTTTCACAGCACTTGCACAGGATTTTTCAGTCATCAAAACTCACTCAAACTCTTTCTTGTTTGGCCCAAAATTCTGAACACATTTAGCCCTTCCTTTGAGCAGTATTTCGGCCAGCATAGAGGAGCAAATTGCAGAATCTTTTCCTCCATAAAACTCACCTAAAAATCGGCAGCAAGGAGACGCGCGCAAGCTGAAATTCCACTTTTGCTGTCCAAGAAACCTAAAGCCATTAGGAGTCTATCTAAACATCACCATCTAACCCTAAACCAATCTTCTCCAATTTTAAACCATAACAACCGTTTACCCTCTCAATTCTACACGAAAATTTCAGCAACATCTCTCTGCAAATTTTCAAAAATACAAGAGTTATTCTAAGCCAAAAGTCGAACACACCCTAAGGTAAGCACGAATCCTTTCAACCTCTTGATGCCGTTTTCTCTAATGATTCTTTTCTCTTTCTTCTACCCTTAAATCATGCACTATAGAGGCTGATTTCCTCTTCTTCCTAAATTTTCGGTCAACGGAAGCAAATGAGGTAGCTTCTTTCTTTTTCTCAAGTGAACTCGAGACGATCACCATAGGAGCATCGAGACCTCATTACCCGGTAGTTGCAAGGTAAGGGAATACCCTCCCTTGATGTCGAAAGTAAAGTGTAATGGTATTTATTAGCGAGATAAACATGTGGTCGTAGTATTTGATATTTGGGGATTGAATAGTTTACTTGGAATTAAATAGGAGATTGCGAATTGTTATGAAAATAAATGGGATTGGAGCATGTTTGAATTAATTGAGACCCTGATCTTGATATTATATGGTTTAGATCAGGAGGATAATTGATGAAAGCCATCTGTGAATTTATCGCATTTATCTGAGGCATATCAAGTAAGTCCTTGCATAAACTCTTTTATTAAACGTTGTGATGGTAAGTCCTTTTATAAACTGTTTTGTTAAATGTTGTGATGGCAAGTCCATGTTGTGAAGCTTTGTAAAGCTATTGTTAAACTATGTTTGCTTGGGTTGTAAACGTGGATATTTATTCTTTAAACGGTTTTGTCAAACTAACAGTTTTTAGCAAGAAAACTATTCTTTTCCTTAAATTTTTAGAAATCTCTTTTAAAGAAAACCACGTTTTACAAAACCAATGTTTGAAAATATTTTGAATAAGGAATTGACGGATATATTCGTTGAATACTCAATAAGGGTAGGCTAACAATACTAATCTTGGAGGGCTAGCGTAAGTCTTCTGGCAGGAGGCCACCTCCAGAAGATAAACTCTGCTCGAAAAGGCGACAGTGTTGGTTGGTCAGGCCAGTCCGAGCTAGCATTATACCTGAAAGGTATTATTTATTTTCCCGGCATGGACACCCGGATGGTTTTGTTAGGTGTAGAGATGGAGGAGTATCTCACCCGGTGGGCTGTACACTCACTTTGATCAGAACGCCCAACGTGTGGTAATCTGGTCTGGACAAGGTGCACAGAGTGTGGTGCCTTAGCCAATTTGTTCTCATGGAGCCCAACGTGTGGTGACATGACTTTTATCCGAGTGGAGGATTTATTTTGTACAAAGTGTGACGTTGAGAAAAACCCACTCCGTGCGAAAAAAGATTGTTTATGACTTGCCAAATTATTTCTACGAATGTTTTACACTTTGCATACACGAACTATTTAAAAACACCATGTGCACACACAGGACTTACTGAGATTTATTCTCACACCGTTTTACATCATGTTTTCAGGGGATAGACTGTGCTGAGTCAGCGGGGCATGTAATAGTTGAAGCTTTTGCTATTTTTTCTATTCGCTCTAGGAGACATTTATTACTTATGCTTCTAAACAATATTTTGTTTTATTCTGTTTTGCTCCAAGTTGAGCCTAATGTAATACGAATATTTCTTTATTTATCTAAGTTGATCCTTTTGGAGATTGCCTTTATATTTTATACCTCGTTCTAAAGACCCCTTGTCCTACGGGACGGGGCGACATCCCTGCCCTTTTAGGGTACGTAGTCGTGGGGTGTTACAATGTATGTTGTGTGTCAATATTTTAATATGTTTGTGCAATGATTTGTTGTTTTTTTATGATGGTTTATCATCAAAAACTCATGTATAATGCACAATTGTTCTGATGGTGATAGATTTGTAACATTATATATGTGTGTGTGAGACTGATTGTCATATGCTATTTCATCTTCATTGTTACTGTAGCCAATGAACATAGTTCAGTAGTATGGTTTGTTACATGAAGATCAGTGGTTATAATGCTAGTCAAATTTGTGATAAATGTTAGTTTTTTTACTCGTCAGATACAATAGTTTCCTGATTTTTTTTATGGTTTGTATTTGACTAACATCTTTTTTCCTTCATGTAGGCCTCGGTTGGATTATTTTATAAAGGCACCTTTTCAATTTGAAAAGATTAAGTCGAGGCACTTTGTTTATGACCCTGGTATGATCTTTCTCAATGTTCTGTATGTTAAAATTTAATGTTTTTTCTGTGGAATTATAGAAACATATATCTTTGCTTGAATTAAGATTTTTTAAATAATGAATATAGGTTGTTATTTGTTTGTCTAGATATGCTATAAGCTTAGTTGATGTGATTGTGTACTAAGTATATTGGGCATCAATATAAGCATGATTTGGTAACCTTTTGGTGTTTTATGACGACGGTTTACCATTAGAAACCCACATATGATACATAATTTCTTGAAAACATTAATAAAATTGAATATGAAAATGTATTTTTAATTCTAGTCTACAAAGCATACGTGAATTGTGCTAAGTTAAATGTACTATAAGCTTTGTGGCCATGTATCATTCACAATTGTTCTGATGGTAATAGATTTGTAACATTATATATATATATATATATATATATATATATGTATGTGTGTGTGTGTGTGTGTGTGTGTGTGTGTGTGTGTGTGTGTGTGTGTGTGTGTGCTATTTCATCTACATTATTACTGTAGCCAATGAACATAGCTTAGTGGCATGGTTTGATACATGAAGATCATTGGTTATGAATTTTTGAACCATACAAACAAACAGTGGTTATGACATTTTTAGATGAATATGAGATGATTTTAATAGTTACAGTTTGTTGGTTATATTTGTATCTAAATAACATTTTTTTTCCTTTATGTAGGCTTTGGTTTGAAAGGATTAACTTGAAGTAGTTGGTTTATAATATCTTTGCGATTTTATCATGTTTATGATCTTGGTATGATCTTTATCAATATTTTGTATGTAAAGATTTATTATTTTTCTAGGGGAATTATAAAAACTTTTTTTTTTTGCTTGAATAATTTTTTTTGTAAATAATAAATATAGGTTGTTATTTGTAAAGGTAGATATGGTATATGGTTAGTGGATTTGATTGTATGCTAAGTATATTAGGATATCAATATAAGCATGATTGGGGAACCATTAGATATTTTACGATGATGGTTTACCATCAGAAGTCCATGTATAATGCACAATTTCATGAAAATATTAATAAAATTGAATATGTAAATGAACTTTTTATTCTAGACTAAAAGAAAAATTCTAACATGGACCCATGGTCCATGGACGAAATGCATTAGTGACTTGTACCGCGTGCAATACAAGTTGTATGGTACAACTCACTGATGCACTTGGTCCACCGGTCTATGGTCCATGTAATAATTGCTCGACTAAAAAAACATAAGAGAATTTTGCTAAGTTAGATGTGCGATAAACTTTGTGCATTTTATTATATGCTAAGTATATTGAGTGTCAATATAAACATGTTTCGGTAACTATTCGGTGTTTTGCGATGATGGTTTACCATCAAAAGCCCACATATAATGTACAATTTCATGAAAACATTCATAAAATTGAATATGTAAATGTATTTTATATTTTAGTCTACAAAAGTATAAGGGAAGTTTGCTAAGTTAGATATGTTATAAGCTTTGTGAATTTCATTATCATTGCGTGTCAATATAAATATGTTTGGGCAACAATTCAGTATTTTGCGACGATGGTTTACTATCAGAAGCTCACATATGATGCACAATTGTTCTGATGGTATAGATTTGAAACATTGTGTGTGTGTGTGTGTGTGTATTATTAATTGTCATATTCTATATATTCGATAAGCTTACTGAATTTGATTGTGTGTTAAGTATATTGGTGTCAATATTATCATGATTTGGTTGTCATTAAGTGTTTTGTGACAATGGTTTACCATCAAAACCCCACGTATGATGCATAATGTCATGAAGATATTAATTGCAGTGACTATGTGAATTTATATGAATGTATTTTTTATTTTGTGAAGATATGGGAAAAGTATGAAGTTTTGAGGTTTTATTGAGGTATTATTTTCCTGTGTGTTGCGCCATTAAGGAATTGCTTGAATGAATATGTAGTATTCTATTTTTTTTTTTATGAAAAACAACATTTTTTTTAACTATACAAAAAAATAGTAGTTGTTACTAAGCTTAGTTAATCAATTGCAAGCAAATTTAATAATTTTCAACATGTGGGATTTTTTTCCCTATGTATTCAAGCACATTGGTATCTTTTGTTATTAATCATAAAGAAAACAATATGTATCTTATGCAATTTACATTGTATATTGAGTAGGGGCGGCAATATTGAACACGACACGCCAACATAACATGAAAACGACAGGTTATAGCAGGTTAGAGTTTCGCGGGTTCGGGTCGAAACAGATCGACCCGTTTAACTTTAAACGTGTACATGTCATAAACGGGTTCAACCCGTTTCAATCCGCAAACCCATTTAATTTTTTTTAATATTTATATTTAGTACTTTTTGTAATGCCCTACAAATTTCACTATAAAAAATTAGATACTTTAATTTTTTACATGAATTAAATTTTATTATATGAATTAATTGAATTGTTTGTGTGTCTATTTTGTTTAATTATGTGAGACTTCTTAAATGATGTTAATGTGGTTATTTGTTTAATATATAGTAAATGAATCATTCTTAATTAATTATTATTTAGTGTCTATAATAATATTATTATTACAATGACTTTTAGCTAGAGAAAATAATTTCTTGAACAATCCAATTTTATTGCAAAACTACATTTGTTTAGATTTTTAAGATTAAATCTTATGAATTTATTGAGATCTCTAGATATTTAGAGGGATGACTTGTTGTTTTATTGGCTATTTATGACTTTATGGGCTGTTTTATTAGTTTTTTAATTTTATATGATTTGATTTGATTTTTTAAAATTTTTTTTTGTGTAATAGTGCACAGATTGGTGGGTTTAGTAGGTATTTGGATTGATGGATTTAGTAATTATCTATTTAATTTTTGTGTCTAATCGTGTCATGTCGTGTCAACCCGTTTTATAACACGAACACAACACGAAAATAAATGGGTTGACACGACACGATACGTTTATTAATCGGATCGTGTTCGAGTTGATCTGTCGAGTGTAATTATCTTAAATTGACACGATCCGCCAACCCGAACACGACACGATTGCCACCCCTAATATTGAGCACCTGGGCGTTTTTTTGTGGAGATCATACTTGTTTTTTGTCATTGCATTGTATTTTGCATTGTACTAGAGCAATTGTTGACTGGAGCATGTCATGTACACTTTGCAACCTGCATTAATGGTGTTAATTGTTTTAGGATTAATATGTCAGAATAGTGTTGGAGTTGTAGAAAATTTTTCAATTTTATTTTAAAGTTACCTTTGGGAGTCAATTGTAAACTTCTTCATAGGCTATATTTTGTGTATATGTCTTGAAATTCACGGGTCATGATTTTTATTCCTCTTGGTGATTTTACTCGTGAAAGTGTAATATACAGTTGTCCATGAGGAAACACTGATTTTGATAAGTACAGTCTAACACTAGACAAATTTTGTCCTTGACTCTTGTTGATTGTCATTGCATAGTATATGTTCACAGGAAATTGTCTTCTTATCAATGAGAAAGACATTTTTGAATCTGTCAAAGACATATCTATTTTTGGTATAGATACTTTTTCTTCTATTTTTGAACCTGAAATTATTCATCCTTCGATGACTATTTTCCCTGTTTGCATGACAATTAGCCTTGTGCCATTGCATAATCCTTTGCTTGGATTGACATTTCTCAATAGCATAATAGACACATTCTTTTTAATCTTTAATGATTGATCAGGCATATATGGAAAAATGATGCAGTTGAGGTATTCTATTGGATATAAGTTTTCTGCATCCTTCATAGGGCCTATCACATTATCTATTATATCTACACTTATATATTCAACAACAGATCCTGGTATTTTGTCTAATGCAAAATTATTCAATTCTACAACTGTTTCATTCCTTGGTGTTAGAATGACTCTTTCCATCAAGTAGCTAGGATTTGTGTAGCTATCATCAAAATTTGGATAAGTGGAGTTGAATATTGTCTCGATTGGATCACCATTGGCTTCTGACATCAAATTACTTGGGATTTTGATCCATGTAGGTTCATTATCATTTCCTCTACATTTTGCCGGTTCTTTACCATCTCATATTCTCAGTAGCTAGTTGGCAAAAGTCGTATATTCTTCAGCTTCTGATTGTTGTAATTCATGACTTTGTTTAAGCCTCATATTCTCAGATAGTGTAAGCACTTCATAGTGGTTCCATAATTCTGATTGATTGAGTGACAAATTCACTATATCAGCTCTTTGACCTTTTGGCACAACCGGAAGGATGTGACGGAAATCTCCCCCTAATAGCACTGTTTTGCCTCCAAATGGCTTGTTTTCATTGTAATTGTTGCTGTTCTTTGTATGTATTTGATTGTTTTATCAACACTCTCAAAAGCATTTTTTGAATTCATAGGAGCTTCACCCCCAAATTATCAACACTGCTCTTTTTATTAATGCTGCAAGCTGAGTGTTCGTTTCTATTGAGCATTTAGAATCTTCTGAGGTTACCAGAGGAATTTTGAATCTGCTGTGTACAATCCTCCCACCTAGTAGTAGTAATGATACAATCCTTGTTCCATGTTGTAAATAAGGACATTGAATTAAAATCATGAATTTATTTCATAAATTGTAGAATTTAAGCATTTCTTTCATTAGCAAATGAGATTTTTGTATGTCAATGACTATTAAATAATTTTGGAACATGTATTAGAAGAGTATTACCTGAAGATACTACTGCAATGACAATCTTTGATTTGGATCTATGTTTATAATTGTTTTGTATAGAAATATCTTGTCTGTGCCTCCATAACCATATAAAAAATACAGCTTCCCTTTATTATAATCAACTACATTTATATATCTTTTTGTTCTGTATTTAATTGTGCATACATAACATTCTGTTCTGCTCTCAGTACATTTGTATCATACATGATTTCTTCTCTAATGCATGTGTTTTGTAGATCTTTGAGCAACTCTTTATTTGGCAAAGGCATTCCTTCTATTACCTTTAGACTTCGACCTTGTTTTTGAAGTAGGTTATGTAATTCTCTCAAGGTATAGCTTTTGAATTAATCTTCCGAGAGTTGTAAGTACGGAAATCCAAGGATTTTCCTTTGTCTATATTCAATAGCATCACTAATTTTTTGCTAATTTACTTCCCAGATATTCTTGACATTTGCAACATTACAAAAAATAAATATTGTGACAAATAAATCTCGTAATTGACTTCCTATCGCCCATTGAGTAGCTTCATCAATTGTTTCGTGCCATTCTTTATCTTCTTCTAACAGATCTCTTGCATATCACATTTTCTTGAAAGTTGAATATATTTTTCCATCATACATTCTAATTTCTTCATAGCTTGTAGGGCCATGGACATAGTTTAGTAACATTCGCATATAGTATCTCTCACCTAAGGTTGAATGTGCAAAGCTAATTCTTCTAATGCATTTTTTATTTTTTCTTATTTTCTGTACTTTTTCTGTTCTGTACCAGCAATAATGTTGTGGGAATTCTGTATACTTCAATTTTTTTGCATTTGAATATGTTTTGTTCATTTCGAACCATTTTGTAAACATTGTCTTCTTTGCATATTTATTCATTGCTATATTAGGAAGAGAACTGTTATCATTAAATATGATATTCTGCTCTTCATTAAGATGAAACCCAATCTCTGGACTGCTGGTGTTCGAAAATGGATATCAAACTCAAATATTATCCAACATACTTCACATGTTGATATGTATCTACAATCCAAAAATGTTTTGACTTCATTCAAATTCCGCTCTTGCGATTCACTGCCCATGTTGATTTTAGCCTGATTCCTCTCAATGACTACTGTTGTTCTATCTGGACCTTTATTGAGATATTTAAATAAATATTTAATGGCTTTTGATTGATTGCATATTTCAACATTAATGTGGCTTTGATATTTGACTAATAAATACCGATTGTATGGGACTACAAATCTATTGTCAAGGAAGAATCCATTCTTCTCAATAGTTACTGATGTATCTTGTCTTTTGTAGATACAATATCTTGATTCATCAATTGATGTTTTGTTATGAAAAGACTTTAGAAAATGTTTTGAACATTATCTTGTTTCAAAATGAATGTATTAGTTTTTAACCAACACTATGTAGTGTTGTTGAAATAATGAATCATTTAATAAACTTCTTATCTTGTACTATACATGGCAAGTTTTCATATCCAATTCCACAGGGCCTATGCATCATGAATTATATTACAGTTTTATAGCCTATCGAATCAATAATGGGATCAAGAATTTTTGCAGATATTAGCTTATTTATTTCCTCAGGAGTATTCTTCTTTGAACTTTGATGTAGCCAAATGATGATGTGTATATGTGGTAATCCTCGTTTTTGAAATTCAATCGTGTATACAACTGTTACGCAAATGGAAAAAGTAAGTTGAAAAAATTGTCAAACAATTTGTAAATATAAAAGTTTGTAATATTTTTGTCTAAAGTAACATACTTGAATCTACTTGGCCAAATATTTTGTTCTTTAATATGTTATTGATTATATCATCAAGTTGTTGGATTGTATGCCCTCTTAGACTAGATTTCTGATGTAAAATCGAATATTTTAATAAAAGAATTTATTTTCAGAAATTGTTTGTGAATTTACTTTTTGTTTGTGCACGATTTTCGTTTGGAACAGACCCATTGTGTTTAAATAAGTGATCCATGTAAATGGTGGTCTTTCACAGTAAGGTATGGATCACGGGTTATTTAACACATAAACATTTGTTCTTAACCTATTGATGAGACTGGGAATCTCTTCATGTTTAGGTTATTATGTTATGAATTCTAAATGGGGAATGGCTTATCTTTAACCAGTGAGTAGTCCACTCACTTCATAATATAAGCGTATTTCGAATACATAGGGCAGGACCTGTAGTAGTGGTTTCTAAAAGTACTATATGATAGAAACCTATACTGCTACCGCTACAGCGTGGACTAGTACTCTACGACTTGAGTATGAGTTGGTGGTCTGGCGAAGCTGGAAGCGTATACTTTGATTTGCTATAGTTGAGGTTCTATCGTAGGGCTAATATACTTGCATGTTGGGTATGTGTGACTAGTTAGTTAAGACAGACTTGTACAAGATAGTTTCTGCACTATATCGCCCATTGTGGTTGTTTGAATGGTCTAAAATGTCCAGGGCCCTGGGAAACATGATTTGGATGTTTGCTTTAGGGTAGCTCCCTTGGAAAGCGGAAACACTCCAGGAAGTCGTGGATCATTGGACTAGAAGTCTAAAGATGGTAGATGTCATTTAGAGGGGTGTTAGTACACTTCTTCCTTTCTAAATGTACAGCGATGTGTAGAGGGGTATTTTAGTCATTTCACCTGTAGGTCGGAGACTTTGCTAATGCAGCATTGTCATTGGGGTCAATATTTCCTTATGGTAATATTAGAAAATATTTAAAATGCAAAATACAGCTATTTATATAATAGAGGTATTTTGGTCATTTTAGCAGCCAAGGCGATGTGTCTTTTTGGTCCTCGGAATAGCCCGTAAGTCCTAACTACTTTTAGGTTGAGGAATTGGTCTCAGTTGAAGAGGATTTTATTTTATTTTATTTTATTCAGGAAGTCTAATTTATTATTGGATTGGAATAAAATAAATAAATAAATAAATAAAATAGGAGTTGAGAGAAAATTAATTATCTAGTTTATTTGGTTAATTAATTATTCAGGGCCTAGGTCTAGTATGAATAATTAGGAAATTAACCTGGACTTAAACTAGGGGAAATAATTAATATTTAATTATTTATTGGGTTATTTATATAGGCCCAAGAAATAAATAATTAAAGATTAATTATTTTGGTTCATTTGGGCTCATTAATTATTTATTGAGTTATTTATATAAGCCCAGAAAATAAATAATTAATATTTATTATTTTGGGCCTTTTGGGTCCAAGGAAAATAATAAATATTTTTCTGGCCCAATAGTTTGGACATTATGATTTTTCCATATACGGTTAAGAGGAGTTTATGGTTAGGCCAAACTGATTCTCAGGATAACATCCGGGTGTTTTGAAATCCCGAGAATATGTTTATCAGATAATGAGAGACCTAATTTTGGCTAACTAATAAACAACTCTTTGGAAAAAGAAAAACCCTAGTTTTCCCTATCCAATAGAAGACTCACGTCTCTCTGGAGAGCCTCACGTAAGCTCCCTCTCTCACGCCTCCCTCTTCTTGGTTTCTCCTTGGAGCTTTACTAACCAATAACAAGTGAATCAAGGAGATTTGAGACCATTCTTCTTCTCTGTTGTGTTCACCGACTAGAGGTTAGGTTGAGGAATATCCCGAGAGTTGGAAAGCTAGGCGTTCATGCAAATAAGGCGGAGTAGAAGGCTAGCGGGTGTTCAACCAAAAGCTTCTTCAAGTGGGCAAAGCGAGGCGATTCCAGTCATTCAATCCGCTCTTACTCAACCTAGAAGGGTTAAGGAGTGCAAATGTATGATCTTCACCCTTCCGTATAGCTTTTAAGGCTTGGTTTTATTTTTCTCTGTTTAATTTTTTACGCTACCAGTGCATGTTCTCTGTTTTCGTCTCCTTTAATGTGGTATTAGAGCCACTGGTTTTTTATCAATATAGGGAGCATGGTAGTTAATAAAATTGGAGAAGATGATTATACCTATGATCCTTCGCTATTTTGGTATGGGATAGGATCTCTGTGAGCTTCATCGTTGAAGCATAGGCACACTGTAAATTTTTTTTGGCTTTGAAATTTAATCGTGTAAACCCAATTTAAATGGGTATAGGCAGTTGTATTTTTGTTTTAGATGTTTTTTGTAAGTAAAAATGTCCAAAGAAGCCAAAGAAATGAGCAAAATGTGAAGCAGAAGAGTTTCTGCAAATTTCGCGTGAGAAAAGAGAAAAAACGAAGAAGACAACTATTCCTAAGCCAATTGAGCCGAGCCGAGCCGCTGCCGAAATTGTGAGATGAGCTGCTGACTATCAGCCGCGTAAACCGAGCCGCATCAGCGAAATTGAAGCTGAATTCAATTGCAAATTTGCAATTGAATTGCAATTGGCTTTCGGGTTCTTGCGCGGCTCAGAGGAGATCCGGACGGGCAACACGCGGGCTGAAGTGCGGGTCAGCCGCAGAGAGGAAATGGGCGCGGGTGCGGGCGAAGTCCACGGGTCGCGCCTGAGGGAGATTTGGTGCGGCGCGGCGGACCGCAGGCCACGCGGGCGCGGATCCAGTGCGACGGGTGCAGTGGACCGTTAGCCATTTTTTTTCAATTTTTTTTTCTTTTTCGTTTTGGGTCCCATACTAGGCGAAGTTAATATTTTTGTAATATTTATATTCTTGAAATATATTCGCCTGAAAAATATTAGTAAGGAATTTTAGGATTAAACAAGATAATTAATTAATTAATTAATGTGTTTAATTCTATTATTTGGGCACTTAGGTTTAAAAAATAGAAAAGCATGAAAACGTTTACTGTTTTCGAGCATGCTATTTTTTTTATGTACCTATGTGTGTTTTTTCTCAAAGACCAAAGTCTTTGGGAACATTTTTGACAAGAAAAATATTTTTCTTCAAAAACTAAATGGTTATTTTAATTGGTACAAAAATTAATCCTTGACATAGAAAATATATTAGATTTAGATATTTTTGTAAATTAAAATGGAGAGCCATTTTGTTTTGTTTTGGACTAGAAAAATGATTTTGTCAAATAAACTTGAGACCAAAGTCTCTAGAAAGTTTTAATTAGAAAATTTTTTAAATCATTAAGTTTTAACTTAAATAAAATTAGTCAATGGAGAAAATATCTCAAAGGATATAAGTCTTGACATAGAAATTTTATTGGACTTAGATATTTTATTTTTGAGTTAAGGAAGAACTTAATGGAAATTTCAAAAGGCTATTTTTTCAGGAAAAACTTTTATTTTAAAAGACTAAGTGGGAGAGGGGTTCCAACGGCCCTACGGCTTCCATCACGGTCCTCATTAGAGATCGTGGATCCCCTTGCGTCACCCTGTGAGTGAACCTGTATAGGATGGGGATACCACAAGGATTTAGATCTAATGGAAGGATGTAATTAATAACCCGGTGCACGTACTATGATCGGCCAGCCCACGTTAGAGGTTATAGTGCGAGGTATGTCCATAGGAAATGAGAGGAAACGGCCATCCCACGATGGAGTTATTCTCTAGTCCATTACCTAGAAGGGAAATTAATTTGTGGTGGTTAATACACTTAGCTTAGGAAACTGTTAATCTTCCCAAGAAGCTATGTCAGTTTTCCTAAGAGCCAAATTTTTTTCAGTGCACAAATTTTATTTTGTTTTCACAGACTAAATTCTGTCTTTTATTTTTTATTTTCAGAAATGGTGGGAGGTTCTTTTAATCCATTGGCCGTTATTCTCAGGGACAATAAGTTAAAGGGTCCAAAATATGTGGACTGGAAAAGGAAGTTGGACATAATACTCACAGTTGAGGAGTATAAGTATGTCCTTTATGAAACCTACCCTGTTATCGGGAAAGGTTCCACCGCTGAAGAGCGAGAGGCTGAAAAGGCGTGGAAGAAAGTTGACGAAATGGCACGTTGCTATATGTTAGCTTCCATGTTTAATATGCTCCAGTCAAAATACGAGCACATGACTTCTGCATATGACATAAGTCAATCATTGGCAACTATGTTCGCAGACAAAAGCCGGCCCGCAAGGCAGGAGGCTCTTCGAACTATTGTGAACACTAAGATGGCTGATGGAGCATCAGTCCGAGAGCATATGCTTAAGATGATTGCTGCTTTCGAGGAGGCGAAAATCTTAGGGGCTGTCATTGACCCCGAGAGCCAAGTGGACATGGTTCTCGAATCTCTACCAGGCTCTTTCACTCAATTCAAGTTAAACTATAACATGAACAAGTTGAACATGAGTTTAACTGAACTGATGAAGGAGCTCCAGATGGCGGAGAAGGTCATGAAGCCGCAGTCAAAGGCCATGATTGCTAAGGCTTCTTCCTCAAGAACTGGGCCTAAACCCAGAAAGTTCAAGAGGAAGAAGGGGAATGCAGCAGCCCAGCCCAAGACCCAGCCCAAGGACAAACCAAAGGGCAAGTGCTTCAAGTGTGGGAAGAAGGGACAACTGGAAAAGGAGTGTCCAGATCTTCAGACCAAGAAAAACCCCACAGGTAATGTTTACTATCTAGAGTCCATATCAATGGTAGGATCAACTTCCACTTGGATTGTTGATTCTGGAGCCACTGATTATATCTGTAACTCCTTGCAGGGGTTTAGGAAGATAAGAAGACTCAAGAAGGGTGAACATGGGTTTCAAGTGGGTAATGGAGCATAAGTCTGGGCCCTTGTAGTGGGAGAGCTGGATCTTCTTTTTGATTGTAATAAGATAGTGGTTTTAAAAGACATTTTGTATGTACATGGTTTTCATCAGAATTTGATTTCAGTTGCAAAACTTATTAATCAAGGATATTCTGTATCTTTCCATTCTGGTATTTCTATCAGTAGAGATAGAGAAATTTTATGTATTGGGCACAGGTATGGTAATCTGTTCTTTTTAAACCCTATTAACAACCAATCAAATAACGCTCAGTCTGAACCTTTAACTAAGAAGAGAAAGACCAATATCAATGATTCATACCTTTGGCATCTAAGGTTGGGTCATATTAACTCAACCAGGATTCAGAGGCTAATCCATGATGGGCCTTTGGGCTCATTGAGATTGGAAAGTTGGCCTCAGTGTGAATCCTGCTTGATGGGAAAAATGACCAATAGGTCTTTTACACCAAAGGCAGATAGAGCCAAGGAGGTGTTGAGTCTTGTTCACACTGATGTGTGTGGTCCATTGTCTACACCAGCTAGGGGAGGTTTTGAGTACTTCATCACGTTCACGGATGATTGTACGAGGTATGGTTACATTTACCTGATGAGACGCAAGTCTAACTCTTTTGACAAGTTCAAAGAGTTTAAGGCTGAAGTGGAGCATCAGACAGGGAAATTAATCAAAACCTTACGATCGGATCGTGGTGGAGAGTACCTCCAAGGTGAATTCAAGGACTACATGGTACATCATGGAATAGTATCCCAGCTCTCTGCGCCGGGAACACCCCAGCAGAACGGAGTAGCTGAGAGAAGGAACATGACGTTAATGGAAATGGTCCGAAGCATGATGTCTCATGCTACTCTTCCAGTGTCATTTTGGGGATATGTCCTGGAGACAACGGCATATATTCTGAACTTAGTGCCTTCCAAGTCAGTACCTAGGACTCCCTATGAGATGTGGACTGGGCGTAAGGCAAGTCTGAATCATCTCAGTATCTGGGGTTGTCCAGCTTATGTACTGATCAAGGGAGACAAGTTGGGACCAAGATCAGAATTATGCTATTTTGTTGGGTATCCAAAAGGGACAAAATGAGGCTACTTTTATCATCCTAAGGAGCAGAAGGTACTAGTCAGTACCAATGCTAGATACTTGGAAGATGATCAAAGTACTTCCACTAAAGGTTCAACGAGGTTGGAATTTGAGGAGAAGTTATCTACATAATCAACTTTTTCTGACCCGATTGTGGAACAAGAAGAGGCACAGCCTCAAGAGCCTGTGCAAATGGAGCCTCGTCATAGTGGGAGAGTGTCTAGGGTTCCGGAGAGATAGACTGGAGAAGCTTTTGAGTTGGTCTCTGACCATTAGAAACAAGACCCCACTAGATACGAGGAGGCTATTGCTGATGCCGATGTAAATCTGTGGCATGAAGCAATGAAAGCCGAGATTGAGTTTATGTACCTCAATCAGGTTTGGGATCTTGTAGCTTCACCTGAAGGGATAAAATCCATTAGGTGCAAGTGGGTATACAAGAGAAAGAGGGGAGCGGATGGGAAGGTGGAAACCTTCAAAGCTAGACTTGTGGCGAAAGGGTATGCTCAGAAAGAGGGAATCGACTATGAGGAAACATTTTCCCCGGTAGCCATGCTTAAATCCATCCGCATCCTCCTTGCCATCGCATGTCACTATGACTACGAGATATGACAATTGGATGTCAAGACGGCATTCTTGAATGGCCATCTTAGCGAAGACATCTATATGTCCCAACCGGAAGGCTTCATTGCTGAAGGCTAGGAACACATGGATTGCAAGCTTAAGAAGTCCATTTATGGACTTAAGCAGGCATCGAGAGCATGGAACATTCGTTTTGATGAGACCGTAAAGTCTTATGATTTTATTCAAAACGAAGATGAACCATGCGTGTACAGGAAACTTGAAGGCATTAATGTGGTTTTTCTTGTCCTGTATGTGGATGACATTCTACTCATTGGAAATGATGTAGGGACATTGTCATCTACAAAGGTTTGGCTATCTAGTCAATTCAGTATGAAGGACTTAGGAGAAGCCAGCTATATTAGATTAGGCTTCTTAGAAATAGGAAGCAGAGAATGTTAGGGTTATCCCAAGCGACATACATTGACAAGATGTTGGCCAAGTACAGCATGGATTCATGCAGTGGAGCTCTAATCCCTTGCAGACATGGGTTGTCATTTTCTTCGAAGGACTGTCCTAAGTCTCAAGAAGAAAAGGACAGCATGAGTAGGATTCCTTACACTTCGGCTGTGGGAAGTCTCATGTACGCCATGCTGTGTATTAGGCCAGATATCTGCTTTGCCGTGGGCTTAGTTAGCAGATATCAGTCAAACCCAGGGGAGGTTCATTGGCAAGCTGTAAAGCATATTCTCAAGTACCTCAAGGGAACGAGAGATTATATGCTGGTTTACAGGGCTGATGATTTAGTTCCTACAGGATACACAGACTCAGACTTCCAGACGGATAAGGATGAGAGAAAATCCACTAGTGGATATGTCTTCACCTTGTCTGGAGGAGCAATTTCATGGAGGAGTATCAAGCAGTCTTGTATTGCTGACTCAACCATGGAAGCTGAGTATGTGGCAGCTTCGGAGGCGTCCAAGGAAGCAATTTGGCTCCGGAAGTTCCTTTCAGAACTTGGAGTCGTACCACATATGGACAGGCCGGTTGTGATGTATTGCGACAACACTGGAGCAGTATCGCAATCTAAGGAACCTCGGAACCACAAGAAGGGGAAATACATCGAGAATAAGTACCACCTGATCCAGGATTTCATCCAGAGACGAGAAGTCGTGGTGGAGCATATTGCCTCAGAAAACAATCTAGCAGATCCATTCACCAAGCCTTTGGCTGAGAGAGTCTTCAAGAGACACTTAGACGCCATAGGGGTAGGCACCTATGGATTTACCTAGTCTTAGAGTGCAAGTGGGAGATTGTTGGATTGTATGCCCTCTTAGACTAGGTTTTTGATGTAAAATCGAATATTTTAATAAAAAAATTTATTTTCGAAAATTGTTTGTGAATTTACTTTTTGTTTGTGCATGATTTTCGTTTGGAACAGACCCATTTTGTTTAAATAAGTGATCCATGTAAATGGTGGTCTTTCACAGTAAGGTATGGATCACGGGTTATTTAACACATAAACATTTGTTCTTAACCTATTGATGAGACTGGGAATCTCATCATGTTTAGGTTATTATGTTATGAATTCTAAATGGGGAATGACTTACCTTTAGCCAGTGAGTAGTCCACTCACTTCATAACATAAGCGTATTTAGAATACGTAGGACAGGACTTGTAGTAGTAGTTTCTAAAAGTACTATATGATAGAAACTTAGACTACTACCGCTACAGCGTGGACTAGTACTTTACGACTTGAGTATGAGTTGGTGGTCTGGCGAAGCTGGAAGCATATATTTTGATTTGCTATAGTTGAGGTTCTATCGTAGGGCCAATATACTTGCATGTTGGGTATGTGTGATTAGTTAGTTAAGACAGACTTGTACAAGATAGTTTCTGCACTATATCGCCCCTTGTGGTTGTCCGAATGATCTAAAATGTCCAGGGCCCTGGGAAACATGACTTGGATGTTTGCTTTAGGGTAGCTCCCTTGGAAAGCGGAAATACTCCAAAAAGTCGTGGATCATTGGACTAGAAACCTAAGGATGGTAGATGTCATTTAGAGGGGTGTTAGTACACTTCTTCCTTTCTAAATGTACGGCGATGTGTAGAGGGGTATTTTAGTCATTTCACATGTAAGTCGGAGACTTTGCTAATGCAACATTGTCCTTGGGGTCAATATTTTCTTATGGTGATATTAGGAAATATTTAAAATGTAAAATACAGCTATTTATATAGCAGGGGTATTTTGGTTATTTTAGCAGCCAAGGCGATGTGTCTTTTTGGTCCTCGAAATAGCCCGTAAGTCCTAACTGCTTTTGGGTTGAGGAATTGGTCTCAGTTGAAGAGGATTTTATTTTATTTTATTTTATTCAGGAAGTCTAATTTATTATTGGACTGGAATAAAATAAATAAATAAATAAATAAAATAGGAGTTGAGAGAAAATTAATTATCTAGTTTATTTGGTTAATTAATTATTCAGGGCCTAGGTCCAGTATGAATAATTAGGAAATTAACCTGGGTTTAAACTAAGGGAAATAATTAATATTTAATTATTTATTGGGTTATTTATATAGGCCCAAGAAATAAATAATTAAAGATTAATTATTTTGGTTCATTTGGGCTCATTAATTATTTATTGAGTTATTTATGTAAGCCCGGGAAATAAATAATTAATATTTATTATTTTGGGCCTTTTGGGTCCAAGGAAAATAATAAATATTTTTCTGACTCAATAGCTTGGACCTTAGGGTTTTTCCAGATACGGTTAAGAGGAGTTTAGGGTTAGGCCAAACTGATTCTCAAGATAACATCTGGGTGTTTTGAAATCCCGGGGATATGTTTATCAGATAACGATAGACCTAATTTTGGCTAACTAATAAACAACTCTTTGGAAAAAGAAAAACCCTAGTTTTCCCTACCCAACAGAAGACTCACGTCTCTCTGGAGAGCTTCACGTAAGCTCCCTCTCTCACGCCTCCCTCTTCTTGGTTTCTCCTTAGAGCTTTGCAAACCAATAGCAAGTGAACCAAGGAGATTTGAGACCATTCTTCTTCTCTGTTGTGTTCACCAACTAGAAGTTAGGCTGAGGAATATCCCGAGAGCTGGAAAGCTAGGCGTTCATGCAAACAAGGCGGAGTAGAAGGCTAGCAGGTGTTCAACCGGAAGTTTCTTCAAGTGGGCAAAGCGAGGCGATTCCAGTCGTTCAATCCGCTCTTACTCAACCTAGAAGGGTTAAGGAGCTTAAAGGTATGATCTTCACGCTTCCGTATATCACGCTTCCGTATAGCCTTTAAGGCTTGGTTTTATTTTTCTCTGTTTAATTTTTTACGCTACCAGTGCATGCTCTCTGTTTTTGTCTCCCTCACAAGTGTCATCTTGAATATTCGAACCTCAATTTTAGGTCTATTTTCTAGCTGTTGCCCAGTTATCTCATTTAACAGGTCTATTATTTCTGGCCAATTAGGATTAGCAGTAAATATGATGAATAAATCTGGGTTACCAAAGAACCTGCATAGTGCCATAGCATCTTAATAGTTCCGAGCCAAATAGCGAGGGCCACCAGTGAATGTTGATGGTAGTATCGTTCTTTTGCTAATTTTTCTTGAATCTGTATCACCACGTTGAATTGCATCTTATACATTTCTGTATAATTCTGTTCGCAAATTTCCTTGATTTTCTGAAATCCATTTTAGTCTTGCTTGTTCAATGCTTGTACAAGCATCTACAATGAACTGTTGATATAGCCTTCCTGAATGAATCAAAGTTAGTCCTTCGGAGAATCTATATTGAAGTACGTGTGTACAGTATTCTCTCATTGTTACATAAGATCTCTTTGTATGTTTTTTCTGTCTGTCTTGTACATAATTGATTTTTGGATTATATCCATCTTCTCCATGCATAGCCATGAATGAATTATGCAAATAGATTATTCTTTGTAGACTTCCAGATTTCATTTCAACAATGATGTCATGATCTTTGGTCGTTTTATTCAGATTCCCAACAATTAGAGCTACAATTTTCTGATGCTCTTTGTGCATCATATTGTCTTCCTCCGAATTCTCTACTATGATACAGTGTGATTTTGAAATTAGATATTTCTCATGAGGAATATTTATCTTTAGCCATTCTAAAAACTTTCACCAACTCATTCCTTGTATCCAACATTGATATAAGTTATTGTGTGATGTCTGCTCTTATTTTCATGTTATGCTACCTTTTATTCACTGCTTGGATTCCATTTTGGACCTCATTTTGTGTATCATGAAAATAAAGTTGAATAAAATGTGCATCTGCTCCATCTGTCGGTATTAATGACCCGAGTCTATGATAATTTTCACCATTGATTCTATAGATATATGGTCTAGATCTTTCATTCACTTTATCATAGATTTTAGCACCCATAGAAGTCATGGAAAATATTGAACTGTATGCTCTGATATTTTCTAAGAATGTATTTGATTTTTTATCAGTTACTTTTGTGAGCAAAGTGTTTAAAGGCTCAAGTGGATCTTTCCTTCTCGGTAGTTGGACTTTTCCTTGTTTACAACACAATTTGAATTTCGGATACAGTCTCTTTGGTTGTCCCTTGTTTTTCTCTTACTCCTAGAATATGGCATCACAATACATACATTGAAGTGTAGGGGATCCATAATATAGTTTATCGTTTATTAAAGAATCTGATGTTATAAATGAGAAGCAATTAGGAAAATCTTATTGAAATTGTAATTCATATTATAAAATATCTGTGGTATGAATGTTACCTGTTGGAATATTCATTAACATATTTGTGGTTGATGTTGTATCATTTTGCTTAGTATATTTGCTATTTAGCTTTTGTTTGCCTCTTTGTATATCAATCCTCCATTATCTATGCATCTTTGCCTTCTTTGCTATATTTTATTTTCATTGTCAATTGTAGGTGCATAACATAATTTTGTTGAAATTAAGGTATTCAATTGATAAATATTTTACCTGTGTTGTGTACATCTTGCAATTGTAGATCAGTAGCAATAATGTTTTCTGATACTGGATCTTTGTTTTGTTTGGAAAGTTTATTAGAATAAGGTTGTTTCCTTTTGCGATCCAAAGCTTCTTTTCTTCGTATTCTATTTTCTTTTGCCTTGTCAGGTTGTACTAAATCTGCATGAATTCTCATATCATACTAATCAAAGTGTTTTTATAGGAGTAAAAGGAATTTATTTTAGGTATTGTTTTTTATTTAAAAAAATAATTTTATTAACAAATATATTGCTTACAAATATGGAAATTAGCTGCAACAGATGGGTTGTTGAAGCTGGACATTTTTTGTAGGTTCTTCAATGTTAACCTGCAGGTTGTGTTTTGTTATATTAAAGCATCTGTATTTTGTTATTTATAGCAATTGAAGTATATTTTTCATCGACTGTTGAGATTTTTTAGATTTTTAATAAGTTGTTTAGTTAATAGTGCCTATTTATCCATAATGCTTACTCTGAATTTACTGTGTTTTTTTATAAATGATTTGATCTTTTTAATGTTAACTAAGTGTTTCTTTTTTCTTTTTTGTTTTTTTTTGGGTTTAAATGTCAGAATTTGTGCTATATATATTTATGCATGTGGTATATAGAATTGATGTTACATTGGGATATATGGTGTAAGCGTTGAATTTTTTTAGGATATTTAACAGATATAATATTTTGAAAAAACTTTGCAATTTGATGTTTATGAAACTGATGTTTTGTTACATAAACGCTGTCACGTGGTTGAATTATTTTGTGGTCATTATTTATTTATTTATTTATCATAAATAAGAGACATTAAAATCTATGAGTTTAGATTTCTTTGAATAATATCTGTGTCATGTTGAATGAATCCTATAATATTCATTGCATAGATAATATGAATATGAAGGGTTGTTTGCTGAATTGAGTGTTGTTTTGAAATTAAATTGCATAAGGATAAGGAAAAGAAATCTGTAAATATAGTACTTCTTTGGATGTGGATTATGTCATCCAAAATGCATCTTGTAATATTTATTAAATACATTGTTGGTATGTGAAAAGACTTTATCTTTGAATACTGATTGGTGTTGAAGAATGCATCATGTAGTATTCTTTGAATGGATAATAGGAATTTGAAAGGGTTTTGATGATTTCGAAAATAATGGAAAACAAATTTTAAAAAAAAATCTATTTTCAAAAATCTGAACAGACAAATATTAATTATGTGATTAATTTATTTTGATATATATATATATATATATATATATATATATATATATAATATAGATTTGTAGAGCAAGTTCTTTATTGTTTTCTTCCTTGTTTTCTTTCATTGAAATATGGAGTTATACAATAGCATGCCTACTGAATATACATTAGCAGGAAGGCCAAGTATTCATCCATTTATGGAGAAATCATGGTTTTGTCAACTATGCAACTGTAGTCGGATAAACTATATTATGCTTTACCTGATAGGCAAGCGAATAAAGTCCGAATGATTTTGTATTGTGGAACATATGATTATGATGAATATGTTGAAATATGTATTACAATGTCTACAACCATGATTACTGATGGTGTTAGCTGTTGTAATTGGTGGACTGATTCTCATCCCTGGGTGTTTGATGTACTTAGTTTGCAATATCCATTAACAATTATGTTTTTGAATGAAGAATATTTGGAGGCCGGAGAAATAGAGAGAAAAATGGATTTATACACAAAGTTCTATCAATCTTTTGTTGTTGCTGTTGTTGAATCTCGAAAAGAGTATCATATTCATAAGGATTTGTTCAAGAAATATATTGGAAAATGAAAATTTCAATTGCTAAGAGATTCAGTGAACACTATTTAGCTTTACTATGATGTTTAAATTGTAAATGTGGAAGGATCTTCTGTTAGTGTAGCTGAAGTGGTTGATATAATGAGGAAAAGTAATGATGGTATAGTTACTGGAGATGTTTACAAAAATATCATTGAGATTGAGTTAATGGCTAATAGGTGATGCAACAATTTAAATGTTTTCAATAATGGTGTATGACTATTTCCCGATGTTGAGGTCGTATATAGTGTAGTAGTGGTGATGATATGCCATTAGCTTCGTTATGTTATAAGATGAATAGATTTTTTTTTTCTTGGCTTCATAAAATTGGAATACTGTTGAAGAATTGGAATGAACTTTAAGCGAAGCACTTTTTGTTGATGAAAGTTGTAATCATTTTGAAAAAACACAAAATGAACACTGCTTTATTCTCAAAGTAGATTGGCTTTCTTGAATCATATCTCACTTTATAGTATTAAACAACCACTCTTTACTTTCTTGAATCACACTCTTTTTTTTTTCTTCAGGTTTCTGGTTGAATGTGAGAAAATTGAAAATATCTTAGAAAATGCTTAAAACAGGAAGATGTTTAATATTTTGTAAATGTAAATATCTTATCTCTAATCATCATTCTTTTGTGCAAACTTTGAGCCAAACAATTGTACCAAAGTAGTTGAGATGGAAAGTTAACCAATCTGGTGATAGACATCAGCATAGAATCGTATGATGAAAAAACTTAACCAACTTGGTGAACTGGGAAATTCTAATATGTACTAGAATATTGCAAGGAACATAAATAGATATATATTACATATAAAATTGGACAGAGTTTATGCTTGAATGGTTCACATTGCATTTATTCACAATTTCTTCACTATGATCAATATTTTCTTTCTTCTCAGCTTTTGGATTTATCATCATAAATGTGAGCCAAAAGAAAACATGAATAACACAATAAGGACAATCACCATTGCATTCATAATTAATCAATCATTGCATTCATAATTTTCACAAAAACGTGAACTAAAGTTTTATTCATACATATATGTAGCACATGGCTACCATTATTCCAGTAGTTGCCTTGTCCAACTTCATGGATGGGATTGAAGGGGTACTCTTAGGTTGGAGCTCTATCATCTATATATAACTTAACTTGGTCAAAAGTAAATGAAGGTTAAAATGATTGTTTGAGGTTCTTTATTTACTTGTTACTGCATTGCATCTAATACTGAAATTGCAAACTGTAAGGTGTTGCAAGAGGTTGTAGTTGGCAGAACATTGGTGCTCTAGTGAATTTAGGCACTTATTATGGCCTGCCTTCTGCAACCACGTTAAACTTCCTCTTCCACTTTGGAGGAAAGGTTGCAAAATTCATTATACTACTTGGTCGAGAAAGGTAGCATTTTGCTAACATTCTTGATGCCATTGCTCTAGGGCCTATGGATAGGAATAATAGGTGGGAGTGGGCTCCAAGCATTACTACTTTCAGCTATTATGATGCGCACAAACTTGGAGAAAGAAGTAAATCAAATCCTCACGTATAGTTAGTCACTCAAAATTTGGATTTTACATGGCTTCTTGTTTCATTTTTCACCAAATTAGTACCAGAATCAACAACTCTTCCTGTCATCTCTACTTGGCTGTTTTTTGTGGTGAAATTTAGTTACAGAAATATAATACATTCTTGAGTTTTATAGTGAAGTGGGGAAGAAATTGTGCTCGATCCTTTAGCATAAGGCATCAACCAATAACTACAGTAAAAGACTACAAGAAATTCAAAGTGATCTTCACAAATAAATTGCAGCCAATTCATTACTCAACAACATTTAAGCACCTTGGAGGAATTATGAAAGTGACTCAGTCAAAATGACTCTTGTATGTTCAATAAGACAATCAATATCTGTTGAAGGTAAGATAGTCAATATCTAATTGTAATAACTATATAATTCTATCAAAATATTCAGGTGCATAATCTAGCTTGCTATTTTTTTCCCTTCAGCATTCTAATGATGTTTTGCAATTTAACAGTATTATTCATCTAACTCCTCTCTTGTAACTCTTCTTCAGTCCAATTTCAATCTTTTGTTTACTTGAACATCTGGCAGCTGTTTGTTTTGTATTCTCATCTGTCTTCCATCAAAAAATATGGAATAGTCTTTTCATTTGATAGTATTGAATTAGCTGGTGCAAAAAAGATGTGGCATTTGTTTTTCATATCAGCCAAGTACTTCTCCTTTTGTGTCTTCTTTGATGGGTGTTTTTGTTTGTACCATATCATCCACTTCTTTTCCTTCTTCCTCTGTTGGATGTTCTTCAATTTCCTAAAGAGTTTGTCAAACGAAAATGTGTGTGAGCATCTTTAATTATGTCTCATTAGTAAACAGTCATGGAAATAACATTGAATGTTAGTCACCTTTGTCTGTTCTTCTTTTTTCAGAACTATATCCGATGAATGATGGATTCTATTCACTGTAATACTTTCCCTTGGCAATCCTCGTGTCTGTTCATTAAATTTGACTTGGCAAATATATATTTTGCCAATTATTTTCTTCAATGGTCCAGCTATAGCATCATGCAGTCCTTCCTATATTAGAATGAGGGTTTTCGAGAGTCACTTTCATTGTCAAAATTCTTATCAATATGTAACAGTATAGTCATAATTACAGTGTTTATTGTTTATGTAAGAAGTATACCTCTGCAACTCTTAGAGCTTGTTCGCTTGTTTGCATCACTAGAATCTTTTCAATATCTCTATCAAAGAAAATAAAACGCCCTTGTGTTGTGTGATCAGCAACAATAACCTCAACTCGATATTTGCATTTTCAAAATTTTAGATTTTTTTTTTTTTGAAATTCATGAATTCAAATTTGTTCAACAGTGTATGGTTACCTTGAATTTGGATAATCCTCTGTTCTAATGCATGATTCACATGCCAGCTTTTTCCCATAAACTTTAAGTTTCTTTCTACATCTTGTGCAAGAATTATATCTCCATCCATTGTATGTGTCAATGTCCAACACAGTAATGCTACAATAGTATGTCCTTTCCTAATTCAATAGGTCAATTGCAGCGTGGTGAAATGGTTTTTCTTTCTTTTTCTATGGTATAATACTGGAAAATCTTTGCCAATAAATAAATGAAGAAACAAAATAAAGACACCATGAACACGGGTGTAGAATAGAAAAAATTGAGGAATTCAAAAAATCATAACATAATTTTGTGCAATATTTCAATACTATTTTATCTCCGTCATTGATTATTGCATTTAACTCAACCAAAGTTCTCTTGTTTTCCTCATATGTAGTTAACACAACAGTTCCAATTGTCAATTCTATCGCTATTTCTGTCTTGTGGTCTTTCTCACACCTGTTTAATCAATAAGAAGGTAGATTTCTTATGCAGTTTTTTTCATATATTTTTGCATATTTGATTTTTTCAGAGTTTGGGAATTTTCCACTTACTTCTGTTTGAAGTTTTTTACTTCTACAATTTCCAAGTCAAGGTAGATCTTTGTTGCACTGCTACTTGATATTGATGCATGCCCTTGGTCATTTTTCATTCTTATCAATGTGAAAACAACAATTTGCACTGTCTGGCTACCAAGCACTTCTGTCATCTGAATAACATTTGCGTTGTTTCCCTAAAGCGTCACATGTATCTCATTTCCCCTGCAGTTCAAAATAGTTTTAATCACTAATATATTTACTTGTGTATATGTATTTTTAGATGTCATGGGGCCGGGAAAACTTACTTGTCATCCTTTATTGTTACAAATTGTAAATCTACTTGGTTTCCTATTCGAGACCTATGTTCTATAGTTGATACTCTTTTTATCATTCCAATTGCATCTAAAAAAGAATTGAGGAAACGAACATATATATCTATTCAGATTATTTTTTATTTAATTTTCTTTTTTTCCCCTTCCCAAATGTTTTCCAACTTCTAATAGAAATTGTTCATTTGTAAGTGTTGAGGACATGTTTGGGTTCCTTTTTTTTGTAAGGCTATCTAAATAGCCAGGCGTATTTGAATTGAAAGCATACTAAAGAACATGGATTAGAGTTAATGCTTGCTGTTGTTTTGTTTTTTGTTTTTTTATCCAGCAGCAGGACGCAAGAGTTTCGTATCAAAGCCGTAGTGCATATGCTGGCAATCATGCATTATGTTAATTATAAAGGTATGCAATAACACTTTGTATTGGATGATCATTATGCACGTGAGAAGGCTGCATTACATACATTTTCAATTAGAAGATTTCAATCCGAAAACTTCACATGTTTGGCAGTATACAGTGCTCTACAATGAAAGATAGGATGCAGATTCTTATCACCTTGTAACATTTGCAAAAGCACATGCACACAACATAGCATATAGTGGTCTACAACGAAAGATGGCGTGCACATTCTGATCACTTTTTACATTTGCAAAAGCTTATGTACACAACATTTTGCTCAATTCTAAGCATGATTGAATTCTTATGCTCACAACATTTTGCTCACTTTCAAAATCTGAATTCTTATTTACACATAATTAATCAAACAAAGTTTTCAATTTCTTTGGTGGTTATAAGTGTTTTGGATCACAGGTTCTCATGCCAACCAAATGGTCAGTCAATCATATGAATGCATGATTGTAGGTATGACACAATACGAAAGTGTGACAGAACAATATGCCATTAATCCGTTACCAACTAAGAGGGTAATGTCTCTAGTATGGGCTTCAATATATTCATATTGCACAAAACGGAATTTATGTCTTGGAATTTTTGGTAGATCCTCTTTCAATTCCTCTATGTACGTGCTTCTATCAATGACAATATGTAAATCCTCATCCAACACTTTGTAGTTTGTGACGGGCAGAAACAGAGGAGCATGCTTGAATGAAAAAAAAAAACAGAGGAAAAAAAACGCAAGCCTTAAAGGCCGCACGAAAGCGTTAAGATCATACCTTTGCGCGCTTTAAACCTACTAGGTTGAGCAGGAGTGGATTGAACAACAGGAATCGCTTCGCCTTGCCCACTTGAAAAAGCTTCCAATTGAAAACTCGCTAGCTTCCTACTTTGCCTTGTTTGCATGAACGCCAAGTCTTTCAACTCTTAGAATATGCCACTGCTCAACCTCTAGTCGGTGAACACAACGATAAAGAAGAATGGTTTCAAGTCTCCTTGGTTCTTTTGCTATTGGTTAGCAAAGCTCCAAGGAGAACAAACAGAGGCGAGGAGACGTGAGAGGGAGAGAGCTATGTGACTCTTGTTGTTGTTAGTGAGAGTAGGGTTTTTCTTTCTCCAGAGACTTGTTTATTAGTCAGCCAAAATTATGTTTCTAATTATCTGATAAACATATCCCCAGGATATCATATTTCAAACACTTAGATGTTATCCTGAGAATAAGTTTGGCTTAACCCTAAACTCATCTAAACCGTATCTAGAAAAAAACTCTACGGTCTAAGCTATTGGGTCGAAATAATATTTATTATTTTTCTTGGACTCAAAAGACCCAAAATAATAAACATTAATTATTTATTTCCTGGGCTTATATAAATAACTCAATAAATAATTAATGAGCCCAAATGAACCAAAATAATTAATCTTCAATTATTTATTTCTTGGGTTTATATAAATAACTCAATAAATAATTAAACATTAATTATTTCCCCTAATTTAAGCCCAAGTTAATTTCTTAATTATTCATACTGGACCTAGGTCCTGAATAATTAATTAACTAATTAAACCAGATAATTAATTTCTTTCACCTCCTATTTTTATTTATTTTTTTTTCCAATCTAATAATAAATTAGACATCCTGAATAAAATAAAATAAAATAAAATCCTCTTGAACTGAGACCAATTCCTCAATCCAAAATTAATTAGGACTTACGGGCTATTCCGAGGACCAAAAAGACACATCGCCTTGACTGCTAAAATGACCAAAATACCCCTACTATATAAATAGCTGTATTTTGCATTTTAAATATTTCCTAATATCACCATAAGGAAATATTGACATAAGGAAATATTGACCCTAAGGACAATGCTGCATTAGCAAAGTCTCCGACCTATAGGTGAAATGACTAAAATACCCCTCTACATATCGTTGTACATTTAGAGAGGAAGAAGTGTACTAATACCCCTCTAAATGACATCTATTATCCTTAGACTTCTAATCCAATGATCCATGACTTTTTTGAGTGTTTCTGCTTTCCAAGGGAGCTACCCTAAAGTACACATTCGAGTCATGTTTCCCAGGGCCCTGGACATTTTAGACCATTCGAACAACCACAAGGGGTGATATAGTGTAGAAACTATCTAGTACAAGTCTGTCTTAACTAACTAGTTACATATACCCAATATACAAGTATATTGGTTCTACTATAGAACCTCAACTATAGCATATCAAAACATATACTTCCAACTTCGTCAGACCACTAACTCATACTCAAGCCGTAGAGTACTAGTCCACGCTGTAGCGGTAGTAGTCTAGATTTCTATCATCTAGTACTTTTAGAAACCACTACTACAGGTCCTATCCTATGTATTCGAAATACGCTTATGTCATAAAGTGAGTAGACTACTCACTGGTTAAAGGTAAGCCATTCCCCATTTGGAATTCATAATATAATAACCTAAATACGATAAGATTCCCAGTCTCATCAATAGCCAAGAACAAATGTTTATGTGTTAAATAACCCGTGATCCATACCTTACTGTGAAAAATCACCATTCACATGGATCACTTATTTAAACACAATGGGTCTGTTCCGAACGAAAATTGTGCAGAAATAAAAAGTAAATTCACAAATAATTTCTGAAAATAAATTCTTTTATTAAAATATTCGATTTTACATCAGAAACCTAGTCTAAGAGGGCATACAATCCAACATTTGGCCTAGGTGATTGAAGGCTGAAGTTTTTCATAATGTAAAAATTCCCTTCTTCAATAGTATTTTGAAAATCTGGGACAAATTTGCTTATAATAATACTATGCTTCATGTTCTCCTACATAAGCAATAACATTTACCATTAAAAAATGTATACATAAGCAATAACATTGACAATTAACAGTTGTATCCAAAAGTAACTTTTCTCCCACGATATTCAGAAATAAAAAATACTCTTAACAAATATATCAACATTTTTTATTATTCACAAATATTGAACACATATCAAGAGCAAAAAATCTCTCAACAAGTAACCGTTTTTTAAACAGATATTGAAGGATTTAAATAACCCTTAGAAGAGGTAACAATTTACCAGATATTATATATCAGACATGCTTAGAATTGATTATACCTTTGCATCCAAGGCCAAAAAATCTATATTCATAATCTCTCCCAGTCTTTGAGCATTTTATGTATCCCACATTCGTATGATTCTAAAAAACACTCTTTTATCTTGCTTTCCTTTTGTTAACTCATTTAGCAAAATGATTTGGAATCTTCCTTTTGTCATTTCGACAACTCAAAATGCAAAAACATTCATAATATCAAATCTGCTAACTGCAGTAAACTTTTCCTCTGTTTTTGTGTTTTTTGCTTAACAATACCTATCCATCTATTACATAACCCACACATTTATAGAGTAGTAATTTCGTAAACAGTAATGAACTTATGAAGATTTACCTAATGCCGAGCTTTTAATCTGGTCACATATCTCTAATCACCTCAATTAATGTTGGGGAAGAATTGAAGAGCCTAAAAAGGAGATCAGAAGATGATCAATTGAATGGTTGAAGAGAAGAAGAGACGAAGTCGAGGAAGTTATCAGTTGGAACAGATATGAGCATTGCAACTTCTCAGATCTGTGTCGTTACATTCATATTCTTCGAATCGTGGAAGATTAAGCAATGATTGAAGCATTAATGGGTACTGATTGTAGACTGAAAATCGAATAGACAAAACATGATCAGATGAGGGGATTGAAGAGGTGACAAAGAAAGTGAAGGGATCAAGAATTAGCTTTGCAAGATAGTGGAGTCGAAGCCCGTGTATCTGAGTAAAGTATAAAGAAGCCGAAGTAAGCCGAATGCTTCCTTTGGAATTCAGATGCCACGTGTCATGCTATTTGGCAATTTCACATGACACATGACAACACCACAGGTTTCCCATTTGACTTATATATATATATATATATATATATATATATATATATATATATATATATATATATATAAATTTCCCGTTTCTTTGTTTTCTTGTAGCTTGTAACTCTATTACATATTCCTTACATATAAAATAGTTCCTTTAATTTTTTTTTTTCATCTTCTCTCTCTTTATTTTCCTTAATCCAAATAGACTGTTAATTTTTTTATACAAGATATTTGAAAAGATGTCTTTGTGTAAGATCTCAATGGAGTAATATCTCAAATTAATGTGATCTCATTGGAGTTGCCTTAAGGGCTTGTTTTGATTGAGGGAAAGGAAAAGAGTGGAGAGGAGATCAATAATTATTTATAATATTTAGTTAGATATAGAAAAAAAAATGTTAAATATAGCATTTGGAAAAGGAAAAGAAAAGAAAGAAAAGCATGCCATTTGGGTTTATATTTTTATTTATTAATTTAATATAATAATATTACATATTTTATTTATTAAAAATATTCTAATCTATATACTAAAGATTTATTAAATGAGATTTATTATTTCTCCATTTTCATTATTTTTAGACAGAAAAGAGTTTGAAACTGTTATACTAAATCCAATCTCTTCATTCCCCTCCTATTTCTTTTTTCTTTTAAAAAATTAATTTAAATATGTAAAACTTAAGTCCTTCATTTCCTCTCCTCTCATATCCCTCCATTTCCCTCCATCAAAAAAGGATGTAGAAGTAAAGTTCTTTTCGTCTAAGAAAGTAGAGCTGTTGAGTGCCAGGAGATGTTTGCTCTATCTGATGTTAAAAGACAGATAATCATTTGTTTGCTCTTACTCCTATTACTATAAATACTCACTTCGTTTCAAATTACACACAAATTAAAAGTGTTAAAAATAATATTAAAATTTAAAAGTTTCAATTCTATCTATATTAAAAACACGACAACTATTAGTTGGTAAAAATTTTCAAAAAGTAAAAAGAAAAAAGAATTTTGAAAAGTTGTATAATTGACTTAAAATAAATGGAGATAAAATAGGAAGAAATTAATTATTAATTTTAAAAATATGTATATAAATATTTATTTTGAAATAAAATAAAAAATTTTATGAATAAATATTTTAAAATGAATAGAGTAATACATAGTACCATCTCTATTTCACAACTACTTGAAATTTTTTTTATAATATATGTTAATTTATAAAATTTTATAAAAAATATTATTTTTTTCTATCTTTATTCCTCTCTATAATTTTTCTTTTTCTACTAATTATGATCCAACTCTCTTTAATTATCAAAGTAAAAATACTTAATTAAGAATATTTTTAAAATTATTTAAAATTTATAAATTTTTAATTTTTATTAATAAATTTAAAATAACTTATTTCATAAAATAAAAATAATACACGTATTCAATTTAAACCAACTTGGTTGGAGTAGCTGGATCCACATTTAATCTTCACATGGACTGATGTCCAAACTATAGTACAAAAGTACCATTGCTATTATTTTGTTGACTTATTGCGTTGTTGACTTATCATATGCAATGTCATGGTTGTCGTCCTTACTTCTCACTGCAATATCTGTACTTCCCCATGGCTTTTTATTTAGGATAGATAGTTGTGCCACTGTCTCAATACATTACTTCAACAAAGTATTTTGTTTTTATTTTTATTTTTTAAAATAGATAATTATATTTTTTAAAAAAGACAATTGGTCTAAATAACCTTTAATTTTTTTTTTTTGCAATGGTATTTTTGTCCTCAATTTTCTTTATATATTATCTTCCTTGAACTTTTTTACAATACCAGTTTCAATCTTTGAAACTTTTTCTCAATCTATCACTATCCTTGAACTAAAATATCAAAATAATCATATAATATAATTGTATAGAGTAAAAATGTCCTCATAGTTCATTTCTCTGAAAACACAGAAAGCCTCACGTAATCTCTGTTAAATTATTTTCTCATAAAAAATGTTTAAGGACCTCTGTTAAATTATTTTTAAGTATTATTTAGTTGATACTCAAATAGCATATTACAATTAAGACGTAAAATCGAGCTCTGAAAATTACAATATGAGATTTTTATCTTTTTTGTAAAGAGTAAATCTTAATAGTACTAAACACTGATCTTCTTCCTACTTAGAAGATCATTAAATCATCATAATTTACTCATTCGTATACTATTAGGTCAGGGTGTGAAGACTTGTGAGATAAGAATTTCGCCTTTTTACAGCCCAAGTGCAAGGCAGGGTGGTGGTGGCGATCCCGTGAATCAAGAGGCTATATTTTGGCACCTGGAAAAACAGATATGCATAATAAGAGCAATACCAAGAGGCTATCTTTCGATGACGCGATGTGACGGAGACGTCATTTAGTGACTGCTTAAGTGCAATACCAAGAAGCCAGCTCCTCAAGAAAGTACTTCGGCAGTTCGGCATCGACAACTGCCTCAGAATTGTGGGACAGGGTGCCCGAATCCACAAAATGAAAAGGAAAGAAAGGTAGACAAATTGATCCAGCTTTACTCGGATGGTTTAAAGGCTGACAATTAGGGCTGTTCATGTAACTGGAGAACAATTAAATCGATTTGAAAAATCGAATTAAAAAGAATTATAATTGAAAAAAATTATTATTTTTTTATTTTTTTGAATCAAATTGTTCCAAAATTTATTATATAATATTTGTATTGAAAACTGTTTTGAATCGTATAAAAATCATTTCGAATCGTTTTAAATTGTATCGAATTGAAGAACCGAAATTAGAATTGAATATATGTAAAATTATGTAAACATATATATATTATATTTAAACAAATATAAGATATTTTAATTTTTTTAATGAGCAAAATATTAAAAATAATGGAATCAATTCAAAATTTTTCTTAATGATAAAAAATTTAAGATTTATGACTAATATTATTAAAATTGATTATTTTATATTTAATTTTTTAAAAATATCCTAAATTTATTTTAATAATATTTTTTATTTAACTATATTTAAAATTTTAATATGTATATATAGATTATATATATTCTATATATATATATATAATTTAAAATATAATAAATGATTATAATTTAAATTTATAAGTATAGTTGTATAAAAAAATAAATGATACAAAATAATATTTGCAAAATATTTTTATATTATGTGTATATAAAAAATTAATCTTTAAATTATTATTTTATTGAATAAAATCAAATTTGTCATCTTAATATATTCTAATATATATATATATATATATATATATATGTATGTATGTATGAATGTATGTATGTATGTATGCTTTGGTTGGTTCACAGTGCAGGATTTTACTCTTTGAAACAAATCAAATTGTAAATGTGTTTTTTATGTTAGTTCACTTCAATGCTGAATACTTTGCAAGGAGGCCAGGCCAGAATTAGGTAAGGTTTTGGACGCTATAAAGAGGTACATCCTTCTTCTATCCCACCATAGAAAGCCAATGGCAGCTCTCCCATCCCCAAGCACCATTGCCACTGCCAGCGCCTCCTATTCATCCTCCACCTTCCTATCTGCTTGCCCTTTCTTTGCACATACACCGCAGTTTTTCCTAAGACGTAACCATGCACCTAAGGTTTCATGCAATGGCGCCAAGCCCATTGATGAAACTTCTCAAGGGAAGCTTGACAGGAGGGATGTGCTTCTTGGCTTGGGTGGTCTCTATTGTGTCTCCAATCTCATTTCTGAACCCTTAGCCATTGCTTCCCCGATAGACGCGACACTCGCTAAATGTGGCCCTCCAACAGACTTGCCGCCTGGTGCAATAGTGACCGACAATTGTTGTCCGCCATTTCCCTCAAGCATTATTGACTACAAACTTCCACCATCGCCCAAGATTCTCAGGTATAGGCCAGCTGCGCATTTGGCAAAGCCAGACTATATAGAAAAGTTTTGCAAAGCCATTGAACTCATGAAAGCTCTCCCGGAAGACGATCCGAGAAATTTCACTCAACAAGCCAATGTCCATTGTGCTTATTGCAATGGTGCTTACACCGAAGCTAATTATCCAGACCTTCAGATCCAAGTTCACAACTCGTGGCTTTTCTTTCCATTTCATCGATGGTACTTATACTTCTATGAAAGAATCTTGGGAAAATTGATTGGTGACCCAACTTTTGGTCTGCCCTTTTGGAATTGGGATAACATTGCCGGCATGAGTGTGCCAGCCATGTTCTTGGATCCCTCGTCATCATTATATGATGAAAATCGGAACCAGAGTAATCTAAGTAAGGTAGTAGATTTGGGGTACCATGGCGAAGATACAGATGCAAGTGACATTCAAATAATTCGACACAACCTTGCTTTGATGTATTTCAACATGGTCAGAAATGCTCCCACCGCCTGCGACTTCTTTGGTAAGCCATATCGTGCCGGGGATCAGCCCGCACCTGGGGCAGGTTCTATAGAGAACGTCCCACATACTCCAATCCACAGATGGGTTGGTGATCCTAGACAGCCCAATGGCGAAGACATGGGCAACTTCTACTCAGCTGGTCGAGACACATTGTTTTACAGTCACCATGCCAACGTAGATCGCATGTGGACGATATGGAAAACTTTGGGAGGACAACGAAAGGATTTCACCGACCCGGATTGGTTGAATGCCTCATTCATCTTCTATGACGAAGAAGCACGGCCAGTTCGAGTGAAAGTTAAGGACTCACTGGACAGCCTTAGAATGGGATATATTTACCAGCCTGTGGACATCCCATGGCTGAAGAGTAAGCCCGTGCCTCGTGTCACCAAGTCAAAAGTGGCGGGCACTTCTGGGGCGCCACCAACATCTTCAGTTCTCCCTGCTAAGCTCGACAAAATACTGAAGCTTATCGTGAAGAGGCCCAAGTCGAATAAGAGAAGCAAGAAAGAGAAGGAGGCTGAGGAAGAGAGGCTATTAATAGATGGAATCACATTCGAGATGGACAAGTATGTGAAATTTGATGTGTTCATCAACGATGAAGATGACAATCCGAATGAATTCGACAAGGCGGAGTACGTAGGGAGTTTTGCACACTTGCCACACAAGTCTGAAGAGAAGGAGGAGACATCCCAGACATTCGCGCTAACCGAGGTGCTGGAGGACCTGGATTGTGAAGACGATGAAGATTTGTTGGTGACTTTGGTGCCAAAAACACTGGACGCAGATATCGCCATTCGTGATGTCAAGATCGTTTTTTCTTGTTGAGAATTCAGCCTGTGGTTCCTGAATTTCTTCGATTCCGCGAGGTCTTATGTATGCCTCTTTCCCGGACTTCTCGAATAAAGTAAGCAGTGTTCGTTGTCGTTCATCTTCTACCCGTCATTTTTTGCTCTTTTTTTTTAAAAAAATTCTTTTTCCTCCGGCTGAATTCTAAAAGCAACGCGGGAGGAGTTCAGTAAACACAATTCTTAAAAATGCTAATTCTTGTAAATTAAAATTCATCCAAGAGTGTTAAAAGCTACTTCGATCCTCAATGAGCGGACGCAAGACTAAAAATTTAGAAGGACGAAATTAACTGTTAAATTTATTCTAAATATTTAGATAATGTCGAAATAATTATTTTAAATATATTAATCAAGTCTTAATTATAAATAATATATATATTTTTAATATGATTTCAAAAAAATAGGAGGGGCTTCCTTGGCTGTGTCCGTCGTTGTCTCCAGGTCAATTGATAAGATTATAAAACTATTTGGATTTAAACGATCTTATTTTTTTAACTATTTTTTTTAAACTAAGCCCTTTGATCTTGAAGCGAAAAGGCATAATAAAATCCAGTAGATTCAAAAGGAAAGTTAGAAAAAAGCACTGAAAGTGTTCAAAAACAATACAGACCAATTATATATATTGCTTGATATCGCAGGAGCACACGAGCTAGAAGGCCTTCGTCTATCCACAAGTATTACCTCTGGAAATGGAGAAACAATAATTGGTAATCGTAACATCTATTCAATGCACTTCAAAGCCGATTTAGATCATAACATCTATTCAAAGCCCTTCAAATATCAAATTCTATAGGGAAAAAAATCTAAATAGTGAATGAACTATTTAAAATTTTAAATTACACACTTAAATTAAAAAAGATTCAGAAGTAGTATTCATACTATTAAAATATTTTACTCTTACACTTGTATTAAGTTTGACTATTTAATCACTTTTTTCGTCGATCACGTGATGCTTTTGTGAGGGCATTTTAATCCTTACATAATACTCTATAAGCATTAATTCTTTCTCTCTAATAGAACCGATAACACAATTTCTAAAACACCTAATTCTTTTCTTCTTTAACATGCCTCTATTTTCAACTTCTACAACCCCCCCCCCCCCAAAAAAAAAAAAGAACACGGCACTATAATTTGAAAATACCTAAAAATCGAATTCCTCCATTACCCACTTGCTATTGTCAGAGGGACAATATTCTTAGAACCTCATGGACTGACAAAAATCCTACAAGAAGATTCGTAAATTGTTGCAATGAATAAGTAAATCTTGATATTTTTTTCAGTGTTGAAAGAGTAAATATTCTCAAGATTTCGTGTTTTATGTGAAGGGTACAGGTCTAAGATGTGAATTTTAAGTGTAGATTAATCTCAAAATTTATAATAGATCTATAAAAATTATTCTCGATTTGTTGCGGTAAATTTATCTATTTTTCCTTTCTTTTAATGACAAAAATACTTTCAAAAGTTGTCACTAAATCAATAAAAAAAATATAGTTAAATGGTTAAATTTGACAGAAATATAAAACCAAAGTATTTTAACAATATAAGTGTTACTTTTAAAATTTTTTTAATTTAAATATAAAATTAAGTATTTTAAATAATTCATATGTTATTTGAATTTTTTACCTAATTTTATATTCTAGCCAACAGTAGATCCAGCCAAGCACATTACGCCAAATACTTCTGTAGCAACTAACTTAAACAGTGTTTTTAATGCAAACATTTTTTGAGAACATCGCATTAAATTTTGTACAGCAGATCCTGTCCTCAAAGTAGCCATAATGCAATTGGCTTTTTCCAATGTACAAAGCAGTAATTTCATATATGAAAATGAAGGGTAAATACATTTACATCTTTATCCAAAAAAATGAAGGGTAAATAAGACAAAATGATTACTCGGCCTGGGAGTTTGCATCACTGTGAACTTCTAAATCCGAGCAAAAATGGCTGCTTTTTTTAAGGGTTAAGAATCGACCGTCTAGGTGACAATTTTTTTATAGCATTTTTCACAATTTTTTTTTTACTTTTCACTATATTTTATTATAATTTAGATTAAATATAAAAAATATTAATAATTAAATAAATATATATATATATATATATATTCAGATTTTAAATTTAAATAATTTTCAATTCAATTAAAATTTATAATAGAATTTTAATACATTTTAATTAATTTAATTATAACAAAAATATATTATCAAATGCACATAATTAATACTCCATCGTTCCATAATATAAGTCGTTTAATTTAATTTCACATATATTAAGATTTTTAAAAATAAGGTGATTTTATATTTTTTTCTTCATAAATTATCTCTATTTAAATGTTTTGGAAACAAGATAAGAGATGAGATAAAAAGAATAATAAATAAGGATAAAAATGAAAAAATAGTTTTAAAACGTTCTTGAAAAGTCTTTTAACAACTTATAATTTGATATAGTAAAAATAATCTTTAACGAATAGAGAGGGTATTATTCATTAAGGGCATAAGGGATGACATTTGGTTTCATAATGTCAATCCTACTTGAGATAAGGATGGCAATTCGGGATTCTAGTGGAAAGTGTGAGTACTGATCCACATAAACCATAACCCTTCCTAAAATTCTACAGTTACAGTTGGTTTGAGGCCAAGGCTACCCAAGGTCCCAAATCTACACTTGTATTGGTGTTTTCCAAGTTTGAGGTTGGCGGTGGCTGCTGCTGCTTTTCTTCATACTGTAAAATGTTGCCGAGGCTATGCAAGGTCCGAGAGGTGGTATCTCAATGATAGATTGATGCCTTTTTCTATTGTGGGAGTCTTGCAAGATTACATGCCTGATTGAAAAGCATTCTTTTTTACCATATTCTTTTTCCTTTTTAAGGGATAGAGGCTACGTAAATGCTTACAGATGCCTAGAGTTATAAGTGAGTTCAAACATTAAAAATGAACAGGCATAAGGTGTTCAAGCTCAAGTAGTACTTAAACCTTGTTTGAGTCAAATTTAAGTTGGTTGAGATATTTGCCGTGAGGTTTGAGAATATTTTAGAGATTTTCTGATATTGGAACAACTCCAATATTCAAACTGAATCGGATTATTTTATGTTTTTTCAGATATTGTATTACAAATAGTTTCATTGATAATAATAATAATAATAATAATAATAATAATAATAATAATAATAATAATAATAATAATAAATGAGCATGAATTTGGCTCAAACATTATTTTGTGCATGAATTTGGCTCAAACATTATTCTGCACGAACTTAAATGAGCATTGTTAGCGATAGCTCTATGGATATCTAACTCTTGTGAGGATTCTTATTACTAGTTTGGTTGTTTGATATGGTATCTGGATCATGATTTGAGAACTAGCTATACCATAAGAACGTTACAAGGGACGCTTATAATGCAAAGACTAGAGCCATACCACACTCTTCTATTTAAGCCTAGTATTACAAAGGAATACTCAATAGCTCAACACCCCTAGCATGCATGCTTAGAGGCTGTAAAAATAGTCACCGAAGCTAACTACCCACTAAGGACTTAGCTAATTAGTTCGCAAGCTTTCCCCAGAAATCTGGCTACCCAAGGGATCTGCCATAATCTGTGCAACTGACCATAACGAACCCATAGTTATTAAAACTGTCTAAGTGCATCCTGGTCTGTCTGGGCACCAGCCTATGGTCCGACCATACGTCTTAGGCATTGGTCCATGTGCCATCCATGCATTTAGGTCTCCATCTCAAGTTTGGTCTCTCAGCCTAAGCATCAGCTCGTGTCTGCCATCTCGACCTGGGCACTAGCTCGAGTGCTTAGCTCAACGTCATCTTCGTGGGTCTCAGCCTTAGTTCGTTTTGATTCTTGAAAGCAACAAAAAACGCAAAAGGTAAAAGGGACATATTATTTACAAGCAAATTACCCAACCTTACTTCACTACGCTAAGAACGTTACAAGGATGTTTACAATGAAAATATTAGAGCCTCACCACACTCTTATGTCTAAGCCTAGTGTTATAAAAAAACACTCAATACTTTAACTCCTCTGGCATGTGTGCTTAGAGTATGTACAAATGGTCATCGAAACCAACTACCCACTAAGGACTTAGCCAATCAACTCGCATGCTTCCTACAGAAGTCTTGGCTATCCAATAGAACTGTCACAACCGACCTGTGCAACTGCCCATGACGAACCCACAGTCATAGAAATCGTCTAAGTGCATCCTAATCTGTCTGGGCACTAACACATAGTCCAACCATATGTCTTAGATACTGGTCCATGTGCTATCCATGCGTTTAGGTCACCATCTCCAGTTCTGTCTCTCGGCTTGGGCACTAGCTCGTGTCTGCCATTTCGGCCTGAACACTAGCCCAGGTGCCCAGCTCAACACCGCCTTCGTGGGTCTCGATCTTAGTTCGTTTCGGTTCTGACTTAGCCAGTTTCATTTCGTCTCATGCTAGCTTCAACGCTGCATTCCCAGCACATGCAGTGCCCTAGGAAGCCCAGGCGTGCTCAGGCAATAAGGGTCAATGATTGTTTGCTGGCTCAGTTTTGCTCTCATGTTATAAACTTTTCCCTTACTTGAGAGCTTGATGCCTTTGTTAAGTGGTTCTGCTTGGCCTACCAATATTCTTTGAGTTTGTCCTTAAATTGCTATAAATACCCAACTTTTTCCCAGGTTGTGTTCGCCACATCTCCTTCCTACTGAACCAAATAATCTATTCTCTTATTAGGGGATCTTAGAGCTTAGGTCTTATGAGCTAATACTTTAGCAATCTTCTTATCATATTGCTTTTTGACCGTTGGAGGAGCTCGTTTCACGAACTGCCTGTCTGCATCCAGCTCATTTTTATTATATGGCTTGAGAAAACTCTAATGGAATGCTAGATGTATCCTCAACCGATCAAGGAGCTTGAGTCGGTAGGCCACCCTTCTTACTATTTGCAATAACGCAAAGGAACTGTTATATCTTTGAATCAGGCCACGGTACACATTTTTGCTGTCAATTTTCTTTTGGATTTAGGGAGTTAACTTTAGCATCATTAAATTCCCAACCTGAAATTCCAAATCTCGTTGGTGACTGTCGGCATATTTTTTTATGATAAATTATGCAACAGCTAAGCTGTCTTTTATCTTGTAAGTTAATCTGATGGCTCGTGGGACGTCGGTGAGGGAGTTGCTTTGGCAATTCTGGGGGCATGATATCTTTGAACTCGTCAAGATCGTCTGCAATCTGATCGGGGACTTCTTGGAACTGATCTAGCTTAAATTCTACCAAAGCAGCCAAATACGTATCCTTTCCTTTCTTTGAATTGCCTTTACCCGTAAGGCAGAAAGGATGCCTTGTTTTGTAAGCGGTAGGGACTGGTCACAGGTAGAGGTGTGTACTATTTGGGTTAATCCAATTTTTTGAACCGGACCAAAAATAGGAATTCGGATCGATTTTTCAAGAAATTCAATTCGATTCGTTTTGATGCAAATTTTTTTTTGGAAATTTAGTTTGGTTTTCGATTCAGCTGAATTAAAATTCAACTGAACCGAAAAATTGAATTATCAATAATATAATAAAACATATTATTTATTTTATAATAATTTAAAATAAAAATATTTTTAATTTGGAAATTGAAAACTTTAGCTAACTTATACAGTCATGTCTCACAGACGTATGCCACGTATCTATTCCTTTCCTATTCGTATTGCTATCTCTCTCTCTCTCTCTGTGTTTCTCTTTCTCCCTCTCCTGTCAAGTCTCAATTCTCAGCCAGTCGGCAGTCGGTCAGCGCCCTCCTCCAGTCCTTCTCCTCGACTCTTCCTATTCCTCGTAGACTCGCAGTCGACTACTTCTCCTCTAGTCCTCTGTGAGTCTGAGACTGAGTCTAACACCATCACTGACTCACTGTTGCCCACCAAATTCCAACTCTCTAGATTGAGATCTCCTTGCTGACCTAGCATTCGTGGCTACCGCTGCTGATGTTGTCCACCGTTGCTGCTTGTTTGGGAAAAGAACGGAAGGTTAGAATTTCTAAGACTAACACCTTTCAATTACTGCTTCCTTTCTTCTCTTTGACTTTAGGTTTTAGTTGAATTTTTGTCATGTTAATTGTGAATTTGTTGTTGTGGGCATTCTTAAAGGAAAACAAATTAAACAATTGTGAATTTACTACGTGATGATAGGCAAGAATCTAAGTCTACATTACAGAGTTACAGTTCTAAATCTCTTCCTGCTACTGCATGCCTTTCGATTTCCAGAAAACCTCAACTTTTTAGTTCATGTTTTACTCTGAAAAAGCAAGATAAATTTGAACAAAAATTTTGACCTCACCTAACAAGTAAATCTTTGTGAAGATTGCAATGATTTAGTGGAAACATAAAAAATTGTTGCCAGATTTTGGTGATTATTTTTGAAAGAAAACTTTATCAGAGATGTTCAATTGTATTCTTTCATTGGGAAACATGTTGTATAACAGGGGCAGCTCATGAGTTTCATATCATCTATGGCTTTTGACTCTGGACTTGAGAAACACCATTTTCTGTCTCTATATCAATGTGGTTCTTGCCCAACTTATATTTCTTTGACTTCAATAGCTTAATGAAACATGTTAGGAAATAAATATTAGAAGACTTGGTTATCTTTAATTGAATCTTTAACTGTAAATCATATTTGACTTTGTAAAATTGAAGAATTAACATTAGACTTTGTACAATATTTATACAAGTCTTGACGATAACAAAGCAATGTCATTTTGATAATAACAAACTAGTGTCATTCTTTTGAAAATAAGGGACCAAGGTGGAACATGGTGAAATGCAAATATATAGCATATATTTCTATAGCTATTTTCCCCAAATGATATATAATGTAGTAGTGTATTGCAGTATTGTATCTTCATTTTTCACTACCAATTGGCTAAGCAAAAGTCACAAAATAATAGTCTCATTACTTCATCTATAAATACTGAACAAGCTAATAATAATAAGCATTTCTCATTGTCATTATACCATCAACTAGAACATCTAGTTCAGTTCTTATACAGTCACTAAATACTGTTTGCTTTTCACTAGTTTTAGTTATCTTTATTTTATAAGATGTCAGATTAAGCAGATAGTATCCCTAGCCCCAGAAGCAATTCACAAGATGATCTACTAAGTCATGAAGGGTCTAACACTTCAAATAACAACCAACAAAATTCCAAGAAGAGAAAGGAAATGACATCTTGATCAATTGTGTGGTCTTATTTTACTAAATATACAACAGATGATGGAGAAAATAAAAGCAAGGTGCAATTAGTATTGTCTTTCTTATGCGGCTGAACCGACCATAAATGGTACTACTTCACATAAAAATTACATGAAGGGCTATTTGAAAAACCCATACAACAATGAGGCTCATATTACCTAACTGAAACAACAATCACACTCATTTGCACATAGTGGTAAGACCAGTTCAATTTTTACTTGGAGTTTTAATCAAAATGATACTAGAAAGGCATGTGCATATATGATTATTGTGGATGAGTAGCCATTTTCATTTGTTGAAAATGAAGGATTTAGATATTTCATGTCTATTACTTACCCATCTTTCCAAATTTCATCTAGAACTACCATTACAAAGGATTGTTATGATATATACTTAGAAGAAAAGATAAAATTGAAGAGTTTTATTCATCTAAGAGAATTTGTCTTACCACTGACTCGTTGACTTCTGAACAACAAATTAATTACATATATCTTACTGCTCATTTTATAGATGATGAGTGAGTTTTGCATAAAAGGATTCTAAACTTTTGTCCAATAGACAGTCATAAAGGTGAGGTAATTGGAAAATAGGTGGAAAATTGCTTACTTGATTAGGGGATTGAAAATGTTTTTTTAATTACTGTTGATAATGCGAGCTCCAATAATATTGCAGTTAATTATTTAAAGAAAAGATTTTCTAATTGGAGTACTAATTTGCTTAGGGGTAAGTATCTTCATGTAAGGTGTATAACACACATAATAAATCTTATTGTGGCTAATGGTCACTACAAGAAATCTGCTAATATCCGTGGCAAATCCGTGACTAAATTGAAATTTGCCATATATCTGCGACAGAATTTGTCCGTAGAAAATACTTTCATCGCTAAGCATTTTTTGCTAGTGAACTCTTTTTTCGATTTGCGACCGATTGTTCAGGTTGGTAGCAACTTTCAGAGAGAAATATTGTGAGGGAACCATGGCAAACTCGTCTCAATCTGCCACAGATTTGTCACGGAAACAATATGCAAATAAGCTGTTCGTGGCAAATTGTCACGAATTTACCACGGACAATACTCAAACAGGTCCCATTCTTGGTAAATTCGTGGTAATTTGTCACGGATTTGTCACAGAATCAATATGAAAAATAATTGTTCGTGGCAAATCCATGACAGATTGTCACGAATTTGCCACGGATTAATTTATTGGTACTATCTTTTATGGCAAAGTTGTCACAAAATTAATATCCAAATAATTATCCGTGACAAATCTATAACAGTGTGTCACGGATTTACCACGAACGGTACTCAAACAGGTTCCATTCGTGGCAAATCTATGAAAATCTACCAGGAATTTACCATGGAATAAATATGGAGAATAATTGTTCGTGGCAAATTCGTGACAGATTGACACGGATTTGTCACGGATTCAATCAATTAGCTCGATCTACTACGAATTTGCTACGGATAGCATCCATTGGTACTATGTTCCGTGGTAAATTCGTGATAGATTGTCAAAGAATTAATATGCATTATATTATTTGTGGTAAATCCGTGGCAAATTGCCAAGGATTTACCCCGGATGACATCCATTACTACTATCATTCGTGACAAATCCGTGGTAGGTTGAATCCGTGGTAACATACTGTCTACAATTTTAGCTTTCAAAACCTGTTACATTTCCCTATTTATAATTCTATAGCAACTAATATGCACAACACACATGCACAATCCCCGTCACACTCCCTGCCTACATAGTTTCGAATCACATTCCCTAGACATATACACAATAAACAACTTATAATATTTATAATCCATTATCCATACATACATATGCAATATACACAACCTACAACATTCTTGAGTATCATACTCCCTGCACACATGGACAACCCATCACCTACAACGTCTCAAATCATATTCCCACCACACAATGCACATTTGCAAAACGCATTCACCATAGTAGTAGTGAAGCTTGCATCTCCATCTAAGTCACAATCAAAGTAAATATGATTAACAGATAATAGCAGTTCTATAAGAGAATAAATACCAGTGAGGTTCTCTTGAAGCCATTTAGAATTTTTGGGGCTAATGTGGCTGTCCCACCACCAAGAATACATCTGTCCAGAATTAGCCTGTGACACAGCCACCATACTTCCAATTAATACTACAAACTCTCCGTTGAAACCACCCACTACGCTTATGGAGCTCAGACCCAATTTAATAGTAATGAGCAGAAATGGGATTTGATCTCACAATCCGTGGACCTAGTCAAAGAAAATGTAAAACACACAGAGGATAATTGAGAATTCAATTTCAAACTCCTATATAGCAATGGCAACTGGGTCGGGCCGGGCTAACCCGCTCGGCAGACCGAGCACTGTGCGCCGGTCCGGGCCTAGGGCCGGTCCAGGCCAGGGGGTAAAATCCCTGGCCCGCAGCCCGGAGGGTCGGCCTACCTGAGAGAGCCGTTATTTGGTTTTTTTTTTAATTTGGTCCTTTAATTTTTTTTTTGCAATTTAGCCCCTAAAACGGTTGAATTATTATTATTATTTTTTGCAATTTGGTCCCTAACCTCCAAAACTCTATAAATACCCCACAATTCAATCCAAAACTCATCAACACTCTCCAATTCTCTCTTATTTCCATTCATCTTTCTCTCATAATTCTCAAATTTATTCATTTTCTCTACAAAGAGTATTAGAATAGAATTTATTTTTGTGTTATACTTTTTCAATTCTTCAAAAAAATCTTCATATTTTGGAAAATTGTTGAGTAGCGGAATAGTGGATACAAGAAGTTAAAAGCTCAACAAAGTATTGTTTTTCTTGAATCTTGGTCATCAACAAGTTAGTATTTCTTAATCTTACATTCTTTTATTTTAGCTTTATTAGTTGTTTATTTGTTTTAGTTGTTTGTTTAATTTTTAAATTAATTTGTTATTTATAATTTTCAATTCTCTTATTTCATTAGTTGTTAATATTTTTTTTTTTTGAACTTTTTTTTGAATTTTGATTGCTTGTTTTTTTTTAAGAAATAATGGATCCAAATCAATATCATCATTTTTCTTCATCTCAATCATCTGCACATTTTGATTTTAATATAGATCCAGCTTTGAATTTAATAAATAATGAAATAGGTAATGAAGATGAAGGTCCTAGTTAGCAATGGCGAGTTATTCTGGTGAAAGTAGTGGAAAGTACTTTAGTGAAGACGAAGCCCACAAGCGAATTTATAGGGGTGAGATCATTGTTTGGGCTACGAATATCCTTACCAAGCACAAAAAAATATGACTTTGTTGATGACGAGACAGCCCATTTGGAAGAACAACTTTACTTTTTGAGCCTTCATTCAAGTCTTCTAACTTTACGGAAGGACGATCACTTCATCATTGAGCCTTATAGCCCACATCGCTTTAGTCGCCAATTTGGATTCTTGCAGGATATCTCAGGCTGCTTTGAGATTTCTACCCGTAAGGTCGCCTTAATAGATGGCTTACGTCTTTGGGTAAGATGCACACTTCATGGAACAATGGCCAAGGTAATATTTTCAGCCATTCCTTATAGCATAAAAAAGCATTATACTCCAGAGTATAAAGCATGGTGGGAACAAGTGCATAGAAACTTCCTTGAAGATCACGTTGCGATATTGAATTTCCAAAACCCTACATTTAAGAAAGTAGAGAATTTGCCTTACCCCGAGAAGAAACTTCATCAAGATACTACCACTCTTAATGCTTCAAAGGGGTTAGAAAATTCTTCAAGACATGGCAGACATTCTTCTTTGGATCATAACTTGGTTATAGAGAAACTTTCATCATCTTCAAAACGAAAGGAGTTGAATCGAATTGAAGAAGCCAGTTCTAGTAGTAGAGATCGTTGTTGGAAGAGAACGAATGCAGCAACTACAACTTTAAACCAAGAGCCCAAGGATCAAGAGATCTTTAAGGACAAGGTAAAACCCTTTTTATTTTTTTATTTTTATTCCAGTTTTCTTTTCTTTTGATTCAACTTTTTTGCTATTCTTCTTCATTAGGTGAACAATGTTGTAGCCCTTGATGAGGATGCTTATTCTCAAGGCTCAATCAATGATTCTCACTACTCAAAGCAAGGTGGCTGCAAGGACATCTCTTACTCTCAACATGAGGATTTGGCATCTAAGGTAGCAGCTCATCAACATTGTTCAGCCATTTCTACCTTCCCGGGAGAGTCCCTATTGTCAAGTTGCAAAAAGAAGTTTGTCATGGAAGTATGGCAGCAATTTTATCAACGAATTCGACAAATGCCTACTGAGCAGTTTTCTTCACTTGAGGATCAAGCTTGCTATATTCTTAAAGAATTGAGCAAGGATCCTATTGTTGACTTGTCACCATTAGATAATCGCTTGAGTTCTTTCTTTGCTAGAGTATGTGAATTTGACAATGCTAGATCCACCTCTTCAGAGAAAGCCTCAAAGAAGTCTCATGCAAAATTGTTTTTTGCTGCTAGCCAATACTTAGGTGATGTTGAGGCTAAAAAGTGTGACCTCACAAGTCAAATTGAAGAAAGGAAGGCCAACTCACAACGAGTTAAAGCCAATATTGCTGCTCTCAAAAGGAAGCTCAAACGCTTAAAGAAAGAGGATAAAAAACATTTAACTGCTGTTGAGGAAAAGAACAGGCAGCTTTTAGAAGTAGAGTCCACCTGCTTGTTCCTCAAAGAAGAGCTTGCCTCACTCTAAAACGCCCCTAAAGCCAATGAAGAGGATGAAGCCAATTTGAAGAATATAAGAGAACATTTGGTGGCAATGCAACGAGACTTGAAAAATTTCAAGTTTTTTACTTGATGTCACGTAGCACCTTATATGTTCATTAAGCAGTTGTATTTTTTCTTTCTTGTAAAATAGGATTGCTTCCTTACTAGCACTAATAATATACTTCTTTCAGCCTTTTCTCGCACATGTGTGTTTTGTTTAGTTATTGCAAACGTCGATTTCACAATAAGGCATCACTTGATTGCAACAAATAAGAAAAATGGAGAATGATGAAAGGATGTGATTGAATTTAGAAATTTCTTTTAAGCTACCTACATATCTTAAGAATAACTTAAGAATCAAGTCAAACGTAGTTCAAAATGGATGGGTATGGTTTTTGGGGGGGGGGGGGGGGGGAGGGCATTCACAGTTTTGACTCGTGCAGGCCAAGAGTATCCATTTTTACCAACTTGGCCTTGATGGAGTGTTTCAGCAGTTTAACCACATACTACACTACTGGTGGTTTGCCTTTACACAGTTTAAACTCATACGGGCCAGGAGTAACTTGCAGTTTAAGCTCGTGCAGTTAAAGAGCCTTCATTTATGCATAGTATCACTTCAAATATTTGTCGTTGATCAGTCCAATTCTCAACCCATCTTCAGCAACTATCTTGTAAGATCCATTTGAGTAGACCTCTTGAACAACATATGGGCCATCCCACTTTAATGTCAACTTCTTTGGTTTATGTCCGACGATGATTGGTCTTTTCACAGCGAGAACTAAATCACCAACTTGAAAGGAACGAAGATGCACTTTCTTGTTAAAGGCTTTGGAAACACGAGTTTGGTAGCATTCTAACCTTTATTGTGCCTCTAACCTATTTTCATCGAGTGCTTCTAACTCTTCAAGTATGAGACGGACATTATCTTCCTTAGTGAGACCTTCTTGAATAGCGATTCTCAAGAAAGGAATTTGTTGCTCTAGTGGAAGGACAGCTTCCACACCATATACCAATGCATATGGGGTAGCTTGGGTTGGAGTGTGGTAAGTGGTTCGATATGCCTACAGTGCTTCTCCAATACGAAGATACCAATTCCTTTTTGACTTTATAACCACTTTTTGCAACAAATTGTATAAAGTCTTGTTGAAAGCTTCAGAGAGTCCATTAGCCTGGGCATAGTACATAGAAGATTTGTACTGCTTAAATTTAAACTTCTCGCACAACTTGTCCATCAAACTATTGCAAAATGGCTTGCCGTTATCTGTGATAATGTATCGAGGAATGCCATATTGATAAATAATGTTTACACGTATAAAATCAATGACATTTTCCTTTTTTGCTTCTTTTAGTGCTACAGTTTCTGCCCACTTAGAGAAGTAATCTGTTGCAGCAAAGATATAAAGATGCCCAGCAGAAGACTTTGGTAGTGGTCCAACAACATCTAATCCCCATGCATCAAATGGCCATGAAGCAACTGTCAGGTGCAATGGCTCCAGCGGTTGATGTAGATAATTGGCATTGAATGGACATGCTTGACATCTTCTAGCATAATCCAGACAATCTTTCACCATGGTAGGCCAATAATATCCCATCCTCTTGATATGAAAATGAAGTTTCGGACCAGATTGATGAGCTCCACATATGCCAGAATGAGCTTCTTCTATTGCTTGTACAGCTTTTTCTTAGCCTAAACATCTCAAGAAGACACCTTCAAAGGAGCGTCGAAAAAGCGTATCCTTATAGTAAAAGAAACGAGTAGCACGCTGGCGAATATCACTCTGTCTTCGTGGATCATCCGGAAGTTTTTCATTTTTGAGATAGTCTACAAAAGGTTGTCTCTAATTTTCTTCATTAATTTCATAAACAAAGACGAAATGGATTCCATGTCCTTCATCGTCTTCATCTTCAAAAATAGGCGGTATGACCTAAGTTTGACATATAGGAATTTGAATTTCTCGATCATGTAGACATAAAATAGAAGCCAATTTTGCCAACGAGTCGGCTTGCTTATTTTTGCTTCTTAATACATGCTTGATCATCACATCACCCAAATATCCCATAAGTCGTCTCGCATAATTACGATATGGGATCAACTTAGGTTTCTTAACATCATACTCATCAAGTAATTGATTAACAATCAATTGAGAATCCCCATATACTTCGAGATGTAGTCGCTTCATATCAACAGCCAACTTTAATCCAAGTATAAGGGCTTGGTATTCAGCCACATGATTTGAGCATCTTTTAGCCAAGGTGAAAGAGTATGGTAGTACATCTCCTTCAAGGGTAATGAATACTACACCAGCTCCAACACCTTCACGATGTGCCGCACCGTCAAAGTACATCCTCTATGGTGGGAGAATCTCAATGACAAGAACATCTTCATCAGGCAACTCATCACTTAGTTCCCACTCAGTAGGGATGGGATGATCAGCCAAGAAATCCGCCAGCACTTGTCCTTTGACAGCTTTCTGTTGGACGAAAACAATATCAAATTGTTGGAGTTGAAAGTACCACCTTGCTAAATGATCAGATAGCATAGGCTTTGTCATGACATACTTTATAGGATTAGCCTTGGAAATAAGGCATACAGTATGTGCTTGAAAATAGTGCTTCAATTTTTGAATTGCAAATATCAAAGCTAGGCAAAGCTTCTTAATTGGTGAATAATTTAACTCATTTGGTGTCATTATCCGACTTAAGTAATAGAGTGCATTTTCTTTGCCATTGTCATTTTCTTGAGCAAGCAATGCCCCCACTGAGTGTTCTTGCGCAGCAATGTACAAAATTAATGGCTTATCCGGGATAGGTGCAACAAGCACAGGAGACTTCATCAAGTAAGATTTGATGCATTTGAAAGCATTTTGGCATGCTTCATCCCATTCAAATGGTACACCCTTCTTCATTAGACAACTGAACGGTTGACAGCGTCCGACAAGATTTGAGATGAACCTTCGGAGGTAAGCTAACTTCCCTTATAAACTCTTTAATTTATGGATATTTCTTAGCTCAGGCATCCTCATAATCGCATTGATCTTTGATTGGTCTATTTCGATACGTCGATGCCGAACGATGAAACTCAGGAATTTTCCAAATGTGACACCAAAAGCACATTTAAGAAGATTCATCTTTAATTGATATTTTCAGAGTCGTTCAAAAGTCTTTCTCAAATCTTGAAGATGATCAGCTCGTTTATGTGACTTAACCACCAAATCATCCACATAGCATTCCACGATTTTGTGTAGCATGTCATCAAAGATCTTTTACATTGCTGTTTAATATGTGGCACCAACATTCTTTAGACCAAAAGGCATCATTGTATAGCAATAGATTCCTTTTGGAGTACGAAAAGCAGTAAGTTCCTCATATTCTGGTGCCATTTTAATTTGGTTACACCCAGAGAATCCATCCATGAAAGATAGAACTTCATGACCAGTGGTTGCATCTACCATCAACTCAAGAATAGGCAGTGGAAAATCATCTTTTGGACAGGCATAATTTAGACTCCTAAAATCCACACAAATTCAAATTTGTTCATTTTTCTTCCTTACAAGGACAATATTCGCAACCCAAGTTGGATATTTGACCTCTCGAATAAATTTGGCTTCGATCAACTTGTTTACTTCTACTTCAATTAAGGAAACCAGCTCAGGTTGAAAATGTCGTTGAGCTTGCTTTACTGGTGTTATCCTATCCTTTACAACTAAATGGTGGACAACAATTTTGATGTCTAGGCCCGACATTTCTTTATATGTCCAAGAAAAGACGTCTCTGAATTCCTTCAATAGGTCGACATAGGCCTTTTCTTCTTCAGGCGATAATAGTGCATTTATGTAAATTGGGCGAGGATCTTCAATAGTGCCCAAGTTAACTTCTTTAAATTCATCAACTGTGGCTTTTACGCCTTCTTCAAGTTCTGCTGGAGCATGCTCAGCATCTTCTTCCTCGGTATACTCTTCATCATAGATGGTGATGTGATTACAAGAGGCTACACTTTCTTCATCACAAGGCATATTAGGTGTCTCTTGTGTTATTATTTTTAAGATTCCATTGCAATTCACCACCGTTCTTACCTTGGAGGAGACTTTGCTGGAATATCTTGCCTTTGAAGTGACTGTGACTCCAAGCCTCTTGAAAACAGATATTCTTCTTTTCTTTGGGCCTAATCTAGTGAAGACAGATGGATATGAATTTGTATCTCTTATCCTACCAAAAACAGATCGCGGTTTTGGCGTCACTTCATCTTCTATAGTAATATACTGTGCGTTGACCCTTTTAATCTTGAGTTGGATGGGAGATGCTTGTTTGTAACCTAGGCCAGCACGCTCTTTTCTTGTTGGCATGCTTTGGACAGATCCCGAGCTTTGACCCTTTTACTTGTTGATATCAGCAGGAAGCTTTCCCAACAAATGTTGGCTTTGCGAATTCTATCCAGCCTTAGCCAGGAGTTTATAAGCATTTGGGTCAAATCCTTCCTCCGCACGTGAGGTCGGTAATTCACCATGTTCTACTTGTGCTTCTTTCTTCGGTCGAGCAAATCTTTTTATAGGAGTATTTGATGATTTGACAGGGTCAACCTTTGTAAGAGGCAAAGTGAGCCCTCCTAGTGGTTTATTGCATGCAGGTTGCTTGGTAGAGCTTTCTGCACATACCGTTCCTTTAACGTCTTTGGAGAAAGTAACCTTTTTATCTTCCTTCCCTTTTGATAAATCGATCTTAGTTGATTCACCATCCTTTTTAATGTAGTACTTAGTATCAGCAATATGTGCCTCAGCTTCAGTGAATGGTTTATCATCAGTATCTATTTTCTTCACCACGCTATTTCGACGGAATTTGAAACATTGATGCAGGGTTGATGGCACTACACCGTTATCATGGAGCCATGGTCTTCCTAGCAGAACATTGTAAGAGGTCTTGGCATCAATAACATGGAAAAGAGCAGTTGAAAGCATATATTCAATTAATATATCCAATCGAAAAGTACCACTAGCTCATTGCCCCCCTTGATTGAAGCCTTGTATCATAAGGCGACTTTGGGACAATTCATCCATAGAGATACCCAACTCTCTTAATGTTCGCAGAGGTAAGATGTTTACTGTTAATCCTCCGTCTAACAGTATCCTATTTACCCTCTGTTCTTGCACGTAGCCAACCACAAATAACGGTCTGTTGTGAGGTGTTAAGCCAAGCAGCAAATCATTGTCAGTAAATATGATCTCAGCCATACAGCTACTAAGGTCTGCTGAAGCTTCAATTCTCTCCAAGTCTCCTTCATTTATGCACTTATCATTGTTTTCTTTGGTTTCCTCATCATGTATGGCATAGCATGAAACAATGTTGAACTTCTCAGCAAATTCCTTTGGTATGAAATCTTTTAGTGTGAGAGGTGCCGGAGATTTCTTCTAGAAAGAATCATCTACTGTTGATGCAAATTTGGTCTTCTTACTTTTGACTTTCTTCACATTTTTCTTTGTGAATCTGCTTCTGACCAGTGAAACTCCACATCTTGAGGCTTTGGTACGTTTCTTTCTTCTTGTCACAAGTGTCCAACCTTCATCTTCGCCATGGACAGAAGATTCTTCAACTTCTTGTTGATATGCTTCAGTAGGAAGGCCTTATCTGTCAACTTCAACCTTGACATGATCAAAACTTGCAAACTTAACCTTTAAAATAACAAGTTTAACGAGAGGGATGACAATAGTTGTTAAATTTGCGGATGCTTTGTCTTCTTCAAGGACTGCATGTCCTTCACGGACCAACTACATGATCTTGTCCTTAAATACAAAACATTTCTCAATTGGATGACCAATTGACCGATGGTACTTGCAGTAATTGGAATCGTTTATTCGTCCAACTTCATTCAGACGCTTTGCCTCCGGCAACTCTATAACTTTAGTAGCTAATAACTCATCGAACATTGAAGAAATATCAGAGTTGAGAAAAGGATATTCCTTAGACTGCATTTCTTCTAAGGTAACCTTTTTCCTTTCCTGTGGAGGATCCATCTTTTTTGTCATCTTTTGAGTTACCTTTGAAAAAAAAATTTATTGGAGCCGCGACTGTGGCCATGGACTCCTTTGCTTCAGTTTTAGAAAAAGGTTTACTCCCTTTTCTAAAATCTTATTTTTCTTTGCCTTTGTTGAGGTCTTGGACAGGTGCCTTACCCCTATGTGCAACGATGCTTAATTCCATATCATGAGCGTGGGTCGCCAATTCTTCAAAAGTCTTTGGCATGATCCCTTTAAGGATATACTGCAGTCCCCAGTGCATGCCTTGAATGCACATCTCAATTGCAGATGATTCACTTAGACGATCTCTGCAATTGAGGTTTAAATTCCTCCATCTGTTGATATAGTCCACCACTGGTTCATCTTTCCATTGACGGGAGTTGGTGAGCTCTACCATGCTGACGATTCTACGAGTGCTATAGAATCTGTTGAGAAACTCTTGTTCAAGTTGCTCTCAATTGTTGATGGAACCAGGTGCCAAATCGGTGTACCAATCAAATGCATTTCCTTTTAGGGATCGTACAAATTGCTTCACTAGTAGATCCCCATAAGTTCCTGCATTGTTGCACGTCTTGATGAAGTGAGCCACGTGCTGCTTAGGATTTCCTTTGCTATCAAATTGTTGGAACTTTGGTGGCTGATATCCAACTGACATTCTCATATCATCAATTCTTTGCGAATAAGGCTCTGCATATGTGAAGGTGAATTTGCTACCTCCTTCATACTTGTCCTTAATCGTACCCATGATGAAGTCTTTGAGCTGTTCCACAAGAATCATACATTCGGAGGATATTTGAATATCCTGTGATTTTTTAGAAGTTTCCACTTCTTCCTGCACTTTAAATCTCTTTAGAGGAGCTTGACTTGTTTCACCAGTCTTCTCAAAGCGATTGATGAGATGCGCTATGGTAAGATCTTGCTATTGGGAGCGCTTGGCGAGTCCCTCCACCAATTTTGTGAGGTGCACGAGTTACTCTTCCAGATTTTGCATGCCCGTCACCATAACTGGTGCCACAGAAGAAGCAGTAGAATCTTTATTGAATGAAACTTTTGATTTGAGGTCCCCATGAGGGGATTGAGGCATAAAGTCAGTATTTGAACTTTGGTCAACTTGTTTAGAGATGTTGGTCTCCTCCAATGAAGGTGACATCTTGCGCATTGTAGAAGCAGCATCTTGCTTCAACTTTGCGGTTGCAGGTGATGAGACAATGTTGAAGTTTTGAGCCTCGCTTTGTAAAAGAGCTCGAGTCTTACTTCTTGTCAGCATGCCTTGGCTTGAAACCTGTGGAGCCTTGCCAACAGTTGTAGCAGCCTCCATGATATCAACAACATTGGAACGAGCAGATGTAGTTTTGCTGTTCTTTGAGGCCATTGAGTTGATTTGTGCTTCTACTTGAACTTTGGATTGATTTGAAGAGAAGAGATGTGAGGCAGAGACGGTCCCACTGAGCGTGCCAGAAATTTGTAGACTACAAATTTCAAGTCTGCGAATAAGACAAGAAAAATATCAAAATTTACAAAATATTTAATAAATATGAAAAGTGGTTACAAATCTCCGAAGAAGTTCTAAATTGCAGGATAAGTCCTTCGATTCTTCTCTTTTTGAAAAACGTTGATTCGAGGGCTGAAGAGTTTGATCTCGGATCGAATGGGATTTGATGACGAACACTTGATTGCCAAGCTTTCGAGACTTATTTGATACGGAGCAAGACAAACGCCTTGAAATTTGAAGAAGATTCTAAACCTTCATTTGATGACGATTCTGAACCTTGAATGTGATGAAACTTCTGAATGCTTAAAACTTGATAAAGCTTGAATGCTTGATGCCTCTTGTTTGTTGAAGCTTGAGCTTGAGGATCTCGGAGTGCCTTGAACCCTTGAGGGATGACCCTATTTATAGTCTAAAAATCCCTTGACTTTAGCATAAATAGTCGATGTGGGATTTTGAAAGAACCTCCCAACAAACCCTAATGGACTTGGGTTTAAGATGACTTGAGCTTAATTTATGTTTTAACCTAATCTCATTTAACCCACATTATATTTGGGTTATGAGATTTTCAAGAGTCTAATTTTAGGACCTAGTTCAATTCCATTTAATCCATAATATATTAGATTTAACGTAAAATGGACCATTAACAATAGCCCAATTTCAATAGTCCAATTTATTTAATGGACTTTTAATAATAGCCCAATTATATTAATTAATTCAAGAATAATTGTATTTATTCATGAATTAATTTTAATTAATCATGACTAAAATATATAATTTTTTTTAATCTTAAAAATATATTTTATCCTAAAATTCTTTGTCTACAATATGCTATCTAAGAACAAATTAAATTATCTGCAAGAGCAATGGCTCCTCATTCTTGCTTTTGGCGAGTAGCGACAAGGAATATGGAATCCCATATGGGCTTCCACTCAAACTCGAACCCCTCCTGGTGTTCGAGGATGGAGAAAGAAATAGATAGAGCATCAAATATTGCTAGAGAAAGCGAACCTGGTGGTGAATTTGTTTAGGAGAGGTCTTACCCTGTTTAATAGGAGACCACCTAGCCAAGCCAGTAGTACTGAGTTTTTGAAAGAAAGACTACCAGGTGACAGGGTGGCTTGGGGATGTCCATATTTTGCATTCTTCTCTTTGTTTTAGTGTTTTCTCTAAATAAAATTGTGGGATACAGCTAGAACTATACCAATCATGTATCATATTTCTCTCTCGTTCATATGAAACTATTTGAATGAGAGAGAAAGTAAACGAAATAATATGATAGAAGATCTTGTAGGGAAATGGTCTTATCAATTCAGACAAATAAACTAAATTTGGTCAAGTCTAATCTCAATCTAATATAAAATAGTATATTTTGAATTCAAACTTATTTTTTTCTCTTTTCTTTTTTTAACAAAAAAGTAAGAAATTAGAATTAGCAGAGAGGGAACGTCTTCCAAAAGTTTTTAAAATTTAAAATTTTATTTAATAAAAAATTTTAAAAATATTTTTTTAAATTTTACTAATCAATTCTCCAAAAATTTTTAAGAAGTTATAACATTATTTTTTTAATATATATTTTTATATAATTTACTCATCAATCAATAATTTTTAATTTTGTCTCTAAGAATTATTAGCTATTATTAATGGAGGATATACACATGGGGACAGATCTGGGAGGGCTAGGGGGCGCCGGACTCGCCACCTCAACATTTTAAAATTTTAAAATTTTTAAAATTTTATATTTCATCCTTAAATTTTTTTTAAAAAATTATTACATTATTTCTTTAATATAATTTGTTGTCCTCCCCTACTCAAGTTCCTGATTCGTCCCTGTATACACAGTTAATATTTCAAAATTTATCAATTGTTGGATTGAACTTTACAAAAAAAAGTAGAAGAATTATTTAAACACAAACAAGATTTGCAGTAGCTATACATCTTGTCTTCACCAGCTCAAAATCCATTAGTTTAGTTGAGCGCCGGCCTACCACTGAAAGAGTGCCCGAACTAGGAGGGAGAATCAGGGTGTTCGATTTGGACCGAAAAATTAAAACCGAATCGAATCGATTTTAATTTTAATTTTCAGTTTAATTTTTATAAAATTCGATTTGATTCGATTTTAGAATTCTTATAAAAATTTTATTCGATTTTTAATTTTTCAAAATAAAATTTGGAAAATTGAAAAATCAAATTATATTTTTAAAATTAAAAATATATGTAATTAATATTAAAATATTATTATTTATTTATATAAATTATGATTTTTTAAAATACTTTAGTTTGATTCGATTAAAATTTTATAAAAAATGTGATTCGATTTTATTATATCTAAAATTTAAAAAAATTGAATCAAAAATTGAAATTATAAATTAAAATCAAATCGAATTCACAGTCCAAGGGAAAAGGGGCAACGGCCACTGTTCCCCATCCTTTTCTAAAACTCCAATATCTTTCCACGTTTAAAATATTATTTAATTCTTTTAAATAAATTATAGAAAAGATACATAGTATTGGTGAATTATATAAGATTTTTATCTAAATATAAATTCATTGAATTTGGATTCAATGAATTTAGATAAAGTTATCTCAATTCAAATTATCTGAATTTATTAAATTTTTATAGTTACAATAAAATAATTAAAAAATATATATTATAATAAAAAATAATTAAAATATCAGAAAAACAAAATTATTCCACCGAGCATTAATCGGACCACCTGCCTAGTACATATATAAAATGAATGGAGGGTGATTGAATAGTGAATATTTTTTTAAATAGGAATTTTAAAATGTAAGAATAGAATTTCACGGGTTTGCATAGTTTTTAGGTTTAAGTTTGATTTTTTTTTTAAATCCTTTTGGTATTGAAATGAAAAAAAAAAAAAGAAGTTAAAGGTGGATATTATTAGAAGGTTTGCACATAAAATTAAAAGTGATCGAGTTGTGAACTTTTTTGAGATAGGAGCTTTAAAAGAAAAGAGTATTATTTATATTTTATGTAATATTAAAAATAGAGTGTAACATAACAAAATGATAATGGTTTCAATAGTAATAATAGTTATTTTGTTAGGTATAGAGTAGAATAAGAGTATATGGCTCTTGAGGGATATGGCACAATAGTAGAGGGCGAGCTTGTAGAAGACACTGTAGGGCTGTTAAGAAAAATTAAAATTCGAACTAATCTGACCGACCCAACACAACCCCAATCCAAATTTTGATTTTTTGAGTGGGTTTGGGTAGGGTTAGGTTAAGAAAATTAGAAACCGATAATTTGGTTTGGATTTTTAAAATTATATAACCCAACCCAACCCAACCCGAACTAATATAATTTATTTAATTTAAAAAAATTATTAAAATATTAAAAAATAATAAAATAATAATAAAATAAGACAAACCCTAAAATCTAAATACCATTTTAGACAAAATCACTTCAAGGTCACAAGTCTCACGTTAGGTCGTTTCTATTGTTCTATTGTTATGCCATTGATTTGAGATCTCCAAATCCACCCTCTTCTTACTCTGCTATGGTGCTGCTTATACAAAGATGATCTCCATCAAAACTAATTCAAGTCCATCTCAAAAGTTAATCAGTCCTTACTTTCTGTTCCTAGTATATATAGGATAAATTTGTAATTGTATGAGTCATCATTTTTGTCCAAGAAATGCGTTGAACTTGTATTTTTTTGTACTCTGTATAAAAAAATTGAGTTTTCAAAGGCTATCAATTCAAAATACCAAAAGGGGCATCTCAAAATTTTTCTTGATGGAGAGTATCAAAGTAAGAAGAGGCCTAAAGATCACAGTAAGAACATTGAGGTTGAAGTTGACAAGCCACTAGGTTTGACTTTGAGACAAAATGTAGGAGTAAGGTGGTGTGGTCATCATGGTGAGTTTCTTAATGCATATTTTAGTAATTTGATCGAGCATTGCATTTCTTATTTTGGTGGTAATTAGTTGAGAACTCGCTAATTAGGTTGTAGAAGGTGGTGGAAAAGTTAGAAAGTTGAGCTCAAAGCAGTTTCTCTAAAAGCAAGTTCAATTTCATTGCAATCTCTTTTCGATAATTTTTTCTTGATTTAGTGGGAAAGTTAGAACAAATGAAATCACATTTTCTCTTATTTTTTGTCTTTTGACGAATGATCCATTATTACACCACGGGATTTAGTTCACTTGTTTAGCTTCTTTAATTTGGTAAAAGAAGTTTGAGTATGGACGGTACTGTCCAATGATATAATTGTATCCTTATATTTGAACTTCTTTTCTACTGACTGACAAGTTGGCTAGATTATTTTTTTAATATTTTGTAGTATTGTTAAGTTTGGGACTTTTACAATTGAAAATGAATTAGTATCAGATGGATGATGGTATTCTTGCTGGTATTGTTTAATGTTATTTTTTTGTCCATTTAGTTTACAAATAATAAATAAAGTATTAAAATTAATTTGTATCTTTCTTTTTTAATTGCGATTGACTATATTATTTATTGTAGAATTTTCAAACTCTTCATGCACTGAAGCAGTTGAGGCACTTGGAGAAACAATTCCAATTGTTGGTGATTAAAACTTTCCTTTCATATCTAGGCTAATCATAACAGTAGTCCAAATAAATGCCTACGAGAGATTCCTAGTATTCATCATTTTTTGCTACTTTTGCTAATAGACTGATTTGTTACTGTGTGAGTATGCACTCATATACTTGATGCCTTTCATATTAATTTTTGTTAGTATGTCTTAGATGCATATCTTATTTATAAAATTAGAAGTATGTTCTAAGTGGGAAGTTAAAACTTTAATTGGTAAATTATGTACAAATTGATTAAACAAATCAAATCAAACCAATTCAAACCGACGATTTGAAATTTTAAATAATTTGGTTTGGGTTAAAAATTTCCAAATCGAAATATTTGAATTGGGTTAAAAAATTAAAAAAAATCGAACCAATCAAATCAATGAACAACTCTAAATAGCAGTATTCCCGTAAAATTTTTATTCTCTCCACGAGGTCTCAGAGCAGAAGTGGCACATTACTCCGAATATGAGCATACGGGTTAAAATATAAGGCCAACATTCGACATGATGGTTTAACTACTTTAGTTTCTAACTAGAGTTTGGAGGATTAATATATATTTTATTGTCATTCAAATTATAACTAGAGTGGCACATTCTTATTTGTTTTAATTAAATTAATTGAGATTGAAAAATTCTTGGGTAACTTAAGATTAAGGGAACATTGTCTTACGAAATTGGATCATAAAACCCACATAACAAAACCTCATCAGCCCCAATAGGCCCAAACCCAGAATATGGACTTTTACACAGAGAGATTCCCCATTGGGCTCTATATGACTGACCCAAGAATTGCTTCTTGAAAACAAGGATCTAAGTATTGGCACGGGTGGCCAACCGGTAATATAATCATTATTACTCACAATCAGACCGTCCTAGAACTGAGTAACCAGCCGAATCGGCCAATTGTCATTTAAAAAAGAATAGTATTTTTTTAAAAAGTTTTATTTAAAAATAAATTATTCACCTAAGATTGTCCTTAATCGTGCAAGAAATTATTTGTTTCTTATTCTTTTTAACCATATATTGCAATGGGTAATAATTTTTTAATTTTTGGGGAATAAATTGATGAATTAATTATCCCTTAATCATGCAAGAATTATTTATTTTTAGGAGATGTCTCTTGTTTGTTAAAACTCCCAAGATAAACAATTGATAGGTCAAAAATCTCTTAATTATAAGAAAAACAATTGATGTGAGATTTTAAATAGTTACTTAGCAAATTCTAATGAATTTGGGCTTAAATTTAGTTTTACTCAATTTCATGTCACCCATATCATTTGAATTTAATGGATCTGAATAAGAGTCCTAATTTAATGGCCCAATCCAATTCTAAAATATATTAAATTTAATAGATTTTTAATAATGATCTAATTACATTAATTTAATAATAATTATATTTATTTATAGATTTGTTTTAATTAATCAAAATTAAAATGTTTAATTAACTTTTAATTTTTGATGAAATAAAATATATTTTCTCCCAAATTTTCATTGTCTACAATAGCAAAATGATTTGATTATAGCAAAAGTCAAAATGGTTAAATAAAAATATTAATGATTCAAAAACACGTAAAAGATTAGAGACAAAGACAGCAGCCAACAATTTGACAATTTTGCTGCAGAAAATTTCATTTATAGAATGGTGCATACAATGCCGACAGAAATTTTTAATTGAATTTTCTTTTAAGTATAATAATAATTTTGAATTTTCTTAAAAATTTTATTAATTCAAAAATCAATTTTACAAACAATGCCGATAAATTATGTATAAAATATTAATAAGAGAGATAAAATATAATGTATTGTAAATATATGATAAATTTTTATAAATAAATTATTTAAATTAATATTATTTTAAATTTAAATTTAAATTAGATAGAATTTTTTTCAAAATACAGTGTTAACCTTTGCTCACCTAAGAAATTAAAGAATTGCGGGGCCTTGCTCACCTAAAACCATAAGACGTCAATGGCTGGGTCCCTTTGCCCACCTAAGAAGTCAAAGGCACCCCTAAAAGATTTATCCTCTTCCTCCTCAGTACCTCTCATCACCAATTATCTACCGAAGGTAGAGTAAGAATAAAAGACTTTTCGCACCAGAAGAGTATGACATTCAAAGATGGAATTGTAGCGTTTCGAATCTTATATCATCGTAACATCTTCTATAATCTTTTTATTTTTGAATTTTTTTTAAAAAAAAATCTAGAACACGGTCAAATTAAATATATGATAATTTATAGATATATTTAATCGTTTTTTAAATATATTTTTAAAAAATTATAATAGTAATATTATAGAAGATGTTACAAGGGATATCATAAAGGATTCGAAGCGAAATTAAGGAGGTGTGTCTCCTTTAAAAAATTTTTAAAAATTTCGTATTTATTTAAAAATTTTAAAGTTTCTTAAAATATTATTTTATATTTTATTTTTAAAAGAATTATAATTTTTAATATATTTAAATAAATTTATCTAAAAATTATTATTTAAATACTAACTTTATTCGTGAACTCCTCAGTGGTGCCACAGTGGCCGTAGAGACCCCGACGATTTCTGGCATTTTTTTTTATTTTTTAAACCTGGTTGGAGGAGGTGGATTTTTCACTATAGTCGGAAACGTGGCAATGCCGATGGGGCCCGCGATTGCAACCTTACTTGAAAAATATAAACGAGTATCTATTTTGAAATAAAATAAAAAATTAAATATATATATTTTAAAATGGATAGAATATTAAAATTTAAAAAGATGAAATATAAATTTGAAATTTGAATTGATTTGAATTTATTTTTATTTTATATTTTATCATAATTTAGATTTTAATTTTATTTTATAATTGAATGGATTGGGGCGTGATTTTATTTTTATTTTATTATTAAACACATTAAAATAATTAGTTTATTTGTTATTAAATGTATTTAATTAATTAATTTTAATAATCAAATATCTAAGTTTGCCACTAACGTTGTTTATATATTTATTAATTTTTTTTAAATAATAAAATCGGAAAGCCACTAACCGAAAATGCGCACAGAATTCATGTCTCAAAAGAAGTTTGAACCCAGGACATTAATGTAAAAATTTTAATAACAATCATTTTGGCCAACTCAAGAGACTAATTAATTTTAATAATCAAATAAGCCCTAAGTTTGCCACTAACGTTGTTTATTTATTTATTAAAATTTTTTAAATAAAAAAGGCCGAAAGCCATTAACCGAAAATGTATATAGAATTCATGTCTCAGAAAAAGTTTGAACCCAGAACATTAATGTAAAAATTTTAATACCAATCATTTTGGCCAACTCAAGAAATCACTAACGTTGTCTAGAAAAAACATCTGAGTGAGGTTAATGTTGTCTATAAAAACATTTGAGTAAAGTTTAAGGTAATAGTTTAAGAAGTCTAAAATCATCATTTGACTTGTAATGTACAAAATGAAATTCAATCTTTTCAAATAATCTAAAAAAATTTGTATTCGCGTTAGCAAATTCCTTATCTTATGCTTTGTTCGGTTGAGAGAAAGAGAAAGGTACATGTATTATTATATTTACTATATTTATTATTTTAATTATTAAAATGTGTGAAGAATACATTTATCTTTTAATATAATTTATTTTTTAATCCTTTAAAATTAAAATTGAAAACAAGGATCCAAGTGTTGCCACGGATGGCTAACCGGCAATATGATCATTATTAATCACAATCAAACCGTCCTAGAACTGAGTAACCAGCCCATTGTTTTTAGAATCGGATCGGACTTTGAACCAAAATATTTACTAGTTCAATTATGTAATCGTAATTGAATTTTAATTAAGTCGGTAATATTATAATTTAAAAATTAAAAATATAATTATTTTTAAGAATAAAATTGATCAATAATATAATGTAATTTAAGTTCATAAATACATAAATAAGGAAATTAGCAAAAAAATATGATATTTTCTCTATTATTGTAGACTACTTATTCTATTTGTGTAGCTTATTTCTTTCCTATGCATATATGATCTTATTTAAGAGGAAAAAAAGAAAAAAAGAAGGAACGGTCCAAATCAGTTGGACTGGCCGATTCACTGATTCACCGGTTGGACCGATCGATCCAAAGCGATTTGTGCAAAAGGGGTCAGTTTTTGAGATTTTTTGCTCAAAATGATGGATCGGACCGGAGCGATTCACAATCTAACCGGTTTGATCGGCCGATCTGGTCCGGTCTGATCCACAAGACACTGAACTAACCGAATCGGCCGATTGTCATTTTAAAAAAAAGTATTTTTAAAAATTTTTTTATTTAAAAATAAATTATTCACCTAAGATTGTCCTTAATCGTGCAAGAAATTATTTGTTTTTTATTCTTTTTAACCATATATTGCAATGAGTAATAATTTCTTAATTTTTAGGGTATAAATTGATGAATTAATTATCCCTTAATCATGCAAGAATTATTTATTTTTAGGAGATGTATCTTGTTTGTTAAAACTCCCAAGATAGTTTTGAATCTTTGAGGGGGACTTTATTTATTGGTAAAAAATCTTTTAATTTTAACATAAATAATTGATGCGAGATTTTAAAAAATTATATAATAAACCCTAATGAATTTGGGCTTAATTTATGTTTTACTCAATTTCATGTCATCCATGTCATTTGAGTTTAATGGATCTTGAATACGAGTCCTAATTGAGTGGGTGGGTATGTCGAGGGGGTTCCTCGCAGTTGCCAATAGCGAGGTCATGCCTGACATCGCTGTTGGCAACAGTGATGATCAATGGCCATGCCCAAGTTGCCCGACCTTTTTTTTTTTTTTCTATGCTTTGCGATCGGCAGTCGCGAGGCTCCTTAGTTTTTTTTTTCGTGCCCCTCGCGATTGCCGCGAGGCTCACTTTTTAAAAATTTTTTGTTATTCTTGGTAACCGTTATTTTTTTGTTTTGTTTTAATTTATTTTTTATTTTTTTTCATTTTAAATAAGTTTAAAAGTTTTTTTAAAATAAAAAATTCTATATAATTTTAAAAAATTATCTATAAAATAAAATATAAAAATATTATTTATAATTCTCTTAAAAATAATTTTAAATTTAATTATTCTTAAATATATAATTTATAGTATTTAATTATAATTATTATTTACCTGTAAAAAGATAAAAAAATTAATCTCAATAATAAATAAAAAATTATATAAATTACAAAAATAATAATTTATATTTTAGTGAATAATAACGATAAAATATTTCGTGAATTACCAAGCGTTTTTTTAATTTCAAACAAAAAAGTATGAATTTCAAAATAGAATGTAAAATTTTATAAATGAATTATTGAGAAAAAAATTATATATCAAGTAGTCATATTATAATGAAATCATCTAAGAAATGGATGCCAGCTAGTCCCACAATGAAATCATCGACAGTTCCTCGGGGGCTGAACTCGTCTTGGTGGTTGTTCTTGAGGTTTTGGTTCAGATGGTCCCTTATCGTGTTCTTCTGTAGCGTATGAGGGACCTGCATCCTCTTCAAATTGCATATGCCGTCGAGGAAACCACTCATTTGATGGACTAACATCATACTCGCCGACAGAAGAATGGCGCATAGTATCGAATATTAGGTGTTGTGGAGTAATAAACTCATCAATCGCTGCAGGATTACCTGCAACATAATCACCTTCATTTGCCGGCAAAGGTGAGTAGTGATCCTATTGCGGAACTTCGTTTGCTGCAGCACGCCGACGTACTCGCCTACCGCCCATTCGAATTGGTACTTCTCGAGGAACTTGTTGCGGAATCTGTGGTATTGGGTCAGAAGAATACAATCGTCTAAAAGGCTCGTACGGCATGCGATTCAGACGATCTACTTCGCCACCAGCAGTCAATGTACGCCGGAGAATATCTGATATTATTCCGTAGCTTTGTTGAGAGTACAATGTATCATCAGTTTGGGACTCTTCGTTGCTTATTTGCAAGATTCTGTGCAACGCGTCGGCCTGCATATGCATTTTCAGAAATGTCATTAAAAATAAATAAATAAATTATAATTTATATATACATACATGCACTAGAAAAAAATTTACTTACATATAATTCAACTGTTAAACTAGTAGATTTGTAACCCATATGATTGGGTTGTTGTATTGTTGGATTGCCAATCAATCGCCGTATGCGAGTCTAATACCAAGTAGTATAATCAGGTGAAACCACCGCTTGCCCAAAAGTGAGCTGTCCTGTCATAACATATGCATGTCGGTTTATCCAGTTAGTGCGGTGCAGCACATCAACCTCATCCCATCCAGCACCAGTAGTACACAGGTCACGCCGGTGCAAATTCGACCCCGTATCAACAGTATCAGGAATTTATTGCACCATTCCGAATTGTCGCCTGACTCTATCGGGTCGATGCAGTTCTATCGTCTCCTAATACAATAGTGAAGTGATAGACGCCCAGATCTATCGTCCATGCGTATAATATGGAGGGAGAGATGCCAACGTGTGCTCATTATATGGTTGCCAAATAAACTGTACAAATTAACTCGAGTTTAGTATCAATAAAAAATAATGATAATTTATAAAACTTACATGACTGTATGCTCAAATATTTAATACTTATATGATTGTGTCGCATTCGATCCAACTGATCTCTGTACGCAATCAGGACATGAGTTGGTGTGCGAGAAAGTTCTAATGGACCCTGTCATACTGCTCTTCTGGGCGCATGTTGTGTAACATCCTCTATTGGACGTACTCTATCAGGTCTAATAGTAGGAATGCACTCCCATGCCCATAGCTATTACAAAAGTAATAATAATTTTATAATTAGATCTCATAATTGTTTTTACAATAAAATACTAATAAGTTTAAAATTAAATCTCGTAATTAACTTTATTACGTACCTGAAGCAATAGTAAGGGATCACTGATTTGATGTGCCGTGTATGAAATAGCGTTGCACATACAACAATACAAATGTGCTAGTGCTGCACTTCCCCAACTAAGGGTCCCCGATAAGTTTAAGTCACGGATATATCTTAAGAAGTGCAAATGAACATGACTTTCGGATTTGTTCGAAAAAAGGAATCCGCCAAGAAGCTGCATGATGTGATACCGTGTGTGCTGTACAACTACCTCTGCAGTTGCGTCTGGTGGGAGTAGTTGAGTAAGGGCTCGCTCGATTGCGCTTAATCTCAACCGAGACCCATCTAAGTCTGTACCAGTGGGTTGAAAACCGAGTAACGCATCACACAAGGCATACAACTCCTCTTGTGAACAATTGAACCACGACCAATGATTAGATCACCGTCAATGTTTAAACCGAATAGAACCTCCACATCTTGGAGTGTAATAGTCGCCTCACCAACTGGTAGGTGGAAGGTGTGTGTCTCTTGGTGCCATCTCTCCACCAATACCGTAATAAGCGGATGATCAATTTTTATATACGGTAGACGGATGATTCCATCGAATCCAGCTACATCCATAAGTTGTACTACACGGGGATCGAATAGTCTAGCATCCCAAAATGTACTGTCATGACGCCTTGCATACAGTACTTGTTCTTCTAATTGCCTTGCCTAAATATAAGTAGATAAATGTCTACGCTGCTGTGTCAGCATATCCGGGATAATAGGCCCAGGATCGACTCCCTCAGCCGTAGGTTCAGTCATATTATCCTGAAACAGTGACATGTTTAGAAGTAGTAAGTTTATCTTTCAGTAAAAAAAAAGTACAATATTAGATAAAGCCATACAGTAAGCAAAGAAAATATAGACGATAAAAACTGTATGTACCAATTACTTTAAGACAATATTAAGATATAATAATTTCCAATCATACACTAATAATTGGAGTTGATATACCAATAATTATACATGATACAATAATTTCTAATCATAAAATCTACCCTAGAAAAACCACCACATCACGAACCATGAAGTGCACTGTTAGGGTAATTTCTCCTATTATGCCCAGTACGATGACAGTTTCTACACAGAGGAGGCGAGTCAGGGTTACGCTCGTCCATCTCATTTCTGATACACGACGTCCTCATACGACCGCGATGACGGTTCTGGAATCGATGAATATTTGGAGCCAATGTAAAAGGAGGATTGCGCCAGTAATCCTCGTGTGGAATGGGCCTAAACTATCCTGAATAAGTTATCTGGTAATATGTTGTGGTGTTTAAGGGTGATACGAGATCCCCAGCATTCAACCATATTTGTTGACAAGCTACAAATGCGTGCGAACAAGGTATTTCGTATATTTGCCATTTGCAGCAGCTGCAAATCCTTGAACCAAGGTCAATCTGGTGTAAATTATTTCCCTTCCCATGCTCACGAAATGGTGATAAAACACTAAAAATGCCCCGACCTTAATCATAAGCTTGCACACGGTGGCTTCTCCCCTTCAGCTCATTCTTCACAAATTTGGACCATATCCGAGAAGGAAAGTAATATCTACCATGATTAGCTTCCTCTCTGTGGTCATTGAAGTATTTAACCATTTTTTTTGAAAGAAGATTCGACAATCACCTTGATGGGTAGAGCACGTATGGCTTTAACAACACTGTTAAATGATTCCGCAAGATTAGTTGTCATATTACCAAACCGATGTCCGTTGTCATAAGCAAGCGTCCACTGCTCCTTCGGGATCAAATCTAACCAAGCCTTCGCTTGCGGGTTTAGCAAACTTATTTCTTTCATAATCATCACAAATTTATGCTCTTTGCTTTGAGTCTCAACTGCATACATCAATTTCTTCAACTGATGATTCTTGAACTTTGCGTTGAAGTTGCTCCGGATATGTCTCAGACAAAATCTGTGCACTACTATTGGCTGCTGCCAGCTGGGCAGTCGATCAACAGCATTCTTTATCCCGATGTGTTTGTCTGATATTAAACAAACTCTTCGATCCTTTAGCACATGCTCTCTGAGTAGGGACAAAAATCAACCCCAACTGTCATTCGTTTCTTCATCGACGATTGCAAATGCAAGGGGCAGTATATGATTATTGGCATCTTGACCCACTGCCGTTAACAATTTTCCCTTATATATGTCCCTAAGAAATGTCTCGTCAACGCTGACTACCGGTTTCATGTGTAGAAATGTATGAATGCATGGTTTAAATGTCCAAAAAACATATCTAAACGTCCTGGCCCCACTCGATTCGGTGGAAAAGAAGTACCACGCCACGGCGGAACCAGGATTCGCATCCTGTAATGCTAGCATATATTGCGGTAGCTGGTCGAACAAACTAGGCCAATCTCCGTATATCGTCTCAATAGCAAACCTTCGAGCGTTCCATCCTTTTCTGTAGGACGGAGTGAAATGCAGTGTATTTTGAATATAACTGTTTATCTCGCTGACTTTAATCTTCCGATTATCATGAATCATCATCATAATATACTTCGCCATGAATTTCGCGCTCATATTGCAATGGTTCCCGCCCACAGTTTGGACTAGACAAATGTGATCTCCATTCCTACGAGATATCTGCCATAAGTCACGACTCTTTTTCTTTCTTACACGGATTCTCCAAGGACAAGGATGCTACTGAGTTGAATTTTTACACTCGACAATCCACAATGCACTCTTACTTTCCACTATTCTAAACTCATGTCCAATCCTAATTGACCATGATCGAACAGCCCAAAGTAACTCATCTTTATCCCTAAACCACATGCCAACCCTCAAATCATTGTTCAATTCTGACCAAAAATCCATCACACTGCTACTTGTTCCAAATCCATTAGCTTCGTTGTCTATATCCTGAGTAGCATCCAACCTATCAAGGTACACTGCATATGGTGGATTATATAAACGTTCATATTCAGCGGGTCTTCTAGGCTCTTGCTGCATTACGAAGTGATCGGGAATCTGTTCTTCAGTATCATCATCTCCATCGGGGTCCTCATCCTCATCGGGAGTATCTTATGCGGTAAGCCCATCAATATCAAACGTAGGTCTCAAACCGTCTACCGTCGCTTCCGGTGCACCAACCCAATTGCGCTCTCGAGCAATCCATTCATCAACTGGAGTTACATCTAAGGGTACACCGATTTCCGTAGATGAAAATAGATGTGTCGTAGCACTTGGTTGGAAGGGTTGATATGACTGATTACTTGTTCCAACAATCGGAGTATTTGGATTGGATGTTATCTGGAGGGATTGGAAAGTGTCAGTCGGGAGTTGTCGTTGAATATTGAGGTCAACAGGTGCAGGAAGATTTAAATCAAAATTAGACATGTTCTCATGAGTAGCTGAGTTCAATAATTCAGTGAAAGTCCCAGTGATGTTTGCTTGGCTGTTTTGCTCGTGACGTTCTATTCTTGCTTCATTCGGTATTTGGATGATCTCATGGCTAATATGCAGATCAATTGATTGTCCTTGCATGGTAGATGAATAGTATCACAAACTTTTCATATTTTCATCATCATTTATGAAAGTTGTTGTAAACCTTATTGTCATACCAATAGCAATTTTTTCCCTTATTGTGATTTGTAACTGAACAGTGGCCGTATCAAATCCTTGAATTGCACATATTTTATTAACTAAACTGAGGAAATTAACTCGATTTCTCACAACCAATGCTTTTCGACAGGGACCATTAAAAAAATCACCGTGTTTTGTACGTATAATATCGCAATTCCAATACAACCGTAATCTAACAGGCTGTTCTAATGACATTGTACCTATATAAAAGTAGAAGTATTTTGTCTATTAAAAATTTAGAGAAATATAAAATAAAAAAAAGCTATCATAATATCGATCATCATTATAAAGAAATATATGCCAAGTATAATTAATTAACTAATTTTACTAAAATTAAATAATTAATTAAAATATCTATTAAAAATGTCAGGCATTAATTAATTAAAACATTAATAAAAATTACAAGTATTAATTAATTAAAATATTTAGTATTAATTAAAATATCAAGTATTAATAAAAATTAATTAAGTATTTTATAATTAATTAAATTACAAAAATATTTAAAATATGTAAATATTTAAAATATAATAACATTTTTATTATCTATCAATTTATAAAATATTTAAAATAATATAATATTTTAAAAATGTGTAAATTCTAAAAATATTTAAGTATAATTAATTATCTAAATTTATTAAAAATAATTAATTAATTAAAATATCAAGGATAGTTAAAATGTCAAGTGTTAATTAATTAAAATATTAACTAAAATAATTTAACATAATTAATTAAAAACATCCGATATTAATTAAATTAATTAAGTATTTTATAATTAATTAAATTACCAAAATATAAAAAATATGTAAATATTTAAAATATAATAACATTTTAATTATTTTTCAATTTATAAAATATTTAAAATAATATAATATTTTAAAAATGTGTAAAGTCTAAAAAATATTTAAGTATAATTAATTATCTAAATTTATTAAAAATAAATAATTAATTAAAATATCAAGTATTAACTAATTAAAATATTAACTAAAATAATTTAACATAATTAATTAAAAACATCCGATATTAATTAAATTAATTAAATTACCAAAATATCTAAAATATGTAAATATTTAAAATATAACAACATTTTAATTATCTATCAATTTATAAAATATTTAAAATAATATAATATTTTTAAAATATGTATTGTCTAAAAAATAATTAAGTATAATTAATTATCTAAACTTACACAAATAATTAATTAATTAAAATATCAATTAAAAATGTCAAGTATTACTTAATTAAAATGTAAAGTATAATTAATTAAAATATTAAACAAAATAATTTAAAATAATTAATTAAAAATATCTCGTATTAATTAAATTAATTACGTAGTTTATAATTAATTAAATTACCTAAAATATTTAAAATATGTAAATATTAAAAATATAGCAATATTTTAATTATCTATCTCAATTTGTAAAATATTTAAAATAACATAATATTTTAAAAATGTGTAAAGTCTAAAAAATAATTAATTATCTAAACTTACTAAAATAAATAACTAATTAAAATATCGATTAAAAATGTCAAGTATTACTTAATTAAAAAGTATAATTAATTAAAATATTAACCAACATAATTTAAAATAATTAATTAAAAATATCCCGTATTAATTAATTTAAAATATATAATGTATAATTAATTAATTCATTTGCATAATAAATTAATTATGTAAAGAATGGCTAGCACAAAAAATCAAAGATAAAGAACACCAAAAATCTATCCACAATAATAAATTTCACTAAAATTTCATTTATTATTTATGACATACTATGCTATTTCACATAATTAATCATAAAATAAGAGAATATAAATCAAAACAACATCTAATAAAATTTTATTATTCCAAATAAATACAAGAAATAGATTTATAAATTATTTAACATACTCTCAGATGCATATAGTCTATAATTTAACAATAAATTATAATATTATATTAAATTAAATTACAAATAAATATAGAATTGAAATAATTTATTGTTTAAAAAGAAAAACCTAGTATATGCGGAGAACACTGTTAGTGAATATGCGATTAATAATTCCGGTAGTAGCTCTCTTTATCTGGAACCAATTCTGCAGTAATACTTTACTCAAAAAATATGTTTTCTTTCGCAATAATAAAATAATTTTTTTGCCAAATAAATTAAGAAAAAAATAGAATAGGAGAATAGCAGTGCAATGAGAAGAAGGCGAAATCTGTTTGTACAATACAAATGAGGAAGAATGCAGAAATTGGAAGAGTTATATGAATCGAACTTCTTTTGCAAAGAAGAGGAAAATCTCGGATAGCAGAAATTTTGCAAAGAAGAAGAGCGGAGAATGGTTTGCAAGAGTTGCATGTATATATAGGCAGTGCAAAGAAGCCCGTGAACCCCTCTGCTGCTATGGTCAAAAGAATCTCTGTTAAAAACAGAGATTCCTTCTTCCTTTTTGGACGACACGACTGGTAGTCGCACGGAACCTCACCGTGCGACAGCTGGTCGCGTGCCGTCAAACCGCGCGACTGTCAGTCGTGCGGTTGTCACACAGCGCGACTGACAGTCGCGCAGTGTGAGTACATCGTGACTGCCAGTCGCGTCGTGTGCCAACCATGCGACTGACAGTCGCGCAGAGTTAGCTTTTGTGTTACGCAGGTACACGGGCACGTGATATGGTGGACCAGCGGGCAGCTTAAACTTTAGCCAGGCAGGTTTGGCTTAACTCGCTCTTTTCAATCTCGAAGTAGCGGTGCACATCGCTATTTCCAATCGCGATGAACCCTCTCAATCTAGATAGCCTTCCCACTCGTTCCTCTCGCAATGCGTGTTTCAACTTTTGACCCAATTTGGTCAAAAGCCCATCGATTTTCACACAATATCTCTGCATACAAATCATCTTTGTTATGAATATATTATTGAAGAATCCACTAATGTCATTAGTGAATATATATATTTATCATTAATATTATTAATATATATTAATAAAATTAGTGAAGACATCGCTAATAAGAGCTTTATAAATTGAACTTTTTCTCAAACTTAAAAAATATACCAATAGTAAGAAAATTATAAGAGAAAAGAAAGAGAAAAGTTTGAAAAAAAATTTATGCAAATAATAGTTAGAGATTTTTGTGTGTAGATTTTATTACGACACTGTCAAAATTTTATATATGTTATCAGTACGAATTTTTACTGTTTCTAAATCGTACGAGTTTTTGCTGTTACAAAAGTTAGAAGACTAAATGTACACATTTATTGATCCCTATAACTAACCTTACTGAACTCGAATTTGTAACTATTAATATTTCTAAAAAAAAAATTATACGTCATGGGTTCTTAATGCAAAAATGTATCTAAATACTGAAGGCCTTAGTGAAACTATTAAAGAAAAAAAATAATACATTTGCACAACAAAAGATCAAAACTTTGATTTTTATCCGTTGTCATTTCGATGAAAATTTGAAAATAGAATATCTTATCGAAAAAGATTCATTTATCCTGTGAATAAATTTAAAAGAAAGATTTGACCACCAAAGATGGTCATACTACCAACTACACGGTATGAATAGTTGCACCTAAAGTTGAAAGATTTGAAAATCGTGAATGAATATAACTCCGTTATGTATAAAATTATATCTCAGTTAAAATTATGCGAAAAAAAAATTATTGATGAAGATATGCTGGAGAAGACATTCTCCACCTTTCATGCCTCGAATATTGTCCTGCAGCAACAATATTAGGAAAAATTGTATATAAAATTTACTAATTTAATTACTACCCTCCTTATTGTAGAAAAAAATAATGAGTTATTATTGAAAAATCATAAAGCCAGACCAACTGACTCAACATCACTCTCAGAAGTGAATGTTGTTGGCTCCAACAGAAGTCATAGTTGTAGTCGTAGTCGTGGTTGTGGCCGTAGTTGTGGTTTTGGTTATGGAAGTGGACACGCTCAATATTTCTCTTCTCACAGTAATAATCAAACTATGAGAAATATTGGCCACCTGAAGTGAGAAAGAAAAGATAATAAGAAAAAAGAAAATGAAATTCAAGAAAATTATGAGGATAAGTATTATAGATGTGGCATGAAAGGTTAATGGTCACGTAACTGCCATACAGCCAAGCATTTAGTAGAATTATATCAAGTTTCACTGAAAAAGAAAAATAAAAATGTTGAAGTAATTTTTTTTCAACATCCAATTAATGATTCTAACAACGATGATATTGATCCAAAAGATCTTAATATCAATATTACTCATATGAATGTATCTGATTTTTTCTAATACCCAGACACTAGGATAGACCATTTAATTGATAATGGCAGTGTCCAGAAGAACTAATGCCCCACCCTGATATTTTTGTAAATTTTCATTATATTCTAATAATATTTACGTTTGCATATACATATTTTTGTTCAGATGATTATTTTTAATGATGATGTATATATTACTGATAGTGGAATTACACACACCATACTAAAAAATAAGAAATATTTTTCTTATCTCAAAATAGAAAAAATAAATATTTATACTATAAACAATAGTACAAATTTGATTGAAGGCTCCGGAAGAGCTAATATATTATTACCTGAATGAACAACAATTAATATTGATAAAGCATTATTTTCCTCAAAATTCAAAATAGATTTATTGAGTTGTAAAGATATCCGCAAAAATGGATATCATGTTGAAACAAATGAGAAAAATAGTATTGAGTATCTTTATATTACTCAAATTAATTTGGGTAAGAAATCTGTATTAGAAAAATTACCGTCTTTTTCTACTGACCTATATTTTACAAAAATATGTACAATTGAAATTCATCATCTAATAAATCAAAAGTTTACTGATCCTACTACTTTTAGCATTTGGCATGACTGGTTGGGTCATCCGAGATCTACCATGATAAGAAGAATAATTGAAAATACACATGGTCATCCATTAAAAAATAAAAAATTATTGACATCAGAAAAATTGTCATGTGATGTATGTTCCCTAAGAAAATTAATTAATAAACCATCACCAGTAAAAGTAGTAGTTGAAAGTCCTACATTTCTTGAACGGATTCACGAAAATATTTGTGGACCTATTCATCCATTATGTGGACCGTTCAAATATATTATGGTCTTAATTGATGCATCATCCCAGTGGTCACATGTGTATTTATTATCTACTTGCAACCTGGCATTTTCGAAATTACTTGCTCAAATAATTAAATTATGATCACAATTTCCTAATCATCAAATTAAAAATATCCGTTTGGATAATGTTGGTGAATTTTTATCACATGCTTTTGATGTATACTGCATGTCAATTTGAATTAATGTTAGACATCATGTAACTCATATTCATACATAAAATGGTCTCACTGAATCTTTTATTAAAAGATTACAATTAATTACTAAATCATTATTAATGAAAATAAATCTCCCAACATCTGCCTGAGGATATGCTATTTTACATATTATAGCACTTGTACATATAAGGCCAACTAGTTATCATAAATTTTCTCATTTGCAATTAACTTTTGGTTCAGAACCAAATATTGCTCATTTAAGAATTTTTGGGTGTGATGTATATGTTCCAATTGCACCAAATCAACGTACAAAGATGGGTCCTCAAAGAAGAAAGGGGATATATGTTGGATATGATTTTTCATCTATTATCAGGTATGTTGAACCCCTGATAGGAGATGTATTCACAATAAGATTTGCTGATTATCATTTTGATGAATCATTATTCCCTAAATTAGAGAGAGAATATAAACAACATGAGAAATATCTTGCTTGGACAATATCATTAAATTATCTTGATTCGCCCATAAGCGCGTGTGAACTTGAAGTTCAAAAGATAATTCACTTGCAAAGCATTGCAAATCAAATACCAGACGCTTTTGTCTACTCCAGAAAAGTAACAAAATCGCATATTCTAACTATAAATGCTCCTATTCTTATTGAAGTCCCAGTAGAACAAAAAATTATACCTATAATTGTTGAGTCAAAAGCACGCCAGAAGTGTGGCTGACCTCTTGGTTTTAAAGATAAAAATCTTTGAAAAAAAAAAAGGATTAAATGATCCAAATGATCATATTAAAGAAAAGAATGATAAAGATCAAAAGAGAACTGATGACAAAATAAAAGAACTAAAAGTTGATGAAAGTAACACTGAAATTTTTATCAATTATACCATTTCTGGTAGAAATTGGAATGGGATAGAAACAGTTATTGATAATATGTTTGTATACAATATATCTCTTGATGTTACATAAAATAATGATGATTCTGAACCAATATTTGTTGATTAATGTCGGCATAGAAAAGATTGGTTACAATTGAAAGATACAATTCAATCGAAGTTAAATTCACTTACAAAACGTGAAGTCTTCGGACCTACAATCCAAAAATCGAAAGGTATAAAACCTGTTGGCTACAAATGGATATTTGTGCGAAACCGCAATGAAAATAATGAAATCGTATGATATAAAGCACGGTTAGTAGCCAAAGGTTTTTCACAAAGACCAAGTATTGATTATGATGAAACTTATTCTCCTGTTGTTGATACTATTACACTCTGATATATTATCAGTTTAGCAGTACATGAAAAGATAGATATGTGCCTATTAGATGTTGTCACTGCTTACTTGTATGGAAATTTAGAAAATGATGTTTACATGAAAATCCCCGAAGAATTTCGCATGCCCACAGCATATAAATATTATTCTCGTGAAAATTACTCCATCAAATTACAAAAATCATTATATGGCCTAAAGCAATCCAGACGTATATAATTCAATCGTCTTAGTGAATATTTATTGAAATTGGGATTTAAAAATGACACAAATATAGCCATGTATTTTTATTAAGAAATATAGTTCTAAATTTGTGATATTAGTTATTGTTGCTGTCAAAATAGGGAACCGATGCAAACGGAAATCAACTTCGTATCCGACAAACACAAACGATTCGATGTGGTGCAACAGAAAATGGTATTAGATCTTTTTTTGAATCAGGGACTAGATTCCTTGAGCTTACTATAGAAAGGGCTCAAGAAGGTTGGCTGAGAATGCTAAAAGGAAGGACTTTTTTCAGAGAATAGAATGATATTTGTATTAATTGACTTAATGGAAGATATAGAAAAAGGTCCGATATTGAAAATATGAACAGAAAGCTGTAAGAAAAACTATAAACAAGGCTGGTAAAGAGAAGTTGTAACAGAGCAGTAAAAAAGCTGTAAAGAATTAAGATTCTAGACTAGAAAGTTGGAAATGACGATGAGGTAAAAGAAAATTAAATTCTGCTAGTTGATGGTTTGATTTGTCGTTTTTTATTCTGGGCGACGCTCCACATTTTATACTTGCTGTAAATGAGCCACTAACAGATCGTGGAGTTTCTTCCGGAATTCTTCCACCGATCGTGCAGAATTCCTTGCGCCGAAAGATCAGGAATCTGTTTTCCTTCTTATCGGTTCCGTGGTGCCGATGTTGACCATGACCATCGGCTGCTTGAAATGTTGACTTCATCGGCTCGTCCCAATTTGTCCAATCGGCATCGATTCAAAGTAACCGCTATGTCGGCTGGGCAAAGCTGACGGCAATACATGCCCCCCGAGTCCCGTTGTTTCGGCAGACGCGAGTCAGCGAAACGATGGGAATCGTACAACTATTAATGGCAGCCGTTCTTTTTCTGACGAAATCGAAACGTCCCGAACGTTGTGGAATCGTTGTGACGCCTCGGTCTTAGAACCCGCGAACGGCTTAATTTCAAACTTCCTTATAAATTTCAGTGGTCCCCAATCGGAACTCCTTACTCCTTACAACTTCTATGTCCTTCAGAATTCTACTACTTGAGCAATTCATCGGTCTTTTATCTTCTTGCCTTAATTCCCTACAAACTGTGAATTTCCCTTTTGGTAAAAGCAACGTCACAATGGCAACCCCTGCTGATAAGAATATTCTGTCCCTGGTCCAAGCCGATGTTAGACTGTTTGCCTTGGGACTGCGCCTCCTGCCTGCCGAGGTTACCGCTGAACACCTGCGATTTGTCTTGCCGACTGATTTCACATTCCCTCTGCAACAAGACACTTTCACAACTGCCAATCTTCCCTCTTCTTTCCACCATTGGCCCCGCAAACTCAAAAATTACCGAGAATGGCGAGATCGCTACTACGCCCAATTTCGGGCTATCTGGGCGCAATGGGGAATTTCGGACGCCATCATGATGACCGACTTTGAGATGGCGTTTGACCGCAATCTGTTTGCCACCTTCCTTCCCTTTTGGTCTTTGGTGATCAACGGCTTCATCTTCTCGCACGGGATGTTTTCTCCCACCATTCTTGACATCTGCACCATCCTCAGCTTTCGATATGAAGGCGATGAGATTCCGAAGCTTCATGATGAGGAAAATTTACCAACTGTTGAGGCTCGTCTGGACAAGGCCTCCTCTTCATACGGCAACTTCATCAGCGCTCAACGAGGGGTGGAGGACACTCCTTCAAACCAAGAGCAAGCGGCCTTCCTATGGCGTTGGCTGTGTAAGTATATCATTTGTTCCCATTCTACTGGCATCAGCAATGAGTACCGATAGTATGTATCAGCACTCCTATGGAGCAAGAGGCATTGTGACCTTGCCTCTCTAGTCCTCTTCTTGGTCTATCGCACCATGAATCAGCTGATGGCTGCCCTTGCCACCGGGGAAGACCCGACCAACCTAGGGGGCCCACTCTGGATTGTCCAGCTCTGGCTGTATCAATATTTGTCCAATTTTGGCATTAGTCTACTCGCAGGTACCCAAGCAGACTCTTCTGAATAGGCGACCGACTATTGGCTCCTTCGGGTCCTCATAAATTCTGCCTCTGTCGAAACCATCGTCTCGTACTTCTACCGATGTCGAGACTTTCATGGTGCCATTTTCTTCCCGTATGCTGCTCGTCAAGAGGGCCCCCTTTGGTTGAAAAGCCTATCAGAAAGCCCCGAGGCCACACAAAAAACTTTATGGGCCCAAATTCTGTGCTCTCGGGAAATTCTTCTGGGGGCCAAACCTGGAGCTCGGAGTGCTAAGACCTCCTGTGAGCGGTATAACCCTCATTACTTCTCCCGCCAATTCAGGTTGATACAGGGCATTCCCACAGATTCAGGGCATGTTTCCTCTTTCTCTGTGAAGCCAGTATTGTCGGCTGAAGATGTATACACTTTAGCCAAACGCACTCAGGCCATTCTAAGGTCCTTTGAGTTCAAACCCTTCCAAGTGGTGCTGGAGACTTCTCCAAATTTTGATTTATGGTGGAGGCTACTGAGTGGGGTCCTATTTTCTGCCCCCATAGGCGTCTGGCTTCTGCGAATTCCTGGGCCGGCCACTTCTCTGCCTGAACCACCTTCAGCTGCCAAGAAAGGAAAACAAGTAAAATACCCTGTAAGTCCTGTAATAATGTCGGCCTTACATACTCCTTTGGTGCAGAAAACTATTGCTGCTGCTCCTGTTGTCCCGAAGGAGGAAGAAGAAGAGGTCGAGGTTCCGCCCTTGCTCCGTCGATCCAAAAGGAGATATGAAACACTGACTCCTCCTATTTTCAAGGTTTGCTTCTGGCAATTCTTATTTTACTTGGTTCCTCCAATGTTAATTTTTTTTTTTTAATGGCATCATCTTTTCTGTAGAGACGCAAACAAGTGATAAGCCGTCCCGTTGTTATCGACACTTCTTCTGACTCGGAGGAGGATATTCCGCTCTGATCTTAGTCGAAAGGGCGGCTGAAAAAACTGCTCATCCGACGGTAGATACCCCGTTGGCGGAGGCTTCCTCCTTCCGTGACCGACGTACTGACCTTCTTACCCGTGGCAACCCTTCCGTCGGCTGAGCTTCCGACTCCTGAAAGTCCATTCTCTGTTCCGCCAAAGCCTGAAAAACAACTAGTGGCCGCAGAAGTCGAGACAACGGTGCCTCCCCCCCAGCCAGGAGACTGGAGCAACTACTGCTTCCCTGCCGATGCTAACATTGGCTTCAGCGCTAGACTTCCTTGAAGGCCTCATCGGGGCTTCCCTACCTACTGAGAAGGTCACTCTTGACAATGTGAGTCGTGCCCTTCTGCGGATTGTTCAGTCAGCCGACCCCGACATGCCCCCTGTACTTCGGGACCTGGCAATTAGGTGTCTGGGGCAAATGCATTTCACTGGCCGCTTCTTGTTTGATACGCAACGCCGTCGGGACGAAGCACATGACCAGTTAGAGCTCCTAAAGCTGCATCGAGAAAATGCAACATTTGCAGAAAAAAATCGCCAGGAATTCATGGGTCAACTTACACTTCTGCGAGCTGACATTGTGGAAGGCAAAGGGAAGATTGAACGGTTCGAACGCTAAATATCTGAACTCCAGGAAGAGCTTGCCTCTGAGAAAAAGGCTTTGGAGCAACAGCTTGTATCAGAGACAGGGCTTCAGGCAACAGTCAAGGCCATTGATGACTCTCTTTGTCAGCATGATGACGAACAGCTAATGTTGGAGGCGGAAGAAGAACTGCTCGAGGCTGAATTATCAAACTCAACCGCCCTACTGAACGAGATGAGGTCCGGATGGGACCGCTTTGTGGCTGCGTTGAACAAGGCTTTACACCATTCGCCTTCTGACGAAGCAGGCCCTTCCGGAACTCAAACTGAAAACACTACCCCTTCGGTGGCCGAAACAGGGGTTCAAGAGATGTTTGTTGAAGAGGTGGCCTGGCCTTCTGAAAGAGGATCAGAAATGGAGGCTGAGATGGCTGAAAAAGAATTCCCAATTCCCGATCCGTAGCCAACGGAAGCTGCCATAAGGCCTAGCCTGGCGTCCGTCGAGTCAGAAGATCCAAATCGGCTGGCGATTGTTCCTTATCGGCCAACACTATTGCCCCCATCCCCTTCCGATGATAGCTAATTTCTCTTGTAATGGCACTTACGACTATCTGATCGGCCTCTTATGATCAGTTCTACAACAAGTTTTACTCAAGACGTTTTTTTTTTTTAACTCGCTAGCCCCTTCCCAGAACGTCGGATAGTACCGCTTCAAAAACTTACCGTTAATTGCTTTACCTGCTTACTTTCCATTGGGTGTTATTAGGCGGTAAGCTCCTCCATTGAAAACTTGCATTACTAAGAATGGGCCTTCCTAGGATATGGACCACTTACCATACTTCGGATCTTTTGGAGCAGCGGGGAGAATAGTCTTCCATACCATGTCTTCTTCTTGAAAACTCATTTCTCAAACTTTCTGATTGTACGCCCTTGCCACCTTCTCCTTGTGTTGTTTGATATTCTCCAAGGCAACCCAGCGGTCCATCTCAACTTGGTCTAAGCTTAGGGCCAAGGCCATCTGATAATCTTCAGTCGTTAGACTATGCTGGTAGGCTATCCAGGCTGACTGCAATGATATCTCAACAGGTAACACCGCATCCTGCCCATAAGTTAGTCTAAACGGGGTGAACCCAGTTGCAGTTTTAGCAGCATTTCGATGGGCCCACAATACCTCCTGCAACGTCTCATGCCATTTTCTTGGATTGTCTTCTACTGTCTTACGGATCTTGCCAATTAAGGTTTTGTTCGTTACCTCTGCTTGTCCGTTAGCCTGTGCATAATAAGGAGAAGAGTGAAGCAACTTGACTTTAAACTGTGTTAGGAAATTACATACCTGGTCCCCTGTAAACACCGTTCCTTGATCCGTTGTTATTGTCTCTGGGATTCCGAAACGGAATATAATGCTTTGTCGGAGGAAATTGATGACTGCTGTTTATGTCACGTTAGTCAGTGGTTGCGCCTCCACCCAATTGGTGAAGTAATCTGTTGCCACCAATATGAATGAATGCCTTTTTGCTGAAGGTGGATAGATTTTTCCGATGATGTCCAGGGCCCATCCATGGAAAGGCCATGGTTTAATGATTGGATGTAGTTCCATGGAAGGCGTGTGCAATAAAGGGCCATGCTTTTGGCAAGCTTTACAGCCAATCGCATAAGCATTACAATCTGTAGTCATTGGCGGCCAAAAGAAACCATGGCGTTGAAGCGTCCACTTCAGCTTTGGGCCCGCCTGATGTGCTCCACATTAACCTTCGTGTACCTCTGCCATAGCCTGTAAGGCTTCCTCCTTGGAGAGACACTTTAAGAGGATTCCGATGTGACTTCGCCGAAACAAATCATTGCGTACCAATATAAAGCTGAGGGTTTTTCGTTTCACTTCTCGCGACGCTTGTCCAGTCGGATTTCTCAAATAGTCAACAATCTCCTGTCGCCAATCTTCCTGATACTCTGTCTCCGCTATCTGTTGGCACATTATTGCTTTCCTAAAACCTGACGCTAGTTGAGCTAGACGGTTAGCACTCTGGTTTTCTGCCATGGGAACATGAACTAGGGTGACCTCCAGGAAATGCTGAAGTAGCCCTTTTACCTCCTGTAACTTATCTGAGAGCAATGGATTAGCACATTTATAATCTCCTACTACTTGTCGGATAACTACTTGAGAATCACCTACAACTCTGACTACTCGAGCTTCGAGTGCTTTCAGTATCCGCAATCCTAACAAGAGGGCATCATATTTCGCCTGATTATTAGTTGTCCCCTTCTTTAACTCAAAGTGGACCTTGCCCTGCTGTTCGTTCGGAGACTCAAAGACCAGACCAATACCAGCCTTCTGCGGGGTACTTGAGCCCTCAAATTGTAAAACCCATAGTTTCAAAGAAATGTACCTCTGCAGCTTGTCTCCCTCTGTTTGTGGTATCTCCAGAGAAGGATGCTCAGCTAAAAAATCTACAATTGGTTGTCCTTTCACAGCCCTCAGTGGCATGTAAGTTAGAGAAAAAGCATGTAATTTGACCGCCCATTTCATAAGTCGCCCATTCAGTAAAAGGCGATTCAATAAAAGTTTGATTAAATCTACCTTGCATAGGATATGTACCTCCCTAAATAACAAGTAATGCTCTAGCTTTGTGCATGCATAGTGAAGAGATAAGCATAGCTTTTCAATAGGGGTGTACCTAGTCTCTGTATCCGATAGATTTCGGCTAAGATAGTATACTGCTCTTTCTATCCCCTGCTGGTCATCCTGAGCAAATAAACTGCCGATAGATCCTACTGCCGTTGAGATATACAACTTCATAGGGGACTGGTCATGTGGAGGAGCAAACACCGGTGGATGTGATAAAGCTACCTTTATTTGCTCAAACGCTCTTTGATGCTCAGGCTGTCAGATAAACTCTTGAGATGACTTTAAACGTAACAAGGAAGAAAATACATTTTGTTTACCTGCAGCGTTTGCCAAAAAACGCCGTAAAAAATTTATCTTCCCCAAGAAACTTTACAACTTTTTCTTCATCTGAGGTGGTCTTGCCTGTAGAATGTCTCAGGCCTTATTCTGATCTATTTCGATCCTCCTCTGGTGCACTAAGAACCCAAGAAAATTTCCAGCCGTAACTCTAAAAGCGCATTTAGCCGGATTGATTTTCAAATGGTGCTGACGCATCCGAAGAAATGCTTGTTTCAAATCAACTGAGTGCTGTAGGAACATGGGAGACTTTACGACCAAATCGTCTATGTAGACTTCCATGGTGTTGCCGATAAGGTCGTGGAAAATGAGATTCATGACCCGTTGAAAGGTGGCCCCAACGTTCTTCAGACCAAATAACATAACCACCCATTCGAATAAGCCGATAGACCCTGGGCAACAGAACGCCTTTTTGTGTGTATCCTCTTCCGCTATGAATATCTGGTTATACCCTGAATAACCGTCCATGAAGCTCAAAAACTGGTTGCCCGCAGCAGAATCTACTAACATATCTGCCATTGCCATAGCATACTCGTCCTTAAGAGTGGCCAAGTTCACGTTTCTGAAGTCTATGCAAACACGTAGTTGTCCATTCTTTTTAATGACCGACACGATGTTAGATATCCATTCTGCATATCGGCATGTACGGATGAATCCGCACCGAAGTAACCCTTCCACCTCCTCCTTGATCTTGGGTAACAATACAAGAGTAAAGCGTCTTGCTGGTTGTTTATGGGGTTTAAAGCCTTCTTTCACGAGTAGGCGATGTTCCACAATGCTTCTGTCCAATCCTGGCATCTCATGATAGTCCCACGCAAAGCAGTCTTTGTACCTGCAGATTAGATAGGTTATCTTATCCCTTTGCTCGATCATTAAATGTAAACTCACATTGGCTGTTCTGTTTTCCCCTGCTTCCCATATGTCTACTTCTATTAATGGATCTTGAGCAACGAAGCCAGGAGCTCGTCAGACCTCTGGATCTTCTGGTCGTAGGCCACTTGGTTCCTCAGTAGTGATCAAGTTATGAGCCATCATCAGCTTGGCGTATTGGCTTGGATTAAATGTCGGATGATAAAACAGAGCCTCGTTCATGTGGATTTCGACTGAAAATGGATTAGGATCAGTTGGGGTTTGCTCCACTTGCTCTCCATCCCAGATCAGCATCATCTGGTGTAAAGTGGACAGTATGCAGCAATTTGCATGAATCCAATCCCTGCCCAATAAAACGGAATAAGATGACTTTGCATCAATTATAAAAAAGACTGTTTTACTGGTTTTAGACCCGACTGTGACTTCACAAGTGATCACGCCTTCTGCCGCAGCTGCTTTTCCAGTGAAATTAATCATCTGTACATCAGTAGGGGATAAATCCAACTTATCTTTTCCTAGTCGTCTCAAGGTAGAGAAAGGCATTACGTTTAAAACAGCTGCACCATCAACAAAAACCCAAGTAAGTGGCTTGCTATTGACATGAGCTTTGATGTACAGGGGCCTGAGATGGTTAGTGTTTTGGGCTGTTGGAATGGGAAAAAGCATCCCCTCTGGGGGAATTTGGACATCTACCAATTCCACTGTGGCTCTTTTCTCAGTATGAAAATCTTCTTCAATGGACTCTTGACGAGAGGCAGCTCGAAAACTTGATGGCAGGATGCTGAGCATGTTTTGGCCATTATCAGGGGCTAGTTGTTCTTCAACCCAAGTATCAATCAGCTGACTCTGTTGTGCCCGCTTCCGCTGCTCCCGTCTTTTTTGGGACTTTGATAGTCGGGAATAGCAGCCAGGCAGAAATGTCTCATTTTGAGGAACCTGTACTGTTAGTTTTCCTTCTTTGCCATGAAAATGTGCCGCAAAAGAGGGAGGAGATAAGCAAGTAAAAACTGACGGTTTACCATCCAATCTATGGAACGCTTGTTTTATCTCCCCAGGCATCTTGTTTCCTATATGTTCGTGCTGTTTTCCACATATTATTTGCAGCACATGTGCATCAGCTAACGGAAATGGATCTGTGTCTACCAAAGTCTCTTTTTTATCTGCAAACTTCAATCTTCCGTCCTGGATAGCCTTCTGAATGAAATTCCTGAAAACAATACAACTGTTAGTGCTATGCGAGAAAGAGTTGTGCCATTTACAATACCTTTTTCCTTTCAATTCTTCCGGGCTGGGGACCTTGTGTCCATAAGCCAGACGAATCTTCTTATCCGCCACCAGTTGGTCAAAGATTTGTTCGGCTTTTGAGACGTCGAACAAATAGGAAGATCTTGCTGTGGCAATTTCCTCCTTTCCTTTACCGGGTTTCAAGTGAGGACACGTATAGAATGCACCCTTTACCAATTCCGCTACCATCACCTCTATAGCCTGGTCATCGTCTTCCCCATTAGTATCATCTATGATGAATATCATTGTCTGACCATGAGAGAATTTTATGGAGTGCCTCTTCTCTTTCTCCTTGATCATCTCCCCTATTCTGACAGCGTGAGACAATAGTCAGGACAAATCTAAGAAGTCCTGGAGAATGAGTCATTCTTTGAGCTGCGATGCATCCTGCTAATAGCAATTCTTGTGCATTCTGTTTCAGGCAATTAGATTGTACATTTGGACATAGTTTGCTGGAAACGTTCAATAAAATCCACCACATCTTCTGATCCCTTTTGTCTGATGGCCAACAGGTCTGCAATAGAAACTTCCGGCACCGGCTTAAAGAAGCGTTGGTGGAACATTCTCTCCATGTCAGCCCAAGAGTATACAGAATTAGGAACTAGATTGGCATACCAAGTGAATGCCGCTCCTGTCAGAGATAATGAAAACAATTGTAACTTATGCCATTCATTGTTTCCCTACTCGCCGCATTGTGCTGTGAATTTTCCAATGTGTTCTATGGTAGACTTATTATCTTCCCCGGAAAATGTTGAAAATTCCGGCAGTTTGTAACCTCGAGGAAGTACCACCATGGCATCCACCCACTCAGGGTAGGGTTTTTGGTATACGAGCTGATCCCGTGACTGTCGTCAGAATGTTTCCACTCCCATATCCACCGATTGGTACGGTTGTTGAAACTGAGGTGATGGACTTTGCATGACGGGTCTGGGATCCTGTCTTATAGGCGGTTTAGTACTTCCAATCCCTTGCCCTGGGTTAACCGTTGTGAGTGCCGGGTATGAAGAAGGATAAGGGACAGAGTAGTTCAGCTGCCCCCCAACAGGCGGCATGCTTCCCCTAACCAGGCTTGGAACTGTTTCATGCATCGACGGTAACCCTGTTAACGAGACTGGAGTTCTGCCTGGAAACACTTCTGCTGATAACGTATTTTGAGCCATCACTCCTGGAACTTGATGCCCCCCGGTAGCAGGGAAACCCATTTCTCTTTACAGGAGGTGTACTTAGCCATGAGAGGGTGCACCATCAGCTGATGGCACAGGGTATGCAGATGCTATGTTTGTTCCTAGTGCATGGTACCCCGATGGCTGAACAAAGGTTTGCATATTTTGCCTTTGCGCAAATTGTTGAAGCTTATTCTGAAGCGGAGGTCGAAAGATAGTAGCAAATTGTGGAATAAACCCCTGTAAGAATTCGCTAGTACACTGTTCCATAGTATGTCGAATGGTAGTTAACGAGGTGGACAACAACTGAGATGCCGATGGTGGGGGCGAGGACTGACCCCCTTGCTCCACAGAAATACCCTGAGTACCACTGGTAGTAGTAACTGAGGGTTCAAAGACTCCCCGGAGAGCACGGACTGGGAGTCGCTCGGATGTCTCCGGTGCCTGTGGCTGCTGTGAATTTTTTGCCATTGTTCGCCCTGACCGCAATAGCATGCAACTACTAACCTCTGGTCCCACTGGGCGTGCCAATCTATGTTACTGTCAAAATAGGGAACTGATGCAAACGGAAATCAGCTTCGTATTCGACAAACACAAACGATCCGATGTGGTGCAACAGAAAATGGTATCAGATCTTTTTTTGAATCAGGGATTGGGTTCCTTGAGCTTACTATAGAAAGGGCTCAAGAAGATCGGCTGAGAATGCTAAAATAAGGACTTTTCTCAGAGAATAGAAGGATATTTGTATTAATTGACTTAATGAAAGATACAGAAAAAGGTCCGATATTGAAAATATGAACAGAAAGCTGTAAGAAAAGCTATAAGAAAAACTATAAACAAGGCTGGTAAAGAGAAGCTGTAACAGAGTAGTAAGAAAGCTATAAAGAACTAAGATTCTAGATTAGAAAGTTGGAAATGATGATGAGGTAAAAGAAAATTAAATTATGCTGGTTGATGGTTTGATTTGTCGTTTTTTATTCTGGGCGACGCTCCACATTTTATACTTGCTGTAAATGAGCCACTAACAGATCGTGGAGTTTCTTTCGGCCAAAGAATGCTTCCACCGATCGTGCAGAATTCCTTGCGCCGAAAGATCAGGAATCTGTTTTCCTTCTTATCGGTTCCGTGGTGCCGATGTTGACTATGACCATCGACTGCTTGAAATGTTGACTTTATCGGCTCGTCCTAATTTGTCCAATCGGTATCGGTTCAAAGTAGCTGTTATGTCGGCTGGGCAAAGCTGACGTCAACAGTTATATATGTTTATGATATTAATCTTATTGGAACTCTAGAAGTACTCCGAGAAACAATTGATTATTTAAAAAGAGAATTCGAAATCAATGATTTTGGTAAAATTAAATTTTGCCTTAGTTAACAAATAAAACATTTGGAAAGTGGAATATTTATTCATCAATTAACAAATACAGTAAAATTTCTAAAAAGATTTTACATAGACAAAGCATATCCATTGAGTATTCCAATGATCGTCTGCTCATTAGATGTGAATAAAGATCATTTTCGACCTCATAAAGATGATGAAGAATTCCTTGGTCCTGAAGTTGTTATGATTCGTGGACTCCTAAATGCGAAAAACATTCATAAATCCCTTTCGAGGACCCAAATAAACGATTAAGAAGATCTAAAGTTTGAAGAATTACCTCTATTTGGTGTAATCGAGATCATTCGATTCTGATTGCGCTGTTGTACGTGCAACCCGAATGATCACCAGTCGCTCCAGTGCACGAACGGCCTCTATCGGATACACATCGCGAACTAACTCGTTATCCGGGGAGTGCTAGCGCCTAGGGTTTGAGAAGTTTTTTTTTTTTCTGGTGAATAGAGGTACGAATATTCTCAACCGAATTGGGACACTTAAGAAGACGGCTAGGGTTTTCTTAAAAACCCACTCCGAACCTCTTAGAGTCCAACCCTAATAATATTTTATTGTATTTTAATTTAAATTTAAATTAAATTAAAACTGATATGATAAGATTCTACCATTATCTGAATAATTTAACTAATTAATTTATCGACTTAGATTCTTATAATCTGGATATTATTCAGAAACATCGAACGTAGACATATTTCCAGATTCATTGTAGCTAGTTGATTTTCTAAGTTCGATTAACTTAGACATGTTTCTAGATTCATTGAATCTGGTTATCAGAAAAATAACCTAACAAGTTCGCTTATTGTGTGACCCTATAGGTTCATTTAACATTGGCAGTGTGCCCAAATCATATTTAAATGGCCCACAAGTTATAAGCTGTTTCTAGCAAAATATTATAACTATCTAGGTTAAATGAAGATCGGTGATCTCTTTGAACCAAACCATAATATTATATTTAGTCCTTTTGTCAAATCTGTGTGCAAACGATTTTTTGAACAAATATTTTAAAATTGAAGGAGTACATGATATTCAATTTAAACCAACTTGGTTGGAGTAGCTGGATCCACATTTAATCTTCACATGCACTGTTGTCCTAAACCAAAATACAAAAGCTCCACTACTGTTATGTTTGATTCATGTGCAATGTTGTGCTCATCCGCTTTACTTCTCACTACAACCTCTGGTCCTCACTTCCCCATGGCCACATTTTCTCAATACATTACTTCAAAAAGTATGTTATTTATTTTTTAAAAAAACAAAGAATTATATTATCATGAAAGAATGATAAATATATTTTTAATAAATATTTAAAAACTTTATAATTTAAATGAAAGGATTTTACTAGTTAAGTTATTATCTCAAGTTAATTGAAGCCGCTAAATGGGGACTTTTAAACAGTTCTAATTTTAAACAGTTATTATCTCAAATTGCTTGGGTAGGTAGCAGATCATGATTTGATTATAGCAAAAGTAAAAAATGGTTAAATAAAAGTATCATGTTATAAAATTTAGGCAGTGTGAGAATAAATGGTAAAATAAAATCTACACAATAAATCTCTAACTATTATTTGTATAAGAATGTCTTCAAACTTCTCTTTTTTCTTTTCTCTCATAATTTTCTCTAACAATTCTCTCACAAAATGATATATCTTTCAAGTTTGGGAAGAGCTCTTATTAGTGGAATTCATCATCTTCCACTAATATGTATTAGTAGTGTCTTTAGTAACTTTTAATGGTAGACATCCATATTTACAATTAGTGGAGCTTCCACTAATGGAATTAGTGGAGTTTCTACTAATTCTAACATATTCACAACACTCTCCCTTGGATGTTCATTACATAAAGAATATACCTCGTTAAAACCTTACTAGATAAAACCTCAGTGGGAAAAAAAATCTAGTGAGTGAAAAAGAGTACACTATTCTATATGTCTGTTTATTACTCCACCTGATGAGATGATTCTTTTAAATCTTTGAATCAACGCATACCGATTTTATATCTCAACTTCTCAAATGTTGCAATCGGTAAAGTCTTCGTGAAAATATTTGCGAGGTTATCACATGATCGAATTTGTAGCACATCGATTTTACCTTTCTTCTGGAGTTCATGAGTAAAGAAGAATTTTGCTGAAATATGTTTTACCCGATCTCCTTTAATATATCCTCCTCGTAATTGCGTTATGCAAGTTGCATTATTTTCATAAAGAGGAGTGGGAATATCTCTTATAGATGATAATCCACAATTTTCTCGGATATAATGAATCACTGATCTTAACCATACACATTCTTGACTTGCTTCATGAATGGCTATAATTTCAGCATGATTTGAAGAAGTAGCTGCTATAGATTATTTGGTAGAACGTCATAATATAGCAGTATTTCCACATGTAAATAGATAGCCTGTTTGAGAACGTGCTTTATGTGAATCAGATAAATAACTAGAATCTACATAAGCTATCAATGTTGAGTTGGTTTTATTTGAATAAAATAATTCGAGATCAATTGTTCCTTGAAGATATAGAAGGACTTATTTAATTCCATTCCAATGTCATCGTGTTGGTGAAGAACTAAATATTGCTAATAAATTAACAGCAAATGTAATATAAGGTCAGGTATTATTAGTAAGATACAGTAATGTACCAATTGCACTGAGATATGGTATCTCAAGACCAAGGAGTTCTTTATCATCTTCTTGAGGTCAGAAAGGATCTTTATGCACATCTAATGACCGGACTCATTGAAATACTCAATGGATATGCTTTGTTCATATAAAATTTTTTTTGAACTTTTACTGTATATGTTGATTGATGAATAAATGTTCCACTTTCCAGATGTTCAATTTGTAAATCAAGACAAAATTTAGTTTTACCAAAATTCTTAATTTTGAATTCTCTTTTTAAATAACCAATTGTTTCTTGGAGCTCTTCTGGAGTTCCAATAAGATTAATATCATCAACATATATAGCTAATATCACAAATTTAGAATCATATTTCTTAATAAAAATACATGGACATACCTGGTCATTTTTAAATCCCGCTTTCAATAAATATTCACTAAGACGATTGAATCACATGCACTCAGATTGTTTCAAGCAATATAATGATTTCTATAATTTGATGGAGTAATTTTCACGAGGATAATGTTTATATGCTTCGAGCATACTAAATCCTTCGGGAATTTTAATGTAAACATAATTTTCTAAATTTCCATACAAGTAACCAGTGACAATATCTAATAGGTGCATATCTATTTTTTTATGTATTACCAAACTGATAAGATATCAAAGTGTAATAACATCAATAACAAGAGAATAAGTTTCATCATAATCAATACCTGGTATTTGTGAAAAACCTTAGGCTACTAACCGTGCTTGATATCGTATGATTTCATTATTTTCATTGCACTTTCACATAAATATCCATTTGTAACCAACATGTTTTACACATTCCGGTGTTTGGACTGTAGGTCCGAAGACTTCATGTTTTGTTAGTGCATTTAACTCTGATTGAATCGCATTTTTCCATTGTAACTAATCTTTTCTATGCCGACATTCATCAACTGATATTGATTCAGGATCATCATTATTCTGTGTAACATCAAGAGATATATTATATGCAAACATATTATCAATAATTGTTTCTATCTGATTCCAACTTCTATCAGAAGTGGTATAATTGATAGAATTTTAGTGTTACTTTCATCAACTTCTAGTTCTTTGTCACCAATTCTCTATTGATCTTTATCATTCTTTTCTTCAATATGATCATCTGGATCATTTAATCCTCTTTTCTTTCGAGGATTTTTATCTTTAGAACCAAGAGGTCGGACATGAGGGAACCGAAAAACAGAGAGCATGCACTGTACGTTAAAAATTTCACAGAGAAAAATAAAACCAAGCCTTAAAGGCTATACGGAAGCGTGAAGATCATACCTTTGCGCTCCTTAACCCTTCTAGGTTGAGTAAGAGTGGATTGAATGACTGGAATCGCCTCGCTTTGCCCACTTGAAGAAGCTTCCGGTTGAACACCCGCTAGCCTTCTACTTCGCCTTGTTTGCATTAACGCCAAACTTTTCAACTCTCAAAATATTCCTCAGCCTAACCTCTAGTCGGTGAACACAACAGAGAAGAAGAATTATCTCAAATCTCCTTGGTTCTCTTGCTATTGGTTAGCAAAGTCCCAAGGAGAAAACCAGAAGATGGAGACGTGAGCCTTTCTTTTGCTTAGGAGGATTAGGGTTTTCTTTTCCCAGATACTTGTTTATTAGTTAGGACTTACGGGCTATTCCGAGGACCAAAAAGACACATCGCCTTGGCTGCTAAAATGACCAAAATACCCCTACTATATAAATAGCTGTATTTTGTATTTTAAATATTTCCTAATATCACCATAAGGAAATATTGACCCCAAGGACAATGTTGCATTAGCAAAGTCTCCGACCTACAGGTGAAATGACTAAAATACCCTTCTACACATCGATGTACATTTAGAGAGGAAAAAGTGTACTAACACCCCTCTAAATGACATCTATCATCCTTAGGCTTCTAGTCCAATGATCCACGACTTCCTGGAGTGTTTTCGCTTTCCAAGGGAGCTACCCTAAAGCAAACATCCAAGTCATGTTTCCTAGGGCCCTGGACATTTTAGACCATTCGGACAACCACTAGGGGCGATATAGTACAGAAACTATCTTGTACAAGCTTGTCTTAACTAACTAGTCACGCATACCCAACATGCAAGTATATTGGCCCTACGATAGAACCTCACCTATAGCAAATTAAAGTATATGCTCCCAGCTTCGCCAGACCACCAACTCATACTCAAGTCGTAGAGTATTAGTCCACGCTGTAGCGGTAGTAGTCTTGGTTTCTACCATATAGTACTTTGAGAAACCACTACTACAGGTCCTATTCTACGTATTCGAAATACGCTTATGTCATGAAGTGAGTGGACTACCCACTGGCTAAAGGTAGCCATTCCCCATTTGGAATTCATAACATAATAACCTAAACATGATGAGATTCCCAGTCTCATCAATAGGTTAAGAACAAAAGTTTATGTGTTAAATAACCCGTGATCCATACCTTACTGTGAAAGACCACCATTCACATGGATCATTTATTTAAACACAATGGGTCTGTTCCAAACGAAAATCGTGCACAAACAAAAAGTAAATTTACAAACAATTTCTAAAAATAAATTCTTTTATTAAAATATTCGATTTTACATCAGAAACATAGTCTAAGAGGGCATGCAATCCAACAGGACGCTTCTGGTGTGCTTTTGACTCAACAGTTATAGGTATAATCTTTTGTTCTACCGGAACTTCAATTCGAATAGGAACATTTATAGCTGGAATATGCAATTTTGTTACTCTTCTGAAGTCAACAAAAGCGTCTGGCATTTAATTTGCAATGCTTTACAAATAAATTATTTTTTGAACTTTAAGTTCACATGCGCTTGTACACGGATTAAGATAATTTAATGATGTTGTTCAAGCAAGATCTTTCTTATGCTATTTATGTTCTCCCCCTAATTTAGGGAACAATGATTTATCAAAATGACAATTAGCAATTCTTGCTATGAATACATCTCTTGTCAAGGGTTCAACAGACCTGATAATAGAGGGAGAATCATATCTAACGCATATCCCCTTTCTTCTTTGAAGACCCATTTTTATACGTTGGTTTGGTGCAATTGGAACATATACAGCACACCCAAAAATTTTTAAATGAGTAATATTTTGTTCTGAATCAAAAGCCAAATGCAAATGAAAGAATTTATGATAACTAGTTGGCCTTATACGTACAAGTGCTGCAGCATGAAAAATAGCATGTCCCCAGGCAGATGTTGGGAGATTTGTTTTCATTAATAATGGTCTAGTAATTAATTGTAATCTTTTAATAAAAGATTTAGCAAGACCATTTTACGTATAAACATGAGTTACAAGATGTTCAACATTAATTCCAATTGACATGCAATATGCATCAAAAGTATGTGATGAAAATTTACTAGCATTATCCAAACAGATATTTTTAATTTGATGGTCAGAAAATTGTACTCGTAATTTAATTATTTGAGCAAGTAATCTCGCAAATGTCAGGTTGCGAGTAAATAATAAACACACATGTGACCATCGGGATGATGCATCAATTAAGATTATAAAATATTTGAATGGTCTACATGGTGGATGAATAGGTTCACAAATGTTTCCGTGAATCCGTTCAAGAAATGTAGGACTTCAGCTCCTACTTTTATTGGTAATGGTTTAATAATTAATTTTCCTAGGGAACATGCAGCACATAAGAATTTTTATGATGTCAATATCTTTTTATTTTTTAATGGATGACCATGTGTATTCTCAATTATTATTCTCATTATGGTAGAGCCCGAATGACCCAACCGGTTATACCAAATGCTAAAAGTAGTAGGATCAATAAACGTCCGGTTTATTAGATGATGAATTTTAATTGTACTTATTTTTGTAAAATATAGGCTAGTAAAAAAATGCGATAGTTTTTCTAATACAGATTTCTTACCCAAATTAATTTGAGTAATATAATGATGCTCTATATCATTTTCCTCATTTGTTTTAACATGATACTCATTTTTGCAGATATTTTTAAAACTCAATAAATTTCTTCTAGATTTTGAAGAAAATAGTGCCTTATCAATAATAATTATTATTCCTTCAGGCAACAATATACTAACTCTTCCGAAGCCTTTAATCACATTTGTACTACCGTTTATAATATGAATATTTATTTCTCCCATTTTGAGATAAGAAAAATATTTCTCATTTTTTAGTATAGTGTATGTAGTTCTACTATTAATAATACATATATCATCATTAACAACAGTCATCTGTTTTCTGGCTTTTGTAACGGTAGAGACTCGTGCTTTAATCTTCTGACTTTTGTAACGGTAAAGATTCGTGCTTTAGACTTCTGGCTTTTATAACGGTAGAGACTCATGCTGATAACATGTTATGAAATTTTGGAAATATGAGAATAAATGGTTGAATAAAATCTACACAATAAATTTCTAACTATTATTTGCACAAGAATGTCTTCAAACTTTTCTTTTTTCTTTTCTCTCACAATTTTCTCTAACAATTCTCTCACAAAATGATATTTCTTTCAAACTTGGTAAATAGAGTTCTTATTAGTAAAATTCATCATCTTCCACTAATATATATTAGTGGTGTCTCCAATAACTCTTAATGGTGGACATCCATATCTACAATTAGTGGAGCTTCCACTAATTCTAACATATTCACAACATATCAATGATTCAAAAACATATGAAAGATTAGAGACAAAGACATCACCCAATAATTTGACAACTTTGTATCAGAAATTTCATATATAGTATGATGCATCTGGAATCGTATTGATTGGTAGGATTATGATTATGTTTTCGTTTAAATATAAATATAAATTTGAATTTTATAAAAAATTATTAACTCAAAAATCATTTTACGATTTATATAGATATAATTTAATATTTGCATATATATATAAGTATCGTATTGACACTGATCTTATTTACAAATTGTGCCGACATATAAAATGCATATATAAAGTTACAATAAATTATGCATTTTTATTTAGAAACTAACAATAAAAGCCATTGAATATTTGTCCTTTACTAGAAGAATCGACATTTATATTAGTTGATGGACCGACGCAGAAGATACTTAGCTTTTGCTCACCTAAGAAATTAAAGGACACCTAAAAACATAAGAAATTAATGGATTGGGGGCCCTTTGCTCACCCAAAAAATTTATCTTCCCACTTACCTCTCATCGCGAATTATCTACCGAAGGTAAAGTAAGAATAAAAGACTTGTTGGCAACAGAAGAGAATGATATTCAGAGATGGAACTAAAGAGGTGTCGTCTGCTTTCAAATTTTTAAAAACTTTGTATTTATTTTTAAAATTTAAAATTTTAAAAAATATTATATTAAACTAGTTTAATTCTTCATGCGTGGCATATATTTGTGTAATATATTAATTCAATAAATTTAATAAATTCAGATAATTTTTATTTAAATTCAATGAATTAAAATAACCTTTCACATTTGGTGGATAATCTTTATTTCAATTTATCTGAATTCATTTGTACCAAATTTGAAAAGTCCATAATTCAACAAATACGTACAATCTTTCATCATATAAATTAGCCTTCCAAATGAAAAGTAATATGACAGAGCAAATCAATATGTATTCACACCGTCTTTTCATATCACTGTAAATACAAACAAAAATTGAGTGTCGAAGCACCATAAGATCAGCAAATTACACCTAGTTATAAATTTAAAAAAAAAGAAACAAATCAATTCCAATGCATTCAAAATACATAAAAAGAGAAGGGGAAGAAATACTAGTGACTGGAGTAATGGATGCCAAAAACAAAAAAACAAAACAAAATCAGTTTCAAGGCATTCAGGATACAAAAAAAGAAAAGGGGAAGAAATACCTGTGGACAGAGAAGTGGATGCCAAATTAAAAAAAAAAAAAGAGAGAGAAAAAAATGAATTCCAATGCATTCAGAATATAGAAAAAGAAAATGAAAAGAAATATTTGTGACCAGAGTAGTGGATGCTCAAAAAAAAAAAAAATCAATTCCAAGGCATTCAGGATACAGAAAAGAAAAGGGGCAGAAATACCTATGGACGAAGTAGTAGATGTCAAATTATAAAAAAAAAAAGGGAAAAAATAAATTCCAAGGCATTTAGAATATAGAAAAATAAAAGGAGAAGAAATACTTGTGGGCATAATAGTGTGCAAAAATGTATTCTGAATGAGAAGGAAGTGGAGACGGGAAAATATACAGAGATAACAACGTAACACTTGAAATTGGATTTGGACTTAAAAGATAACTTCAGATGATTATTCACATTTCTTTTAGGTAAAGTTCATATGAAATTATTCGAATCCAATCAATTTAGATGAATTCAGATAATTGTTGATTTCCTATTTAAAAAAATTATTTGAATTCAATGTATCCACATGTCGATACAAGATGATATCACTTGTCACAAAAAGAATTACGGAAATCGTCACATGTCATAACAATATGCTTCCGTAGATAAATATATATATATATATATATATATATTAATTATCTTTTGTACTTTAAAAAATTCTTAAAGATTATAATATTATTTTATATAATTTTTTATTATATTATTGATGATATAGCTAGAAGTAGGCTTGTGGAGGAGGTCCAAAAACGGTTAAGTGGTGAAACGTCAAGGTAATGGCTGTCCACTAACTCTTAATTATCAAATGATTTTTATGTTTTGGACTAATGGAAAAATTATATAGCAGTTCGTAGCCTAATCTTTTCTACTCGAAGGCATTTGCCAATAAATGTAGAGTAATTAAAGGTAAATTTGATAAAGATAAAGTTTTAAAATTAATGTTTGAATATTTAAATATTAAAATTTGAAAGGGAAAATATAAATTTAACGATTGAATTAATTATAATTTATTTTTATATTATATTTTATTATAATTTATAATTTAACTTTAAGTATCTTTTATTTCACTCAAATTCTTTTATGAAATTTCTATATGTTTTAACTAATTAAGTAATACTAATAATCTATTATCAAATACATTGAAGTAATTAACTTATTTGTTATAAATATATTTAATTAATTAATTTTAACAATCAAATAAGCCCTAAGTTTGCCACTAATGTTGTCTATTAAAACATCTTAGCGAAGTTAATGTTGTCTACAAAAACAACCGAGGGAAGTTTAAGGTAATAGTTTAAGAATTCTAAACCCATCATTCTTACCTTATACTTTGTTTCGTTCACAAGAGGGTGAGAGAGTAGCATCTTTTACATCCACTAAGAAAGTTAAATTAGATTTATTTTCATTTTATTTAGTCAGGATAAGAAGAAAGTAAATAAAAATTTATTTATTATTATATTTACTACATTTATTATTTTAACTATTAAAATATGTGAAGAATATATTTATCTTTTAACATTATTTATTTTTTAATTTCTCTTAAATTAAAGAAGAAGGTTTCCTGATATGGGGGAGGAGCCTAATTTACTTTTCTTCCATATTTACCTTTAACTAAATATGAAGTTTTCATCATTTACTTTCATATTTTCTTTTCGTCCTCAAATATTTCCATTTTTCATTATAACCCTTAAAATCAAAGGTTTGGCATTATTAATAGAATAATTAGATTAATGGTTACGAGCTTGTTAGTTTGTTTATAGATGTATAAACAAACATTATTAGGATTTTTTAATTTGGTAGTATGTATTTTTTGGGTTTGGTTCTTATGGACACTAGTCTATACTAATGAAAAATTTTTGTGTAGACCATATATGAATATGTAGATCGCACGTAAACCACATGTATTTAGTAAATTATATCGTACATGAGAAATAACTTATCAATTCATGCAATCCACATGTACCGGATCCATACTAGAATTTCAGCATAATAATCCCATTGGGATTTGGTAGTTTTGTTTGGTTTAGTTTGTCAATGTATAATACAAGGAAGCTCTCTTTTGCTTTGTCTTCCTCTCTTTTCTTAAATCTCATTCTTTTTTTTTTTAATTTATGTTGCGGTTTTTTTTTTTTTTTTTTGGGTTAGCTGCTAAGAGCAAGTGTTATCAAAGCCTACAAATGATATCCAAGACTAAAAATGGTCTGGAAAATGAAAAGATCTAGTCCGCTGTATTATTTCTTAGTCGAAGTAGATTCAAAAATCAATCAATATAAGATGAAGAAATATTTGATTGATGAGTTACAAATTAGTGATCTTTAACGCTACTTTTAAGATTTTGATTGAGTTATAAATAATGATAACTTCTACGTACTTTTTAAGATTTTAGAGTGCAAACTTTTGAAAAATATGAGTACAAAACATTTCACTCTTCCATATGGATCAACTGTAAGCTTTGATTGCAAGATTGAAGCAAATCAAATTATAAACGTGTTTTTTATGTTAGATTTTTGCTTCAATGACAATTCATTGTCCCTACAGACCTGGCCAGCATTCGGTAAGGTTTTGGACGCTATAAAAAGAGGAATTCTTACATGGACCGTGGACTCGTGGATCAATTGCATTGATGAGTTGTATCGTACAATTTATGTTGTACGCAGTAAAACTCATCAACGCAGCTGATTCATGGACCATTGGTCCATGCTAGAATTTTCCCTATAAAGAGGTACAGGCTTCTTCTCTATCCCACCATAGAAAGCCAATGGCAGTTCTTTCATCCCCATGCACCATTGCCACTGCCAGCGCCTCCTATTCATCCTCCACCTTCCTTTCTGCTTGCCCTTTCTTTGCACATCCACCACAGTTTCTCCTCAGACGTAACCATCCACCTAAGGTCTCATGCAATGGCTCCAAGCCCACTGATGAAACTTCTCAAGGGAAGCTTGATAGGAGGGATGTGCTTCTTGGCTTGGGTGGTCTCTATGGTGTCTCCAATCTCATTTCTGAACCCTTAGCCATTGCTTCCCCGATAGACGCGACACTCGCCAAATGTGGCCCTCCAACAGACTTGCCGTCTTGTGCAATAGTGACCGACAATTGTTGTCCGCCGTTTCCCTCAAGCATTATTGACTATAAACTTCCGCCAAGGCCCAGTGTCCTCAGGTACAGGCCAGCTGCTCATTTGGCAAAGGCCGACTATATAGAAAAGTTTTGCAGAGCCATTGAACTCATGAAAGCTCTCCCGGAAGACGATCCGAGAAATTTCACTCAACAAGCCAATGTCCATTGCGCTTATTGCAATGGTGCTTACACCGAAGCTAATTATCCAGACCTTCAGATCTAAGTTCACAACTCGTGGCTTTTCTTTCCATTTCATAGATGGTACTTATACTTCTATGAAAGAATCTTGGGAAAATTGATTGGTGACCCAACTTTTGGTCTGCCCTTTTGGAATTGGGATAACATTGCCGGCATGAGTGTGCCAGCCATGTTCTTGGATCCCTCGTCATCATTATATGATGAAAATCGGAACCAGAGTCATCTACGTAAGGTAGTAGATTTGGGGTACCATGGCGAAGATACAGATGCAAGTGACATTCAAATAATTCGACACAACCTTGCTTTGATGTATTTCAACATGGTCAGAAATGCTCCCACCGCCTGCGACTTCTTTGGTAAGCCATATCGTGCGGGGATCAGCCCAAACCTGGGGCAGGTTCTATAGAGAACGTCCCACACACTCCAATCCACAGATGGGTTGGTGATCCTAGACAGCCCAATGGCGACGACATGGGCAACTTCTACTCAGCCGGTCGAGACACATTGTTTTATAGTCACCATGCCAACGTAGATCGCATGTGGACGATATGGAAAACTTTGGGAGGACAACGAAAGGATTTCACCGACCCGGATTGGTTGAATGCCTCATTCATCTTCTATGACGAAGAAGCACGGCCAGTTCGAGTGAAAGTTAAGGACTCACTGGACAGCCTTAGAATGGGATATATTTACCAGCCTGTGGACATCCCATGGCTGAAGAGTAAGCCCGTGCCTCGTGTCACCAAGTCAAAAGTAGCGGGCACTTCTGGGGCGCCACCAACATCTTCAGTTCTCCCTGCGAAGCTCGACAAAATACTGAAGCTTATCGTGAAGAGGCCCAAGTCGAATAAGAGAAGCAAGAAAGAGAAGGAGGCTGAGGAAGAGAGGCTGTTAATAGATGGAATCACATTCGAGATGGACAAGTATGTGAAATTTGATGTGTTCATCAACGATGAAGATGACAATCCGAATGAATTCGACAAGGCGGAGTACGTAGGGAGTTTTGCACACTTGCCACACAAGGCTGAAGGGAAGGAGGAGACATCCCAGACATTCGCGCTAACCGAGGTGCTGGAGGACCTGGATTGTGAAGACGATGAAGATTTGTTGGTGACTTTGGTGCCAAAAACACTGGACGCAGATGTCGCCATTCGTGATGTCAAGATCGTTTTTTCTTGTTGAGAATTCAGCCTGTGGTTCCTGAATTTCTTCGATTCCGCGAGGTCTTATGTATGCCTCTTTCCCGAACTTCTCGAATAAAGTAAGAACTGTTCATTGTCGTTCATCTTCCACCCATCTTCTTTTTTTGCTTTTTTTTTTTAAATTTCTTTTTCCTCCGGGTGAATTCTAAAAGTAATGACGGAGGAGTTTAGTAAACACAACTATTAAAAATGCTAATTCTTGTAAATTAAAATTTATACAAGAGTGTGTAAAAGTTACTTCGATCCTTAAATGTCTTCGATAAAAATAGAAACATAATTAAAAATTTAGAAGAACGAAAATATATAATTATTCAGTTTATTTTAAATATTTAAAAAGGTTCAAAATAATTATTTTAAATATATTAATCATGACTTAATTATTAATAATGCATATTTTTAATATGATTTCAGAAAAATGAGAGGAGCTTCCATGGCTTGTGTCCGCCACTGTCTCCAAGTCAACTGATAAGATTTTAAAGTTATTAGGATTCAAACGACGTGAATTTTTCTTTTTTTTCAAAGTAAGCCTTTGATCTTGAAGCGAAAAGGCCTAATAAAATTTAAAATCCAGTAGTTTCAAAAGGAGAGTTAGAAAAAAGCACTGAAAATGTTCAAATATAATATAGACCAAATATATTGCATGATATCGCAGAAGCACACGAGCCAAAAGGCCTTCGTCCCATCCACAAGTATTAACTCTGGAAATGGGGAAACAAGAATTGGTAATCATAGCATCTATTCAAAGCACTTCATACCCGACTTAGATCATATATAACTCCTATTCGAAGCCCGTCAAACATCAAATTCTATATTCTAGCCAGCAGCAGATCCAGCCAAGCACGTTACCCCAAATAGTGTTTTTATTGCAAACAATTTTGAGAACATCGCATTAAATTTTGTACAGCATATCCTGTCCTCATAGCTTTTACCAATGTACAAAAGCAGTAATTTCATAAATGAAAATGAAAGGTAAATAAAATAAAATGATTGCTCGGTCCGGGGAGTTTGCATTCCTGTGAACTTCTATAACTGAGCAAAAATGGCTGCTTTTTTTAAGGTTTAAGAATCGTTGTTCGATCGGAAATTCTGGAAAATGGTGCTGATTTTGCACCAAATTCCGGCAGGGGCAGCGAGAATTGGAATTCGATTTTTAGCGAGGTCGTATTCAAAATGCGACCAATTAAGTTGAGATCGCTACGCGATTTCTTTTTTCTTTTTAATAACGGCTGAGCTTGAGGTCGCATTCATAGAATGCGACCTCCATACCAAGGTCGCATTCCTTGAATGCGACCTCAACCTGCAATTTTTCCAACCTACAACTCCAACCTTATTCAAGCAACCTCAACCTACTACAATCTCCACCTGCAACCAACCCTTTACAATTACTTAATGTAGTTTGAGTAAAGACTGATAGTAGACCACACACTTATCACATGAATAAAATTTAATATACTATCGCAAGTACATAGAGAAGTATCCAAAATAACAAAAACAATATTGCAAGTACATAGAGAAGCTGTATTGAAAATACAATTGAATAAAAAATGAACTAATAGTCCAGTGTCAATGGCTAGTTTTTCGAAACAGTAAAATTACTATTATTACAATTCCTTCTAGTATGTCTACTCCTATGACAGTTGTTGCATCTTGGAGGAGAGTTGGGTGTCCGATAATCCATATCACAAGGTATCCTCGATGTGCGCGGACGGCCAGGAACTTCATTTCGCATCATTTCTTCCACCGGTGCAAGCGTAAAATTAGAAGGCCTCCAATACTATTCATCCGCCACAGGAAAGAACTGACCCTCATATGTCAACTCATAATTCCTTCTAGTGTAGAACTCCAAAACAAAGTCAATTGGGTTCCAACCTCTGTGATGATATGCTGCAAACCCATGTGAACAAGGAATACCATATATACTCCATTTTTGGCACGCGCATGATCTCTCTGTTAAATTGACACTGTAAACATTTGGACTTCTACCCGCGTGTTGAACAGATGATTTAATCCCATATATACCGGCATGTGCATTATATTCAATTACAACATGCCCTCTGGATTTTTCCTCATAATAAGAATACAGCTTCCACATTTCAGATGTAAAGGGTGTCTCAAATTTGATGCTTCATCTCTGTGTTCATTAAAATATTTAACTAACTTCTGAAATGAAGTTTCAACCAAAACCTTCAGCGGAAGAGATCTTGCTTTCTTTAGCATACTATTCATACATTCAGACAAACTAGTAGTCATTGAACCATATCTGTGCCCTTCATCATATGACAAAGTCCATTTCTCCAAACCAATATCCATTAGATACTTAAATGCATCCTCTTTTCGAATCCTGATTTCATCCAAATATGACTGACACTTGGTCATTTTGCGCTCTAAACCGACAGCGTACATCAAACTTGTCAAATTAGTGTCCTTAAACTTGGCATGAAAATTTTCCTTTATGTGTCCGAGGCAATATCGATGAAAAGCCAAAGGTTCTTGCCATTCATTCATATGGCGTACAACATTTACAATACCTTTATATCTATTAGAAATAAGACATATATGTCTGCCCAAAATGACATGTTGACGTAGGAGTTTTAAGAACCAGCTCCAACTCTTCAGTGATTCCTCATCCACGATGGCAAAAGCAAGAGGGAATAGGTGACTATTCGCATCCCAAGTGGATGCTACCAACAGTTTGCCCCGATAAAGTCCCCTTAAATGGGTTCCATCAATTGATACCACTGGACAACAATATTTGAAACCATCAATTGAAGGTTTGAATGACCAGAAAAGGAAACCAAAAGCTTTCAAATCACCTACACTAGTCCAATGGTGTCTCCACCTCACAATAGTCCCAGGATTGGAATCTTGTAAGGCAAGCATGTATTTTGGCAGGGCAATCCACGTTGAGGGCCAATCACCATATACAAGTTCCATAGCAACTTTTCGAGCTTTCCAAGCTTTCTTATAAGAACAACCCGTTCTCCACAGTTTCTGAACTTTAGCAATAACATCACTGACATGGCATTCAGGGTTATTTAATACTAAATGTGTCACATTACGGGCTATGAACCGATGATCCATGTTCCTATGCACGTTGTTCACAATTGTAATGACGCATGTGTATTCTTTGTTCAAGACTGTTATCTGCCACTGTCCATGAGTCTTCTTATGTATAATGCGAATATGCCAAGAACAATGATTGTCAGCACTTGAATGCTTACACTTAGCATACCAGCAATCTTTCTTACTCTCCAAGACTCTGAATTCCCGGCCTGCTTGAATAGACCAATTTTTGACTGCATATATAGCCTCCTTCTTATTTTGAAATCTCATGTTTAGATGCAAATCAGTGTCAGACCAACTTCTTGTAACAGTGACTAAGTGCCTGTTGAGTGACTCGTTAGCACATGCACCCGAGCCGACATCATCAAATATTTGAAATCTTGCTGATTGAGACAAGGTATTAGAAGGCCCCGCTACATCACCCGCTTGTGGAAGTCTTGTTGTTTGAGAAATGCTGTTAGAAGGCCCCGCTATGTCATTCATGTCATCTTGCACTTCATATGCGGGAATGTTTGCTGCAATGTCACTTTCTTCACTCTCATCCGTGTCATGCCAATTCATTGGTCCTTCCAAGCCAGTGAAACAGTCACCGTCAGATGTATGCAATATTGAATCAAGATTTACTACACCTGTGACCACATGCGACTGAGATGCTATATCTGTTGGGATATTGCTAGCAGGCAGTCGGTTGTCGTTTGCTGGATACGTATCCACCTCCCGTCGACTTTGTGTTTGAACCAGTAGTTGCTCGGGGATAATCAAGTTATTCCTTCTTGCCAAACCTTCAAACGTGTGACCAACATCAACTATCTCAGTATTACTACCTGTTAAACTAATGTATCCAGTCCCGACAATGTTGAATGTTGCACCTGTATTTTCCACCGGTTGGTAAAATGATTGGGGGCGTATGTTGTTCAAGTCTTCTATTATTATGCCCGTGGGGAGTTAGGATAATGAATTCATCGTGTGCCCCAAAGCCGTGACTTGGTTAAGCATTGCCAAGAATGAACCAGTTGGTAGAGACAATCCGGCCAAGTGACCTGTGTGTTGAGATGTCAAGTCTGAATAGCTAACATGAAGTTGGATGCTCTGTGACTTAAACTCATTCGGAAGCATCCATAAAACCTCCATATCATCATCATCATCACTCAACTCATTCGCAGAATATTGTTGATCAGATCCATACAGGAATGGATGTCGAAGTGTAATATTGAATATAACGTTTCTCCCTCCCAATTCAAGATAGTTTTGGACCTTTTCAAGTAGTTCAGAATACGATATCCGACGTCGGAGTATCCAGATTTTTTTAATGGCCGCATCAAACCATATGCTGCCTCGATAATCTCGCTATATTTGACAATCTAAAAAAAAATAGAGAACAATAGGGGGATCCAATGCATTCATCGTTACAATGTGGGCACAATCTGATAAATGTGAGAAAATAATGAAAATGAGCAAGTAATGTGAAAGAATGACTTGTAAAATTATAAATAAAATCAACCGGAATGCATTGATTTTACCTTTTTAAGTATATTGAAGTCCAAAATCAATAAGCCCAATCTGAGCTACCCATCAAACACCCATAACCGCAATAGCATTACAATGTCGCTGATTCTCCCCCGAAAATGAAAATCTCCAAATCTGGTCGTCGATGCTGGACTGGAGTGTAAAATGCTCGTTGAGGTCGCATTCAATGAATGCAACCTTCTATTTTTTTTTTTTTTCACTTCCTGCCCAAAATTAAAAAATACTACCTGTACACAATAAGCAAAGTTAAAACGCAGAGTGCCAAACGAAATAAAATGCATAACCCGAACAACCGTACTCAAAGTCCATAACCTGTACACTATAAGCAATGACAACGAAAACAGAGTATCAAAAAAAAAAAATCATCCCCTAACAAATGATATATGAAGTACATAGTGTCTCCTAAGATCAACTACAGCTAATGTGGTGAGAGCACACACGGACGGCGAGGTTTAATTTTTCGCCTTGGTCTCCCACCACCTGCTGGCTCGTCGCATGCCGGAGGCTGTTGTGGAGCTGGCCCGGGATCATCGAGATGCGGTGAAAATGCCACGGAATCTGGTAGCTGGTCTACTACCGGCACAGGAGCTGGCTCGGGATCATCGAGATGCTGTCCTGCTGCTGGTGCGCCGGGTCTGCGCCGCCGGTGACATACTATCCCGCGAAAGGGACGCACGAGAAGCTCCTCAATGCGCGAAGTATCTGTCCCCTGGGCTTGGAAAGATGGGCCCGCATCCCCGCGATCGAATGCGCCGGCTGCGGTACGGGGAGAGTGAACGAGAATGACAACGAAGTCATGGCCAAGCAGATCATCCGATGCAATATCAGTCCCAATCTCGAACTGCATGCCATCTCCAGTCTGCTCTTGAACCTCCGGCTGCTGAGGCACCCCCTCCGGGGCGGGATCATGATGTGGCGAATGCGCTCAAACTCGGGCCCTCCTGCCCCCACGCCTCAGCCCTGGGTGCATGCGTCCATCAGCAAGATCCCGGGGCCTCAACGTAGGCTGCGTCACTGGGATGACCGGCGTGCCTGAATCGATCGGTATTGGTCTAGCATACCGCTCGTGATCCTGATGACTAGTTGCGAGTTCTCGGGCGCACATGTCTCGAATATCAATGAATTCTCTCCGGGACACCGAATCGGCACTATGAATGTGGCGTTCAGCCACTGTCATACAGCGTCGCATAATATCAGCCTGAAATCATCATTCGAAAAATTTTGTGAATAATTAAAGGAATTATCAAATTATTAACTCCTACCATTACCAAATGAAATACATACCATGACAACTGTACTGGACCCAGTAGCGAGATCAACGATGCACAAGTGGTGGGGTTCCCGATGCGTAGACGGGTACGGTCCCTATACCACTGCATGTAATCCACTGTGATCGAAACGCCCATCGTAGTAGTCTGGACAAAGTCTGCTCGAGTATCCCACATCTGAAGATACGGCCCATGATATATCCTGTAATCTCTTGAGGGATTGCTTCGCCTATCAACCAAGTGCAGGACAATCATCGTATCACAGTCTATCGGGATAGGCTGAAGCATCCCAAACTGCCGCATCACTCGATCTGGAAAATATAACTCGACGACCTCCCAGCTAATCAACGCTGTGCGCGACCTCCAGATATCGGGTGCCTCCAAACATACAGGGGGAAGACGGCTGACCAAATCAGTCTGATAAGGCCGCCAGATAAACTGTCACATCATTGTTCGGAATTGTTAGTGTCAAATACATAAAGAATATTAAATAAACTATTCATATATACTCACATCACCGTCTGATAGGGCATCTAGCTGGGAGCGATATGTGACAAGAATATGTGCGAACGTCCAATAAAACTGTACTAAAACGTCCCATCGAGCACCGTAGGGTGCAAGGGGTGGGAGATCATCGAGAGGCATACTCCTCTCTGGCTGTACAACCCTAACATGCTCCCATGCCCAGATACAACATAGTTACAAATGTGTTAGACTCGTGCCACACATGTTTATTAAATGAACATAAAATATAAAAAATATTTGAATTCGTACCTGAAGTAAGACCATCGGTCCAAAAATCTCCTGCGCAGACCCGAGAGAGGCTTGGCACAGGCATCTATACAAGGAAGCTAGAATAGCACCACCCCAACTGAGCGCCCCGCATGCCTCCAAATCCTCCAGGAGAGGTAAGTATCTCAAGTGGATCAGGTTCCCTGACTTATCAGATAATAGTAGGCCCCCAATCAATAGGAGGATAAGGCAACGAGCACGCTGCAGGACGATGTCGTCAGCACCATCATCGGCCAAAGGAAAATCCAAAGCCTCCTTAATAGGACCCTTCTTAATCCTATTTCCCCGTATGTCCTCGCCCCGTGGCCTAATGCCAAGAAGTCTCTCGCAAAGGTTAATCCAATCACCTTTGTTGTAGTGATAAGGAGGCCCTATCACCGTATCCCCATCCACTCTAAGGCCCCATAATATCGTAACATCCTCTAGTGTCACTGTAGCCTCTCCTATAGGGAAATGAAATGTATGGGTGTCCTGACGCCATCGCTCTACTAATGCAGTGACGAGAGCATGATCAACCTGGATGTGTCCAGCTTGTCTAACTCCACCAAAATCAGCCCTATCAACTAACTCCACAACTCTACCGGAAAGGGGCATATGCTCCCAAAATGCGGAATCGTATCGTCTATACACTAATGGAATCTCACAGGTGTGCTGATCACCGGACCATACCAAAGACGAACGATGGCTCGACTGAAGAGATAGTAAACCATCGACGAGAGGACCCGGATGAATATCTATGTGCATGTGATCCATTGTACCTATTTAAATTAGGATCACATAATTAAACTAGGATTGTATATAATAGCCTAAGAAAAATGTATATATAGTTAAAATGTATTTCATCACAAAATTTTCATCATTTCACAAAGAATTACGTTTCACAATATTTTCAAAAGCATAAACATGATTAACTCACTTATCCATACTAACTCTATGTCATGCCTAATATCTAAGTGTACATAATAATAACTCTCCTAGAAAAGTCTTAAGTAGAATTTCTAAGAAAAAAATAAATAATATCTCCACCAAACTCATACATATCAATACATATACCAACAAATCTTGAAAATTAACCTAACAATATGAAAAAATTCAAAAAACTTTGGCCCAAATGCAAAAACAATAAATTTTAGACCTAAAATAAGAAATTTGCCAAAATAAATAATACAAAAATCAAACAATATAAGCATTTTTAATAGGAATAAAAAGAAAAAGGGAGAAAAAATACTCCCCCAAGCATCTTAAAGTTCAATGTGTCATAGGAGGGAGAGGAAAATGAATGTTGTTCAAAAGAAGAAAATCAACAATCTACAAGCATAAAGAAAAATGCAGCCGCATGCCAAGACTAAAGAGATTATAATAAAAAGAATACAAAATGATAGATAAAGAATATAATTCAAAAGGTGAATATAAGTAGAAAGGATATAATGTGTTGTTACAAAAACTCATCAGTATCAATACTAATAACAATAAAACATCATATACCAAGCTATATATACAAATATTATGAACAAGCAACAAAATCAAGTAATATAAAAAATACATTAACACCATGAACTAAACTAATACCGATACAACAAAGCCACTAAATAAATGAACAGCCTAATCATTTCACTAAAGCTACACTAAGTCAATATAGATATGTCAATACCTTAACATTAATAATTAAACTATGTATACAACATCAGCTAGGCAAACAAGAGAATTCCAACCTTAAGACAATGAGAGATCGGTGGGCTGTCGGCGGCGGCGATTAGGATGACGGCGGCGAAAGCTTTCCTGCGAAGAGGCGACGGGCGCAGTTTGGGAATTTTCCGGACTGCTGTATGTTTGCAGAAAAACCCGTTGGGGAAGGAGATGGGTAGTTATAATGCGACCTTGAGGTCGCATTCTATGAATGCGACGTCATCTTAATAGGTCGCATTCCTTGAATGCGACCTCAAGTTCTATCGCTGAAAAAAAAAAAAAGAAAATTCACAGGGAGGTCGCATTCACGGAATGCGACCTCACTATAATAGAAAAACCCGTTGACGCTGCCCCTCTGCCGGAATTTGGTGCAAAAACAGCACCATTTTCCGGAATTTCCGTTGTTCAACCATCTAAGTGGTGAGCCCTTCAAACATTCGTCTATTTCAAATCCTCCCAACTTATAAGTACGATATACTCAACCAAAAACTTAATTGGCACCTATACATAGACAATACTAATTTTATGTTTCTTCATGAAAAAGTAAGAATATCTGTTAGTTCACAAACGATCAGTAAAACAATGACTAAATTTCATTAAATGATTGAAATCATAAATATTGGAAATGTCTTCTTGCTCTTTTCTGCAGCATCAAATTTGAAGTCTTGATTGATTCTTAACTCAAAACTCAAGCACCAAATCATTAATTTTTAAGTCCAAAGTTTTTTTTTAACCTCTAATTTAAACTCAAGTACTTTTATGTTTTTTTTTTACTTTTTGGGTCTAAACCTCTGCGGCGCTGAGGATTCATTTGATAAAATTAAAGTTTGAATTCTAAAATCGTAAGTTTGAATATGAAATTAGAATAAATTATAATTTATTTGTACTATATTTTATTTTAATTTAGATTAAATATAAAAATATATTAATAATTAAATAAATATGCATATTAAGATTTCAAATTTAAATAACTTTTAATTTATTTAAATTTTATAATAAAATTTTTAATAATATGTTTTAATTAATAATCAAAATTTATTATCAAACTTAATATTATTATTAAGGGCATATGGGTGACATTTGGTTTCATAATGTCAATCCTACGTGAGATAAGAATGGCAATTCGGATTCTGATGGAAAGCGTGAAGACTGATCCAGTTAAACCATCAGTCTCCCTAAGGGTGAGTTTGGTTAGAGTGAAAGTGTGAAGGAAAAGAGGAGGTGAAGTAAAATAGAAAATAAATATGTGATTTACTTAGTTTGGTTGGAGTAATTGGAAGGGGAGAAGTATATGTGGAAAGGAATTGCATCCCTCCCACCTCAGATTTTTCTTCCTCTCCATTTTGGAGGGTTTGGGAAGTAAGGGTGAGTTTGGTTAGCGAAGGGAAGGGAAAGAGGAAAGGGGAGGAGGAGTAGAACATTTTACTTCCATCAAGGGAAGTAAATATAATTACTTTCATCTTGTTTGGTTGGGGTGGAAGAGATTGTTTAGTTGTAAGGTATATAGGGAGGAAATAATTATTGAATTACTATTATACCCCTAAGGCTAATTCATAAAAAATTGCAAAGTATGGTAGAATTGTAATAAAATAAATACCCTAGAATAAGAGGGTCTTTTAAATCTATATTTTTAAATCTACCTTAAATCTATATTTTTAGTTCTGCCAATGCCATGAAAGATGAAAAATAACTCTTTCTTCCAAAATGAAATCCATCCATTCTTCCACCGAAACCTGTAGAACAAAACCGAGCCCGGCTAGCCATCTTCTGGGACCAGCAGCTGCTAAACCTCTCTTCCTTTCGGACAATTTCCACAGTGCATGGAGTGTGGTCTCTATCCCATGCCCACACATAGAACGTGTGGGTCTACCACCCCATAATTTTCGAATAAGGCTTTTAATCAAAATCGTCTGGCTTTTAATTAATACAGCCAACCATTGTTGATGGCAAGAAAACTATCTATAGACAAGAGATGATAGCAACTGATGTTTTCTTTGACAAAAGATCTTATCTTGAAATGTAACATTGGCCAAAATTCAGTGGTAAGCATAGTGCGTGGTCTTGGTGGTAAGAGTGGTGATAAGAACCCCCCAATTGATCAAGAAACTTTCCTCCCACAAAGATATTTTTTTTCAACAACTCTCTCTCTCTCTCTCTATATATATATATATATATATATATATATATATATATATATTGTTGACATCAACTTTAGTTGATCCGTTGCAACGGTAACTTTGAGTCAAAACCGATATGAAATTTATTAAGCCGATAATAATGTTAGAAAATTCTTCAACCGATGTACCCAGTCAACATCGGAATTAGGAGCCGATGAGTCGTCACTCCTATATCTTGACATGATCGGTAAAGCACTACCATTCTTAACTATCAAGGACGAGCCATGAAGTGAAATTTTCTCCACGTTCGAATAGTCAGCAATCCTGCCACAACAAGCATAAAACGAGCAAGGATTCCTAGAGAAAAGGACAACCAACAAACACATCTACCAGATTACCAAATTTCAATTTTCAATTCCATTTTATTCTGCATTTACTTTGTCATTATCTTCATTTACAGCTTTGTTTAGTTTTTTTTTTTCAAAAGCTTTCCTTTATTTCTTTATTACCTGCTTTCCATTTTTTTCATTTTACTTTGATTTCAAATTCAAGCACTTTTGTATTCGTTCTTTTTATCAATATCAATCAAAATACACTAATTTTAGTCCTAATTAGTTTCCGCATGCAATATTCCTACTTTCTTGGACCATTTTTATAGTAAGTTCAAGGAACCCACATCTTTTAAAAGATCCGACACACACATTCATTTTTCTATCGGACTATTTATATTTATCGGAAGAGTAGCTGATCGTTAGTCTCATCGGCTCACCTTTTATAAGGCAACATATATAATAAAATATAAAACAAATTTCTTACTCTTTCAAATTAATTATGTGTCGCATTTTCGTCTATCTCTAGAAGTCTAAGTTTACAATTATTCCTAATCTTAACAATCACTTACTGCTAGTGGAGGAGCGCATGGGAGTGTTTCGACATCACCTCACAATCAATCCTACTTCAAAAAATCTGTCTTCCGTACAAGGACAGATTGAAGGAAACAAGAAACTAGGTGCTGACACCTTGAACGGGTAAAAGCAGACAATCCTCTCCCCACTTTAAGCTATGTAATAGAGTAATTGGAAAATGATTAGTTTTGGATGAATTTTGTAAAAAAATTATTAAATATGTAAAATTAAATAGAATTCAAAGAAAGAGAAAATTTGATGAGAATATAATGAATTGTGAGTAAATGATAGTTATCGAGAAACGAATAATATATAAAATAATAATATATTTAAATTAAAATAAAATTTGAATTTATAATAAAAATAAAAAATTAGTATCAAAATATAGTCCAAATCAAGAGGGCACTCAAAATTTTAGGTTAAAATGTGGCTGCCTTAATTTTGATTAGTCTTTGATTCCTTTACATGAAGACAAAAAGAACAACCATTTGCAACGTTTCTCTATGATTAGTGTGGATGTGTACCTAATCGAGTGTTTGTCAATAAAGACAGAAAGAAGGATTTGAAAGAAACATGATCTCATTTATCGCAGTTCATGTGTGGTACTATGGCTCTTCATTCTTGTGTGCAAAGGCGAAGATCCTCACCCACAGGGCCTCACACCCAGTCCCAAAGTGTGTAGAAGATTAAATCACGGTGACTCAATAGCCTTAAGGTAGGAGGAATAGTATCTGGTGCCTACAAGGACCCACCCCCTACGAGAGGGGATGAAAATCCCACATTGCGGTTGTCGAAATTCGAATCGTACTCTTTGGGTGCAAATCTACTACCCAAGAACCAACTGAGCTACCTACGGGGCAATGGCTCCTCATTCTTGCCTTTGGCGGGTAGCGAGAAGGAATATGGAATCCCATATAAGCTTCCACTCAAACTCGAACCCTTCCCGGTGTTCGAGGATGGAGAAAGAAATAGATAGTGTAATACCCCGTTTAAAACCACCTTTATTATATTGGGAAAGTCATGCATGGCATAACATTTTATATAACATTTGATAACTTGAACCATTTTTATCGGTATATGTGATCTATGAGTTGGTTAGTTAATGAATTTATTTACTTTTGATATAATTGTTGGAGAACTATTTAAACAAGAGTGGTTGTATTCTAGTGGTTAAGGCTTGGTGTTTGTTTCTTGGTGAACTTAAGCTTTTGTTTTATTAATATTATTAGAAGGGAAATGGAGTAAGTGAATGGGCGTTAAGGGAATTTGTTAGTTTCTTGGTGGACTTGAGTTTTTGTTTTACGAGTATTATTAAAAGGGAAATGGAATAAGGGAGTGGGAGTTAAAGGAATTTGTTAGAGGAATATTTAAACAAGAGTTGTTGTGGTTGAGTGGAGTGGTTGAAACTAGAGTTGTTGTGGTTTAGTGATTAAAATAAGAGTTGTTATGGTTTAGTGGTTGAAACAAGAGTTGTTGTCGTTGAGTAGAGTGGTTGAATTAGAGCTGATGTGGTTTAGTGATTAAAATAAGAGTTGTTGAGGTTTAGTGGTTGAAACAAGAGTTATTGTGGTTGAAGCTAGAGTTTTAGTAGTTAAAATTTGGTGTTTAATACTTGGTGACTTGAGTTTAAATCCTAACTCTTGCAAACCTTTCCATTCTTATTTCTCAAAGTTCTCCTAAGCTAAACTAAAATTAGTCACACACACACACTCATGAAAATTTCAGCTTCCCTTACTCTCAAATTCCCCTCTGATTTTAAGCAAAAATCACAGCACAAGACCCCAAGTTTTCTTCCTTTATTTCTGTCCAAAGCTGAACCAAAAATCAACCTATACTTTTCTCATTTTCCTCTCATTATCTAGGCCACTTTAGCACCCTAGAGCACATCCATAAACTCATTCTATTCACTGCAGTTTCGGCCAAACCAAGAAGAGCAAAAGTTGATATTTTTCCCTTATTTGTTCAAGAGTCCAAAATAAGGTGTAGTCCTTCCAAACATCAAAACACCTAAACCTAACTTATACTCTTCATCAAAATAGCCGACAATCAAACCCTAAACCTCTCTTCTACACGAAAAATACAACCACCTTTTCTCTCCAAGATTTCAGCCATCACAACTCCAATCACCACTAAAATTAAAACCTTAGATTAAAGTAAGCAACTCTTCAACTCTTCATTAACTCAACCTCAATTCTTCTCTTCTTCTTCTCCTAAATCTCAATTAAAAGGAACTGATCTACACCCCCTTATTTTACAAGAAGAATTAAGGGACCTAATCATTTCTTCCTCTCAAGTGAACTTAACCGATCACCAAGGAGCCACATTTGCTTCGTTGTCTTGTCTATCCAAGAGGTATTTTGAGACTCAATCTCTATTGATTTGAATGAGCCTGATTTTATAATGATGTTATTATGTATAAAGTATAGCATGAAAAACATGAATGGATGGGATGGTTGAGTTTGATAGAGCAATAGTTGATCTAGGTGAATATGGGGTGAAATATTATGATATCATATTATGTTGGACATAGATCCATCTTATGATTGGTTAAAGATGAGATCTTTTGATTCATATGGGGTTATTATATGATGTTTATATTAGGCGAATACTAAAAATCCTTATATTGATGATGAGATTCGATTATATGCATGCCATGATGAAGTGCATGATCATGGGAAAACTATAGCGATGAGTTTCTACCTAGATGACATGGATGAATTAGATGATTAATATGATCATAGAGATTCATGATGCATAAAAGATGAGTGGATTCATATCTGGTTTCTAATCATAGAAACATTAAATCTAGATAAGAAAGAAAGTGAAAAAGAGATCAAGCATTGCTTTGGTTGGTTATTGAGAATATCCAAGTAAGTCCCCGCATAACTGTTTTGCTAAATATTACATGTTTGCAAGTATTTTTGTACAATGATATTTGAAATGGAGTCAATATGATGATTGAAATGTTGGTTGAATATGATAAATTATTTTGTGGTATTTTGATACTTGATTTAAGAACGTGGTCATTTTATTTTCTAAACGATTTCCTTTCTTTATCACTAAACGCTTTGAAAAATTGATTGTGAAAAGTCACATTTTGCAAAGACAAGCTAATCAATGATTGTGAAAATAAGAAAAATAATTCTACCCCTAAATAGGCTAGTGGTGCTAGTCATGACGAGTTAGAGTGAGTCTTCTAACAGGAGGCTACCTCCAAAAGATGAACTCAACTTGGAAAGGCAACAGTATACTTAGTTAGGCCGGTCCGAGTTAACATATGGGTCCATGTGGACTTTATTTATTCGAATTGGACAACCGATGTGTTGGGTGTAGAGGTGAATAAGTATCTCACCCTAATGGGAGGATCCCCCACTACTCAGTGTTGAAAGATTATATTGGGACGCTATCATGGTGGTAACTATGATATAGATTGTGATACTATTGTTTTAATCATTGCTAATCTCTACATAATGAACTTATGATTATGATGAGATAATGATTTATTGAGAACTGCCCGGATATGATGAGCAATGCTCCTTTGAATAATTGTTTATTGATGAAAAGTCTTGCAAATATGATTTTGTAGTTTTGATAAATCTGTATGCATGAAATGTTTATATATGACATTCACACACATGAGACTGACTGAAATGCCAATCTCACACTATTTTACATCATATTTTCAGGGGAGTACTTTTATTGAGAAGGTTGAAGAGCTAAGAGATGAGTTTCAATTTATTTATTTCTGTTTTATATTTCTTTCGAGAGATGATTGTTAGTTTTAGATTCTCAGACATGTATAAGTTTTAACTTTTGTTGTAATAAGATTATCACTAAATTTATGTAGTCATTTCTGTTCCTTTTGTACCTCGTAATAAAGACCCCTAATCCTTTGGATAGGGCGACATCGCCTATTTGGGTACGTAGGCAATGGGGTGTTATAGATAGAGCATCAAATATTTCTAGAGAAAGCGAACCTGGTGGTGAATTTGTTTAGGGGAGGTCTTACCATGTTTAATTGGAGACCACCTAGCCAAGCCAAGCGAACCTAGGGTGACGGGGTGGCTCAGTGATGTCAACACTTTGCATTCTTCTCTTTGTTTTAGTGTTTTCTCTAAATAAAGTCTTAGGGTAGAAAAATTCTAACATGGATCAATGGCCCATGTGCCAAATGCATTAGTAACTTGTATTGCGTGCAATACAAATTGTACGAAATAACTCACTAATACACTTGATTTACCGGTTCATGGTCCATGTAAGAATTACTCGATGGAGTAAGAAAAAAGCAATACCAATCGTTTATCATATTTTCTCTCCTACTTTCTCTCTCATTCATATGGAACTATTTGAATGAAAGAGAAAGTAAATAAAATGATAGATGAAAAATCTTGTTGTTATGAATATTTTAAAATTATTGAAAACTCCATTAATTAGTGGAGGCTCTACTAATTATGGATTTATGTGAATAATTAGAGAAGATTTTTATGGATATCCACCATTTAGTGGAGACACCACTAATTAAGATTAGTGGAAGATGATGTATGCCCTGATGTAATCCACTAATTAGAGCTCTATAAATAGAGCTATTCTCTAAGCTTGTAAGACACTATTATTTTGTGAAAGAAAGATTAGAGAAAATTGTGAGAGAAAAGAAAGAGAGAGAAATTTTTAGTTAGAGTTTTATTAGTGTGTAGTGTGAAGATTTTATTCTAACACTATCCAAATTTTATAACACGTTATCAGCACGAGTCTCTACCGTTACAAAAGTCAGAAGACTAAGTACGAGTTTTTGCCATTACCAAAGCCAGAAGATAGGTAGCATTTATTGATCTCTATGGCTAACCTCGATAAACTTGAATTTGTAACTCTTAATATTTCTGGAAAAAATTATATGTCATGGGTTCTCGATGCAGAAATGCATCTAAATGCTGAAGGCCTTAGTGAAACTATTCAAGCAAATAATAGTGCATCTGCACAACACAAGGCTAAAGCTTTGATTTTTATTCGTCGTTATCTTAATGAAAATTTGAAAATAAAATATCTTACTGAAAAAGATCCATATGTCCTGTGGGTAAATTTAAAAGAAAGATTTGACCACCTGAAGATGGTCGTACTACCCACTGCACGGTATGAATGGTTGCACCTGAGGTTGCAAGATTTTAAAACCGTGAATGAATATAACTCCGCAATGTATAAAATTACATCTCAGTTAAAATTATGCGGAGAAAAAGTGACGGATGAAGATATGTTGGAGAAGACATTCTCCACCTTTCATGCCTCGAATATTGTCCTGCAGCAACAATATCGAGAAAAAGGGTATACACAGATTTAATTACTATCCTCCTCATTACAAAGAAAAATAATGAGTTATTATTGAGAAATCATGAAGCCAGACCAACTGGCTCAACAGCACTCCCAGAAGTGAATGTTGTTGGCTCTAATAGAAGCCATCGTTATAGTCGTAGTTGTGGCAGTGGCCGTGGTTATAGTCATGGACACACTCGATATTTTCCTTATCACAGAGAAATACTAGCCACTTGAAGTGGAACAAAAAAGATAATAAGGGAAAAAGATATTTCCATTAATAATAAGCATCACATCTTTTATTCATATCACTAGTGTTCATATGAACTTGAGGATACATGCTTATAGCTGCTCTTTTGTAATTGAGCTGACAAATTTAAGATGAATGTTTGTAATTGTTCTTTTTCAATATTTACATTAGAGGAAGACAAACAATTAGCAATTATGGACTTCAGTTCCTCTTTTTCGGCATCCTCCTCCTTTTCTTTCCCTTTTGAGCCAACATTTAGACTAGCAGCAGAATTAGCCGTGAAGTTACTGTGAAATGAGTCTTGAGATTTTACGATCTCCTTAAGTTTATTATACTTAAGTTTCTCATTATATTTGGCCTTGAAGCATGCTTGTCTCTATTTCTGTGTTTGGTCCTCCAACTGCGTATCAGGATTTTCTTCCACCAACTGCTTTTTACATTCCAGTATCTCAATGGTTTCTTTCAACCTCTTCTCAGCCATATGTCCTCCTTCTTCTTTATTTTGCATCTCCTGTAAATCGATTATTTACTTATAAATCTTTCATAGTTTCATACTTGCAAAGTATAAGTGTGTGTGAGAGAGAACCTGAACATTCTGGATTAGGGTCTCCAAACTTATCAACTTCTTGTGAGGTCATCGACGAATTCCTAACTCCCTACATCTTTTCTTAAGATGGGTTATGCCAATATTCAGTTCTTTGGCCGCGCTCTTGATTGGCAGGTAAACGTACTGCGAAATGGTTTCTCTTGATAGTGTTTAGGAGTTATTGCCATTCTTCTCTCTCTGCCTCTTAATCCTCTTATTCTCTATAGGAATTTCGTCTAAAATAATATCTTGAACTTCGATATTATGCATTTCATGAGTACTTACTCTGACTTCGTTGCCAAGACCACTCATTATTTTTCCTAGAAAAAGAAAATAATATCAGTAAAGGTAATACCATTCAAAATCTATGTTTAAATGTATAATAACCTGGAATCATATTCTGGCTTTGTTCAAAATCCATTAGAAAGTAGAAATGATCATGCACAAGCATATCCTCATTCAAAGGAATAGCATTAAGAGGAACAGCATCAAAAACAGTATATTGCATGGGCGAATCAAATTGGTCCAAAGCAATATGTTCACTGATTTACACAAAAAATAAAAAAAATAAACCAAAAGAGAGTTTAATTTCATTATCCAGTACAAAAAAAAAAAATGGAAGCCCTCAAAGGTATCTCACCTGAAATTAGGAGGAACCAGTTGGTTTGGAAAGGAAAACATATCAAAATCTTCTGCATTAGAATTAAGAGGAAGCAGTTGGCTTGGACAGGTAAATACATCAAAATCTGCTGCAGAAATCAAGTCAAAATTTGACCATGTCTCAAATGAATTACGAGCTTCCATATCTGCTTTGTGATTTTTGTTTTTTATGTTTACTAATAACTGATGACTGAAATATATATCGATACATAAATATATATATATATATATATATATATATCTGTATGAGGAAGAAGAAGAGGTAGATGGTAAGTAGAGGGTCGGATGAGAAGAAAAGACAAGAGAGGAAGAGGAACAGTCAGTATCGGGAAGAGTAAAATAAAAAAAAAGAGATATTTTTCTTGGCATTTCCTGCTTGTCATCATTTTCTTATATTTCTTTTCTTATTCTCTTGTGTAATCATTATTCTCTTGTTATTATTTTCTTATATTTCTTTGTCTTTTCTCTTATTCTCTTATGAAATCATTATTCCCTAAATTATGGGGAGAACAGAAACAGTACAAGAAAGATCGTGATTGGACAACATCATTAAATTATCTTGATCCACGCACAAGCGCATGTGAACTTGAAGTTCAAAAGATAATTCATTTGTAAAGCATTGCAAATCAAATGCCAGACGCTTTTGTTGACTCTAGAAGAGTTACAAAATCGCATATTCCAACTATAAATACTCCTATTCGAATTGAAGTTCCAGCAGAACAAAATATTATACATATAGCTGCTGAGTCAAAAATACGCCAGAAGCGTGGCCGACCTCTTGGTTCTAAAGATAAAAATCCTAGAAAGAAAAGAGGATTAAATGATCCAAAGATCATATTGAAGAAAAGAATGATAAAGACCAAGAGAAAACTGATGACAAAGAACCAGACATAGATGAAAGTAACACTGAAATTTCTATCAATTATACCACTTCCGGTAGAAGTTGGAATCGAATAAAAACTATTATTGATAATATATTTGCATACAATATATCTCTTGATGTTACACAGGATAATGATGATCCTGAACCAATATCAGTTGATGAATGTCGGCATAGAAAAGATTGGCTGCAATGGAAAGATGCGATTCAATCGGAGTTAAATGCACTGACACAACGTGAAGTCTTCGAACCTGCAGTCCGAACACCAGAAGGTGTAAAACCTGTTGGCTACAAGTACGGTTAGTAGCCCAAGGTTTTTCACAAAGACCAGGTATTGATTATGATGAAACATATTCTCATGTTGTTGATACTATTACACTCCGATATCTTATCAGTTTGGCAGTACATGAAAAGATAGATATGCGCCTATTAGATGTTGTCACTACTTACTTGTATAAAATTTAGAAAATGATGTTTACATGAAAATCCCCGAAGGATTTCATATGCCTGAAGCATATAAACATTATTCTCGTGAAAATTACTCCATCAAATTGCAGAAATCATTATATGGCATAAAGCAATCTGTGCGCATGTAGTTCACACGTCTTAGTGAATATTTATTGAAAGCGGGATTTAAAAATGACCAGGTATGTCCATGTGTTTTTATTAAGAAATCTGGTTCTAAATTTGTGATATTAGCTATATATGTTGATGATATTAATCTTATTGGAACTCTTAAAGAGCTCCAAGAAACAATTGATTATTCGACATCAAGGATGGTCATAAAATTACACTTTGTCTTGGTTTACAAATTGAACATTTGGCAAGTAGAACATTTATTCAACATATACAACAAAAGTTCTAAAAAGATTTGACATGGACAAAGCACATCCATTGAATATTCCAATGATCGTCCGGTCCTTTCCAACCTCAAGAAAATGATGAAGAACTCATTGGTCCTGAAGTACCATATCTCAGTGCAATTGGTCATTGATGTATATTGCTAATAATACACGACTTGATATTGTCTTTGCTGTCAATTTATTAGCAAAATTTAGTTCTTCACCAACATGACGACATTAGAATGGAAGTAAACAAGTCCTTCGATATTTCCAAACAGCTACTTCTTCAAATCATGCTGAAATTATAGCCATTCATGAAGCAAGTCAAGAATGTATATGGCTAAGATCCATGATTCATTATATCCGAGAAAGTTGTGGATTATCATCGATCAAAGATATTCCAACTCCTCTTTATGAAGACAATGCAGCTTGCATAACTCAATTACGAGGAGGATATATTAAAGGAGATCGGACAAAACATATTTCACCAAAATTCTTCTTTACTCATGAACTCCAGAAGAAAGGTGAAATTGATGTGCTACAAATTCGGTCATGTGACAACCTCGCAGATATTTTCACGAAGACTTTACCGACTGCAACATTTGAGAAGTTGAGATATAAAATCGGTATACGTCGGTTTAAAGAGTTAAAGGAATCAGCTCATCAGGGGGAGTAATAAATAGACATATAGAATAGTGTACTCTTTTTCTTTCACTAGATTTTTTTTCCCACTGGATTTTTATCTAGTAAGGTTTTAACGAGGCATATTCTTTATGTAATTGATGGACATCCAAGGGGAGTGTTATGAATATCTTAAAATTATTGGAAACTCCATTAATTAGTGGAGGCTCCACTAATTATGGATTTATGTGAATAATTAGAGAAGATTTTTATGGATATCCACCATTTAGTGGAGACACCACTAATTAAGATTAGTGGAAGATGATGTATGCCATGATGTAATCCACTAATTAGAGCTCTATAAATAGAGCTATTCTCTAAGCTTGTAAGACACCATTATTTTGTGAAAGAAAGATTAGAGAAAATTGTGAGAGAAAAGAAAGAGAGAGAAATTCTTGTGCAAAGAATAGTTAGAGTTTTATTAGTGTGTCGTGTGAAGATTTTATTCTAACACTACCCAAATTTTATAACATTTGTATGAAAATCGTCTTATCAATTTAGACTGATAAACTAAATTTGATAAAGTCTAAACTCAATCCAATATAAAATAGTATATTTTGAATCCAAGCTTCTCAATTTTTTTCCCCTTTTCTTTCTTTAAAAAAAATAAGTAAGAAATTAGAATTAGCAGAGGAGAACTTCCAAAAGTTTTTTAAAAATTAAATTTTATTTATTAAAAAATTTACTCATCAATTCCTCAAAATTTTTTAAGAAGTTATAACATTATTTTTTTTAATATATATATATATATATATATATATATATTATAATTTGCTCCTCAATCTCTAATTTTTAATTTTGTCTTTGAGAATTAGTTATTATTAATGGAGGATATATACACATAGGGATACATCGGGAGGGGAGGGGTGGCTCTCGGCACCCCAACATTTTAAATTTTTTTATTTTATTTTTAAAAAATTTTAAAAATTTAAAAATTCTTTAAAATTTTCTATTTCATCTTTAAAAAAAAAATTTATAATTTATAATATTATTCTTTTAGTATAATTTGTCCCCCTTCCCAACTCAAGTTCCTGGTTCGTCAATGTATACACAGTTAATATTCCAAATTTTATCAGTTGTTGGATTGAACTTTATACAAAAAAGTAGAAGAATTATTAAAATACAAACAAGATTTGGAGTAGCTATACATCTTGTCTTCACCAGCAAAAATTCTAGATTGAATAGTGAATATTTTTTGAAATAGGTTAAAATGTAAGAATAGTATTTCAAGGGTTTGCATAGATTTTAGGCTTAAGTTTGATTTTTTTTTTTTTTAAATCCTTTTGGTATTGAAATGGAAAAAAGTTAAAAGGTGAATATTATTAGAAAGTATGCACATAAAATTAAAAGTGATCGAGTTGTGAACTTTTTTTGAGATAGGAGCTTTCAAAGAAAAGAGTATTATTGATATTTTATGTAATATTAAAAATAGAGTGTAACAGAACAAAATGATAATGATTCTCGCTAGTAATAATAGTTATTTTGTTAGGTATAGAATAGAATATGAGTATATGGCTCTTGAGGCATATGGCACAATAGTAAAGGGGCGAGCGCAGTGTTCCCGTAAAATTTTTATTCTCTCTACAAGGTCTTAAAGTAGAAGTGGCACATTACCCAGAATATGAGCATACAGGTTAAAATATAAGGCCAACATTTGAGATGGTTTAGCTACTTTAATTTCTATCTAGGGTGGTTTGGAGGATTAATATAAATTTTATTGTCATTCAAATTATATACCTATAAAAATAATACTCAATCAGATGCCGCCCCCCCCCCCCCAAATACTTCCCAATGTTCGAGCACTGATATTTGAATTAAGATTTAGATATCATCGATCACAAGATTAGTACCAACTTATGTGCTTATAAATATCAAGAAAAAAGATTTAATGGTAAATAAATTTCAAACATGAATTACTTGACTAAAAAGTATTTAAAAAAGCCATTTATATATATAAAGGACCATTTTATTTATATACTCTGATATGTTTTATTTATTTTGTTTAATATATTTTTTAGTAATAATTTTTTGAGTTATAAATTCTCATTTGTTTTAATTAAATTAATTGAGATTGAAAAATTCTTGAGTAACTTGCGGTGAAGTTTGTTTTGGACTTCTCAGCTTGTGTTTAAGGGAACATTGTCTTACAAAAGTGGATTATAAAACCCACATAATAAACCTCATCAGCCCCAAGAGGCCCAAACCACTAATATGGACTTTTAGACAAAGAGAACCCCCATCGGGCTCTATATGACTGACCCAGCCGAATCGGTCGATTATCATTTAAAAAATAATAGTATTTTTTTAAAAAATTTTATTTAAAAATAAATTATTCACCTAAGATTATCCTTAATCGTGCAAGAAATTATTTGTTTCTTATTCTTTTTAACCATATATTGCAATGAGTAATAATTTCTTAATTTTTAGGGTATAAATTGATGAATTAATTATCCCTTAATCATGCAAGAATTATTTATTTTTAGGAGATGTATCTTGTTTGTTAAAACTCCCAAGATAGTTTTGAATCTTTGAGGGGGACTTTATTTATTGGTAAAAAATCTTTTAATTTTAACATAAATAATTGATGCAAGATTTTAAAAAATTATCTAACAAATCTTAATAAATTTGGGTTTAATTTACGTTTTACTCAATTTCATGTTATCCATGTCATTTGAGTTTAATGGATCCTGAATACGAGTCCTAATTGAATGGCCCAGCCCAATTTTCAAATATATTAAATTTAATAGATTTTTAATAATGATCTAATTACATTAATCTAATAATAATTATATTTATTTATAGATTTGTTTTAATTAATCAAAATTAAAATGTTTAATTAACTTTTAATTTTTGATGAAATAAAATATATTTTCTCCCAAATTTTCATTGTCTACAGTGGCAAAATGATTTGATTATAGCAAAAGTCAAAATGGTTAAATAAAAATATTAATGATTAAAAAACACGTAAAAGATTAGAGACACAGACAGCAGCCAACAATTTGACAATCTTATTGCAGAAATTTTCATTTATAGAATGATGCATACAATGCATACAATGCCGACAGAAAATTTCATTGAATTTTCTTTTAAGTATAATAATAATTTTGAATTTTATTAAAAATTTTATTAATTCAAAAATCAATTTTACAAACAATGCCGACAAATTATGTATAAAATATTAATAAGAGAGATAAAATATAATATATTGTAAATATATGATAATTTTTTATAAATAAATTATTTATATTAATATTATTTTAAATTTAAATTAGATAGAATTTTTTTCAAAATACAGTGTTAACCTTCGCTCACCTAAGAAATTAAAGAATTGCGGGGCCTTGCTCACCTAAAAACATTAGAAGTCAATGGCTGGTCCCTTTGGGTTTTTGACCAAAATGGTGGTATTTTGAAAAGGGTATCCGGATGGGGGCATGAAATTTGGGGTACCCTCCGAGTGGAGGGACCTCGTGTCTGGCAGACATGAGGCTTGTTTTCATCAAAATAATAATAATAATAATAAAATCAAATCAAAATTCCAAACGCATTAAATGCGTGAATGGCAGCCGACCGGAAATGCTAACATTGATTCACCTCGTGTCTGGTAGACACGAGGTGCATCATATTGCAATTCCAAAAGCCCGGCAATGCCGAGGGCTTTTACAACAACACCGTTTGTAATTTTTTTTTTTTTTTGAATTTCTCATTAATTCTTTAACAATTTTAATTTTAGTTAATTTGATTTTTTATTCAAATAAATAATTATATTTAATAATGTTTTTATTTAATTTCGTTCACAATATAAAATTACAGTTATCTTTATTAAAATTTTAAATTATTTTAATTCTCAATTAATGTTAAAATTAAATTTTAATTTATTTTTATTGTCAAAAAATAACAATAAATTTTAATTTTTTATTATATTTAATCCATTAAAAATATTATTTTTGAAATAATAATTTTTTATTTTTCTAATTCTTTTATATTTAAATTTAATTTTAGAGTTTAATTTAAAATTGTCAGATGCTAAAATTTAATTACAATTATGTATAAAAATTAAATATAATTAATTTTAAATGTCGATAACATACACCTAAAATTTTCACGAGGTTTGACAATTTAATTTGATTTCTGTACAGAGAAATCCTTTAGAAAAAAAAAACATAACTTCTCTGCATGGCAAAAATTCTTTAGCAAAAACATTTAACAAGTTTTTTTTTTTTAATTCCACATTAATTCTTTAGCAAAAATATTATTATATGTAGACATATAATTTCGGTTCTATTTAAATTAATTTTTTATTTAAATAAACAATTATATTCAATAAATTTTTTGATTTAGTCCCGTTCACAATATAAAATCACAGTTATTTTTATTAAAATTTTAAATAATTTTAAATCTCAATTAACACTAAAATTGAAGCTTAATTTATATTTATCATCAAAAAATGGCAATAATTTTTAATCTTTTTAATTTATTTTATTAGTTATCTTTAATCTGTTAAATATAATAGTTTTGAAATAATAATATATTATTTTTCTAATTCCTTTGAATTTAATTATAATTTTTAGAGCTTAATTTATTTATATTTTTGGATACTAAAATTTAATTACAATTATGTATAATTAATTTTAAATGTGTATGTTAAAAAATATGTAGCAATATTTTTTTAATTTCACTTTAATTCATTAGCATAAATATTATTATATGTTGACATATAATTTCAGTTCTATTTAATTTAATTTTATATTCAAATAAACGATTATATTCAATAAATTTTATATTTAGTCTCGTTCACAGTTTAAAATTACAGTTATTATTTAGTCCCGTTTATTTAAATTTAATTTTAATTTTTAGAGTTTAATTTATTATTTTGGATGCTAAAACATATTTTCCATAATGTATAAAAATTAATTTTAATTAATTTTAAATGTCAATAATGTACACATAAAATCATCAAAACCAAGTATGATAACTAGTCCCGCAATGAAAACCTCGACGATTTCGCTGAGGTTGAACTCGTCTCGCTGGTTGTTGCTGAGGATGTACTTCAGGTTGTCCCTCTTCTTGTTCATCTGTAGCGTACGACGGACCTACATCGTCCTCAAACTGTCTATACTGTCTACAAGACGGTCCAGTAGATGTACCGGCAGCAAACTCGCCTCCCGAAGAAACATACCTAGAATCGAAAATTAGGTGCTGCGGAGTTAAAAAATCATTGTGATCACCTGAAACCGCTACACTAGGGACGAAGTCATCTACAGTTGGCGGAATTGGAACGTAGTCATCATCGACCGCTGCTGAAGCGCCTGTCACATAAACATCTTCATCTCCATGCACCGATGAGTAGTATTGCTGCGGGGGAACCTCCTCCACTGCAGCGCGCCGATGTGCTTGTCTACCGCCCCGCCTTATTGGTGGTTCTTGTCAAGGCACTTGTTGCGGAATCGGCGGTATCGGATCAACAGCATACGATCGTCTGGATGGCTCATACGGAATTCGATTTAGACGATCGGATTCGCCACTGGCAGCCAAAGTACGCATGGCAATATCGGACATTCTTCCGACTGCCTATTGCGCGTATGATGCATCATGCTAAGACGCTTCATTACCTATGTGCCAGATCCGGTGCAGTGCGTCGATCTGCATATACATTTTCAAGAATATCATTAAAATTTTAAATAAGTCAGAATTCTATATATATACTTATATGAACGAGGAAAAATAGACTTACGAGTACTTCAGCTTGCTGAACTACTAGACTGATAGCCCACGGGATTTGGTTGTTGTATGGTAGGATTGCTAATTAATCGCCGTGTGTGAGTCCAATACCATGCAAAATAATTAGGCGTAACAACAGCTTGCCCGAAAGTGGGTTGTCCGGTGATGGTAGAAGCATGTCTATTGATTCAATTAGCATGGTGTAGCGCATTCACCTCATCCCATCCGGCGCCAGTAGTGCGTAGGTCCCGCTGATACAGATTTACCCCCGTGTCAACAGCATTTGGAATTATTTGCAACAATCCAAATTGTCGCATAACTCGATCAGGGCAATGTAGCTCAATCGTCTCCCAACACAGTAGAGATGTGACAGACATCTAAATTTGTTGGCCATATGTATAGTACGAAGGTAAAGATGCTAACATGTTCGCATCATAAGATTGCCAAATAAACTGCAAAATAAATAAATTTAGTTTTAAACAATAAATAACAATAAATATTATTTAAAACTCGATTCCAAGCTAATAATATCGTAGTAATACATACGTGATTGTATCGCATCCGATCCAACTGATCTCTGTACGCAATAAGCACATGTGTTGGCGTGTGAGACAATTCCAGTGGACTCTGCCATACTGCTCCCCTAGGCACATTCGGACCAATATCCTCCACCGGACGTACTCTATCGGGTCTAATAGTGGGAATGCACTCTCAAGCCCATAACTGTACTTCCAGTGAAATAAAAATATTAGAAAAATATGATTGATTTACAATAGTAAAATTCGCATTGTAGATTTAAATTCGTACCTGAATCAATAGAAATGGACCACTGATCTGATGCGCTGTATAAACAGTAGCGTTGCACATACAACGGTACAAATGAGCTAATACTGCACTATCCCAACTCAGTGTATCAGCCAACTCGAGATTGCGTATATACCTAAGGAAGCGCAGATGAACTCGATTTTCGGATTTATCGGAGAACAAAAATCCACCAATAAGCTGCATAATGCGACACCTTGCATGCTGTGCAACAATATCAGGAGTCGCATGCGCTGGGAGAGGTTGAGCCAGTACTCTCTCGAGTGAGCTTAACTTCAATCGAGATCCATCCAGGTCTGTACCTGTGGGTCGAAAATCAAGGAGCGCGTCACATAGATCTAGTAGCTCTGCCTGTGGGCAGTTGAACACACGGCCAATAATTGGATCACCCTCCACGCGTAATCCTAAAAGAACCTCAACATCCTGCAGTGTAATTGTGACATCTTCCACTGTAAGATGTAACGTGTGTGTCTCTTGGTGCCATCTTTCCACCAACGCTATAATCAGGGGATGATCAATCTTCATGTACGACAAACGAATAATCCTGCCGAATCTAGCTATGTCCATAAGTTACTCGACTCGTGGGTCGAATGGTCGAGCAATCCAAAAAGCGCTGTCATTGCGCTTTGCAGTAAGGACAGTATCTTCCAACTGTCCTGCCCATATGTGTCGATCTATGTCGACGCTGTAGGGTCAATAAGTCCGGAATAATATGGCCGGGATCAACTCCGTCTTGTGCAGGGTCCATCAATGGTATCCTAAAACGAAAAAAAAATGATTAAAATATATTGTTAAACAAAATAAAATGAAAATTATCATCATTTATGCAACCGTAATACCACGAAATATATAAACAGACGTGATGAATATTATTACACACATAAGAGGCTTTGATACAACATATCAAAGAAGAAATACGCTATCAGTCATATGAATTACAAAAATAGAATATGTAAAATATTCTATCTTCAATCTACAGCACCATGGGTGCAATTCCTACGAAATAAAGTAAAAATATTATCATTTATGTAACTATAATACCACAAAATAGATAAACAGACGTGATAAATATTATTACAAACATAAGATGTTTTGATACAACATATCAAAGAAGAAATATTACATCAGTCATATAAATTACAAAGGCAGAACATGTAAAATATTCTAACATCAATCTACAGCACTGTGGGTGCAATTTCTCCTATTATGTCCGCTGCGATGGCATAACCCACATCGAGGAGGTGAATCAGGATTATACTCATCCATTTCATTCCGAATACGCGCCGTCCGCATTCGACCAGATCGTCGATTCTTGAAACGGTGAGCGTACGGCGCCAAGATTAAACCAGGGTCGCGCCAATAATTCTCGTGCAGGATGGGTCTGAATTGTGGCGTATACGTTAACTTGTAGGACATTGTTGTATTCTCCGATGACACGAGATCCCCAGGGTTCAGCCCCAATTGCTGACATGTTGCAAATGCATGTGAATAAGGAATTCCATATATTTCCCATTTGCAACAACTGCATGACCTGGTACCAACATTAACTTCGTAAGAATTATTTCCCCTTCCATGCTCTCGATGTGCTGACACCACACTAAAAATACCCCTATCCTGATTAAAAGCTAGCACACGGTGCCTTCTTCCTTTTGTTTCATTTTTCACAAACTTTGCCCATATAGTCGAAGGGAAGTGATACCTGCCGTGATTAGCCTCCTGTCGATGATCGTTGAAATATTTGACTGTTTTTTTGAAAGAAGACTCAACAATAACCTTGATGGGCAGGGCACGTATGCCTTTGACGACACTGTTGAATGATTCAGCCAAATTAGTTGTCATATTACCCCACCTATGGCCACCATCATAAGCAAGCGTCCATTGCTCCTTTGGAATCAAATCCAACCATGCCTTGGCTTAGGGGTTCAGCATACTAATTTCTTCCATAATCTGTAAAAATTTTTGCTTCTTACTTTGATCCCCAGCTGCATACATCAACTTCTTCAACTGATGATTCTTGAACTTTGTATTGAAGTTGCTTCAGATATGTCTGAGACAAAATCTATGCACTGCAATTGGCTCCTGCCAACCGGGTAGTCGATGAAGAGCATTCACTATCCCAACGTGTCTGTCGGATATTAAACAAATTCTTCGATCCTTAAGTACATGGGCCCTGAGTAAAAACAAAAACCAACCCCAACTGTCATTTGTTTCCTCATCAACGACTGCAAAAGTAAGGGGTAATATATGATTGTTGGCATCCAACAGCCGTTAATAATTTTTCCTTGTATATACCCCTAAGGAATGTCCCGTCGACGCTGACTACCGGTTTTATGTAAACAAATGCATCAATGCATGGCTTGAACGCCCAAAAAACATATCCAAATGTCTTTGCGCCATTGCTGTCCATAGGTAGGAAATGCCATGCCACTACGGTACCTGGATTGGCATCTTGCAAGGCTTGCATATACCGTGGCAGTTGTGCAAATGAAGAAGGCCAGTCACCATAAATCATCTCAATGGCATGCCTGCGCGCGTTCCATCATTTCTTGTAAGACGGAGTGAAATGTAAAGTGTCATGTATATGGTTGTTTATCTCGCTGACCGTGATTTCTGGATTATTGTGAATCATTGACATAAAATGCTTCACCATAAATTTGGCGCTCATGTTGCAATGGTTGCCGTATATTGTTCGAACTAGACAAATGTGCTCTTCATGCCATCGAGTAATTTGCCACAGTCCGCAACCTTTTTTCTTTCGCGCACGAATTCGCCAATAACAGGGATGTTGGGGAGTTGAATTTTTGCATTCGGCAACCCAGGACGTGCTTTTCTTTCTTGTACTATGAACTCACGACCCAATCTGACAGATCACGATTGAACTGCCCAAAGTAACTCTTCTTTATTTCTAAACCACATTCCAATCCTCAAGTCATTATTAGATTCTGACCATAAATCCATCCGACTGCTTCCCATCGCCATTCCATCACATTCATTTTCCATTTCTTGAGCAGCAGTCAACCTGTCAAGATACATTGAATACGGTGGATTATACAACCGGTCTTGTTCAGCAAGTATATTACCAGGTTGTGGCATTACAGAAGGACCGGCTCCGTGTTCTCCAGCATCACCATCTCCCTCATCCTCGTCGGGGGTATCTTCCGCATTCGGTCCATCAAGGTCGGATGTTGCTCCTAAACCATCCACGATCGCCTCTGGAGCACCTACCCAATTGGGTTCTTGAGCAACCCACTCATCGACTGGGGTAATATCCAATGGAATATCTATTTTCGCAGTAGAAAACAACGGCGTGGGGTTGGGCTGTGTTTGTATAGGCTGAACATCGACATGAAATGGAGGCATGACAAACCCCATCGAAGTTGGACCGACGACTGAGACATCTGGAACTATCGGAATATAAAGGGATTGAAAATTATCACTTAGGAGATGTCCAGGATTACTGGCGTCAGCAGGTGTAGGCGCATTTAAATCAATATTAGCCCTGTGCACTAGAGTGGCTGAATTCACTAATTCAGTGACGGATTCCGTAATAGGCATGGGGTTGTGTTGTTCTGCAACGTTTGTATTTGTTACATTTTGAATCTGTACCATCTCATGATGAACGTGCAAATCGATTGGTTGTCCATTCACGGTGGATGCATAGTCCCACAATCCATCCATATTTTCATCGTCACAAATAGAAGTTGTTGTAGACCTTAGTGCAGTGCCAAAAATAGTATCTTCTCTCATTGTTATTTGCAACTGAATAATAGACATGTCCCATCCACGAAGTGTACATATTTTGTTGACTAAACCGAGGTAACTAACTCGATTTTTAACAATCAATGCCTTGCGACATGGACAGTTAAAAAAATCGCCGTTTGGGATACGTATAATCTCGCAATCTCAATACAACCGTAATCTAACAGGTTATTCTAGTGACATTGTGCCTAAATAAACAATGTAAAAGAATTTATCTATTAACAAAAATAAATAAAGAATGTACAACATTGCATTACTATATGAAACCAATATCATTATTATTCAGCACATCTCAACCCAAAATAATATATTATGCTATACAATAGAATATCAATATAAAAAAAGTAAATTAACATGGACAAAAATAATAAAAATCATCAAAAATAATAAAAAACTAAATATAAAAAAATATAACTATTTTTTAATATGGAGATAAATTACAATTAAATTAAATTAAATTAAATCAAATCAAATTAAATATAAAGAAAACAACTAACTAAAAACTATAAATAAATTAAATTATTAAATTCACCATAAAAGCTAAATTAATATAAATCAATTAATCATCACAAATAATCAAATATCAAATATCAAACAAAATATAATAATTTTTTAACATGGACGTAAATAAAATTAAATTAAATATAAAAAAACTAACTAAAAATTACAAAAAATTAAATTATTAAATTCACCATAAAAGCTAAATTAATATAAATCAATTAATCGTCACAAATAATTAAATATTAAATATCAAACAAAATATAACGATTTTTTAACATGGATGTAAATTAAATTAAATTAAATATAAAAAAACAACTAACTAAAAATTACAAATAAATAAAATTATTAAATTCACCATAAAAGCTAAATTAATATAAATAAATTAATCGTCGCAAGTAATAAAAAATCAAATATCAAACAAAATATAACGATTTTTTGACATGGACGTAAATAAAATTAAATTAAAGATAAAAAAACAACTAACTAAAAATTACAAATAAATAAAATTATTAAATTCACCATAAAAGCTAAATAAATATAAATCAATTAATCGTCACAAGTAATCAAAAATCAAATATCAAACAAAATATAACAAAATTTTTAACATGGACGTAAATTAAATTAAATTAAATATAAAAAATAACTAACTAAAAATTACAAATAAATTAAATTATTAAATTCACCATAAAAGCTAAATTAATATAAATCAATTAATCAATTAAATTAGATATTTTTCGTCTAATTTATATTAATATTTTGCTATTCAAATTATTAGAAATAATAAGTCGATCATTTTTCCTTTAACCTAACAGTAAGTAATTTAGTCAAATATCAACCATAGACAGTTTATACCATTCAACAAAATATAAAATAGACAAAATAAATAATTTACTTTGCATTTTGATTAAACAGTTCAAAATATATTATAAAGCAATCAATATTTTGATAAACATAATATCCAAAAATCCCAATAATTTCACTACAAGTGTATAATTTAATAATTAATTTTTTAATGTTAAATTCAATATATCTATTTAAATAAATAAATAAATAAATTGATACAATCTCTATTTAAAAAAAAAAACCTGTAATATAGAAGTCGCGTGTATGGCTCAGGCGCACAGACAGCAATACTTTTTCGCTTCTTGTAATTTCAATACAAACCTCCAACGAATGACATGGCGGGTGATGTTAAAAATTTTAAAAACAGTGCGTCACAATCTTCCTTCAACCGAGTTTCAGCTATTCTGTTGTAATTGAGAGAGGATGAGATTTGAGAGAGAAATGCGGATGAATGAAATGAACGGAAATGTGGATGAATGAAATGAGCTTGCATTTTATAGGCAAAATGTTGCATGTTACTCCCGTGAGCCATGACCACGTGAAAGGGTTGAAGGGGTTCAGTGGAATCTCTGATTCCACTGAATTAAAGCCGAAGACTCCACTGAATAAAGCGGAGAAGCGGGAATCTGGCTGACAAGCTCGTGTCTGCCAAACGCGAGCTTGTCAGCCATCTTTTGCAAGAAGCTTTTTTTTTTTTTTTTTTGTCGGTGGCATTCCTCGTGTCTGCCAGACACGAGGTACAGCTGCTCCTCGTGTCTGGTAGACACAAGGTCCCTCCACTCGGAGGGTACCCCAAATTTCATGCCCCCATCCGGATACCCTTTTCAAAATACTACCATTTTGGTCAAAAACCCGGGTCCCTTTGCCCACCTAAAACGTAAGAAGTCAAAGGCACCCCTAAAAAATTTATCCTCTTCCTCCCCAGTACCTCTCATCACCAATTATCTACCGAAGGTAGAGTAAGAATAAAAGACTTGTCGCACCAGAAGAGTATGACATTCAAAGAAGGAATTGTAGCGTTTCGAATCTTATGTCATCGTAACATCTTCTATAATATTTTTATTGTAGAATTTTTTTAAAAAAAAATTAGAACACGGTCAAATTAAATATATGATAATGTATATATAATTTATAGATATATTTGATCATATTCTAAATATATTTTTTAAAAAATTATAAATAGAAATATTATAGATGTTATAATAGATCTCATAAAGGATTCGAAGCGAAATTGAAGAGGTGTGCCTCTTTACAAAATTTTTTTAAAATTTCTTAAAATATTATTTTATATTTTATTTTTAAAAGAATTATAATTTTTAATATATTTAAATAAATTTATCTAAAAATCATTATTTAAATACGAACTTTATTCGTGATGGTGCCACAGTGGCCGTAGAGACCCCAACGATTTCTGGCATTTTTTTTTTTTTTAAACATGGTTGGAGGAGGTGGATTTTTCACTCTAGTCGGAAACGTGGCAATCCGATGGGGCCCGCGATTGCGACCTTACTTGAAAATCTATGCCCCCATCGATTTTCACACAATATCTCTGCAGACAAATCATCCTTTAATTATTGACTTGCTGTGCATATATGTTTTCAAAATTAAAGCTAGAATTGCTAAATTAATATTTAAATATTTTATTCGTTTTAAAATAAATATTCACTTAATTTTTTACTCACACATTAAAAGTATTAAAATTAATAATATTTTTATATAAAATTTTATCTATAATTCTAATAAATATTCTTTTATTTTTTCAAATTAATTATTCTTATCTCTATTTCTATCTTTATCTCTTATCTGTATTTATAGTAAATGAGAGGTAAGATAGTAAAATATTATTGAAAAATGTAAATAAGTATCTATTTTGATATAAAATAAAAAATTAAATAAATATATATTTTGAAACGGATAGAATATTAAATTTTAAAAAGATGAAATATAAATTTGAAATTGAATTGATTTTAATTTATTTTTATATTATATTTTATTATAATTTAGATTTTAATTTTATTTTATAATTGAATGGATTGGAGCGTGATTTTATTTTTATTTTATTATTATTGACGTCAACTCTGCCGATACGACGCAACGGTTACTTTGAACTGATACCGATTGAATAAATTGGGACGAGCCGATAAAGTCAACCGTTAAAGCAGCCGATAGCCATGGTCAATATCGGCACCACCGAGCCGATAAGAAGGAAAACAGATTCCTAATCTTTCGGCGCAAGAATCCTACACGACTGGTGGGAGTATTCTTTGGTCGGAAGAAACTCCACGATCTGGTAGTGGCTCGTTTGCAACAAGTATAAAATGAGGAGCCTCACCCAGAACTGGGGACACAATCAAACTATCAACCAGCAATATTCAATTTTGATTTCTTTTACTTCGTTATCATTTACAGCTTTCTAATCTAGGATCTCAATTCCTTACGGCTTTCTTACTACTTTGTTATAGCTTCCCTTTACAAGCTTTGTTTACAGTTTTTTCTTACAGCTTTTTGTTCATATTTTCAATATCCGACTTTTTTTATACCTTCCATTAAGTAGGTTAATACAAGTATTATTCCATTTTCCCAGAAAGGTTCTTCCGTTTAGCATTCTCAACTGACTTTCTTGAACCCTTTTTCTAGTAAGTTAAAGGAACCCGATCCCTGATTCAAAAAAGATCTGATACCATTTTCTGTTATGCCATATCGGATCGTTTGTGTTTATCGGATACGAAGCCGATCCCCGTTTGCATCGGCTCCCTATTTTGACAGCAACACAGATTGGCACGCCTAGTGGGACCAGATGTTGGTATTCGCATGCTATTGCGGTCAGGACGAACAATGGCAAACAACTCACGGCAGCCACAGGCACCGGAGACATCCGAGCGACCCCCAGTCCGTGCTCTCCGAGGAGTCTTTGACTCTTCAGTTACTACTACCAGTTATACTCAGGGTACTTCTGTGGAGTAAGGGGGTCAGTCCTCACTCCCGCCACCGACATCTCAGTCGATGTCCACCTCACTGATTACCATTCAACATACTATGGAACAATGTACTGACGAGCTCTTACAGAGACTTATTCCACAATTCGTTACTATTTTTCGACCTCTGCTTCAGAATAAACTTCAACAATTTGCGCAGAGGCAAAATGCCCAAACCGTTGTTCAGCCATTGGGGTACCATGCACAAGGAACAAACATGGCACCTACATACCCCGTGCCATCGGCTGATGGTGCACCCTCTCATGGCTTAGTGCACCTCCTGTGAAAAGAAATGGGTTTCCTTGCTACTAGGAGGCATCAAGTTCCAGGAGTGTTGGCTCAAAACACGTTGCCAGTAGAAATGTTCCCAGGCAGAAGTCCAGTCCCGTTGACAGGGTTACCTTCGACGTATGAAACAGTTCCAAACCTGGTTAAGGGAAACATGCCGCCATTTGGGGGCAGCCGAATTACTCTGTTCCTTACCCTCCTTCATATCCGGAACTCACAGCAGCTAACCCAGGGCAAGGGATTGGAAGTACTGAGCCATCTACAGGACAGGATCCCAGACCCGTCATGCCAACTCCCTCAACTCAGTTTCAACAGCCGTACCAGCCGGTGGATATGGGAGCGAAAACGTTCCGACGACAGTCTCGGGATCGACGTGTATACCAAAAATCTTACCCTGAGTCAGTGGGCTCCATGGCGGTACTTCCTCGAGGTATAAGCTGCCAGAGTTTTCAACATTTTTCGGTGAAGACAACAAGTCCACTATAGAACATATCGGGAGATTCACAGCACAATGCAGTGAGCTGGGGAACAATGAATGGCATAAGTTACAATTATTTTCGTTATCTTTGACAGGAGTAGCTTTCACATGGTATGCCAATCTAGTTCCTAATTCTGTATACTCATGGGCTGACATGGAGAGAATGTTCCACCAACGCTTCTTTAAACCGGTACCAGAAGTTTCTATCATGGACCTTTTGCCCATAAGACAAAAGGGATCAGAAGATATGACGGATTTTATTGAACGTTTCCGGCAAACTAAGTCCAAATGTACAACCCAATTGCCTGAAACAGAATGCGCAAGAATTGCTATTAACAGGATGCATCTGCAGCTCAAAGAACGACTCATTCTTCAAGACTTCTCGGATTTGTCCCAACTATTGTCTCACGCTGTCAGAATAGAGGAGATGATCAAGGAGAAAGAGAAGAGGCGTTCCGTCAAGTTCTCTCATGGTCAGACAATGATATCTGTCAGAGATGACACTAATGATGAAGACGAAGAGCAGGCGATAGAGGTGATGGCAGCGGAATTAGTAAAGGGTGCATCCTATACGTGTCCTCACTTAAAGCCCGGCAAAGGAAAGGAGGAAATTGCTACATTAGGACCTTCCTATTCATTTGACGTCTCAAAAGTTGAACAAATCTTTAACCAACTGGTGGCAGATAAACAGATTCATCTGGCTTATGGACACAAGATCCCCAGCTCAGAAGAATTGAAAGGAAAAATGTATTGTAAATGGCATAACTATTTCTCACATAGTACTAACAGTTGTATTATCTTCAGGAACGTCATTCAGAAGGCTATCCAAGATGAAAGATTGAAGTTTGCAGACAAAAAGGAAGAAACTTTGGTAGACACAGATCCATTTCCGTTAGCTGATGCACACATGCTGCAAACAATCGGTGGGAAACAACAAGAGCATACAAGAAACAACAAGCCTGAGGGGATAGAGCAAGCATTCCAGAGATTGGATGGTAAACCGTCAGTGTTTACCCGTTTATCTCCTCCCTCTCTTGCAGCACATGTTCATGGCAAAGAAGGGAAACTAACAGTGCAGGTTTCCCAAAAGGAGATAGTTCTGTCTGGCTGTTGTTCCCGACTATCAAAATCCCAAAAAAGACGGGAGCAGCGGAAGCGGGCACAACAAAGGCAGCTGATTGATGCCTGGGTTGAAGAACAACTAGCCCCTGATAATGGCCAAAATATGCTCAGCATCTTGCCATCAAGTTTCTAAGCTACCTCTCGTCAGGAATCTATGGAAGAGGATTTTCATGCAGAAGAAAGAGCCGCAATGGAGCTGGTAGATGTCCAACTTCCCCCAGAGGGGATGTTCTTTCCTATTCCGACAGCCCAAAATGTCAACCACCTCAGGCCTCTATATATCAAGGCACATGTCAATGGCAAGCCACTTACCCGGGTTTTTGTTGATGGTGGAGCTGTTTTAAACGTAATGCCTTTCTCTATCTTGAAACAGTTGGGAAAAGATAAGTTGGATTTATCCCCTACTGATGTACAGATGGTTAATTTCACTAGAGAAGCAGCTGCGGCAGAAGGCATTATCACTTGTGAAAGTCACAGTCGGGTCCAAAACCAGTAAAACAGTCTTTTTTATAATTGATGTAAAGCCAGCCTATTCTGTTTTATTAGGCAGGGATTGGATTCATGCAAACCGTTGCGTATCGTCCACTTTACACCAGATGATGCTGATCTGGGATGGAGAACGAGTAGAGCAAATCCCAGCCGATCCTAATCCGTTTTCAGCCAAAATTCACATGAACGAAGCCCTATTTTATCATCCGACTTTTGATCCAAGCCAATATGCTAAGCTAATGATGGTCCATAATTTGATCACCACTGAGGAACTAAGCGGACTACGGCCTGAAAATCCGGAGGTTCGACGAGCTCCTGGTTTCGTTGCTCAAGATCCGTTAATAGAAGTCGACATAGGAGAAGCAGGGGAGAACAGAACAATCAAGGTGAGTTTACATTTGACTATCGAGCAAAGTGTTAAGATAGCCTGTCCAATCCGTAGGTATAAAGACTAATTTGTGTGGGACTATCGTGAGATGCCTGATTTGGACCGAAGTATTGTGGAACATCGTCTACCTGTGAAAGAAGGTTTTAAGCCCCATAAACAACCTGCAAGATGTTTCAATCCTGCATTACTACCCAGGATCAAGGAGGAGGTAGAAAGGTTACTCCGGTGCGGGTTCATCCGTACGTGACGGTATGCAAAATGGATATCTAACATTGTGCCGGTCATTAAGAAGAACGGTCAACTACATATCTGCATAGACTTCAGAAACGTAAACTTGGCCATGCCCAAGGATGAGTATGTAATGCCAATGGCAGATATGTTAGTGGATTCTGCTGCGGGTAACCAGTTTTTGAGCTTCATGGAAGGTTATTCAGGGTATAACCAAATATTCATAGTGGATGAGGACACACACAAGACAGCGTTTCGTTGCCCGGGGTCTATCGGCTTATTCGAGTGGGTGGTTATGCCATTTGGTTTGAAGAACGCTGGGGCCACTTTTCAACGGGCCATGAACCTTATCTTCCACGACCTTATCGGCAACACCATGGAAGTCTACATAGACGATTGGGTCATAAAGTCCCTCATGTTCCTACAACACTTAGTTGATTTGGAACAAGCATTCCTCTGGATGCGTCAACACCACTTGAAGATCAATCCGGCTAAATGTGTCTTTGGAGTTACAATTGGGAATTTCCTGGGTTCTTAATACACCAGAGGGGGATTGAAATAGATCAGAATAAGGCCTGAGATATTCTACAGGCAAAACCACCTCAGACGAAGAAAGAGCTACAAAGTTTCTTGGGGAAGATAAATTTTTTACGGCATTTTTTGGCAAACGCTGCAGGTAAACAGAAGGTATTTTCTTCTTTGTTACGCTTAAAGTTATCTCAAGAGTTTATCTGGCAGCCTGAGTATCAGATAGCGTTTGAGCAAATAAAGTTAGCTTTATCACATCCATCGGTGTTAGCTCCTCCCCATGACCAGTCCCCCATGAAATTATATATATCAGCTGCGAAAGGATCTGTCGGCAGTTTATTGGCTCAGGATGACCAGCAAGGGATAGAAAGAGAGGTATACTACCTTAGCCGAAATCTATCAGATACGGAGACCAGGTACACCCCTATTGAAAAGTTATGTTTATCTCTTCACTATGCATGCACAACTAGAGCATTACTTGTTATTTAGGGAGGTACATATCCTATGTAAGGTAGATTTAATCAAACTTATGTTGAATCGCCCTTTACTGAATGGGCGGTCAAACTACATGCTTTTTTTCTAACTTATGTGCCACTGAGCGCTGTGAAAGGACAAGCTGTTGCAAATTTTTTAGCTGAACATCATTCTCTGGAGATATCACAAAAAGCTGGAGACAAGCCGCAGAGGTACATTTCTTTGAAACCATGGGTTTTACAATTTGATGGCTTAAGTACTCAGCAGAAGGCTGGTATTGGTCTGGTCCTTGAATCTCCGAAAGGACAGCAGGGCAAGGTCCACTTTGAGTTAAAGAATGGGACAACTAATAATCAAGTGGAATATGATACCCTTTTGTTAGGATTGCGGATCTTGAAAACACTGGAAGCTCGAGTAGTCAGAATTGTAGGTGATTCACAAGTGGTTATTCAATAAGTAGTAGGAGATTATAAATGTGCTAATCCGTTGCTCTCGAGTAAGTTACAGGAGGTAAAAGGGCTACTTCAGCATTTCCTGGAGGTCACTCTAGTTCATGTTCCCAGGACAGAAAACCAAAGTGCTAACGATTTAGCTCAACTAGCTTCAGGTTTTAGGAAAGCAGTAATGTGCCAAAAGATAGCGGAGACAGAGTATCAGGAAGATTGGAGACAGAAGTTTGTTGACTATTTAAGAAATCCAACTGGACGAACGTCTCGAGAAGTGAAATGAAAAGCTCTTAGCTTTACATTGGTAGGCAATGATTTGTTCCGGCGGAGTCACACCGGAATCCTTTTAAAGTGTCTCTCCAAGGAGAAAGCTTTGCGGGCTATGGCAGAGGTGCACGAAGGTTTATGTGGAGCACATCAAGCGGGCCCAAAGCCGAAATGGACGCTTCAACGTCATGGTTTCTTTTGGCCTTCAATGACTGCTGATTGTAATGCTTATGCGGCTGGTTGTAAAGCTTGCCAAAAGCATGGCCCTTTTTTGCAAACTCCTTCCACAGAATTGCATCCGATCATTAAGCCATGGCCTTTCCGTGGATGGGCCTTGGACATCATCGAAAAGATTTATCCATCCTCAGCAAAAAGGCACGCATTCATATTGGTGGCAACCGATTACTTCACCAAGTGGGTAGAGGCGCAACCATTGGTCAAAGTAACACAAACAGCAGTCATCAACTTTCTCTAGCAAAGCATTCTCTTCCGTTTTGGAATCCCAGAGACAATAACAACGGATCAAGGGATGGTGTTTACAGGGTACTAGGTACGTAATTTTCTAACACAGTTTAAAGTTAAGTTGCTCCACTCTTCTCCTTATTATGCACAGGCCAACGAACAAGCAGAGGCAACAAACAAAACCTTAATCGGCATGATCCGCAAGGCAGTAGAAGACAATCCAAGAAGATGGCATGAGACGTTGCAGGAAGTATTATGGGCCCATCAGAATGCTGCTAAAATTGCAACTGGGTTCACTCCATTTAGACTAACTTATGGGCTAGATGCTGTGTTATATGTTGAGATATCATTGCAGCCGGCCCGAGTAGCCTACCAGCATGGTCTAACGACTGAAGATTACCAGTTAGCTTTGGCCCTAAGCCTAGACCAAGTTGAGATGGACCGTTGGGTTTCCTTGGAGAATATAAAACAACACAAGGAGAATGTGGCAAGGGCGTACAATCGGAAAGTTCGAGAAAGAAGTTTTCAAGAAGGAGACATGGTATGGAAGACTATTCTCCCCACTATTCCAAAAGATCCGAAGTATGGTAAGTGGTCCACATCCTGAGAAGGTCCCTTCTTAGTAACGCAAGTTTTTTATAGAGGAGCTTACTGCATAATGACACCCGATGAAAAGGAGGCAGGTAAAGCTATTAACGGTAAGTTTTAAAGTGGTACTATTCGAAGTTCTGGGAAGGGACTAGCGAGTAAAAAAAAGAAAGAAAGAAAGAGAGAGAGAAAAGCGTTTTGAGCAAACTTGTTGGCCTGGTATTTTGAACTAATCATAAGAGGGCGATCAGATAGCCGTAAAGTGCCATTACAAGAGAAGTTAGCTATCATCGGAAGGGGGAGGGGGCAATAGTGTTGGCCGGTAAGGAATAATCGCCAGCCGATTCGAATCTGCTGACTCAATGGACACTTGACTAGACATTGACTAGACATCATGGCAACTTCCGTTGGCTGCGAATCAGGAATGGGGAATTCTTCTTCAGCCCTCTCAGCCTCCATTTTTGCTCCTCTTTCGGAAGGCCGGACCACCTCTTCAGCAAACATCTCTTGAACCCCTGTTTCGGCCACCGAAGGGGTAGTGTCTTCAGCTTGAGTCCCGGAAGAGCCTACTTCGTCAGAAGGCGAAGGGTGTAAAGCCTTTTTCAGCTTAGCCACAAAGTGGTCCCACCCGGACCTCATCTCGTTCAGCAGGGTAGTTGAGTTCGATAATTCAGTCTTGAGCAGTTCTTCTTCCGCCTCCAGCATTAGTCGTTCGTCATTATACTGAAAAAGGGAGTCATCAATGGCTTGGACTGTCTCCTGAAGCCTTTTCTCTGATACAAGTCGCTGCTCCAAGGCCTTTTTCTCAAAGGCAAGCTCTTCATGGAGTTCAGATATCTGGCGTTCGAGTCGTTCAATCTTCCCTTTGCCCTCCGCAATATCGGCTCGCAGAAGGGTAAATTGACCCATGAATTCTCGACGATCTTTTTCTGCAAATGCTGCGTTTTCTCGATGCAACTTTAGAAGCTCTAACTAGTCGTGCGCCTTATCCCGACGGCGCTGCGTATCAAACAAGAAGCGACCAGTGAAGCGCATTTGCCCCAGACATCCAATTGCTAGGTCCCAAAGTACAAGGGGCATGTCGGGGTCGACCGACTGAAAAATCCGCAGAAGGGCTCGACTAACATTATCCAGAGTGGCTCTCTCAGTAGGCAGGGAAGTCCCGAGGAGGCCATCAAGGAAGTCCAGCGCCGAAGCCAACGTCAGCATCGGCAGGGAAGCAGTAGTTGCTCCAGTTCCCTGGCTGGGGGAGACACCGTTGTCTCGACATCTGTGGCCACTGGTTGTTTTTCAGGCCTTGGCAGGACAGAGGATGGACTTTCAGAAGTCGGAAGCTCAGCCGACGAAAGGGTGGTCGCGGGTAAGGAGGTCGATATGTCGGTCGCGGAAGGAGGAGCCGTAGCCTCCACCAATGAGGTATCTGCCGTCAGATGAGCAGTTCTTTCAGCCGCCCTTTCGGCTAAAGTTCAGAGCGACATATCCTCCTCCGAGTCAGAAGAAGTGTCGATGATAACAGGACGACTTATCCCTTATTTGCGTCTCTGCAGAAAGGATGACGCCATTAGACAAAAATTAAACATTGGAGGAACCAAGCAAAATAAGAATTGCCAGAAGCAAACCTTGGAAGCAAAAGGAGTCAGTGTTTCCTGTTTCCTCTTTGATCGACGAAGTAGGGGCGGGACCTCGATCTCTTCTTCCTCTTCTTCCAGGACAGCAGAAGCAGCAGTAGAGGTTTTCTGCACCAAGGGAGTATGTAAGGTCGACATTATTACAGGACTTACAGGGTGTTTTATCTGTTTTCCCTTTTTAGCAGATGACGGTTCAGGCAAAGAGGCGGCCGGCCCAGGAATTCGCAGGAGCCAGACACCTATAGGGGCAAAAAATAGGGCCCCGCTCAGTAGCCTCCACCATAGGTCGAAATTCGGGGAAATCTCTAGCACCACCTGGAAGGAGTTAAACACAAAGGACCTCAAAATGGCCTGAGTGCGTTCAGCTAAAGTTTGCACATCTTCATCCGATAACACCGGTTTCACAGAGAAGGAGAAGACATGTCCCGGATCCATCGGAATGTTCTATATCAGCCCAAACTGGCGGGAAAAGCAGTAGGGGTTGTACCTCTCGCAAGAGGTTTTAGCACTCCGGGCTCTAGGCCTAGCCCCTAGAAAATTTTTTCGAGGGCATAGAATTCAGGCCTAGAGAGTTTCTTGGATTACCTCGGGGCTTTCCGACAGATGTGTCAGCCAAAGGGGGCCCTCTTGACGAGTCGCATACGGAAAGAAGATAGCACCATGGAAGTCTCGACATCGGTAAATATACGAGACGATGGTTTCAGCAGAAGCAGTGTTTACAGGGACTTGAAGTAGCCGATAGTCGGTCGCCCGTTTAGCAGAGTCCGACCCGCAAGTCGACTGACGCCGAAGTTGGGCAAATACTGATATAGCCAGAGTTAGGCAATCCAGAGTGGACCCCCAAGATTGGTAGGATCTTCCCCAGCGACAAGAGCTGCCATCAGCTGGTTAATGGTGCGGTAGACCAAGGCAAGGACCAGAGAGGCAAGGTCGCAGCGCCTTTTGCTCCGTAAGAAAGCCGATACATAGTATCGGTACTCATTGCTGACGCCAGCAGAGTGGGAGCAGATGACATACTTACACAGCCAAAGCCATAGGAAGGCCGCTTGTTCTTGATTTGAAGGAGTGTCCTCCACTCCTCGTTGAGCGCTGATGAAGTTGCCGTATGAAGAGGAGGCCTTATCCAGACGAGCCTCAACGGCTGGTAAGTTTTCCTCATCAAGAAGTTTCGAAATTTCATCACCTTTGCATCGGAAGCTGAGGATAGTGCAGATGTCGAGAATGGTAGGGGAAAACATCCCGTGCGGGAAGATGAAGCCGTTTATCACCGAGGACCAAAAAGGTAGAACGGCGACAAACAGATTGCAGTCAAACGCCATCTCAAAGTCGGTCATTATGATGGCGTCCGAAATTTCCCATTGCTCCCAGATAGCCCCAAATTGGGCGTGGCAGCGGTCTCGCCATTCTCTGTAATTCTTGAGTTTGCGGGGCCAATGGCGAAAAGAAAAGGGAAGATTGGCGGTTGTGAAAGTATCCTGTTGCAAAGGGAATGTGAAACCAGCCGACAAGACGAACCGCAGGTGTTCAACGGTAACCTCTGCAGGCAGGAGACGCGGGCCCAAGACAAACAGTCTGGCATCGGCTTGGACCAGGGACAGAATATTCTTATCGGTAGGGGTTGCCATTGCGACGTTGTTGTTACCGAAAGGAAACTTACAGTTTGCAAGGAATTAGGGCAGGAAGATAAGAGATCGATGAATTGCTCAGGCAGTAGAATTCTGAAGGAGATAGAAGTCGTAAAGAGTAAGGAGTTCCGTTTGGGGACCACTGCAATTTATAAGGAAGTTTGAAATTGAGTTGTTCACGGGTTCTAAGGCCGAGGCGTTACAACGATTCCACAACGTTCGGGACGTGTTGATTTTATCAGAAAAAGAACGGCTGCCATTAATAGTTGTATAATTCCTATCGTTTCGCTGACTCGCGTCTGCCGAAACAACAGGACTCGGGGGGGCATGTGTTGACGTCAACTCTGCCGAGCCGACGCAATTGTTACTTTGAACCGATACCGATTGAATAAATTGGGACGAGCCGATAAAGTCAACTGTTCAAGCAGCTGATAGCCATGGTCAACATCGGCACCACGGAGCCGATAAGAAGGAAAACAGATTCCTGATCTTTTGGCGCAAGAATCCTGCACGACCGGTGGGAGCATTCTTTGGCCAGAAGAAATTTCACGATTTGGTAGTGGCTCGTTTGCAGCAAGTATAAAATGAGTAGCCTCGCCCAAAACTGGGGACACAATCAAACTATCAACCAGCAATATTCAATTTCGATTTCTTTTACTTCGTCATCATTTACAGCTTTCTAGTCTAGGATCTCAATTCCTTACGGCTTTCTTACTGCTTTGTTATAGCTTCCCTTTACAAACTTTGTTTACAGTTTTTTCTTACAGCTTTCTATTCGTATTTTCAATATCCGACTTTTTCTGTACCTTCAATTAAGCAAGTTAATACAAGTATTATTCCATTTTCCCAGAAAGGTTCTTCTGTTTAACATTCTCAATTGACTTTCTTGAACCCTTTCTATAGTAAGTTCAAGGAATTCGATCCCTAATTCAAAAAAGATCTTATACCATTTCTGTTACACCATATCGGATCGTTTGTATTTATCGGATACAAAGCCGATCCCCATTTGCATCGACTCCTTATTTTGACAGCAACAATTATTATACACATTAAAGTAATTAGTTTATTTGTTATTAAATATATTTAATTAATTAATTTTAATAATCAAATACCTAAGTTTGCCACTAATGTTGTTTATATATTTATTAAATTTTTTAAAATAATAAAAGCTAAAAGCCACTAACCGAAAATACGCACAAAATTCATGTCTCAGAAGAAGTTTGAACCCAGGATGTTAATGTAAAAATTCTAATACCAATCATTTTGGCCAACTCAAGAGACTAATTAATTTTAATAATCAAATAAGCCCTAAGTTTGCCACTAATGTTGTTTATTTATTTATTAAAATTTTTTAAATACTAAAGGCCGAAAGCCACTAACTGAAAATATGTACAGAATTCATGTCTCAAAAAAAGTTTGAACCCAGAACATTAATGTAAAAATTTTAATACCAATCATTTTGACCAACTCAAGAAACCACTAGCGTTGTTTAGAAAAAACATCCGAGTGAGGTTAATGTTGTCTATAAAAACATTTGAGTAAAGTTTAAGGTAATAGTTTAAGAATTCTAAAATCATCATTTGACTTGTAATGTACAAAATGAAATTCAATCTTTTCAAATAATCTAAAAAAATTTGTATTCTCGTTAGCAAATTCCTTATCTTATGCTTTGTTCGGTTGAGAGGAAGAGAGAGGTACATTTATTATTATATTTACTATATTTATTATTTTAATTATTAAAATGTGTGAATAATACATTTATCTTTTAATATCATTTATTTTTTAATCCCTTTAAAATTAAAAAAATAGATTTCTTGATATGGAAGAGGAACTTAATTTATTTTCCTTTTATATTTACTTTTAACCAAATATAAAGTTTTCTCCATTTACTTTCATATTTTCTTTTCATCCTCAAATATTTCCAGTTTTCACTACAACCTGCAAAAGTCAAATCAAAGGTTTAACATTATTAATGGAATGATTAGATTAATGGTTACTGGGGTTGTTAGTTTGTTCATGGATTTATGTATTTTTTTTTTCGGTGGGGCTCTTATGGACACAAGCCCATAACAGTCCCATTAGGATTTGGTGGTTCTACTTGGTTTAGTTTGTTAATATACAAGACAAGGAAGCTGTGTTTTGCTTTGTCTTCCTGCTTTTTTTTTTTTTTTTAATTTGGATCTCTTTACCTTTTTGAATTTATGTTTCGGTCTTTTTTGTGCGGTAAAGGCTAAGAGCAACTGTTAGCAAAGTCTACAAATGGTATCCAAAGCCTAAATGTTAAAATAGTCTGGAAATTGTAAAGTTAAAATGGTTTGAAGAATATGAGTAATGTTATGAATTATTAGAATCTTTATTAATTAGTGGAGGCTCCACTAATTATGGATTTATGTGAATTATTATAGAAGATTTTTATGGATGTCCACCATTTAGTGGAGACACCACTAATTGAGATTAGTGGAAGATGATGTATGCCATGATGTATTCCACTAATTAGAGCTCTATAAATAGAGCTATTCTCTAAGCTTGTAACACACCATTATTTTGTGAATGAAAGATTATATCCGAGAAAGTTGTGGATTATCATCAATTAAAGATATTCCAACTCCTCTTTATGAAGACAATGCAGCTTGCATAGCTCAATTACGAGAAGGATATATTAAAGGAGATCGGACAAAACATATTTCACCAAAATTCTTCTTTGCTCATGAACTCCAGAAGAAATGTGACATTGATGTGCTACAAATTCGGTCATGTGATAACCTCGCAGATATTTTCACGAAGACTTTACCGATTGCAACATTTGAGAAGTTGAGATATAAATCGGTATGCGTCGGTTTAAAGATTTAAAGGAATCATCTCATCAGGGGAGTAATAAACAAACATATAGAATAGTGTACTCTTTTTCCTTCACTAGATTTTTTTTCCCACTGAGTTTTTATCTAGTAAGGTTTTAACGAGGCATATTCTTTATGTAATGGATGAACATTCAAGGGGGAGTGTTATGAATTATTGAAATTTTTATTAATTAGTGCAAGCTCCACTAATTATGGATTTATGTGAATTATTATAAAAGATTTTTATGGATGTCCACCATTTAGTGGAGACACCACTAATTAAGATTAGTGGAAGATAATGTATGACATGATGTATTTCACTAATTAGAGCTTTATAAATAGAGCTATTCTTTAAGCTTGTAACACACCATTATTTTGTGAAAGAAAGATTAGTGAAAGAAAGATTAGAGAAAATTGTAAGAGAAGAGAAAGAGAGAAATTTTTGTACAAAATAGTTAGAGTTTTATTAGTGTGTAGTGTGAAGATTTTATTCTAACACTACCCTAATTTTACAACAATTAAGAGCCAAGTCTAATCATTCTATGTGGTACAAGAAATTGTAAAGTTTGTTCAATTATGAATCAATTTCTGATATTGATTTGCATTACCGAATTGTATTTTTGTCACAAGACAAAACATTTCACTGTTCCATATGTCCCATCAACTGTAAGCTTTGATTGAAGCAAATCAAATTATATACGGGTTTTTTTATGTTAGATTTTTGCTTCAATGATAATTCACTGCCCATACAGACCTGGCCAGCATTAGGTCAGGTTTTGGGGAAATTCTTATGTGAATCCGGTTCATCGTGGATCGAGTGCTTTGAGTGTTATACTACGTGCTTTGTGTGTTATACACTTCTAGAAAAGTACAATACTTAAAGCACCGGTCCACGGTGGACCGGGTCCACATAAGAATTTCCCAAGGTTTTGGACGCTATAAAGAGGTACAGGCTTCTTCTCTATCCCACCATAGAAAGCCAATGGCAGCTCTTTCATCCCCAAGCACCATTGCCACTGCCAGCGCCTCATATTCATCCTCCACCTTCCTATCTGCTTGCCCTTTCTTTGCACATCCACCGCAGTTTTTCCTCAGACGTAACCATCCACCTAAGGTCTCATGCAATGGCTCCAAGCCCACTGATGAAACTTCTCAAGGGAAGCTTGATAGGAGGGATGTGCTTCTTGGCTTGGGTGGTCTCTATGGTGTCTCCAATCTCATTCCTGAACCCTTAGCCATTGCTTCCCCTATAGACGCGACACTCGCCAAATGTGGCCCTCCAACAGACTTGCCGTCTGGTGCAATAGTGACCGACAATTGTTGTCCGCCATTTCCCTCAAACATTATTGACTATAAACTTCCGCCAAGGCCCAGTGTCCTCAGGTACAGGCCAGCTGCTCATTTGGCAAAGGCCGACTATATAGAAAAGTTTTGCAAAGCCATTGAACTCATGAAAGCTCTCCCGAAAGACGATCCGAGAAATTTCACTCAACAAGCCAATGTCCATTGTGCTTATTGCAATGGTTCTTACACCGAAGCTAATTATCCAGACGTTCAGATCCAAGTTCACTACTCGTGGCATTTCTTTCCATTTCATAGATGGTACTTATACTTCTATGAAAGAATCCTGGGAAAATTGATTGGTGACCCAACTTTTGGTCTGCCCTTTTGGAATTGGGACAACATTGGTGGCATGACTGTGCCAGCCATGTTCTTGGATCCCTCGTCACCATTATACAATAAAAATAGGAACCAGAGTCATCTACCCCCAACAGTAGTAGATTTGGGGTACAATGGCAAAGATACAGATGCAAGTGTCATAGAAAGAATCGAAAACAACCTTGTTTTGATGTATCGTAACATGATCACCAATGCTACCACCGCCAGCGACTTCTTTGGTAAGCCATATCGTGCCGGGGATCCGCCCAAACCCGGGGCAGGTTCTTTAGAGAACGTCCCACATATTCCAATCCACAGATGGGTTGGTGATTCTCCGAGACAGCCCAATGGCGAAGACATGGGCAACTTCTACTCTGCTGGGCGAGACACAATATTCTATAGTCACCATGCCAACGTAGATCGCATGTGGACGATATGGCAAACTTTGGGAGGAAAACGAAAGGAATTCACCGACCCGGATTGGTTGAATGCCTCATTCATCTTCTACGACGAAGAAGCAAGGCCAGTTCGAGTGAAAGTTAAGGACTCACTGGACAGTCTTAGCATGGGATATATTAACCAATCTGTCGACATCCCATGGCTGAAGAGTAAGCCCGTGCCTCGTGTCACCAAGTCAAAAGTGGCGGCCACTTCTGGCGCGCCGCCAGCATCTTCAGTATTCCCTGCGAAGCTCGACAAAATACTGAAGGTTATCGTGAAGAGGCCCAAGGCGAAGAAGAGAAGCAAGGGAGAGAAGGAGGCTGAGGAAGAGAGGCTCGTGATAAGTGGAATCGAATTCGAGATGGACAAGTTTGTGAAATTTGATGTGTTCATCAACGATGAAGATGACAATCCGAATGAATTCGCCAAGGCGGAGTATCTGGGGAGTTTTGCGCATTTGCCACACAGGAGGAAAGGAACGATGAAGGAGAAGACATCCCAGACATTCGTGCTGACAGAGGTGCTGGAGGACTTGGATTGTGAAGAAGATGATGCTTTGTTGGTGACTTTGGTGCCAAAAACACTGGACGTAGATGTCTCCATTGATCAAGTCAAGATCGTTTGTTCTGCTTGAGAATTCAGTCTGTGGTTCTTGGATTGCGAGATCTTATTTATGTATGTATATATGTATGTATGTATGCGTCCTGCTTGGACTTTTCGAATAAAGTAAGCAGTGTTCGTTGTTGTTCATCGTCTGCCCTCTTTTTTGGTTCATTTTTTTTAATTTCTTTCTCCTCTGGGTGATTTCTAAGCAACGAGGGACGACTTTAGTAAACACAATTCTTATAAAATTAAAATGCTAACTCTTACACCTCTTTGTAGGTATAATTTTCTATATATAATTGTCAATAAATAAAATAACAAGTCAAAAATTCAATTAAATAAATTTATTTTTTAGACAATACAATATATATATATATATATATAATAATGATTTATTTCTTATCCTACTGTCGTAAGGGAATTAAGGTAATTGCTTAGAACTCGGACATGGTAGAATGTCCCAAGCCAAGTATTCATTTTTTCCCCCCTTTTTTATTGGTAGAATGTCCACATAATATATACAAAGAAAAAAAATAAAAGATACAAAGAAAAACAACACAAAACAACTAGAAGAGAGACTTTTTTTTTAAACCTTATGATATTTTGGCAAGTAAGAGGTATATAAAAAGCTTAAAAATTTTTATTTCTCACCATATTTCTTTACAATACATTAATCTCTTATTTCTAAATTCTCTCCATGACTCACCATTATATAATCTTTTGTTTTCTTTCTATTATTACCATTGTCAAAGTAGGCACTTGCCTCTCGTCCAGGAAGCACAAATCCTTGATGTGTATAGGTAACATGAAAAAATGAGAAAAATGAAAGTCTTTATCCTACTCCAGAGCGAAATTCCCCAATTGATCTGCAACTATATTTTCTTCTCAAAAAAGTGCTTAATACCTACTTTGCGAAACTTAGCTAAAAACATCTCCACCCTCCGTATAGTATGCAACCCTTTCTACCGAAGAAAATGCCCCTCAGCAATCTGCAACCCATTTATATATATAAAGGACCATTTTATTTATATACTCTGATATGTTTCATTTATTTTGTTTAATATATTTTTTAGTAATAATTTTTTGAATTTTAAATTCTCATTTGTTTTAATTAAATTAATTGAGATTGAAAAATTCTTGGGTAACTTGCGGTGATGTTTGCTTTGGACTTCTGAGCTTGGGTTTAAGGGAACATTGTCTTACGACAGTAGATCATAAAACCCACATAATAAACCTCATTAGCCCCAAGAGGCCCAAACGACTAATCTGGACTTTTAGATGAAGAGATCCCCCATCATCGGGCTCTATATGACTGACCCAAGAATTGCTTCTTGAAAACAAGGATCCAAGTGTTGCCACGGATGGCTAACCGGCAATATAATCATTATTAATCACAATCAAACCGTCTTAGAACTGAGTAACCAGCCTAATTGTTTTTAAAATCTAATCGGACTTTGAACCAAAATATTTACTGGTTCAAGGTTCAATTATTTAATCGTAATTGAATCTTAATTGTGCCGGTAATATTATAATTTAAAAATTAAAAATATAATTATTTTTAAGAATAAAATTAATCAATAATATAATGTAATTTAAGTCCATAAATACATATATAAAAAAATTAACAAAAAATATGATATTTTCTCTATTATTGTAGATTACTTATTCTATTTGTGTAGCTTATTTCTTTTTTATGCATATATTATCTTATTTAAGAGGGGGAAAAAAAGAAGGAACGGTCCAAATCAGTTGGACTGGCTGATTCACTGATTCACCGGTTGGACCAACCGGTCCAAAGCAATTTGTGCAAAAGGGGCCGGTTTTTGAGATTTCTGACTCAAAGGGATGGATCGGACCAGACCGATTTGGGGATCGATTCACGATCTAACTGGTTCAATCGGTCGATCCGATCCAAAAGACACTGAACCAACCGAATCGGTGGATTGTCATTTAAAAAAGAAAAGTATTTTTTAAAATTTTTTATTTAAAAATAAATTATTCACCTAAGATTGTCCTTAATCGTGCAAGAAATTATTTGTTTTTTATTCTTTTTAACCATATATTGCAATGAGTAATAATTTCTTAATTTTTAGGGTATAAATTGATGAATTAATTATCCCTTAATCATGCAAGAATTATTTATTTTTAGGAGATGTATCTTGTTTGTTAAAACTCCCAAGATAGTTTTGAATCTTTGAGGGGGGACTTTATTTATTGGTAAAAAATCTTTTAATTTTAACATAAATAATTGATGCAAGATTTTAAAAAATTATCTAACAAACCTTAATAAATTTGGGTTTAATTTACGTTTTACTCAATTTCATGTAATCCATGTCATTTGAGTTTAATGGATCCTGAATACGAGTTCTAATTGAATGGCCCAGCCCAATTTTCAAATATATTAAATTTAATAAACTTTTAATAATGGTCTAATTATATTAATTTAATAATAATTATATTTATTTATAAATTTATTTTAATTAATTAAAACCAAAATATTTAATTATCTTTTAATTGTGATGAAATAAAATATATTTGCTCCCAAATTTGTATTGTCTACCGTGGCAAACATGATTTGATTATAGCGAAAGTCAAAATGGTTAAATAATAATATTAATGATTCAAAAACACGGGAAAGATTAGAGACAAAGACAGCAGCCAACAATTTGACAATTTTGTTGCAGAAAATTTCATTTATAGTATGATGCATATGGAATCTTCTTGATTGGCGGGAGTATGATTAAATTTTCTTTTAAGTATAATAATAATTTTGAATTTAATTAAAAAAATTTATTAATTCAAAAATTAATTTTACAATCAATGCCGACAGATTATGTATAATATATTAATAAAAAAATATGATATATTGTAAATATATAAAAGTTTTCAACAAATAAATTATTTAAATTAATATTATTTTAAATTAAAATTTAAATTTAAATTAGATAGAATTTCTTTCAAAATACACTGTTAGCCTTTGCTCACCTAAGAAATTAAAGAATCGGGGGGCCTTTGCTCGCCAAAAAAATAAGAAGTCAATGGATTGTCAGGCTTTTACCTCTCATCACCAAGTATCTACCGAAGGTAGAGTGAGAATAAAAGACTTGTCGCACCAGAAGAGTATGACATTCAAAGATGGAATTGTAGCGTTTCGAATCCTTGTGAGTCTGTGATGTAACATATTTTATAATATTCTTATTATAGAATTTTTTAAAATATATATATTTAAAATATGATCAAATATATATATAGATTATCATATATATATATATTTGGAGAATTATTATGTATAATTAAATATATAATAATTTGTATATAATTTATATACATATTTGATCGTATTTTAAATATATTTTTTAAAAAATTATAATAAAAATATTACAAAATATATTACAGGAGATATTACAAAGGATACCAAGTGGAATTGGAGAGGTGTGTCTCCTTCCAAATTTTTTAAAAAATTTATTAAAATATTTTTTATATTTTATTTTATATTTAATAAATTTATGATCTTTTAATAAATTTAAATAAAAATTATTATTTAAATACTAACTTTATTCGTCAACTCCTCACTGGTGCCACAGTGGCTGATAGAGACCCCAACGATTTCTGGCATTTTTTTAAAATTTTTTTAAACCTGGTTGGAGGAGGTGGATTTTTTACTCTAGTCGGAATTCGGAAACGTGGCAATGCCGATAGGGCCGCAATTGCGACCTTACTTGAAAATTTGTACGCAAAGTTTTCTATCTATGCCCCCATCGATTTTCACACAATATCTCTGCATACAAATCATCTTTATTATGAATATATTAGTGAAGAATCCACTAATGTCATTAGTGAATATAGATATTTATTATTAATATTATTAATATATATTAGTAGAGATAGTGAAGACATCATTAATAAGAGTTTTATAAATTGAATTTTTTTATTTATTGTATTTCAGCCCCCTAACGATTGAAGTATTTTTTTTTTTTTTTGTATTTTGGTTCCTAACGGTTATATTCTCTTTTTTAACCCCCCAAAACTCTATAAATACCCTCCAATTCAATCCAAAACTCATCAAACATTCTCTAATTCTCTCAAACTCTCTCCAATGCTCCATTTTCTCTACAAAAAATATTAGAATATAATTTATTTTTGTGTTATATTTTTTTAATTCTTCAAGAAAATCCTCATATTTTAGAAGATTGTTGAGTAGCGGAATAGTGGATACTAGATACAAGAAGTAAAAAGCTCTACAAAGTATTGTTATTCTTAAATCTTGATCATCAACGAGTTAGTATTTCTTAATATTACATTCTTATATTTTGGCTTTATTAAATTGTTTCTTTGTTTTAGTTATTTGTTTAATTTTTAAGTTAATTTATTTTTTATATTTTTCAATTCTCTTATTTCATTATTTGTTAATACTTTATTTTTTTGAACTTTTATTTGAATTTTGAATACTTGTTTCTTTTTTTTAAGAAATAATGGATCCAAATCAATATCATCATTTTTCTTCATCCCAATCATCTGTACATTTTGATTTTAATATAGATCCAGCTTTGAATTTAATAAATAACGAAATAGGTAATGAAGATGAAGGTCCTAGTAGGCCTAGTATTAGTGTTTCACAATTACAACCAATTCCAACAATTAATCCTGACGAATCTAATATAGGTGAGGATGATGTTGAAACAACGGATGTTACAACAAAAGCAAAAACATCTATGGTTTGGAATCTTTTTGAAAAAGATAATGATAATGATAGGGATAATGATAATGATATGGTAACATGTAAAAAATTTGTAAGGTGATATATACACGTAAGAAGGGAGGAGGGATGAGAACATTAGTTAGACATATGAAAATGTCACATAATGATTAGTTAAAAAACATACTTAAACAATAACAAAAATGTACTACAGGAGGTCAAATTATTGGTAATTTTCAATATGATCAAAAAATAGAAGTGCATTTGCTAAAATGATTGTTCAAACTAAATTACCTTTTAATTTTGCAGAAAATCCACATTATAAACAATATATGCAAAATAATTGTCAACCAGTATGGAAAAGAATTTCTAGAACAACATTAAAAAATGATGTAATAAAGATATATAAAGAAATGAAAGAGTATTTAATTGTTGTGTTTGATTCTTGTAATTAAAAATTTGCTCTTACTTGTGATGGTTGGACTGCAATTACTAATAAATTTTATTTGTGCATTACATGTCATTAGATAGATCATGATTGGTTAGTACAAAAAGAACTATTTATTTTAAATTATTTGAATATCCTTATGTAGGTAGTAATATAGCTAGAATGTTTACTCAAACATGTCGTGAATATAGGATTTTAAATAAAATTATTTCTATATCTTTAGATAATACTTCAAATAATGATTCCACCATAACAATTTTAAAAAATACTATGAATTCTATGTTAGATGGTTTTTTATTTCATACTAGGTGTGCTTGTCATATACTTAATTTGTGTGTTAAAGAATGATATAAATATATTAATGATATTGTTAATATAATTAGAAATGTTATTTTATTTATTAAAACCTCCCCAACTAGGCAACAAAATTTTAAGGCATTATACCGAGAATAAGGTGTATCTTTTAAAAAATTTAGATTAAATTGTAAAATTAGATGGAACTCAACTTTAGATATGTTTGAAAGTGTTATACCTTTTCAAAACCAACTTATTGAATTTTGTAATAGTAATAATTTTCAACCTCCACTAACTGAAACTCATTTTGAAAATTGTACTGCACTTTCAACATTTTTATTTACTTTCAAAGAAGCTACTGAATTTTTATCGAGATCCTATTATCCCACTACTCATCATATTCTTCTAACACTTGCTAAGGTAGCACATATTTTTTGTGAATATAAGTATCATCCCCAATATGATTTTTTTATGAGAAGTATGTTTGAAAAATATAAAAAATATTATGAAGATATTCCTATTTTATATTGTATGGCATTGTGTATGGATCCTAGAGTAAAGATATTTGGTTTTCATAGTATTATTAAATATTTATATGAAATATTAGATTTTGATGAATCACAAACACTTAAATAATATATGATAAAAGATATAAAAGATAAAACAGCTAAAACTTTATCTGACATGTATAATTTGTATGAGTTTAAGTCTTCTTGTTCTAGTTCTCCTAGTTTAAGTAGGCAAGCTTCATCATCTAGTAATCACTTTCAACCTCTGCGAAAATCTACCTCTTCAATTTCATCAGTATTTAATTCATGGGATATTATAAAACGTAAAAAAAGATCAACTACCACCTACAACGAGATGGAAATTTATGAGATGCAACACTTGATAGAAAATGAATATCAACATTTTGATACTTGTAGTTGGTAGAAGGCTCATGTAAGTCAATACCCCATTTTATCTAAAATGGTATGTGATCTTTTGACACCATCAGTCTCTACAGTGCCATCGGAAAGCGTTTTCAGTGATAGCACTCGAACAATCGATGAAAGAAGATAGGACGGCTAATTCGTGGATTATTGGCTCCTCAAACTTTGGAGATGTTAATGTGTTGTAATAGTTGGTTTGCAATCGAAGATAGGACGGCTAATTCGTGGATTATTGATGATGACTCAGATGATGAATGGGGTGAACCAGGTAATTAATTTAGTATTTTTGTAATTAGGAATTTAGAATAAGTAATATTATATATTTAATTTTATTTTTAGGATATTTATTATATTTTTAAATTTTAATCATTGTAATATTTTTAATAGGTTTAGGCATCAAGTCCCCCTCTTATGTAATCTTTATTTTATTAATTAATAAAACAGGTAGGGGTCCAAGCCAAATCCCCCACCACTTTAAGGTGACTTTTTTATAATTTTAAAAACTTGTGTTAAGTAGGGAAAAAAAAAAGAAAGAGGAATAAGCCCACGGGCCGACCCGCATCGGCCCACGGGCCTCACTGGCCAAGGGCTCAAGTCGTGCAGATCTCAGGGCCTCTGGCCTAGGGACTGCTCCGCCCCTCTCTGGGACCGGCCCGCACTCCACGCGGGCCGGTCCTCGGGCTCAGCCCTACCCGAAACCGTGCGGGTCAGCCCATTAGCCATCGCTAACCTTACTAAACTCGAATTTATAACTATTGATATTTCTAGAAAAAAATTATATGTCATGGATTCTCGATGCAGAAATGCATTTAAATACTGAAGGCCTTAGTGAAACTATTAAAGAAAAAATAGTACATCTGCACAACAAAATATCAAAACTTTGATTTTTATCCGTTGTCATCTCGACGAAAATTTGAAAATGGAATATCTTATCGAAAAAGATTCATATGTCCTGTGGGTAAATTTAAAAGAAAGATTTGACCACCTAAAGGTGGTCGTACTACCAACTGCACTGTATGAATAGTTGCACCTGAAGTTGAAATATTTTAAAATCGTGAATGAATATAGCTCCGTTATGTATAAAATTATATCTCAGTTAATGCGGGAAAAAAAATTATTGATGAAGATATGCTAGAGAAGACATTCTCCATCTTTCATGCCTCGAATATTGTTATGCAGCAACAATATTGAGAAAAATTGTATATAAAATTTACTAATTTAATTACTACCCTCCTTATTGTAGAAAAAAATAATAAGTTATTATTGAAAAATCATAAAGCCAGACCAACTGGCTCAATAGTACTATCAGAAGTGAATATTGTTGGCTCCAACAGAAGCCATAGTCATAGTCGTAGTCGTGGTTGTGGCCGTAGTCGTGGTTTTAGTTATGGAAGTGGACACACTCGATATTTCTCTTCTCACAGTAATAATCAAACTGTGAGAAATACTGGCCGCCTGAAGTGGAAAAGAAAAGATAATAAAAAAAAGAAAAAAAATTCAAGAAAATTATGAAGATAAGTATTATAGATGTGGCATGAAAGGTCAATGGTCACGTAACTGTTATACGGCCAAGGATTTAATAGAATTATATCAAATTCCACTGAAAAAAAATAAAAAATGTTGAAGTAAATTTTTTTCAACATCCAATTAATGATTCTAACGACAATGATATTGATCCAAAAGATCTTAATATCAATATTACTCATACGGATGTATTTGATTTTTTTGAACACTCAGATGCTATGATAGACCATTTAATTGGTGATGGCAGTGTTCAGAAGAACTAATGCCCCCACTATGATATTTTTGTAAATTTTCATTATATTCTAATAATATTTACGTTTGCATATACATATTTTTGTTCAAATGATTGTTTTTAATGATGATGTATATATTACTGATAATGAAACTACACATACCATACTAAAAAATGAGAAATATTTTTTTATCTCAAAATGAAAAAAAATAAATATTTATACTATAAACAGTAATACAAATTTGATTGAAGGCTCCGAAAGAGCTAGTATATTATTGCCTGAATGAACAACAATTAATATTGATAAGGCATTATTTTCCTCAAAATCCAAAAGAAATTTATTGAGTTTTAAAGATATCTGCAAAAATGGGTATCATGTTGAAACAAATGAGAAAAATGGTATTACATATCTTTATATTACTCAAATTAATTTGGGTAAGAAATCTATATTAGAAAAACTACAGTTTTTTTCTACTGACCTATATTTTGCAAAAATATGTACAATTGAAATTCATCATCTAGTAAATTAAAAGTTTACTGATACTACTATTTTTAGCATTTGGCATGACCGGTTGGGTCATTCGAGATCTACCATGATGAAAAGAATAATTGAGAATACACATGGTCATTCATTAAAAAATAAAAAGATATTGACATCAGAAAAATTCTCATGTGATGTATGTTCCCTAAGAAAATTAATTAATAAACCATCACCAGTAATAGTAGCTGAAAGTCCTATATTTCTTGAATGGATTCACGAAAACATTTGTGGACCTATTCATCCATTACGTGAACTGTTCAGATATTTTATGGTTTTAATTGATGCATCATCCCGATGGTCACATGTGTGTTTATTATCTACTCGCAACCTGGCGTTTGTGAAATTACTTGCTCAAATAATTAAATTACGGTCACAATTTTCTAACCATCAAATTAAAAATATCCGTTTGGATAATGTTGGTGAATTTTTATCACATGCTTTTGATGTATATTGCATGTCAATTGGGATTAATGTTGAACATCATGTAACTTATGTTCATAAATAAAATGGTCTTACTGAATCGTTTATTAAAAGATTATAATTAATTACTAAATCATTATTAATGAAAATAAATCTCTCAACATTTGCCTGAAGACATGCTATTTTACATATTACAGCACTTGTACATATAAGGCCAACTAGTTATCATAAATTCTCTCATTTGCAATTAGCTTTTGGTTCAAAACCAAATATTACTCATTCAATAATTTTTGGGTGTGCTGTATATGTTCCAATTGCACCAAACCAACGTACAAAGATGGGTCCTGAAAGAAGAAAGGGGATATACGTTGGATATGATTCTCCCTCTATTATCAGGTATGTTCAACTCCTGACAGGAGATGTATTCACAGCAAGATTTGTTGATTATCATTTTGATAAATCATTATTTCCTAAATTAGAGAGAGAATATAAACAACATGAGAAATATCTTGATTGGACAATATCATTAAATTATTTTGATCCGCCCATAAGCGCGTGTGAACTTGAAATTCAAAAGATAATTCACTTGCAAAGCATTGCAAATCAAATACCAGACACTTTTGTTGACTCCAGAAGAGTAACAAAATCGCATATTCCAACTATAAATGCTTCTATTCGAATTGAAGTCCCAGTAGAACAAAATATTATACCTATAATTGTTAAGTCAAAAGCACGCCAAAAGTGTGGCCAACCTCTTGGTTCTAAAGATAAAAATCCTTGAGAGAAAAAAGGATTAAATGATCCAAATGATTATATTGAAGAAAATAATGATAAAGATCAAAAGAGAACTGATGACAAAATAAAAGAACCAAAAGTTGATGAAAGTAATACTGAAATTTCTATCAATTATACCACTTCTGGTAGAAATTGGAATCGGATAGAAATAGTTATTGATAATATGTTTGTATACAATATATCTCTTGATGTTACACAAAATAATGATGATTCTGAACCAATATCAGTTGATGAATGTCAGCATAGAAAAAATTGGTTACAATGGACAGATACGATTCAATCGAAGTTAAATTCACTTACAAAACGCGAAGCAGACCTACAATCCGAATACCGGAAGGTGTAAAACCTGTTGGCTATAAATGGATATTTGTGCGAAAGCGCAATGAAAATAATGAAATCGTACGATATAAAGTACGGTTAGTAGCCAAAGATTTTTCACAAAGACTAAGTATTGATTATGATGAAACTTATTCTTCTATTGTTGATGCTATTACATTCCGATATCTTATCAGTTTAGCAGTACATGAAAAGATAGATATGCACCTATTAGATGTTGTCACTGCTTACTTGTATGGAAATTTAGAAAATGATGTTTATATGAAAATCCCCGATGAATTTCGCATGCCCGAAGCATATAAATATTATCCTTATGAAAATTACTCCATCAAGTTACAAAAATCATTCTATGGCATAAAGCAATCTGGACGCATGTAGTTCAATCATCTCAGTGAATATTTATTGAAATCGGGATTTAAAAATGACACAGGTATATCCATGTATTTTTTTTTAAGAAATATGGATTTAAATTTGTGATATTAGTTATATATGTTCATGATATTAATCTTATTGGAACTCTAGAAGAGTTCCAAAAAATAATTGATTATTTAAAAAAAGAATTCGAAATCAATGATTTTGGTAAAATTAAATTTTGCCTTGGTTAACAAATTAAACATCTGGAAAGTGGAATATTTATTCATCAATCAACATATACAGTAAAATTTCTAAAAAGATTTTACATAGACAAAGCACATCCATTGAGTATTACAATGATTGTCTGGTCATTAGATGTGAATACAGATCCTTTCTGACCTCAAGAAGATGATAAAGAACTTATTGGTCCTGAAGTATCATATCTCAGCGCAATTGGTGCATTGATGTATCTTGCTAATAATACACGGCCTGATATTGCATTTGCTGTCAATTTATTAGCAAGATTTAGTTATTCGCCAACACGACGACATTGGAATAGAATTAAACAAGTCATTCGATATCTCCAAGGTACAATTGATCTCAGATTATTTTATTCAAATAAAACTAGCCGAACATTGATAGGTTATGCAGATATTGGTTATTTATCTGATCCACATAAAGTACGTTCTCAACGGGCTATTTATTTACATGTGGAAATACTGTTATATTATGGCATTCTACAAAATAATCTATAACAGTTATTTATTCAAATCATGTTGAAATTATAGTCATTCATGAAGTAAGTCGAGAATGTGTATGGTTAAAAACAGTGATTCATTATATCCGAGAAAGTTGTGGATTATCATTTATAAGAGATATTCTAACTTCTCTTTATGAAGACAATATAACTTGCATATCTCAATTATGAGGAGGATATATTAAAGAAGATCGGACAAAACATATTTCACCAAAATTCTTCTTTATTCATGAACTCTAGAAGAAAGGTAAAATTGATATCCTACAAATTTGGTCATGTGACAACTTGGCAGATATTTTCACAAAGACTTTACCGACTGCAATATTTGGGAAGTTGAGATATATAATCGGTATGCGTCGATTCAAAGATTTAAAGGGATCATCTTATCAGGAGGAGTAATAAGCAGATATATAGAATAATGTACTTTTTTTCTTCACTAGATTTTTTTCTTATTGGGTTTTTATCTGGTAAGATTTTAACGAGACATATTCTTTATATAATGGACATCCAAGGGGGAGTGTTATAAATACATTAGCGGAGAATCTACTAATGCTATTAGTGGATATGAATGTCCACCATTAACACCACTAATACATATTAGTGGAGTTAGTGGAGATACCACTAATAAGAGCTTTATAAATAGAGCTCTTCCTCAAACTTGAAAAATATACCAATTGTAAGAGAATTGTTAGAGAAAATTGTAAGAGAAAAGAGAGAGAGTGTGAAGTTTGAAGAAATTTTTATGCAAATAATAATTAGAGATTTATTATGTGTATATTTTATTCTTACACTATCTAAATTTTATACCATCCTTTAATTATTGACTTGCCATGCATATATGTTTTCAAAATTAAAGGTGGATTTGATAAAGTTAAAGTTTTAAAATTAATATTTAAATATTTCATTTAATTCTTTACGCACGTTAAAATTAATAATATTTTTTATATAAAATTTTAACTATAATCATATTAAATATTCTTTTATCTTTTCAAATTAATTATTCTTATCTCTATCTATATCTTTATCTCCCATCTGTATATATTAAATGAGGGGTAAGGTAGTAAAATATTAATGAAAAATGTAAATGAGTATCTATTTTGAAATAAAATAAAAAATTAAATAAATATATATTGGAACGGATATTAAAAAGATGAAATATAAATTTAAAATTTGAATTGATCTTAATTTATTTTTATATTATATTTTATTATAATTTAGATTTTAATTTTATTTTATAATTGAAAGGATTGGGACATGATTTTATTTTTTTTATTATTAAACACATTAAAATAATTAATTTATTTGTTATTAAATATATTTAATTAATTAATTTTAATAATCAAATAAGCCCTAGGTTTGCCACTAACGTTGTTTATTTATTATTTTTTTAAATTTTTAAATAATAAAGGTCGAAAGTCTCTAACCAAAAGTGTGCAAAGAATTCATGTCTCAGAAGAAGTTTGAACCCAAGACGTTAATATAAAAATTCTAATACCAATTATTTTGACCAACTCAAAAGACTATTAGCGTTGTATAGAAAAAATATTTGGGTGAAGTTAATGTTGTCTATAAAAACATTTGAGTGAAGTTTAAGGTAATAGTTTAAGATTTCTAAAATCATCATTTGACTTGTAATGTACAAAATGAAATTCAATCTTTTCAAATAATCTAAAAAAATTTGTATTCTCGTTAGCAAACTCCTTATCTTATGCTTTTGTTTGGTTCAGAGAGAAAGAGAGAGAGAGAGAGAGAGGGGTACATTTATTATTATTTTACTATATTTATTATTTTAATTATTGAAATGTGTGAAAAATACATTTATCTTTTAATATTATTTAATTTTTAATTCTTCTAAAATTAAGAAAGAAGATTTCTTGATATGGAAAAGGAAATTAATTTATTTTTCTTTTATATTTACTTTTAACGAAATATAAAGTTTTCTCCATTTACTTTCATATTTTCTTTTCATCCTCAAATATTTCCAGTTTTCACTGAAACCTGCAAAAGTCAAATCAAACGTTTAACATTATTAATGGAATAATTAGATTAATGGTTACCGGGCTTGTTAGTTTGTTTATAGATATATGTATTTTTTTAGTTGAGCTCTTATGGACAAAAGCCCATAACAATCCCATTAGGATTTGCCGGTTCTGATTGGTTTAGTTTGTCAATATACAAGACAAGGAAGCTGTGTTTTGCTTTGTCTTCCTCTTTTTTTTTTTTTTTTTTAATTTGGATCTCTTTACCTTTTTGAATTTATGTTTCGGTCTTTTTTGTGCGGTAAAGGCCAAGAGCAAGTGTTTTCAAAGTCTACAAATGGCATCCAAAGCCCAAATGTTAAAATGGTCTGAAAAAATAAAAAAATCTAGTCTACTGTGTTATTTCTTTGTCGATTCAAAGCAATCAACATAAGATGATGTAATATTGGACTAAGTTACTAATTTAGTGATCTTTTAACACTTAACTATAAATAATGATAACTTCTATTTTTAAGATTTTAGAGTACAAACTTTTGAAGAATATGAGTGCGAGTCAAATCTAATCATTCTATGAGATACGAAAAATTGTAAAGTTAATTCAATCATGAATCAATTTCTGCTATTGATTTGCATTAAAAATTGTATTTTTGTCACAAGACAAAACATTTCACTCTTCCATATGGCCCATCAACAGTAAGCTTTGATTGAAGCAAATCAAATTATAAACGTGTTTTTTATGTTAGATTTTTGCTCCAATGATAATTCATTGTGCATACAGACCTTGCTAGCATTAGATAAGGTTTTGGACGCTATAAAGAGGTAAAGGCTTCTTCTATCCCACCATAGAAAGCCAATGGCAGCTCTTTCATCCCCAAGCACCATTGCAGGGGCCAGCGGCAGCGCCACCTATTCTTCCTCCAACTTCTTATCTGCTTGCCCTTTCTTTGCACATCCATCACAGTTTTTCCTCAGCCGTAACTGTAGCGTCCCGAATCCGGAACCCAAGATGGAACCCAAGTTCGTACCCAAAACGTTATACAACAGTATTTCCAAGAAGACACTGAGTCTCTAACTAAAAAAAAATCACTTTAATTTAAACTAATCACCTCTAAAAGAAAAGGAAAAAAGTATACATCTTGAAATATAATTTCATGAACAAAATATAAAACATTTAATACAACCAACGTCTTGCTCAATTTTAATTAAGAATTTTTGTGAACAACACTGTTTAAATCAAAGTAAAATTCATAATAAGTAAAACTCTCAAAAACCCAATCAATCTAAAATGTAATCTAATCTCATCCGTCTTCACAATTCTCTTCATATTCTTGATTAAAATCTGTGAATGTTAAATGGAATGAGCTACACTAGCCCAATAAGTAGTCCAAATATCTTCTTGGGAAAGAGGATATTACATATAATATCTTTACAATAAAACACATCGAATAATACACTATATTTAGATGAACTGATTTTTTTTCTTTTTTTCATACATACATACATACATACATACATACATACATACATACATACATACATACATACATACATACATACATACAAGATATAGTCTAATATTAAATAAAATAAAACTATCACCTCAATAAAATAATAAAGTAGAAATAAAATATGATTTAATTATAAAATAAAACTAATTAACTTAGTTTAAATTTTAAACCGAAAAGAGTTGGGCCCCAATTATACAAAAAGAGTATAGAAACAATTTACAATTTGTTTTTTTTATATATAAACAAGATCCAGCATTTGCAATCAGTTGTGGGGACACTAAATAGTCCCCACATCAAATCCCCAATTTCATAGAAATAGCTTCGGCAGTCACCCAGGCGAAAACATTTTTTTTTTTAAGGGAACATTTGATGTCCTCGTAAGGGACACAGCCGTCCCCACACCATAGCCAAATAACCAACCACCCTTGAAGATGTGAACAAAGCACTGCGACCCTTTTTTTTTTTTGGAAACACAGCCGTCCCACCAAGTAATTTAACCAAAAACAATGCATGAAGACCACAGAAATTACTAAGATGAAGACTGGCGACCGAACCTGTAAAAATCTTTTTTTTTCTTTTTTTCCCCAACATTACAAAATCAAAACCTACGCATAACTATCACACATATGCTCATGAATTTCAGATTAGGGAGAGAATCACTGATATCAGTCATGACTGTTTATCCTGTCATGGAGGCTAGATTTATATTTCTTATTGACTGAGAGGGATTTCAGTCACACAAACAAATTTTAGAACATGTTCTTCCTTCCTTTCTTCTAACCCATGAGCCATTAAACACATATCACACATAGCACACATGATACCATGGTTCAAAATCAGAAAAAATAACTAAATTCAATTCTCAAATTTTATACAGAAAATACAAGTTGTAGAATATTTCGAAAAACAGAAGATGCCTGAACCACTTACCTCAGAAGTCAGACTAATATCTCCAATCCAAGCTAACTACTCCACACAATCGCTCCCTAATATCAAACCACACAATACCAATATCAATCCAAGGAACTAAAATCCAATGAATTAATTAACCTTATTATCTAGAATTCCAAAAACAAGGAGAACCTCTTAATATTTACTCCTCAACCTCCAACTAAATTAATAATCGAAGCCAATAGAACTCACCTTCACGATTGAGGCAAGTCAAAGCTTTCTTCCCCAGAGTCTAGAATCCTTGAATGATCACTTTGGATAACTGATGATAAAACCAAAGAATGTCGTTTAGGTTAAGGCGTAGGTTTACCTTTTAAAAATACTAAATAACAAACACATATCTCAACTTAATTAAATCCCTCATGACCCCTAAAACCTTGTGGGCTATCTTATGGGCCTTAATAAAATCACTTTATGGGTCGGTTAAAATACAAGACCCAAAATCAATTGGGTTGGGTATTTATATTCCACCCCCTTACAAAAGTGTCGTCCTCGAAACTTATACGTACATTCCAAGTCAAACAAAGATAGACACTTCTTGCGCATGTCCTCCTCCAATTCCCATGTAACTTCGTGAGGCGTATGATTTAACCACTAGACCTTGACATATGGAATGATACGTCTTTGTAATACCTGCTCCTTACGATCTACGATCCTCAAAGGAATCTCCGCATATGACAAGCTTTCAGTCACCTTCAATGGTTCAGACGCATAACTTGGATCTGAAATGTATCTCCTCAATTGAGAAACATGAAAAATGCTATGCACCTTAGACAGTGCCGGTAGCAAAGCCAAATGATAAGCGAGTTCCCCAACTATTTCTAGAATCTCATAAGGACCTACAAAACGAGGACTTAGCTTTCTACTCTTTCCAAACCTCATCACCCCCTTAGTAAGAGAAATTCGAAGATACACCTTCTCCCCCACCCTAAACTCCAATGGTCGCCTTTTGCTGTCTGCCCAACTCTTTTGTCTATCTTGCGCTGCTTTAATTCACTTGCGGATCAATGGCACTTTCTCCAAGGTAATTTGTACTAATTTCGGTCCAGTAATTATCCTCTCACCAATATCATCCCAGCACACCGGTGACCTACACCTTCTCCCGTACAATACCTCATACGGAGCCATCCTAATACTTGTCTGATAACTGTTATTATACGAGAACTCTACCAACATTAAATGATCAACCCAACTACCTTTGAAATCCATCACACATGCCTGTAACATATCCTCCAACGTTTGAATCGTGCGTTCGGATTGCTCATTGGTTTGTGGGTGAAATGCAGTACTAAGTGCTCTCATAGTCCCCATAGCTTTATTAAAGTTCTTCCAAAATCGTGAAACAAACTGAGGATCCCTGTCGGACACAATGCTAACTGGTATGCCATGTAATCGCATAATCTCCTCCATGTACGTCTTTGCCAACTCATCCATTGTTGCTGTAGCCTTCATTGACAAGAAATGCGCAGATTTAGTCAATCTATCTACAATTACCCAAATAGTATCCTTCCCCAACCTTGATCTTGGCAACCCAACAACAAAGTCCATAGTGATATGCTCCCATTTCCATACAGGTATCTCCAAAGGTTTTAGCGATCCTCTTGGTCTTTAGTGTTCGGTCTTCACTTGCTGACATACCATATACCGCGAGATATATTCCACTATCTCCCTCTTCATTCCACTCCACCAAAAGTTTCTCTTCAAGTCCCTATATATTTTAGTACCCCCGGGATGAACCGACAACTTAAAGTTATGCATTTCTTTCAAAATTTCAACTTTTAAACTTGGATGGTCAGGTACACATAACCTTCCTCTAAATCTTAAACTCCTATCATCATGAATTTGAAAATCTACTTGCTAATCATCATGGACCTCCTTCATCTTCTTCTCTAAACTAGCATCCATACCTTGAGTCGTCTTTATACATTCCACTAAGGTTGGTTACAACGTCAAAGCTGCTACATATCCTTTTGCAGACCTTCATACTTCTATCTCCAATTTCTCAAATTCCAATATTAATTGTCTCTGCTGAGTGATCATAGCTGTTAGGGTATTGTTCTTTCTACTCAATGCATCAACTACTTTGTTGGCTTTTCCCGGATGATAGTTGATATTCAGATCATAGTCCTTAAGCAACTCTAGCCATCTCCGCTGACGCATATTAAGTTCCTTTTAGGTGAACAAATATTTCAAATTTTGATGGTCTGTAAACACCTCACAAGGCTTTCCATACAAGTAGTGCCTCAAGATCTTTAGAGCAAAAATCACTGCAGCTAACTCAAGATCGTGAGTGGGATAATTTTGCTTATAAGGCTTTAATTGTCTTGACGCATAGGCTATAACCTTCCCATTCTGCATTAGTACACAACCCAAACTGTTCTTCGATGCATCACTATAGATTACAAAACCTCCTGATCCAGATGGTAGTGTAAGTACAGGTGCAGACATTAATTTTTTCTTCAACTCCTAAAAATTGGTCTCACATACTGAACTCCACTCGAACTTGGTCTTTTTCTGGGTAAGACGAGTTAATGGTCCTGAAATTTTTGAAAAATCCTCCACAAACTTTCGATAATACCCAGCTAACCCCAAGAAACTTCTCACTTCAGATGCATTGATTGGTCTAGCCCAATTTACAATGGTTTCTACTTTCTTAGGATCTACAGCTACTCCATTTTCAGATATGACATGACCCAAGAAAGCAACACTCCTGAGCCAAAATTCACACTTGCTAAATTTCGCGTACAATTTCTCCTTTCGCAAGGTCTGCAAAACCACTGCCAAATGCTCCACATACTTTTCTTCAGACGATGAATATATCAAAATGTCATCAATAAATACCACTAAAAACTTGTCTAATTGAGGCTTAAAGACCCGGTTCATCAAGTCCATAAATGCTATTGGGGCATTAGTCATTCCAAATGGCATGACCAAAAACTCATAATGCCCATAACGAGTCCGGAAAGCACTTTTGGGTATATCCCCCGCTTTAATTCTTAACTGATGATATCCAGAGCACAAGTCAATTTTGAAAAACACACAAGCACCTTTCAGCTGGTCAAATAGATCATCTATCCGGGGTAATGCGTATCGATTCTTGATGGTGATCTTATTAAGTTCGCGGTAGTCAATACAGAGTCTCATACTGCCATCCTTTTTCTTCACAAACAAAACTGGAGCTCCCCACGGGGACACACTTGGGCGTATAAATCCCATATCTAATAATTCCTGCAGTTGTGTCTTTAATTCTCACAACTCAACAGGTGCCATTTTGTATGGAGCCTTCGAGATCGATTCCGCTCCCGGTATCAAAACAATCTCAAACTCTACTTCTCGCACAGGGGGTAGTCCTGGTAATTCTTTCGGAAATACATCTAGAAAGTCACACACCACGATAATGTCTTCAAATGTTTGCCCCTTCCTCTGCGTATCCAATGCGTAAGCTAAGAAACCTTCACATCCTTTTTGAAGATCTCTTCGCGCTTTTATGACTGATATGATTGGTTTCAACTTGCTCGGTCGCTTTGCCAAATCTCCAAGAAAATGGAATTTGTCTTTTCCTGGAATGTAAAATTTACTTTTTGCCCTTGCAGTCGATCATTGCACAATTGCAATAAAGCCAATCCATTTCAAGAATCACATCAAAATCCACCATTGGAATATGGATGAGATCAACATCTAACACCTCATTCCCATCGCTACCCTATATCTCCTCATTACAAGCTTGGAGACTAAAACTTTTTCACTAAGAATAGACACATGAAAAGGATCAACTAAGAGGTAGGGGCTAATTTTAAAGTTTTGGCAAAACGTTGAGATACAAAAGAATGAGTGGCACCACAATCAAAGAGCGTCAAAACTGGTACAGAATTAATTAGTAGGGTACCTATAACCACATCATCCGCAGTCTCAACCTCCTGTTGAGTTAGTGAAAAAACCTAGCATTCGGCTTCTTTTGCTCCGCTGGCCTCATAACCGATTAAATAGCAGGTCTTTATGCTTCTTGAGCTATCATCGGACACTCCCCAATACGATGTCCTATCTTTCCACACTTCCGGGATGAATATGCTGACAAGTCTCACAAAGCTTCTTTTTATCATAAGAAGCTACTGCCGGAGTAGTTTTGGGCAATAGACACCTTTTTGCTGCTGGGGGTCCCGCTGGTCTTGAACCTTGGCCCTAATTGAAAATAAGTCTCAATCTCTTCTTCTCCCTTTCAGCATCACCTTTCTTAATCTCCGCCTCAATGTGAAGACACCTAGTATAGGATTCTTCATAATTCTTCGAGGGCATCGAGGATAACCGATCCTTAATTTTCCTTTACAATCCACTTTCGAACCGTTGCGGCTAAAGTGTTTCATTGGCCATGATCTCCGGTGCAAACTGTCCCAAGGCATTAAATCGTCATGCATAGTGAACCACACGCATCCCTTCTGTCTGTATCAAATCAAAGAATTCATTTTGTTTTTGTAGTCTGATTGCCACAGGAAAGTAGTGATCGAGAAATGCCTTCTTGAACACCCCCCCAAGTCATAGATCTCTTACCTTGAGTATATGCTGGTTTTGCCTCTCTCCACCATTGGTTTGCATCTCCAACTAGGAATGGAGGTATAATTTTCGGCTTGACATCATCAGGTATCTCCAGGATCTCAAAATTTTTCTCTAACTCTTTCAACCACTTACTCGCCTTTAATGGGTCTACAGTTCCATCAAAAGTAGGCATCCCCGCCATCTTAAGTCGTTCATAATGTTCTTTAGGCCCCAATGTCAGTCTTTGTTGCCTCTGCTCTTGCTCTAGCTGTAATCTCTGTTATTCTTGCTGCACCTGTTATTGATTTTGCATAACTTATGCCATCATATTCAAAGTCGCCATTAATTCAGCTGACGTTAGATCAGGCATAGCTGTTGGTATAACTTGCGGAGGAAGCCCGGTAGGTGGCATCGGCACATGTTGACTGGTTCCACCTGTCGGTTGACGTGGTATTCTTCGTCCCCATTCTGCCAGTGGCAAGCTCATGTCATCCGATTCGCTATTAAGACCCTCGTCATCGTTTTCATGCCTTTCCTCACGTGTCATCTATCTCATACCCATAATAAGTAATTATGATAATTAATATCACTAGGATAAATAATTAAGTATTTAAACAAATAAGTAGGTAGCTAAAATAATTGAGGGATTTTTTTTTTGGGTCAAATAAATCCATAAAACTACTAATAATAACCCATAATAGTTAGACATAAAATATCTGATATCCTATCCTATCTTAGGATTCACAGTAGATTAAATCATAACTTAATATTAAGGATCATGAACCTAGGGTGGCTCTGATACCACTAAATGTAGCGCCCCAAATTTAGAACCCGAGATAGAACCCGAGTCCATACCCGAAACGCTACACGGTAGCATCTCCAAGAAGACACTGAGCCTCTAACTAAAAAAAAATCACTTTAATTTAAACTAATCACCTCCAAAGGAAAAGGAAAAAAAATATACATCATGAAATATAATTTCATGAACAAAATATAAAATCTTTAATACAACCAATGTCTTGCTCAATCTTAACTAAGGATTTATACGAACAACACTGTTTAAATCAAAGTAAAAGTCATAATAAATAAAACTCTCAAAAATCCAATCAATCTAAAACATAATCTAATCCCATCCGTCTTCACAATTCTCTTCATATTCTTGATCAAAATTTGCGAAATGTTAAATAGAATGAGCTACACTAGCCCAATAAGTAGTCCAAATATCTTCTTGGGAAAGAGGATGTTACATATAATATCTTTACAATAAAACACATCAAATAATACGCTATACTTAGATGAATTGAAATTTTTTCTTTTTTTTACAAAAAAAAATATATATATACATATATATATATATTTATTTATTTATATTTACACACACACACACACACACACACACACACATATATATATATATATATATATATATATATATATACACAATAATATAAGACTTAGTCTAATATTAAATAAAATAAAACTATCACCTCAATAAAATAATAAAGTAGAAATAAAATATGATTTAATTATAAAATAAAACTAATTAACATAGTTTAAATTTTAAACCGAAAAGAGTTGGGCCCCAATCATACAAAAACAATATAGAAACAATTTACAATTTGTTTTTTTTTTCTTTTATATAAACAAGATCCAACATTTGCAATCAGTTGTGGGGACACCAAATAGTCCCCACATCAAATCTCCAATTTCATAGAAATAGCTTCGGTGGTCACCTAGGCGAAAACTTTTTTTTTTTTTTTTTTTTTAAGGAAACATCTGATGTCCTCACAGGGGACACCACCGTCCCCACACCATAGCCAAATATCCAACCACCCTTGAAGACGTGAACAAAGCACTGCGACCCTTTTTTTTGTTTTTGGAAACACAGCCGTCCTACTAAGCAATTCAACCAAAAACAATGCATGAAGACCACAGAAATTACTAAGACGAAGACTGGCGACCGAACCTGTAAAAATCTTTTTTTTTTCTTTTTTTCCCCAACATTACAAAATCAAAACCTACGCATAACTATCACACATATGCTCATGAATTTCAGATTAGGGAGAGGATCACTGATATCAATCATGACTGTTTATCCCGTCAGGGAACCCAGACTAATATTTCTTATTGACTGAGAGGGATTTCAGTCACACAAACAAATTTTAAAACATGTTCTTCCTTCCCTTCTTCTAACCCATGAGCCATTAAACACATATCACACATGATACCATGGTTCAAAATCAGAAAAAAAAAAATAACCAAATTCAATTCCCAAATTTTATACAGAAAATACAAGTCGTAGAATATTTCGAAAAATAGAAGATGCCTGAACCACTTACCTCAGAAGTCAGACTAATATCTCCAATCCAAGCTAACTACTCCACACAATCGTTCCTTAATATCAAACCACACAATACCAATATCAATCCAAGGAACTAAAACCCAATCAATCAATTAACCTTATTATTTAGAATTCCAGAAACATGAAAAACCTCCTAATATTTACTCCCCAACCTCCAACTAAATTAATAATCGAAGTCAATAGAACTTATCTTCACGATTGAGGCAAGTCAGAGCTTTCTTTCCCAGAGTCTGGAATCTTTGAATGATCGTTTTGGACAACTGATGATAAAACCAAAGAATATCGTTTAGGTTAAGATATATGTTTAACTTTTAAAAATACTAAATAACAAATACATCTCTCAACTTAATTAAATCTCTGATGACCCTTAAAACCTTATGGGCTATCTTATGAGTCTTAATAAAATCACTTTATGAATCGATTAAAATACAAGATCCAAAATCAATTGGATTAGGTATTTACAGTAACCATCCACTTAAGGTCTCATGCAATGGCTCCAAGCCCACCGACGAAACTTCTCAAGGGAAGCTTGATAGGAGGGATGTGCTTCTTGGCTTGGGTGGTCTCTATGGTGCCTCCAATTTCATTTCTGAACCCATAGCCATGGCTTCCCCGATAGACACGATACCCTCCAAATGTGGCCCTCCAACAGGCTTGCCGCCTGGTGCAATAGTGCCCGACAATAATTGTTGTCCGCCATTTCCCTCAAAGATTATTGACTATAAACTTCCACCACCGCCGAGTGTCCTCAGGTACAGGGCCAGCTGCTCATTTGGCAAAGCCAGACTATATAAAAAAGTTTAACGTAGCCATTGAACTCATGAAAGCTCTCCCGATCCGAGAAATTTCACTCAACAAGCCAATGTCCATTGTGCTTATTGCAATGGTTCTTACACCGAAGCTAATTATCCAGACCTTCAGATCCAAGTTCACTACTTGTGGCTTTTCTTACCATTTCATAGATGGTACTTATACTTCTATGAAAGAATCTTGGGAAAATTGATTGGTGACCCAACTTTTGGTCTGCCCTTTTGGAATTGGGACAACATTGGTGGCATGACTGTGCCAGCCATGTTCTTGGATCCCTCGTCACCATTATACGATAAAAATAGGAACCAGAGTCATCTACCCCCAACAGTAGTAGATTTGGGGTACAATGGCAAAGATACAGATGCAAGTGTCATAGAAAGAATCGAAAACAACCTTGTTTTGATGTATCGTAACATGATCACAAATGCTACCACCGCCAGAGACTTCTTTGGTGAGACATATCGTGCCGGGGGTCCGGCCGAACCCGGGGCAGGTTCTATAGAGAACGTCCCACATGTGCCAGTCCACAGATGGGTTGGTGATTCTCCGAGACAGCCCAATGGCGAAAACATGGGCAGCTTCTACTCTGCTGCGCGAGACACAATATTCTATGGTCACCATGCCAACGTAGATCGCATGTGGACGATATGGCAAACTTTGGGAGGAAAACGAAAGGAATTCACCGACCCGGATTGGTTGAATGCCTCATTCATCTTCTACGACGAATAAGCAAGGCCAGTTCGAGTGAAAGTTAAGGACTCACTGGACGTACAATCTTAGCGTGGGATATATTAACCAATCTGTCGACATCCCATGGCTGAAGAGTAAGCCCGTGCCTCGTGTCACCAAGTCAAAAGTGGCGGCCACTTCTGGCGCGCCACCAGCATCTTCAGTATTCCCTGCGAAGCTCGACAAAATACTGAAGGTTATCGTGAAGAGGCCCAAGGCGAAGAAGAGAAGCAAGGGAGAGAAGGAGGCTGAGGAAGAGAGGCTCGTAATAAGTGGAATCGAATTCGAGATGGACAAGTTTGTGAAATTTGATGTGTTCATCAACGATGAAGATGACAATCCGAATGAATTCGCCAAGGCGGAGTATCTGGGGAGTTTTGCGCATCTGCCACACAGGAGGAAAGGAACGATGAAGGAGAAGACATCCCAGACATTCGTGCTAACAGAGGTGCTGCCGTGCTGGAGGACTTGGATTGTGAAGAAGATGATGCTTTGTTGGTGACTTTGGTGCCAAAAACACTGGACGTAGATGTCTCCATTGATCAAGTCAAGATCGTTTGTTCTGCTTGAGAATTCAGTCTGTGGTTCTTGGATTGCGAGATCTTATTTATGTATGTATATATGTATGTATGTATGCGTCCTGCTTGGACTTTTCGAATAAAGTAAGCAGTGTTCGTTGTTGTTCATCGTCTGCCCTCTTTTTTGGTTCATTTTTTTTAATTTCTTTCTCCTCTGGGTGATTTCTAAGCAACGAGGGACGACTTTAGTAAACACAATTCTTATAAAATTAAAATGCTAACTCTTACACCTCTTTGTAGGTATAATTTTCTATATATAATTGTCAATAAATAAAATAACAAGTAAAAAATTCAATTAAATAAATTTATTTTTTAAACAACACAATATATAATGATGATTTATTTCTCACCCTGCTGTCATAAGGGAATTAAGGTAATTACTTAGAATCCCGACTTGGTAGAATGTCCCAAGCCAAATATTCATTTTTTTTTTCCCTTTCTAAATTCTCTCCATGACTCACCATTATATAATCTTTTGTTTTCTTTCTATTATTACCATTATCAAATTAGGAATTGGTTTGTAGTTAAAAATGTCAATTGAAGTAATTAAATTGAGTCATATATTAATTATAGAAAGTAAAATATTAAAAAAATTAAATTATAAAACTATAATAAGTGATTTATGATTCAAAAAGTTAGTGGAAAAATAATTAAAAAACAAAGCACTATCCTGGTACCAGTTGTTATTTCCCTATCCTAAATCTATATTTTTAGTGCTGCCAATGCCACGAAAGATGAAAAATAACTCTTTCTTCCAAATTGAAATCCATCCATTCTGCCACCGAAACCTGTAGAACAAAACCTGTAGAACAAAAATAGCTCTTGCTTTCGGCCAATTTCCACAGTGCACGGAGGGTGGTCTCTATCCCGTGCCCGCACATAGAGCGTGTGGGTCTACCGCCCCGTAATTTCCGAATAAGGCTTTTAACCAAAATCAATTAATACAGCCAAGTATTCTAGAAGACCTCCCACTGTTGATAGTCACTAATATCGTTTTCAATGCGTATGTCTCAAGTATATTAGTATAACTATCTACAGCACATGCAAAACAAGAGATGATTGCAACTGATGTTTTCTTTGACAAAAGTTATCTTACCTAGAAATGTAACATTGGCCAAAATTCAGTGGTAAACTAGTGCGTGGTCTTTGTGGTAAGAGGGGTGATAAGAACCCATCAATTGATCAAGAAACTTTCCTCCCTCAAAGACACTATAGGGCAGAGTTTTTTTAATTTGTGGACTTTGATATTTTTGTTTTCGACAATTTAATATTTTCTTTATTTGTGAATCCATTATAATCTTGACAATCACTTACTGCCAGTGGAGTAGCGTATGAGAGTGTTCCGACATCACCTCACAATCAATTCTACTACAAAAAATTTGTCTTCCGTACAATATAGACTATAATTATCGAGAAACGAATAATGTATAAAATAATAATAGATTTAAATTAAAATAAAATTTTAATTTATAACGAAAATAAAAATTAATATCCAAATTTAGCCTAAACCAAGAGGACATTCAAAATTTTATACTAAAATGTAGCTGCCTTAATTTTGATTAGTCTTTGATTCCTTTACATGAAGACCAAAAGAACAACCATCCGCAAGGTTTCGCTATGATCAATGTGGATGTGTACCTAATCAAGTGTTTGTCAATAAAGACAGAAAGAAGGATTTGAAAGAAACATAGTCTTGTTTATCGCGGTTCATGTGTGGTACTGTAGCTCCTCATTCTTGGGTGCAATGGTGAAGAGCCTCATCCATAGGGCTTTACACCCAGCCTTAAAATATATGATGGAAGATTAAATTACGGTGATTCAATAGTCATTAAATAGGAAAAACAGTACCGAGTGCTTATAAGAATCCACCCTCGACTAGAGGGGATAAAAATTTCACACGGCGACTTTCGAATTTTGAATCGTACTTCTTGAATGCAAATATGCTACATAAAACCAATTGAACTGTCAGAGCAATGGCTCCTCATTCTTGCCTTTGGCGGCTAGCGAGAAGGAATATGGAATCCCATATGGGCTTCCACTCAAACTCGAACCCCTCCTGGCGTTCGAGGATGAAGAAAGAAATAGATAGAGCATCAAATATTGCTAGAGAAAGCGAACCTGGTGGTGAATTTGTTTAGGAGAGGTCTTACCCTGTTTAATAGGAGACCACCTAGCCAAGCCAGTAGTACTGAGTTTTTGAAAGAAAGACTACCAGGTGACAGGGTGGCTTGGGGATGTCCATATTTTGCATTCTTCTCTTTGTTTTAGTGTTTTCTCTAAATAAAATTGTGGGATACAGCTAGAACTATACCAATCATGTATCATATTTCTCTCTCGTTCATATGAAACTATTTGAATGAGAGAGAAAGTAAACGAAATAATATGATAGAAGATCTTGTAGGGAAATGGTCTTATCAATTCAGACAAATAAACTAAATTTGGTCAAGTCTAATCTCAATCTAATATAAAATAGTATATTTTGAATTTAAACTTAAAAAGATTTTTTTCTCTTTTCTTTTTTTTTTTTTAAAAAAGTAAGAAATTAGAATTAGCAGAGACGGGACGTCTTCCAAAAATTTTTAAAATTTTAAATTTTATTTAATAAAAAATTTTAAAAATATTTTTTAAAATTTTACTAATCAATTCTCCAAAAATTTTTAAGAAGTTATAACATTGTTTTTTTAATATATATTTTTATATAATTTACTCATCAATCTATAATTTTTAATTTTGTCTCTAAGAATTAGCTATTATTAATGGAGGATATACACATGGGGACAGATCTGGGAGGGCTAGGGGGCATGGGACTCGCCACCTCAACATTTTAAAATTTTTTTATTTTACTTTAAAATTTTAAAATTTTATATTTCATCCTTAAAATTTTTTTAAAAAATTATTACATTATTTCTTTAATATAATTTGTTGTCCTCCCCTACTCAAGTTCCTGATTCGTCCCTGTATACACAGTTAATATTTCAAAATTTATCAATTGTTGGATTGAACTTTACAAAAAAAAGTAGAAGAATTATTTAAACACAAACAAGATTTGCAGTAGCTATACATCTTGTCTTCACCAGCTCAAAATCCATTAGTTTAGTTGAGTGCCGGCCTACCACTGAAAGAGTGCCCGAACTAGGAGGGAGAATCAGGGTGTTCACTATTCGATTTGGACCGAAAAATTAAACTGAATCGAATCGATTTTAATTTTAATTTTCAGTTCAATTTTTATAAAATTCGATTCGATTCGATTTTAGAATTCATATAAAATTTTGATTTGATTTTTTATTTTTCAAAATAAAATTTGGAAAATTGAAAAATCAAATTATATTTTTAAAATTAAAAATATATGTAATTAATATTAAAATATTATTATTTATTTATATAAATTATGATTTTTTTAAAATACTTCAGTTCAATTGGATTAAAATTTGATTCGATTTTATAAAAAATGTGATTCGATTTTATTATATCTAAAATTTTAAAAATTGAATCAAAAATTGAAATTATAAATTAAAATCAAATCGAATTCACAGTCCAAGGGAAAAGGGGCAACGGCCACCTTTCCCCATCCTTTTCTAAAACTCCTATATCTTTCCACGTTTAAAATATTATTTAATTCTTTTAAATAAATTATAGAAAAGATACACAGTATTAGTGAATTATATAAGATTTTTATCTGAATATAAATAAAGTTATCTTAATTCAAATTATCTGAATTTATCAAATTTTTATAGTTACAATAAAATAATTAAAAATAATATATTATAATAAAAAATAATTAAAATATCATAAAAACAAAATTATTCCACCAAGCATTACTCGGACCACCTACCTAGTACATAAATAAAATGAATGGAGGGTGATTGAATAGTGAATATTTTTTGAAATAGGAATTTTAAAATGTAAGAATAGAATTTCACGGGTTTGCATAGTTTTTAGGTTTAAGTTTGATTTTTTTTTAAATCCTTTTGGTATTGAAATGAAAAAAAAAAAAGAAGTTAAAGGTGGATATTATTAGAAGGTATGCACATAAAATTAAAAGTGATCGAGTTGTGAACTTTTTTGAGATAGGAGCTTTAAAAGAAAAGAGTATTATTTATATTTTATGTAATATTAAAAATAGAGTGTAACATAACAAAATGATAATGGTTTCAATAGTAATAATAGTTATTTTGTTAGGTATAGAGTAGAATAAGAGTATATGGCTCTTGAGGGATATGGCACAATAGTAGAGGGTGAGCTTGTAGATGGCACTGAAGGGCTGTTGAGAAAAATTAAAATTCGAACTAATCTGACCGACCCAACACAATCCCAGTTCAAATTTTGATTTTTTGAGTGGGTTTGGGTAGGGTTGGGTTAAGAAAATTAGGAATCGATAATTTAGCTTGGATTTTTAAAATTATATAACCCAACCCGAATTAATATAATTAATTTAATTTTAAAAAATTATTAAAATATTAAAAAATAATAAATAATAAAAATAAAATAAGACAAACCCTAAAATCTAAATACTCTTTTAGACAAAATCACTTCAAGGTCACAAGTCCCACGTTAGGTCGTTTCTATTGTTCTGTTGCTGCGCCGTTGATTTGAAATATCCAAATCCACCATCTTCTTACTCTGTTATGGTGCTGCCTATACAAAGAAAATCTCCATCAAAACTAATTCAAATCCATCTCAAAAGTTAATCAGTCCTTACTTCCTGTTCTTGGTATATATAGGATAAATGTGTAATTGTATGAGTCATCATTTTTATCCAAGAAATGCGCTTAACTTGTATTTTTTGTACTCTGCATACAAAAATTGAGTTTTCAAATGCTATCAATTCAAGATACCAAAAGGGGCATCTCAAAATTTTTCTTGACAGAGAGTATCAAAGTAAGAAGAGGCCTTGAGATCACAGTAAGAACAGCTGCTTGAAAGAACATTGAGGTTGAAGTTGACAAGCCACTAGGTTTGACTTTGGGACAAAATGCAGGAGCAAGGTGGTGTGGTCATCATGGTGAGTTTCTTAATGCATATTTTAGTAATTTGATCGAGCATTGCATTCCTTATTTTGGTGGTAATTAGTTGAGAACTCGCTAATTAGGTTGTAGAAGGTGGTGGGAAAGTTAGAAAGTTGAGCTCAAAGGAGTTTCTCTAAAAGTAAGTTCGATTTCATTGCAATCTCTTTTCAATAATTTTTTCTTGATTTAGTGGGAAAGTTAGAACAAATGAAATCACACTTTCTCTTATTTTTTGTCTTTTGATGAATGATCCATTGTTACACTACGGGATTTAGTTCACTTGTTTAGCTTCTTTAATTTGGTAAAAGAAGTTTGAGCTTGGAAGGTACTGTCCAATGATATAATTGTATCCTTATATTTGAACTTCTTTTCTGCTGACTAACAAGTTGACCAGATTATTTTTTTAATATTTTGTAATATTGTTAAGTTTGGGATTTTTACAGTTGAAAATGAATTAGTATCAGATGGATGATGGTATTCTTGTTGGTATTGTTTAATGTTATTTTTTTGTCTATTTATGAGTTTTTACAAAGAGCTCCATTTAGTTTACAGACAATAAATAAAGTATTAAAATTAATTTGTATCTTTCTTTTTTAATTGCGATTGACTATATTATTTATTATAGAATTTTCAAACTCTTCATGCACTGAAGCAGCTGAGACACTTGGAGAAATAATTCCAATTGTTGGTGATTAAAACTTTCCTTTCATATCTAGGCTAATCATAACAGTAGTCCAAATAAATGCCTACGAGGGATTCCTAGTATTCATCATTTTTTGCTACTTTTGCTAATAGACTGATTTGTTACTGTGTGAGCATGCACTCATATACTTGATGCCTTTCATATTAATTTTTGTTAGTATGTCTCAGATGCATATCGTATTTATAAAATCAGAGGTATGTTCTAAGTGGGGGGTTAAAACCTTACTTGGTAAATTATGTACAAATTGATTAAACCAAATTAAATCAAACCAATCCAAACCGAACACAATTCAAACCAACGGTTTGAAATTTTAAATAATTTGGTTTCGGTCAAAAATTTTCAAATCGAAATATTTGAATTGGGTTAAAAAAATTAAAAAAAATCGAACCAATCAAACTAGTGAACAACTCTAAATAGCAGTATTCTCGTAAAATTTTTATTCTCTCCGCGAGGTCTCAGAGCAAAAGTGGCACATTACTCCGAATATGAGCATACGGGTTAAAATATAAGGCCAACATTCGACATGATGGTTTAACTACTTTAATTTCTAACTAGAGTTTGGAGGATTAATATAAATTTTATTGTCATTCAAATTATATATAGTATAATCAACCTATTAAAAATAATACTCAATCAGATAGCTCCACCCACCCAAATACTTCCCAAGTTCGAGCACTGATATTTGAATTAAGATTTAGACATCATCGATCACTAGATTAGTACCAACTTATGTGCTTATAAATATTAAGATAAAAGATTAGGGGTGGCAATCGTGTCGTGTTCGGGTTGGCGAGTCGTGTCAACTTGAAATAATTACACATGACACGTCAACCTGAAAACAATACGATTAATAAACGTGTCTAATTTTATAACACGAACACGACACGAAAATAAATGGGTTGACACGACACGATTAGACACAAAAATAAAGAGATACCTACTAACCCGCTAACCCGTCAACCTGAATACCTGCGAAACCCGCCAACCCACTAACCCGTCAACCTGAATACCTGCGAAACTCGCTAACCCGCCAACCCGAATACCTACTAAACATGTCCACCTATTACACTAAAAATTTGGAAAAATAAATCAAACCATATAAAATTAAAATAACCAATAGAATAATCCATAAAGTCTTAAATGGCCAGTAAAATAATAAATTATCTAATTAAATATCTAAAAATGTAAATAAATTCATAAAACTTAATCTAAAAAATTTAAACATCCAATTTACTTAATACATTAAAAATTTAATAAACTTCAAACAACATTGTCAATGTTCTTCAGTTCTTCTCAACAGCAGGTGCTTCCTTATTGATGTTCAAATCCATGATATTTTGAACAACTTCATCCACATTTAACTTTTCAGCAAGTGCTTCTGCAATAAATTTAAACAAACAAGTATTATAAATTTAATCTAAAAATATAAATTGAAATAAAAATATAGTAGGTAAAATTTTTTTACCTCCATAAATCCAATCCTTAGAACAAATCAAAGACTCAATAAGATCAGGTGATAAAGAACTTCTAAATTGATCAAGAATTCTACCACCACTACTGAATGCAGACTCAGAAGCAACTGTAGAGGCAGGAACAGTAAGCACATTTCAAACCATTTGAGCTAGCAAAGGGTATCTATACTGATGAGCCTTCCAATAAGATAAAACATCAAGCTTAACTGTCCTATCAACCATTGGCTCATCTAAATACGACTCCAACTCAGATTTTTGCATATGCTTCATGATATCTTCACTTTCAAAATCATCAAACTCCTATTTTAAAAATTAAAAATGGAATTAGAAAGCATAAATTAAATTATATATTAACATTGTAATATAAATTATAATTATAAAGATATTGGACTTATAAAAAAGTAATACATAAAAGAAATAACATGAAAAACACTTGAACTTTCTACAGAATCTACACTATCTTTCTCTTTGGTAGAGGTTGATTTTTATTGTCCCTGAGATACATGCCAAATACTCCAGAAATAGAAGAAAAATTAGTCTTGTATGCTTCAAAGATAAAGAAAAGTTTAGATTTAAGTTCTGAGCACTCTACTTGACCATCAATACCATAAAGTTTCCTATAACTAAATTCAACAAATTGCATCCAAAAGTGGGTTGAACTCTTTCCAATACTTATCAAACTTCGAATACATGCCAATTGCAATTCTCTTCATGTAGTCATTAGGACTTTTAATTTCTTCCGTCAACCTCAACTGAATCATAAACACATGGGGAAAATAGAGATTGGAAGTAGGCCTCTTCGCACTAGAAAATGCCTTTGTTGCATCATAAAATAATTTCAAGAAACCACATATTTTCTCCACTTTACTCCATTCTTCTTCAGAAGGGTTATGCTTGAAATCAGAGTCACTCAATTGCAAATGACAGAAAGCAAGCTTATAATAAAGTGCACTAGCAAGCATCTCATATGTGGAATTCCATCTTGTAGGAACATCTTGCTTAAGAGATTTCTTGGATTTAAGAAGTGTGTGTGCCACACACTCTAAAAACTTTTGCTTTCTTGTTGGTGACCCTTTGACATACTTCACAGATTCTCTTACCTTCTCAACTGATTCATCAATTTTTTTCAACCCTTCTTTTACAATTAAATTGAGAATATGGGCACAACATCTTACATGAAACAAAGAACCAAAATCCAACAAACATCTTTGCAAATTCAACTGATATTTCAAAAGCTCAACACATGAATTGTTGGCAAAAGCATTATCCAAAGTTATAGAAAATAACCTCTTCTCAATTCCCCAACTAGCAACCAAACTATAAATCTTTTTAGCTAATGCAATACCAGAATGAGGTGGAGGCATGTATGAAAAATTCAAAATCTTTTTATGCAATACCCAATTCTTGTTAATAAAATGTGCAGTCAAAGTCTTGTATCCATCTGTAGCTATCGAAGTCCAACAATCAGAAGTCAAGCTAATTCTATCGGGACATTGTTTAAGTTGAAGAGTGATCTTAGCAACATAATCAGCATGTATATTTTTAATATCTTGCCTTGAAGTATTCCTACTAATATGAGACACATCTGGCTCTAAATAGGAAAATATAGCCCTAATGCCCTCATATTCCACAAAAGATAAAGGCAAATCATATTGTATCACATCATTAATCAACAACTCTCTAAACTTTGCTTGACAGAATCTCCTAAATCTAGTATTTATGCTGCCACCACTAGATTCAATGAGCATTTGTCCTATATCCTTTGTATCAATCTTAGGACATTTCTTAATATGCTTTTTCAGGTTACCTGTCCCATATTTGCTAGTTAAAAGATATGTTTGACCACAATACTTACACTTGCATCTTTCTTTTCCATCTTCACCAATTGGTAGTAGGTCAAAGTATTTCCAAACATTACTTGTGAGCTTTCTTTTATGTTTATGACATGTTTAAGTGGTAGAAGAATCCTTTGAATTTGCACCCTCTCCGTTGTCATTTCCAACCATCTCAATACTTTCATCATTTGTGTCACCTTCAAGTTCAACAAACTCTTGCTGCAATTCATCAATTTGTGGTGGAGGTAATAATGAATCCATCTCTACAATTGGTGAAAAAGACATAATTAACCTCAAGTATGTTAAGAATGCTACAATTATATATTCCATATAACAAAACCATAAAAAGTACAAATAGCTATGGAAGGGGGATAAAGTTGACAAGCTGAACTCTTAAAAAGATTCATAAATAGAGCATGTGAAATTTGAAGACAGCATTTAGCTCACATGCAAATGAAGTAGATTAACTGGAGCACTTCTTGGTTGTATTAAGTAGAGAATACAAGAAGACTAGCAAACCCTAAGAACTAATGGCCCGCATCTCCGCTGTCATATATATTTTACAGCAAGATATATTGAAAAAAAAAATTGAACTAAATTACTAACTAAATTACAGCAAGATACTTTCATGCCTAGATGTGCTAAGACGTTATGATCAATATATGTTCATCCTTTCTCTAGATTGTTCAAAAGTTTGCAAATGTGAACTGCTCCCTTGCCTAGGTGGATTCTTCTTTTTAGGAGCCATTTGAGAAAGGATTTAGTTCAAAGAACATTAGCTAAGAGAATTGATCACAACGGAATATCAAAGGATTTTGTAAGCTCACAATCACAAAGAATTGAGTTGGAATAATTGGAATGCAAATAGTCAATGTTCAATCAAGAAAACAAAGCCTAACGGAGTGATGAAAATGCAAAAGTACAGCAGGAGTTAATCTCATTAGCTAGTTAATCTTTTTTTATTATTTTAAATATCTTTATCGCAAAGGCTTTTAGAACAAATTACTATGCAAATGTCACTGTCCATTGCACATAACACGTAGTGAAGGATCATTGCTTTACATTCACTTTGGGACAAGAAGCTAGATGACAAACATGCTTGTATTTTTCAACACATTGTCCACATGTTGTGTCAATGTCTTCTTTTCAAATTCAACATCCCTTTTTACATTAATTTGCTTCAGCGTTTTTTGCTTTTTGAATTTTGTGGTTGGGGAGGGGGTGAAGAAGCTAATTGACTCCGGCTGGTATAGCAGCCCACCACTGGTACATTCACAAATGACCTCAACATGAACATCTCTAGTTCCTAATCACATGAGGTGGTAAGGATCCATGTTTCAGCAAAAAGTAGGCAATAAAGGCTAGACAGACAACAAATGATGAAAAGTTGATAGAGGGAACTTGGAAATTTAATGCAAGGACTTTGTCAAACTCTCATCTTCACACAAAATCATTTTAAATGAATCACAAGTATGCCTGGGAATGAATGCAGCAGAAAGAGAGAGACAGCCTTCCTCTTATTAAGTCAGATTTCTTTCAAAGTACAAGGCAGTTGTTTAACTTATTCTTTTTCTCTTGGGTGTGTGCATGTGCCGTGTTGGTCAGTGTGTGTCTGTGCGTTAGGACACATCCAATTTTAATATTGAGAAAAAGACACTAAACACCAACAATTTGCCCGAACAAGTAGCTCAATACTCCAACAACTCCTTCACAAAAATCCACAATAATTCAACACATAAAACAACCCCAAAATTGTCGCAAAAAAATTAATATAGCAAAATTTCGCAGCAGAATACCCTTCACAAAAATCAATCAATAAATAGCCCAATCTACCAAGAATTCATTCAAGACAACTTCCACATCACTACCAAGAACTCATCTCTGCAATTGCCCAAAAAACTCCCACACGCATCTCGCGGTTTCTCCAACAATCAACAATCAAACATGCTCGATTTGAACACTTACGGTATGTATTTTGCTTGATTATGCTCGATTAAAGCTAATGCAGATACAAAAAACTCAAGGGAGTAGTTACCTTAGGAAGCAGTCGTGGAAGCTTTGCAAGACTGCCGCTGAGCTCCTTTCCTTTCCAGCTGAAGTCGAGGGAGCCACTGGTCAGTAGCGGTAGCGAAGGCCGCCAAAGAGCTGACGGCAACGGCGAGGAGAGAGTGAGAGGCAACGGCAAGGAGAGAGTGATAGGTTTTAGACTTTCTTCAGTTCACACATTCTCGAGTGATAGGGTAGAGTTTTTTGGATTTTTTATGGGGAAAAAAAAAACTTGGTTGGCGGGTCAAACGAGTTCAACCCGTTTATGACCCGAATCCGTTTAAAACTAAACGGGTCGACTCGTTTCGACCTGAACTCGCAAAACCCCAACCATAACCAGCTATAATCGTGTCGTTTTCGTGTCGGGTTGGCGTGTCGTGTTCAACATTACCACCCCTATAAAAGATTCAATGGTAAATAAATTTCAAACATGAATTATTTAAGTGACTAAAAAGTTTTTTAAAAAAACCATTTATATATATAAAGGACCATTTTATTTATATACTCTGATATGTTTCATTTATTTTGTTTAATATATTTTTATTTATATTTTTTAGCAATAATTTTTTGAGTTATAAATTCTCATTTGTTTTAATTAAATTAATTGAGATTGAAAAATTCTTGGGTAACTTGCGGTGAAGTTTGCTTTGGACTTCTGAACTTAGGTTAAAGGGAACATTGTCTTACGAAAGTGGATCACAAAACCCACATAACAAACCTCATCAGCCCCAATAGGCCCAAACCAAGAATATGGACTTTTACACAGAGATTCCTCATTGGGCTCTATATGAATGACCCAAGAATTGCTTCTTGAAAACAAGGATCTAAGTGTTGCCACGGATGGCTAACCGGCAATATGATCATTATTACTCATAATAATCAACCTATTAAAATAATACTCAATCAGATAGCTCCACCCACCCAAATACTTTCCAAGTTCGAGCACTGATATTTGAATTAAGATTTAGACATCATCGATCACTGATATGTGCTTATAAATATCAAGATAAAAGATTCAATGGTAAATAAATTTCAAACATGAATTGTTTAAGTGACTAAAAAGTTTTTTAAAAAAACCATTTATATATATAAAGGACCATTTTATTTATATACTTTGAAATGTTTCATTTATTTTGTTTAATATATTTTTATTTATATTTTTTAGTAATAATTTTTTGAGTTATAAATTCTCATTTGTTTTAATTAAATTAATTGAGATTGAAAAATTCTTGGGTAACTTGCGGTGAAGTTTGCTTTGGACTTCTGAGCTTAGGTTAAAGAGAACATTGTCTTACGAAAATGGATTACAAAACCCACATAACAAACCTCATCGGCCCCAATAGGCCCAAACCAAGAATATGGACTTTTACACATAGAGATTCCTCATTGGGCTCTATATGACTGACCCAAGAATTGCTTCTTGAAAACAATGATCTAAGTGTTGCCACGAATGGCTAACCGGCAATATGATCATTATTACTCATAATAATCAACCTATTAAAATAATACTCAATCAGATAGCTCCACCCACCCAAATACTTCCCAAGTTCGAGTACTGATATTTGAATTAAGATTTAGACATCATCGATCACTGATATGTGCTTATAAATATCAAGATAAAAGATTCAATGGTAAATAAATTTCAAACATGAATTATTTAAGTGACTAAAAAGTTTTTTAAAAAAACCATTTATATATATAAAGGACCATTCTATTTATATACTTTGAAATGTTTCATTTATTTTGTTTAATATATTTTTATTTATATTTTTTAGTAATAATTTTTTGAGTTATAAATTCTCATTTGTTTTAATTAAATTAATTGAGATTGAAAAATTCTTGGGTAACTTGCGGTGAAGTCTGCTTTGGACTTCTGAGCTTAGGTTAAAGGGAACATTGTCTTACGAAAGTGAATCACAAAACCCACATAAAAAACCTCATCAACCCCAATAGGCCCAAACCAAGAATATGGACTTTTACACATAGAGATTCCCCATTGGGCTCTATATGACTGACCCAAGAATTGCTTCTTCAACAAGGATCTAAGTGTTGCCACGGATGGCTAACCGGCAATACGATCATTATTACTCACAATCAAACCGTCCTAGAACTGAGTAACCAGTCGAATCGGTCGATTGTCATTTAAAAAAGAATAGTATTTTTTAAAAAAATTTATTTAAAAATAAATTATTCACCTAAGATTGTCCTTAATCGTGCAAGAAATTATTTGTTTCTTATTCTTTTTAACCATATATTGCAATGAGTAATAATTTTTTAATTTTTGGGGAATAAATTGATGAATTAATTATCCCTTAATCATGCAAGAATTATTTATTTTTAGGAGATGTCTCTTGTTTGTTAAAACTCCCAAGATAGTTTTGAACCTTTGAGAGAGGACTTTATTTATAGTTAAAAAATCTCTTAATTATAAGATAAACAATTGATGTGAGATTTTAAGAAGTCACTTAACAAATTCTAATGAATTTGAGCTTAAATTTAGTTTTACTCAATTTCATGTCACCCATATCGTTTGAATTTAATGGATCCTGAATAAGAGTCCTAATTTAATGGTCCAACCCAATTCTAAAATATATTATATTTAATAGATTTTTAATAATGATCTAATTATATTAATTTAATAATTATATTTATTTATAGATTTATTTTAATTAATCAAAATTAAAATATTTAATTATCTTTTAATTTTTAATGAAATAAAATATATTTTCTCTCAAATTTTCATTGTCTACAATAGCAAAATGATTTGATTATAGCAAAAGTCAAAATGATTAAATAAAAATATTAATGATTCAAAAACGCGTGAAAGATTAGAGACAAAGACAGCAGCCAACAATTTGACAATTTTGTTGCAGAAATTGTCATTTATAGAATGATGCATACAATGCATACAATGCCGACAGAAAATTTCATTAAATTTTCTTTTAAGTATAATAATAATTTTGAATTTTATTAAAAATTTTATTAATTCAAAAATCAATTTTACAAACAATGCCGACAAATTATGTATAAAATATTAATAAGAGAGATAAAATATGATGTATTATAAATATATGATAATTTTTTATAAATAAATTATTTAAATTAATATTATTTTAAATTTAAATTAGATAGAATTTTTTTCAAAATACAGTGTTAACTTTGCTCACCTAAGAAATTAAAGAATTGCGGGGCCTTGCTCACCTAAAAACATAAGAAGTCAATGGCTGGGTCCCTTTGCCCACCTAAAAACTCAAAGGCACCCCTAAAAAATTTATCCTCTTCCTCCCTGGTATTTACCTCTCATCACCAATTATCTACCGAAGGTAAGAGTAAGAATAAAAGACTTGTCCCACGAGAAGAGTATGAGGAATTGTAGCGTTTCGAATATTATATCTTGTAACATTTTCTATAATTTTTTTATTATAATTTTTTTAAAAATATATTTAGAATACGATTAAATATATCTATAAATTATATATAAATTAAATGTTACAAAAGAATATTATAAAGGATTCGAAGCGAAATTAAAGAAGTGTATCCCCTTTCAAAATTTAAAAAAAAAATTGTATTTATTTAAAAATTTTAAAGTTTCTTAAAATATTATTTTATATTTTATTTTTAAAAAAGTTATAATTTTTTAATATATTTAAATAAATTTATCTAAAAATTATTATTTAAATACTAACTTTATTCGTGAACTGGGGAGTGGTGGTGCCACAGTGGCCGTAGAGACCCCAACGATTTCTGGCATTTTTTTTTTATTTTTTAAACCTGGTTGGAGGAGGTGGATTTTTTACTCTTGTCGGAAACGTGGCAATGCCGATGGGGCCCGCGATTGCGACCTTACTTAAAATCTATGCCCCCATCGATTTTCACACAATATCTCTGCAGACAAATCATCCTTTAATTATTGACTTGCTGTGCATATAAAGCTAGAATTGCTAAATTAATATTTAAATATTTTATTCGATTTAAAATAAATATTCACTTAATTTTTTATGCACACATTAAAAGTATTAAAATTAATAATATTTTTTATATAAAATTTTATCTATAATTCTAATAAATATTTTTTTATCTTTTCAAATTAATTATTTTTATCTCTATCTCTATCTTTATCTCCTATTTGTATAATATTAAATGAGGGGTAAGATAGTAAAATTTTATTGAAAAATGTAAATCAATATCTATTTTGAAATAAAATAAAAAATTAAATAAATATATATTTTAAAACGGATAGAATATTAAAATTTAAAAAGATGAAATATAAATTTGAAAATTGAATTGATTTTAATTGATTTTTATATTATATTTTATTATAATTTAGATTTTAATTTTATTTTATAATTGAATGGATTGGGGCGTGATTTTATTTTTATTTTGTTATTAAACACATTAAAGTAATTAGTTTATTTGTTATTGAATATATTTAATTAATTAAATTTAATAATCAAATACCTAAGTTTGCCACTAACGTTGTTTATTTATTTATTAATTTTTTAAAATAATAAAAGCCAAAAGCCACTAATCGAAAATGCACACAGAATTCATGTCTCAAAAAAAGTTTGAACCCAGAACGTTAATGTAAAAATTCTAATACCAATCATTTTGGCCAACTCAAGAGACTAATTAATTTTAATAATCAAATAAGCCCTAAGTTTGCCACTAACGTTGTTTATTTATTTATTAAAATTTTTTAAATAATAAAGGACGAAAGCTACTAATCGAAAATGTGTACAGAATTTATGTCTCAAAAAAAAATTGAACCCAGAACATTAATATAAAAATTTTAATACCAATCATTTTAGCCAACTCAAAAGATTACTAGCGTTGTCTAGAAAAAACATCTGAGTGAGATTAATATTGTCTATGAAAACATTTAAGTGAAGTTTAAGGTAATAGTTTAAGAATTCTAAAATCATCATTTGACTTGTAATGTACAAAATGAAATTCAAACTTTTCAAATAATCTAAAAAAATTTGTATTCTTGTTAGCAAATTCCTTATCTTATGCTTTGTTCGGTTGAGAGAAAGAGAGAGGTACATTTATTATTTTAATTATTAAAATATTTGAAGAATACATTTATCTTTTAATATCATTTATTTTCTAATCCCTTTAAAATTAAAAAAAGTAGATTTCTTGATATGGAAGAGGAACTTAATTTATTTTCTTTTTATATTTACTTTTAACCAAATATAAAGTTTTCTCCATTTACTTTCATATTTCCTTTTATAAAGTTTTCTCCATCCAAATATAAAGTTTTCACTGTTCCATATGTCCCATCAACTGTAACTTTGATTGAAGCAAATCAAATTATAAACGTGTTTTTTATGTTAGATTTTTGCTTCAATGATAGTTCACCGTCCAGACAGACCTGGCCAGCATTTGGTAAGGTTTTGGACTCTATAAAGAGGTACAGGCTTCTTCTCTATCCCACCAAAGAAAGCCAATGGCAGCTCTTTCATCCCCAAGCACCATTGCAACTGCCAGCGCCACCTATTCATCCTCCACCTTCCTATCTGCTTGCCCTTTCTTTGCACATCCACCACTGTTTTTCCTCAGACGTAACCATCCACCTAAGGTCTCATGCAATGGCTCCAAGCCCACTGATGAAACTTCTCAAGGGAAGCTTGATAGGAGGGATGTGCTTCTTGGCTTGGGTGGTCTCTATGGTGCCTCCAATTTCATTTCTGAACCCATAGCCATGGCTTCCCCGATAGACACGATACTCTCCAAATGTGGCCCTCCAACAGACTTGCCACCTGGTGCAATAGTGACCGACAATTGTTGTCCGCCATTTCCCTCAAACATTATTGACTATAAACTTCCACCAAGGCCCAGTGTCCTCAGGTACAGGCCAGCAGCTCATTTGGCAAAGCCAGACTATATAGAAAAGTTTAACAAAGCCATTGAACTCATGAAAGCTCTCCCGAAAGACGATCCGAGAAATTTCACTCAACAAGCTAATGTCCATTGTGCTTATTGCAATGGTTCTTACACCGAAGCTAATTATCCAGACCTTCAGATCCAAGTTCACTACTCGTGGCTTTTCTTTCCATTTCATAGATGGTACTTATACTTCTATGAAAGAATCTTGGGAAAATTGATTGGTGACCCAACTTTTGGTCTGCCCTTTTGGAATTGGGACAACATTGGTGGCATGACTGTGCCAGCCATGTTCTTGGATCCCTCGTCACCATTATACGATAAAAATAGGAACCAGAGTCATCTACCCCCAACAGTAGTAGATTTGGGGTACAATGGAAAAGATACAGAAGCAAGTTGCATTGAAAGAATCGAAAGCAACCTTGTTTTGATGTATCGTAACATGATCACAAATGCTACCACCGCCAGTGACTTCTTTGGTAAGCCATATCGTGCCGGGGATCCGCCCAAACCCGGGGCAGGTTCTTTAGAGAACGTCCCACATATTCCAATCCACAGATGGGTTGGTGATCCGAGACAGCCCAATGGCGAAGACATGGGCAACTTCTACTCTGCTGGGCGAGACACAATATTCTATAGTCACCATGGCAACGTAGATCGCATGTGGACGATATGGCAAACTTTGGGAGGAAAACGAAAGGAATTCACCGACCCGGATTGGTTGAATGCCTCATTCATCTTCTACGACGAAGAAGCAAGGCCAGTTCGAGTGAAAGTTAAGGACTCACTGGACAGTCTTAGCATGGGATATATTAACCAATCTGTCGACATCCCATGGCTGAAGAGTAAGCCCGTGCCTCGTGTCACCAAGTCAAAAGTGGCGGCCACTTCTGGCGCGCCACCAGCATCTTCAGTATTCCCTGCGAAGCTCGACAAAATACTGAAGGTAATCGTGAAGAGGCCCAAGGCGAAGAAGAGAAGCAAGGGAGAGAAGGAGGCTGAGGAAGAGAGGCTCGTAATAAGTGGAATCGAATTCGAGATGGACAAGTTTGTGAAATTTGATGTGTTCATCAACGATGAAGATGACAATCCGAATGAATTCGCCAAGGCGGAGTATCTGGGGAGTTTTGCGCATTTGCCACACAGGAGGAAAGGAACGATGAAGGAGAAAACATCCCAGACATTCGTGCTAACAGAGGTGCTGGAGGACTTGGATTGTGAAGAAGATGATGCTTTGTTGGTGACTTTGGTGCCAAAAACACTGGACGTAGATGTCTCCATTGATCAAGTCAAGATCGTTTGTTCTGCTTGAGAATTCAGTCTGTGGTCCCGAATTTCTTGGATTGCGAGATCTTAAATATATATGTATGCGTCCTGCTTGGACTTTTCGAATAAAGTAAGCAGTGTTCGTTGTTGTTCATCGTCTGCCCTCTTTTTTGGTTCATTTTTTTTAATTTCTTTCTCCTCTGGGTGATTTCTAAGCAATGAGGGACGACTTTAGTAAACACAATTCTTATAAAATTAAAATGCTAACTCTTACACCTCTTTGTAGTTGTAGGTATAATTTTCTATATATAATTGTCAATAAATAAAATAACGAGTCAAAAATTCAATTAAATAAATTTATTTTTTTAAAAACACAATATATAATGATGATTTATTTCTCACCCTGACTGTCGTAAGAGAATTAAGGTAACTACTTAGAACTCCGGCTTGGTAGCATGTCCCAAGTCAAGTATTCATTTTTTCCCCCCTTTTTTATTGGTAGAATGTCCACATAATAGATACAAAGAGAAAAAAAATAAAAGATACAAAGAAAAACAACACAAAACAACAAGAAGAGAGACTTTTTTTTTTTAACCTTTTGATATTTTGATAAGTAAGAGGTATATAAAAGGCTTTAAAATTTTTATTTTTCACCATATTTCTTTACAATACATCAATCTCTTATTTCTAAATTCTCTCCATGACTCACCATTATATAATCTTTTGTTTTCTTTCTATTATTACCATTATCAAATTAGGATTTTTTTTTTTTGAAAAAAAATTAAGCCCCAAGGGCTATGATTTTTATTGAGAATAAGAGAATGAAAGAAGGAAGAGGTCATTAACCTAGGCATACGCCTTTGTTCAATAGGAAAGGAGGGGCGTACAGTGGGCACTTGCCTCTCGTCCTGTAAGCACAAATCCTTGATGTGTTTAGGTAACATGAAAAAATGAGAAAAATGAAAGTCTTTATCCTACTCCAGAGCGAAATTCCCCAATTGATCTGCAACTACATTTTATTCTCAAAAAAGTGCTTAATACCTACTTTGCGAAACCTAGCTAAAAACATCTCCACCCTCCGTCTAGTATGCAACCCTTTCTACCGAAGAAAATGCCCTTCAGCAATCTGCTGAACCAACACCTTGCTGTAACTTTGAATTTGGATGTTTCGTCAGACCAAGTCTCCAACACAAACCTTCAGCCAAAGCTTGCAGCCCCCTTATCGAATTAGGGGTTGGTTTGTATTTAAAAGTGGCAATTGAAGTAATTAAATAGAGTCATATATTAATAGAAAGTAAAATATTAGAAAATTTAAATTATAAAACTATAACAAATTCTTTATGATTCAAAAAGTTAGTGGAAAAAAAAAGAATTAAAAAACGAAACACGACACTAATACCAGTTGTTATACCCCTACCTTAAATCGATCTATATTTTTAGTGCTGCCAATGCCATGAAAGATGAAAAATAACTCTTTCTTCCAAACTGAAATCCATCCATTCTTCCGCCGAAACCTGTAGAACAAAACCGAGCCCGGCCGGCCATCTTCTGGGACCAGCATCTGCTAAACCTCACTTCCTTTCGGCCAATTTCCACAGTGCACGGAGTGTGGTCTTTATCCCATGCCCGCACATAGAACGTGTGGGTCTACCTTTGTTGATAGCCACTAAAATAATTTTCAATGCGAATATCCAAGTATATTATTGGCAAGAAAACTATCTATAGCACATGTAAAGCAAGAGATGATTGCAACTGATGTTTTCTTTGACGGAAGATCTTATCTAGAAATGTAACATTGGCCAAAATTCAGTGGTAAGCATAGTGCGTGATCTTTGTGGTAAGAGTGGTGATAAGAACCCACCAATTGATCAAGAAAACTTTCCTCCCACAAAGATATTTTTGTTCAACAACTTAATACATATATATATATATATATATATATATAAAATAAACTATAAAACAAATTTCTTACTCTTTCAAATTAATTATGGGTAGGCTTTTTTGTCTCTCTCCAGAAGTCTAAGTTTATAGTTATTCCTGATTTTTGACAATCACTTAGTGCCAGTGGAGGAGCGCATGAGAGTGTTCCGATGGCTTTGGGGCTGCACAATTTAAGTAAGGAAATTGTGCGACTCTTTCGTAGCCAAGATTAGTTGTTGATCGAATCGTGCAATAGAGAAGAAGTCACGTAAACGACTCAATTCTAAGCCAGCCATGACACAGCCTCCAATAGCTTATACTTTTCTTTTACTTTTTTAAATTCCCAAATTTTGAAATACCCGCCCAAATCAACTCAAATAAAAATAAAAGCCATTCATGTATGCTTCTCCTCTCTCATTTCTCTGTAGTTTCTTCAAAAAAGAGAAACTTTTTCTCACAATAACAAAAGCGATAATGAACTCTTTGAGAATTCTGAAGAGTATACTGTTGTAACAGCAAAATGGGTCAACAGGAGGACGAAAGATCCATTCCTTGAAGAGTTGTAGGTAAAAAATTTTCTTTAAAATTTTTCTGTCAATCTCATTGTCTTCTAGGAGCAATATGTATGTTGTTTTGAAGAAAATGTCTCCAATGTCAATACATGTTATATACAGAACAACAAAGATATTTCATCGTAATGTTTTCATTTCAACCAAAATACAGGTTGATAGTAGCCGGTTTATTTAGCAACTAGTACAGGTTGACAGTAGCTCATGTGTTCATGTGGTTGTGTATATTGTTAATGTATTTGTGTTCCTTATTCATGTGTCTGTGTGTCATGTAGTAACTAGTGCAGGTTGATCGTACACATTTGCTTGAGGCTTGTGTTTATGTAATTGTGTATGGTGCTCATGTCTTTGTATAATCTATCTATGTGTTTGTGTGGCCTGTTCATGTCTTTATGTTGTCGGTGTTTACTTGTGAGAAAAAAAATTATTTTATAGAAAAAAAACCCATGGCTTTTGTTCTTTTGGATGTCAGATAGCGGTTAATTTCTTGTAAAATTCTTTTTTGTATGAGATTTCATATGTCCATAGGAAAGAGGATCTTTTTTTTTTTTTCTTTTGCTAAATTTTAGCTTTTACTCTTCAATTCCTAAAATATAATTGAAAATAGGAAAGGCCAACATGTATGAGTACTCTATAATTTGTCTAATGCATGAACTCCATACATGTGTTTGTGTTTCTATTGTCATCATGTAGACCAATTCCTAAGTTTCCTTCTAGAGCATTCAAGTGTGGCTTCTCTACTTAAATTGCATATCATGCATGAGTGCTCTATCATTTGTCTAATGCATGAGCTCAATATTTGTATTTGTGTGTCTATTGTCATTATTATGATAATTGTTATTATTATTTTTACTGTTGCTTTTCTTTTATGTCTTTCTAAATAATGTCTAATTAATTTTGTAGTATTGTGGGTAATCCCTTGATTTGTGAAAGTCACTATGGTTAAAGTTGTTCTGGATATCTCAACCCTGGTCCTTTTGCATTCTCCATAAATTTATCAAATGGTACATGTCATACAATTGTGATTGTTGTGTTGTTTTTATAATGGCTCTGTGTATTACAATTAGTATCTTAATCTCTTCTCCTAACTATTATCCAGGAAAATACAAATCTAAAAAAGTAGTCACTATACTTGGGGTGAGCCTCAGCTTTGTAGTTCTTCTACTCTTAACAATTGGAACTTTAATCAGGAGAAGCGCAAAAAAGAAAAAGCAATCCATCCTCAATGCGAAAGGTAAGTAATCCCTAACTTATCTCTTTATGTGTTTGTGTATAATCTTGAACTTAGAATTACATTGCAGATGTGCCAGAATAGGATTTGATATAGGATTGGGAAACCTGAGAAGCTTTACATTCAAAGAATTTCAGCATACAACAAACAGTTTCAGCTATAAGAATGTACTTCCATTTGGGGGATTTAGTGATGTTTATGGGGGGGATTATAGGATGGCACATTGGTTGCTGTGAAGTGTTTGAAAGATATAATTGGAATTGCAACGAAATCACAGTTTCAGACTGGGTTGGAGCTGATTGGCTTAGCTATTCATAGAAATTTGCTTAGGTTGATTGGTTACTATGCTATTCCAAGTGAGGGTGGTATTGGTGTATCCTTATATGGCTAATGGTAGTGTGGCATCAAGACAGAGAGGTTGGTACCTTACACTTACCTGCAACAATTTCTCAATCACTCCTTCATGTCAAAGCTTAGTTTGTCCAATATTTTCCTGAATCACACTACTTGATTTTGTGGAGTTCTAGGAGAAAATAGTTTCCTTTTTAAAATAAATAAACAAATAATTATTGTATCACAAGCTATTGAATCACTTCCTGTTGTATGCATATGAGGAGTGTAGGTTGTAGAAATGGTGGTATAAGCCATTGATGTGCATGCTTATAAATCTTGTGGGAAATGGTTATTTCGACAGATAAAGGTACAGGTGGATAGTGCAATCCCAAACAAAAGACAACAGAAAGCATCAAGTTTGCACAACAAATCACCATTCCTAGAATTGATGAAAGAGTCACACCTTTATTCAGTTTAGAGTAACTTGCTAGGTAAAAGGATGAATGAGGAAGATTCTTTATTAAGAAATAGCAGACTAGAGGAATCCAGTGTACCAAAAGCTCCTTGGAGAACTATAAATTTAAAGTAGAAGTAAATCATTATTTCGATACCAAGATTAAGAACCAAAGCTTCCCCTCTTGGACAATTTGGAAGGGAATGTTAGATAATTTCCAGCCATTGGCATCTGCTGAATAGCAAATTTATAGTAGACATCCGTCAGTGGATAATGGAGCTTATCCTTCTTGGGTATGTGTCACTTTAGAAAAAGATTTGCTTCATTTATAGAACATTTGGCATTGTTTGCAATTGATGGATCCTTTATATGCCTTTTGCTAAATGCCAGTATAGCCTTTGCCTACTCAAAATGTCAGATAACAAAAATTAAATATTAGAAGGCAAACTTAAAGGTGACAAACATCTTCATGCTTAACCTTGAACAAGTAATAATAAGAAGATAACCATATTGAAAGATCAACCTTCGAAAAAAAAAAAAAAAAAAAGACTGGTGTTATTCAGTTGAACTGTATTAAGACTATCTTTGTCTTCCTTGTTGTCTTGTTGCTTGTTGAAATGTAATTAGAGAAGAAATTTCATTCATTAAAATCAAAGATTTTATGGTTAAATTCGACCTGGTTGAACATGCCACACAAACACATAAACACCTGACACAAATACATTACAGAACTATATGAACACAATCCCTAAGTATACTCTAAACCTACACTAGTTACTCCATGAACATGCCATATAAACATATGAACACCTAATACAGATACATAAATAACTTACACAATCACATGAACACAGTCCCTAAGCATATGATAAACCTGCACTAGTTATTACATGAATACGCCACACAAACATATGAATACCTAACACAAATACATGAATAGCTTACATAACCACATGAACACAGTCCCTAAGCATATGGTCAACCTGCACTAGTTACTATATGAACATGTCATACAAACACATGAATATCTAGTACAAACATATGAACACCTTACATAGTTACATGAACACAGTCTCCAAGCATATGGTCAACCTGCATTAGTCACTATATGAACAAGCCACACAAACACATAAAAATCTAACACAAATACAATATACAACCACATGAACACAGCCCCTAAGTATACTCTAAACCTACACTAGTTACACCATGAATATGCCATATAAACATATGAACACCTAACATAAATACATGAATACCTTACACAATCACATGAATACAGTCTCTAAGCTTATGATCAACCTGCACTAGTTACTACATGAACACGCCATACAAACATTTGAACACCTAACACAAATATATGAACACCTTGCACAACCACATGAACACAATACCTAAGTAACCTGCACTAGTTACTACATAAACATGCCATACAAACACATGAATACTTGACACAAATACATGGACACTATACACAACCACATTAACACTATAAACAAACATATGAACTAACAATACAAGTTCGATTAACACCATATGAAGAGACATAAATATAGTTAGACAATAATCTATCACCATTTCTCCCACACATCAACAACAATAAAAACAACAAATCCTTCACAACCAATAACCATTCATCCTCAGTCAATATCCATCAAACAACCAACAACAACACATACAGTTATAAGCCCTAGTCCTAGATTTCTAAACATGAATACAAATAATCTGTCAATAACAATCCATAAATCCTTAGATAAACAGAATGACTTCATCCTCAGTTAATGTCCAATATACATCCCACAGCAATATCCAATATAATCTAACAAATCAGTTTGGGAGAAGCAGAGGGCAGGGAAAATCTATGCAGCACGGATAGGTCAGGAGAGGTCTTCAGTAGTTGGTAGGCCTAGGTAAATAGGTCATGGCATAAGTGTTCGTGCTCTTCATTTGTAGCAGCTCTCATCAATGTCCCATATGACTGCTAGTTCTTGTAGAAGTACTAGCGCCTGATGAAGCTTCCTTGTACTGCTGGAATGCAGCTTTTTGCCTATTCTCCCATTGCTGCGTCTCAGCAGCAGACATAGCTTTCCAAGTGACTCTCGCATGCTCGTGGGCCTGTCGAAGCATATTAGAATTTTTTAAGTAACATCATCAATGCATGAAAATCCCACATAAATACATAATGTCAACTAACGCTAAGCACAAACATGATGTTATAGCCAAAATATTACCTGTGTGCGATAGGCTTTGCCTCCCTACTGGGTGCTTCCCTACAACAGAAATATGGAATAAATTTTTTTAACAATGATCAGATAAACTAATTGCTTATAAATATTTCAAAATTATGTAATTTTTATTTCTCTTAAAAATTATAATGTACTCTAAGAAAATCTTGAACAATCAAGTAATTGGTAAGTAGAAATTCATCTACATATTTTTTTAGTAAAATTATAATATAATTATTGTGAGAAAATGTCAAAGATTGAATCAATATATCTTTTGATCCATATTATGAATCCTTCATACTTTTTGTCAAGCTATCATCACCTCCCCACCCACATCTTCAGTTAGAGAAGTACAAATGGAATCCAATTTATTTATAGCAAATAGCCCTGTCCCTCAAGAGGGACATGATTATGCTGCATAGTAATGCTAACACCTCAAAATATCCTTTATCTTGTCAACTAATGAAACTAGAATCAATTGGGCGTTCTTCAATTAGAGATGCTTTTAGAAGTTAACATATATGAGGAAAACCTCTATTACATAAGTAGTGCAATATTCTATGCAAGCAAACCTTAGGCAACTAAACAATAGCTTAACATTTAAGATGAGAGAAACAGAAATAGAACAAATTTACAGAACATAAGCATATATTGTAAAACTATGCAAAACACTATAGCCGGTAATCATATTTAAAAGGGTATTGTAGTACTAAGAAATATAAATATAAGATAATATCCATCGAAAGTAGCAGCTTTAATTATTGAAAGGGTGAAAGCTGAAGGCATAATTACATAAGAAGTAGAAATAATAACGCAAAATATGCAAATTAAGGGCTCATTAACTCAATTACTAGTTAGAAATTCAAGGAATTTTTCACAAATGCTACTCTTAGCTATTAAATACATGATTACCCAGTAGACAAAAAAGAGCCAAAGGAACTTTCTTTAAAAATAAAAACTAAGCTCAACATCCCTTTCTAGAATTCTAATACTACCACAATCAAATTATGCTTGGGTACAAAGTAATAAGGAATAAAAAAGATGATCAAAACCTTATTCTTCTTTCTTTTTTTTTTTTTTTCAAGTGTTCATAGTGAGTGTTCATAGTGGAAATATGAACACTTCTATATGAAATTCAAAACAGGTGTATCTTTCTCCGTTAGGCAACAACAGTATTCATCTAAGCCTTCATTTTCTTCTTCCATATCTCTTCTTTTTTCTTTATACATTGTCCTAAAACTTCAAATATATTCTATATTTGTACCAGTTAAAAACAAGATGGAAGCAAATTGCGGGTAGCCAGTCATCAAGTTGCATCATTTGTTATAAATCATAAATCTAGGAACACTAGAATGCAAATTAAGTACCACAAATTCTTTGCCTAAATGGTTAATGAATATTTAGGGAACTAAATATATAGTTCAAGGCTATCCAATTTAAAGTGTGAAGGGAAAATGATATATAGTTCAAAGCTATGGCATCATACTATATGGCATATTCATACTTGACCCGGTTCTTCATGGTGTAGCAAGATAATTAAGTTCTAACAATAAGGAGAATGTTTCCATCTTCAAGCAACGCACAATGTAATTGGAGTATGTATAGTATGAGGCCATCATGGTTTATTTATCATGTTTTAGAGCATTAGAGAAATTGTATGTTTTGTGAGAAATTTATGTTTAAACTATGGCATGTGCTATATTTGGAGAATAAAATTTATGAATAACTCATAAGTTTGACAGTTGTGATTTTAAATCATCGTATGCTAGTGCCTAAGTATTTAATTATCTATTTTTGTAAGGTTTGCACAAAGGTGACTAAATACATTAGTTTCAAAGTTTGTTGAGAAATTATTTATGGCTATGAAAGAATAAACATGTGGTTTTGAAAAAAGAAAAAATTAATAATAAATGCGCAAATAAACTTTTGCAAAGTGTTTTACTAATTGTTGGTTGATTTTTTTGGGGAATGTAGACCTTGTTGAATTTTGAAATTCTATCTCTTTAGCCAAAGGTAACTTATTAGTTTGGTTGGCTATATATGGAAAATTTTAATTAGTCAGTAATTGATATCTTTTACGAAGCATACTTAAGATGTTCAGAGGCATACACTTAAATTAAGATTACTAATTGATTGTTTTTCTTAAGTGATCAAAGATTTCTTTCTAAATAACAGGTAGATTCTATGGGGGGAAAAAATCAAAATTCCAATTTTATACACACAAGTGCCTTCACATGATGTGTAAAATATGTACTGTTAGAAACAAAAAGAAAATAGTAAAAATAGCTTGAATTAGCACAGATAAAATTTCTATCCTACTTCCATTAAAGACATTGATGAGATTTGATTCTACGAATCAAGCTAATTCAAGAACACACAATGAGATATTCATTGTAGATTTTAAGCAAAAAAAATGAGGTTCAAGAAAAGAATAAGACCTAACCTCTCCAGAAATAAAAATGAAATACATAGATACAAGGGAATAAGGAATAAACAAGATAAGGAAAATTTTTAATAATGAAAAAAATATGTTAGTAATATTTTGCGAGTGAATGTATGTTAATATTGCATTATTGTGTGTTCAAGTGTTTTTGTGCTGTATTTATGTATTTGTATACTTCAAGCTAATGTGTTTGTGCTGCAATGTTGCTTGATTCATGAAAATGTAAATATGCTCCTGCTATGTGTTAATGTATTTCTATGTTGTGTTCATGTATTTCTCTACAAAAGATCAATTGTGATTAACTTTTAACAACTATATATTTTTTCTTTCTTACATCAAAATTGGTCATGCAAGAATACATGCAGAGCTCTAAAAGAAGAAATACAAAAGGCCAAAACAGAGAAGATAAAGAAACAAAGCACTATTTACCGGATTTATTTTTTCCCATGTGAAGATAATAATTTTGACAAACTTCTAAATAGCATTCAAACCATTTTTTTTTTTTTCATTACAACCACAATATCAAATCTTTCATAGAAAATGATAGAACTCTAAAAAAGCAAGAGAAAAATATAAAAATGCAGTTACTGGGAAACAAGAAACATAACCCAAGTATAAATAAAGAAACAAAGAAAAATTGTAGTAAAAGAGTTCACTTTTTAGTTAAAAGAAGTCACTTTTCAAAAAAGTCACATTTATAGTAGTAGAATGTCATATGTAGAGTAGCCTCCAACCCGGAAACAACGTCACATGGCAAGATGACAGAGGCAGAAAATGGCTAACGACACCGACTGAGAATAGTTTTGAAAGGACGGTTTCAGGAAACGAGATTGACAATTAGGGAATGAACGGGCAACTTCGAGGGGAAAGGGAAGGTGGTATTTACGGTAGTGAGAGGAAGACGGAATATGGCAGCCGCCACTGACCGAGAGTAGCCACAAATGGTAAGAGGAGAGAGGGAGGAAGAGGTTGATAGTGTCGGAGTGAATGGGCAAACCAGGTAGAATGGTGACGGAGTGAATGAACAACTTCGGTAGAATGGTTTTTCAGGCGGTGGTTTTTCAGAAGATGAACGAAGTAACAAAAAATTTGAGCTAGGCAATGGTTTTTTGTTGAGAAAGGTGAAGCAGATAAACAAGACGAGGGAAGTTGGTCTCGGCAATTGGAAAAACATCAACTCACCTACCAAAATGTCTCCTCTGTACTGTTGATGTGAGGGGGCCTAAACCCAGCTTGGCTTTAGCCGTAGCAGAGCCAAAGCCAGATTGGAAAAAGCGAAATTCGAATTGTGCTCCTTGAGTACAAAGCTGTTACCCAAGAACCAACTGAGCTACCCACGGGGACAATTGCTCCTCATTCTTGCCTTTGGTAAGTAGCGAGAAGGAATATGGACTCCCATATGGGCTTCCACTCAAACTCAAACCCCTCCTGGCATTCGTGGATGGAGAAAGAAATAGATAGAGCATCAAATATTGCTAGGGAAAGCAAACCTGGGGTGACGGGATGGCTCGGTGATGTCGATACTTTGCATTCTTCTCATTGTTTTAGTGTCTTCTCTAAATAAAGCCCTGGAGTATAGTAAAAAAAGAAGCAATACTAATCGTTTATCATATTTTCTCTCCTACTTTCTCTCTCATTCATATGGAACTATTTGAATGAGAGAGAAAGTAAATGAAATGATAGATGGAAGATCTTGTATGAAAATCGTCTTATCAATTTTGACTGATAAACTAAATTTGATCAAGTCTAAACTCAATCCAATATAAAATAGTATATTTTGAATCCAAGCTTCTCAAAGTTTTTTTTTTTTTTTTCCTTTTCTTTCTTTAACCAAAAAAAAAAGTAAGAAATTAGAATTAGCAGAGGACAACTTCCAAAAGTTTTTAAAATTTAAAATTTTATTTATTAAAATATTTTTAAAAAATTTACTAATCAATTCTTCAAAACTTTTTAAGAAGTTATAACATTATTTTTTTAATATATATTTTTATATAATTTGCTTCTCAATCTCTAATTTTTAATTTGTCTCTAAGAATTAGTTATTATTAATGGAAGATATATACACATAGGGATAGCTCGGGGGGCGTGGTGCTCAGCACCCCGACATTTAATTTTTTTTTATTTTACTTTAAAAAATTTTAAAAATTTAGAATTTTCTTTAAAATTTTATATTTCATCTTTAAATTTTTTTAAAAAAATTATAACATTATTCTTTTAGTTTAATTTGTCCTCTTCCCCAACTCAAGTTACTGGTTCATCCCTGTATACACAGTTAATATTCCAATTTTATCAGTTGTTGGATTGAACTTTATAAAAAAAAGTAGAAGAATTATTTAAATACAAACAAGATTTGGAGTAGCTAACATCTTGTCTTCACCGGTAAAAATTCTAGCACGCACTTGGTCCACGTGAATCACATGTATCGAAAAATTATATTTTATACAATAAAAATTATACGATACAATTCTTTAATACATGTGATCAACGCATTTACAATCCATACAAAAATTTTCTCCAACAAAAATTCTAACATGGACAAGCGAAAATTCTTCACAGCTCAAAATCCATTAGTTTAGTTGAGTGCCGACATACCACTGAAAGAGTGCCCGAACTAGGAGGGAGGAGGGGCAGCGGCCATCCTTCCCCCGCATTTTCTAAAACTCCTCCTGTATCGTACCACGTTTAAAGCTTTTTGCCCGCTGCCAAAGTCACCCTCCAACATGTTTTTTTTTTTTTTAATCTAGAATAATATATTTCAAGTTAATGTTTTCTTATTGACTAAATATGTGACACACCCTTACCAAATTTTAATAATTGTCAATTTATAATTTGTTTAAATTTTGTGTCCGTCAGTACCTTTTGTTTTATTTTCAAAATTAAGATTGAAAAAGTTTTTAATCTTGAATAGTAGTATTCCACAAGTTTGCATAGTTTTTAGGCTTAAAAAAAACAGGCTTCAGCTTTGATATATTAATTCATTTGGCATTCAAATGTAAAATAAATCAAGCTTTAATAGAAGTTAAAAGGGAATATTATTAGGAAATACATATATAAAATAAATGAAGGGTGACTGAATAGTGAATATTTTTTGAAATATGGAGTTTTAAAATGTAAGAATAGTATTTCAAGGGTTTTGCTTAGTTTTTAGGTTTAAGTTTGATTTTTTTTAAAAAAATCCTTTTGGTATTGAAATGAAAAAAAGTTAAAAGGTGAATATTATTAGAAAGTATGCACATAAAATTAAAAATGATTGAGTTGTGAACTTTTTTTGAGATAGGAGCTTTCGAAGAAAAGAGTATTATTGATATTTTATGTAATATTAAAAATAGAGTGTAACATAACAAAATGATAATAGTTCTCAGTAGAAATAATAGTTATTTTGTTAGGTATAAAATAGAATTTAAGTATATGACTCTCGAGGCATAGCAAATTTATAGATGACAGTGTTCCCGTAAGATTTTTATTCTCTCCACAAGATCTCAGCGTAGAAGTGGCACATTACCCAAAATATGAGCATACGGGTTAAAATATAAGGCCACCCCCCCCCCCCCCCCAAATACTTCCCAATGTTCGAGCACTGATATTTGAATTAAGATTTAAACATCATTGACCACAAGATTAGTACCAACTTATGTGCTTATAAATATCAAGATAAAAGATTCCATGGTAAATAAATTTCAAACATGAATTATTTAAGTGACTAAAAAGTATTTAAAAAACCATTTATATATATATAAAGGACCATTTTATTTATATACTCTGATATGTTTCATTTATATTGTTTAATATATGTTTATTTATATATTTAGTAATAATTTTTTGAGTTATAAATTCTCATTGGTTTTAATTAAATTAATTGAGATTGAAAAATTCTTGGGTAACTTTCGGTGAGGTTTGCTTTGGACTTCTGAGATTGGGTTTAAGGGAACATTGTCTTACGAAAGTGGATCATAAAATCAGCCCCAATAGGCCCAAACCACTAATCTGGACTTTTAGGCAAAGAGATCCCCCATTGGGCTCTATATGACTGACCCAAGAATTGCTTCTTGAAAACAAGGATCCAAAGTGTTCCCACGGATCGCTAACCAGCAATGTGACCATTATTAATCACAAGAAAATCGTCCTAGAACTGAGTAACCAGCCAAATCAGCTGATTGTCATTTAAAAAAGTTTTATTTAAAAATAAATTATTCACCTAAGATTATCCTTAATGATGCAAGAAATTATTTGTTTTTTTATTCTTTTTAACCATATATTGCAATGAGCAATAATTTCTTAATTAGACACTTCTATTGTTAAGTTGAAAATTATAATAAGGGAGGATACAATAAATAGTATTGTGATGAGGTCTAGAATCGCTTTTATAACGGATAATGATGATATAAAAAATTTGTGATGCTATGCATTTATCGTGAAGGGACAACTAACTGATTTACCTGTTCATCATGAGATCGTCTCGCACAGTTTCAGATTGTTGTCCTGTTAAATGACGGCTTCTTCTCATTCACGCTAAACTCTCAGCCTTTTGGAATATAACCTCTGCTTGAAGCACTGTAAATGCTGATAGGTATAATCTCTGTAGAATTTATCTTCTGTAAACGAGTTTGTGTGAAGATAGCTGTGAAGATGTGAAGATAGCTATGAAGATAAGGTAGATTAGGAGTAGTTATTTATCTTACATAAAAACACTTCTTGTATAAATATCTTTGTATAGAGAATGAAATGGAATTCGAACTCTTCAGAAAATATTCAGGGTTTCTTGAATCAACATGGTATCAGAGACATTCTAGCCGCATAAACCCTAGAAATATCTTTCTGAAATCGAAATACCCTCCCTTGAATGCAAAACATGAGCACCGAACCACCACCACCACAGTCAATCATCATTCAACAAGAGAATGCTGCGTTCCCAACCAGTGTCATTCTCGACAAAACCAATTACCCTTTATGGTCTCAATTAATGGAGATGCGAATCGGAGCATGGAATAAAGCCGGATATCTCATTGGAGTAGAAACAAAACCTACGGTTACTAATCCGACATATGCCACATGGATCACTGAGAACCAGAAGGTAAAGAGTTGGCTCATCGACTTTATGTCTCCATCTCTTATGCAGCGATTATTCGCTTGCCAACAGCAAAAGACGTATGGGAGGCTGTATCGAAGACATTTTATGATGGATCCGATGAAACGAAGTTGTTTGAACTCAACCAAAAATCTTTTTCTATTCGGCAGGAGGGCAGACCACTGTCCACCTATTTTTCTGAACTCATAGCTATTTTTCAGGAGATTGATCATCGAGCAACCGTACAAGAAACCACAGTGGATGGTGTAGTCACACTACATTCAGCCATGGCCAGACTCCGTGTCCATATTTTCTTAAGTGGATTGGATCCCGAGTTTGATCAGGTTCAAAGGGAAATAGTACGAAAAGATCTGAAGTTAGATTTGGAAAGTACGCATGCCTATGTTAGGCGTGAGGATCAACAGCGCAAAACTATGGGAGGGGTTCTTGAACACCCAGCATTGCAGATTCGTTAAGGATCACCATTCGGAGCTGGCAAGAATCGAAAATCACCTTCTGGGAGGACAAATAATCTTGTGTGTGACCATTGTGGTGAGACAGGCCATTCCAAACAACGATGCTATGAAATCATCGGGTACCCTGAGTGGTGGGATTTTTCCAAGAAGCCAAGGAAGAAACCTGCTGGAAAAGCGATGATCAGTGAGGCTGTTACGAAGGGGGACGATGCACCCATAGCTCACGTTGTTCACTCAGGTGATGCAGGTAATGCAGGTAAGGAACATGCTTTCTCTGCCTTTTCTAGGCCAAATGCTTGGATAATTGATACAAGTGCATCTGATCATATGATTGGAGATTCAAATAAATTACAATCTTTCTTTTCATCCTCTCATTCCACTGTGTCCACCGCAAACGGCAATGAATGCCCAGTAACGGGTGAAGGTTTTCTTGCTTTATCTAAAGATCTTAAATTAGACACAGTATTAGTAGTTCCTTCCTTGGAGTTTAATCTCCTCTCAATGGGCCAAATCACATCCTCTCTTAATTGTACCGTAACTTTCTGGCCATCCTTCTGTGTTTTTCAAGATATTCTGCCTCACAAGACTCTTGGTTATGGTGTTAAACGGGGCAAGCTAAATTACCTGGATTTGACGGAGGATGGGGATTGAAAAGTTAGTCAGGTACATCTTATGGATAGGAAGGCGAAAGCTCAAGAAAATGTTTGGTTATGGCACCGTCGTCTAGGGCATTTATCTTTCAGTTATCTCAGGAAATTAAAACCTCAATTATTTGTGAATTTTGATGAATCAATATTTGCTTGTGATGTGTGTGAACTTGCAAAGAGTCATCGTGTTCCTTATTTGCCTAGTTCTAATAAAAGTGTTAAACATTTTATCGTAATACATTCAGATGTTTGGGGTCCTGCCAAAATTTCTTCTTTATCCAATGCAAAATATTTTGTCACATTCATTGATGAATGTACTCGAATGACTTGGATAGCATTGCTTCGTAATAAGAGGGGTGTTTGTGATGCTTTTTATGAATTTCAGAATATGGTACATACTCAATATCAGGTGCCTATTTTGGTGTGGCAAACTGATAATGCTATGGAGTTTATGGATGGTTCACTTAGGAAATTTTTTACTCAACATGGAATTAGGCATCACACCTCATGCACATATGCTCCTCAACAGAACGGCTTGGCAGAAAGAAAAAACAGACAAATACTTGAAGTAGTTCGTGCCTCCTTATTTGGGATGAATATGACAAGGTTCTATTAGGGAGAAGCAGTTAAATCTACTGTGTCCCTCATAAATCGTACACCTTCACGTGTGTTAGACTTCCAAACCCTGCAGTAAACCTTAAACTCTTTCTTTAAAACTCCTCATATATCGAATCTTGAACCTAGGATTTTTGGCTGTACTGTTTTTGTTCATGTTCCAAAGCCTTTGCGCAATAAGCTGGATCCATATGCCACTAAGTGTGTCTTTGTTGGATATTTAGATTCCCAAAAAGGTTATCGTTGTTATGATCCACAATTACGGAAGCTGCACATCAGCATGGATGTATTCTTCAGGGAAAATGAGCTTTATTATCACAAAGAAAATCCACAATTTTCCCTTCAGGGGGAGAGGTGTGGTAACGAGAATATGTCCTTGGAATATGGAACAGACAACACTGCAGGTGGCACTGAAATGGAAATAGCTAGAACAGGCACGTATTCAGGTGATGAAAGAATGGAAGAAGTTGACGCAATTCCTCCTGAAGGAGACTGGCCGAACATAGATGATCATGGTAATACTAGCTTACCTCCTTTAACACCAACTAATGAAGAGTTGATTCAGAATACTCAGGTACCCTCTGATCTTAATTCTCCCATAGTTGATTCTAATGTTTCTAATTCTGAGCTTAACATTTCGAATGTTGAACCAATACCTGTTATTTCTACTTCAAAGTACCCTCAAAGATCCAACAGAGGCGTGCCAAAGAAGCAATACAAGCCTGACCTGAAAACAAATGCGAAATACCTCATAAGTAACCATGTCTCCACACAAAATCTGCCCGAATCATATGCATTTGTTATTATTAAATTGTCTACTGTTTCGGTTCCTAGTAATGTGCAGGAAGCATTACAAGACCCGAAGTGGAGAGGGGCGATGAATGAAGAAATGGAGGCTTTACAAAAAAATGTTACTTGTGAGCTTGTAACCTTGCCGGAAGGGAAGAAAACTGTTGGGTGTAGATGGGTATATACCGTAAAGCTTAATGCGGATGGGAGTATTGATAGATATAAGGCCAGACTTGTCGCTAAAGGGTATACCCAAAGGTATGGAGTAGACTACCAGGAAACTTTTGCTCCAGTGGCGAAACTCAACACCATAAGAATCCTGATCTCTATTGCTGTGAATCAAGGGTGGTCACTGCGACAGTTTGATGTGAAGAATGCCTTCCTGAATGGGGAGCTAGAGGAAGAAGTATATATGGATTTGCCGCCAGGAGTGAGAATGGATTCATCGAATGGCACCAAGGTATGTAAATTGAAGAAATCGTTGTACGGTTTAAAACAGTCTCCTAGAGCCTAGTTTGGCAGATTGTCCATGGCAATGAAGATATTTGACTACGAACAAAGTGGTTCAGATCATACTTTATTTACCAAGCATAAAGAAGGTAAGACCACAGTCTTGATCGTATATGTAGATGATATGGGAGTAACGGGCAATGATTGCAACGAAATGAAACTACTACATGAGTACTTGGCAGCTGAATTCGAAATGAAAGACTTGGGGGAACTAAAGTATTTTTTGGGCATTGAGGTAGTAAGAACTGATGAAGGAGTTGCACTCTCCCAATAGAAGTATGTGCTGGACCTCTTAAAAGAAACCGGAATGCCTGAATGTAAGCCTGCGGAAACGCCCATGGAGATGAATCATAAGCTTGGAATCTTTCCAAATTAAAGTTCAGTTGATGTAGGGTGCTATCAGCGGTTAGTTGGGAGATTAATCTATTTGTCTCACACACGACCCGATATATCGTATGCAGTGAGCGTGGTCAGTCAGTTCATGCATCAGCCGAGCAAGGAACACATGGAAGCTGCCTATAGAATGCTAAGGTATCTAAAAGGTTCTCCTGGGAAAGGTTTGTTTTTTGCAAAGAATAGAGGTTCTAATGTTGAAGGGTACACGGATGCGAATTGTGCAGGAGATCAGACTACGAGAAAATCCACAGCAGGTTACTTTATGTTCGTAGAAGGTAATCTTGTTACTTGGAGAAGCAAGAAGCAGAAGGTTGTAGCTAGATCAAGTGCTGAAGTTGAATTTCGTGGAATGGCACATGGAATCTGTGAATTGCTTTGGATTTCTCGTGTCTTGGATGATTTGAGAATAGAATTCATGAAGCCAATGAGTTTTTATTGTGATAATAAAGCTGCTATCGAAATTGCACAAAATCCTATTCAGCATGACCGTACTAGGCATGTAGAAGTTGACAGACACTTTATTAAGGAAAAAATTGATAAAAATGTTATTTGTTGTCCTCATATAAAGTCGGAAGATCAGCTAGCAGATGTACTTACTAAAGCAGCATCAAGCAGGGCGTTTCATAGTGTGATTAACAAGTTGGGCATGACAGATTGTTATACACCAACTTGAGGGGGAGTGTAGAATTTATCTTCTGTAAACGAGTTTGTGTGAAGATAGCCGTGAAGATGTGAAGATAGCTGTGAAGATAAGGTAGATTAGGAGTAGTTATTTATCTTGCATATAAATATCTTTGTACAGAGAATGAAATGGAATTCGAACTCTTCAGAATATATTCAGGGTTTCTTGAATCAACAACCTCAACATCAAGAAGAATTTTTGAAGAATAAGTAAAAAGTCGAGAACCACAATTGAGTTTTTATATAGGATACTAGATCCCCACATACAATTTAGTGCATACATAGTTCACTCAAAAGGACTAGGAAAATGCAATTGACATACAGTATAGAAGAGCTTATACCATCAATAGACTCGGTGCAATTACCAGAATACAGAATTGAGTCTCATATTAAAGAGTAAGTTATAATGTTTGTATTAATTTTTTTTAAATCTACCTTAAAAATTCCCATCTACAGAATAGCTTGCTTCACAAATCAAGTTGGTCCAAGATTTGTTTCCATATTTAATGCGAATTATGATCAATTCAATGTGCTTATTTAGCCTTGCTGCTTGTGAAACACTAACTACAAAGCAAGTGAAACGCAGCCATCTGCCCGTCTCCAAACCAAGTCACTGACTCTATTAGAGAGAAGTAACTTCACCTAAAGGCAATTTTCTATGGCTTCCTCCATAGTTATTCTAATGTATTTTCTGATCTTTCATGAGACAAGTGCTCATGAGAATATACATCATATTGTGAATAGGCAAATTCACAGGGTACTTGATATCCGTCTGTTGCCTAAATATTCCAACTCCCACTGGCAATGCCTACTGGGGAGTGGACAAAACTTGATTAACTTTGAGCTATGTTGAGATGTTGCATTGATCTCTAGCATTGTGCCATGTGATTCCTCAATACTCAAAAGAAGAATTGGTCTTTTTCAAAGGAAGTTGCCATCTAGGTCTCCTCAATCACTAACACTAAGTAAGCGGTAACGCATTCGCTCTACTTCTCTTCATTCTTCTTATTAGGCTTGTGGCTCCACGACTAAGTGAGAAGGAGTGCCTTCTAAACAAGAGAGAGATGCAATTGCGCTAGTTGGTTTTACAGAAAGGGTGAAAACAACAGAGGAAAATAGGCGAGGATCCGTTTTGCTGGGAAAGTCATACCTCAAGAAGAAGAAAACCCCAAATAATGCAAGAATTATTTATTTTTTCCTTTTTAAAACAATAGATTGAGATTAATTATAATTTCTTTAATTTTTGGAATTACTAATTATCCCTCAACCGTACACTAGACATTGACATGTGTTATATTAATATTTTTTTTTTTAATGACAATTCGAAGAAAACGCCAACCTCAACGGAAGATTGTAGTCCAGGGTTGGTTTGCCCAGGTCCATCCAAATGTCATGAGATGGCTAAATTAACACTAATTAGCTCAGTCAACTCCGTGTTACAAGAAGCCAACCCCTACCTCTCTTCATTTTACACCTTTTTTTTTTTAATGTAATTGAAATCATTATCGCTGGACAATTAATTTAAATATTTGATTTGTACTTTAAAAAATTTATTATTAAATATTTAGATATTGAACGAGTCAAACTTATTCATATTTTGTCTAAAGCCAAAGCTCACTGATTGAGTTTAAGCTAAATGCAACACTTGAATTATTTATTAAAAGTTGAATGATTAAGCTCAAGCTCAAGTTAAAACAGCATTAGATTATTATTATATCTTAACAACTTGATTCGTTTACATCCATAAAATTGACATGAAAAATGGATCTAGGTTTTGTGTATTATCTGGAAAAAAAAAAGAAAAAAGAAAAAGTGGATTTAGTTTTTATGAAAAAGGAAGAAATGAATGAACTTTGGTTGGAGTAGTTGGATTGACATTAATCTTCACATGCAACGTTGTCATAAACCATACGAAAGCAGCCCCTGCCATTATTTTTTGTTCACATGCACTGTCATGCTCATGCTCTTTACCTTCTCACTGCATTCTCTTATCCTCACTTCCCCATGCCTTGTTTATTTATGATTTTTAGGACCACAATTGTCGCAATAAATTACTACTTCAATAAGTATTCTATTTCATTATTGTTTAAAAAAAATAAAAACTATATTATTAGGAAAGAATTATAAGTATACGTCTAATAAATATCAATTTGAAGACTGTACAGTTTAATCCTATGTTTGTTTCACAAAGAATGAGAGGGAGGGGAAATAGAAGGGGTGAGTAACTTTTACTTTTATTAAAGAGAGTAAATATAATTTATTTTTATTTTGTTTCGTTGGAGTGAAAGGCAAGTAAATAATAAGTAAGTATTATTTTGATTTACATTTCGATCCATTTAAATTTAGATGAACTATTTTTCTGACGTGGTATTTTCCTCTATCTTTTCTTTTTAACCAAACGACGTAAATCACCAATTTACTTTTAAATTTACATCCCTTTATTTTTTTCTCCTACTTTTCACTCTAACCAAACATACTATAACTTTGTTTGGTTCACAGAAGGGGAGGGAGAGGGGAAGGGGGAGGGGAGAGGCTCCTTTATTGTCCTTAGTGGAGGTAATTATATGTACTTTTATTTTATTTAGTAAGAATGGAAGAGAAATAAATGATAAATACTTATTCTTATTTGGTTCTATTAAAAAATAAATTCGAAGGGGAATATATTTTGTCAAATTTATTATTATACTCATACTATTAGCAGAGAAGTAAATTAATTTATTTTTATTTATTTGATATAATTGGAAGTGACGTAAATAATTATATTATAAGATTGAGGCAAAATATTATTTATTAGACAAGTTATTAATAATTTATTAGATAAGACATTAATATTTTTCAAAGAAAATTAATATTAGATAAACAAAAAATATGTGATTTATTGTTAGAAAGTGTGGTGAAAAAGATAAGAGTAAAATAATGGTGGGAGAAATTAAAAAATATATATATAGACGTCAACAAATTGGAAAAAAATAAATGAAAGAGATAACAAATTTATAATGGAAGAAAAAATATACAAAAAATTTGAAGTCATTTTGGCCTTTATAATGAAAGGATTGTACCAATCCTTCCAAAATGGGAGGAGCAAAAAACTAATATGGAGGGGTAGAAAAATACCTTCATTTTTACTTTCCTTCCACATTTTCGTCCTACTAAATAAAGTAAATATTTATTTCCTTTTTAAATTTACTTCCCCTTTTATTTTCCTTCAATTACCACTCTAACAAAACAAGGGCTATAAATAAAATAGTTTTACCGTCTGTTATTGTATCAACTCAACTAGGACCCTTAGATTAATTACCACTCCTTCATTTCAAAAAATCTGTCATTATTACATAAACTATATATATTTAAAAAATTCTAACATTTATGGGTTTTTTTTAGAAAGATTGAATTACCCTCATTAAAAATTACTCCCTCCATCCTAAATTATCTGTCCATTTAAGAAATTAAAATTTAATATTTCAAATTTATCCTTATTTAATAGTATTTTATTTTTTAAATATATTAAAATATAGTCGAAAACTCATTTTATGAGTTATAATATTCATACTCATCTCATTAATTTTTAAGAAATATCAATAGCAATTTGGAGAGAAAATTAAATATTCATCAATATTTTGACCCATTTTCTGGCAAGGATTAAATACTTAGGAGAAAGAAATAATTTAAAGTTATATTAAAGTTTTGAAATTTGTGTACTTCTTAATATAAAGAGAAATACTAATCATTGAATTTTAAAAATAAAAATAGAAGATAATATTTAATTAATTAAAAAACTTGTTTTTCTTAATATCCGCATAATCGGTTAAAGTGGACAGATAATTTAAGATAGCGATAGTATAAAATTATTTAGAAATTTGAATATCCATTGAATGGTTAGTTGAAGTAATAAATGATAAGAGTACAATTAGAAAAAGACAATAAATATATTTTTTTGTTATACATATTAAGGAAGTTTTAACATTTATGGAGTTTTTAGAAAAAGAAAAAAGTAATTATTCTTATTGGAAATTGTATAATTTTTTTGAAATTTGAAAATCTATTAATGTTACAATTTAGTAAAGTAATAAATGATATGATTATAATTAAGCAAAATTAATAAATATATTTTTAATTTTATAAAATAATAATAAAAAATTTGAAATAGAAAAAATCCCTAAAACTAACAGATATTTTAAAAGGGAAATTAATATAAATAAGTTCAATCGCTGCTACAAAGGGAGATTATAAATAAGTTCAGTAAGCATATTAAATTGCTTGGTCGGTGGCAAATCATGATCTGATTATAACAAAAAAATTAGTTAAATAAAAGTATTAACGATTCAAAAGCATGTGCGCTTTGTACTGTTTAAGATTTGAGACAAAGACAGCAGCCAACAACTTGAAAATCTTGTCTCAGAAAATTTCGTATATAGTATATATGATGCATATGGAATCTTGCTAATTGGCAGGACTATGATTAAGTTCTAGTAATTTTTTTTATTTTTCTTTTTTCTCTTCCTAAAAGTAGTCAAACTACAATATTTGTTAATAATGCCACTATGAAAAATCATTACTAACCCTTTGATCTTCACCAGTCAATGGTTTTTTTTTTTTATAGTTAATATTTTTTCAATCATAAAGAAAGAACAAATTACACATGTGGATAGCAAGATCTTGATAACAAAGAAATAATTTTATCTTAGAAGAAACAATACAATACATAAAATAAAAGCCAGTCAATGGTTGATAAAGCAGTGTTTGATTTATTTGAAATTTGTTGACTACAAAAGAACCAGACAAGCATTACCAATCAAACTCTAGTTTCAAGTCTTCATATTCATATGAAAGAAAGCTGCAAGGCATCCATATTGAGAGGGATTAACTAACACAATGTCTGGATATATAGGGAAGATAAAAATCAAACCAATTATCCTGCCAATACCCTCTCAACACCGAAGAAATTAAAGATTTGAGGCCCTTTGCTTATCGTGGAGGGCAGCGGTTAGGTTCTAATGTGGTGGTGTAGTAATTGAACTTTATAGGATTTTGAAGGTCTATCTATCTATATGCATATTTCGATTTGATATTTGTATATATAAATATATTGTTGACATTGACGGTATTTATCTACAGTATCAATAAATTAGGTGCATGAAATCTTGCTATCAAATTAATTGTATAAAGTTTCAATAAGTTATGAATTTTATTTAGAAATTAATACTTTTTCTATTTCAAAATATTTATTTTTGAAATACTTTGTACACATATTAAGAGTGTTGAAAATAATATTATAATTTAAATAAAGTTTCGATTCTACCCATATTAAAAATACGACAGCTATTGATTGGTAAAAATTTTCAAAAAATAAGAAGAAAAAAAGTTTTAGAAAGTTATGTAGTTGATTTAGAATAAATGAAGATAAAATTGGAAGAAATTAATCATTAGTTCTAGAAATATGTATATGAACATTAATTTTAAAATAAAACAAAAAAATCTTATTAATAAGTACTCTCTCCGTCTCTATTTATCTATCACAGTTAATTACTTCACATAATTTAAGAAAAATTAGTTAGTTTTTTAAATTTATACAACTTTATTTGTACATTTTAAAAGTATCATTATATTTAATGTTCTTCACAACTATTTTCTTGTTTTGTTTGCTCAACTCTCTCTCTAAAGTTATTACTTATTACATTTTTATTTTTCAAAACTATTTAATATAATGGTATAACAGTAAAATTAACATTAATAACACCTTAATTTTTTTAATGTGATAAATAAAAAAAGACACCAAAATTTTTTAATTATAATATATAAATAGAGATGGAGAAAATATTTTGATAATAATAATAATAAAAACCTTGATGTTGAATTATTTTTGTTGTCCCAAGGTATTAAATATTTGTACCAGCGAAAAGATTAGATATTTATATTAGCTGGTGGACACAAGATACTTCGTACTTGCCGCATAAAATGTTTTATATTGTCTGAATTTTATTGATTTTCAACACTGTGGCATTCGGAGTTATTGCTCTCACTTCCTTCACTCTATATTGCTCTAGCATACTTTTTTTTTTTTTTCTTTTTTTCACAAACTTATAACAAATTTAAATTTTCGTTTTCACTCCTTCTTTACTCATTCTTCCTTCATACAATTTATTTTTTTTTTAAATAAGATTATAGACCTTAAGAAATACTAAGATTTATAGAAAAAAAAATACCTTAAGAGACAAGAAATTAACATGAAGGGGTTAGTTTTTTTTGTTTTTGATAGAAAGAAGAAAGTAACCGAGAAATTTATTGATTTGGTCATATCCCTTTGAAGAAAAATAATGAGTATTAAATGATTCTTTCCCCTTTTTGAATTAGATAAGAGACATCCCTATGAAAGTACTAAATGCATTACTCCCTTATTTTGAAATAGATTTTGGATACATCTCTTTTTTTCACCTAGACAGATCTTTGTGAATATATGTTCTTTTACTTCCTTTTTCAATTCAAAGAGGAGTTTACTTTACTCAGACACGTTCAAAGCTGATTTTGATCTACTAAATCCATGCACTGTTATCCAAAAACACAGGAAGCGAGAGAGAGAGAGGAGTGGCAGAAACAAGAACATGGTTTGAAAAGTAACCAAACGACAGAGAAAAGAGGGGATTGGGGGGTTCGGGGAAGGGGTGGTGGGGGGATGATATTACTCAATAACTTGGTTTTCCAATATATATAATGCGTATTTTGTGTGTCCCCTTCTTCAACGTTCAAAATAACCCTTTTGTCAGCTTCTTTGCAGATTCTATAAGCAGTAGAATCAACCATGCAATGTGGTTTGGGTTTTACACACGGCCCCACCAGCTTTAATTCAAACTTTAAACTTCAAACGTCTCTCTTTATAGTGTGTGGAGCTTTGTTTGTGTTTGGTTATAAAGTTTTACCGCCTGCTCACTTGTGTTTCAAAAAAAGCTGTCAATATAAGATAGGCATGCATCTATAAATGCTACTGCGCCACCAAAAGCTAAAGCCTTTTCTTCATTTTTTATGTGTGAAACTTTCATCTTTCTCGGCTCTTCTTGCTTTTCTTTAGCATTAGACAGAAAGAAAGTTTGAATTTGGATGGATATTCTTTTTCCCTACACATTTTAGAGCAAATCTTGAAACTGAAAACAATCAAGGTCAGATTCTCCAGTCCTTACTCCTTCCTTTGCTTGCTACTTATTTCTGTTTATCCTTTACTTTCTTGGTGCCTCTGTGGTAGATTTTGAGATGGATCCCTTGTATCTGTTTGGAATGTCTTTTTATTGTTCTGTTCATTGCTGAGGAAGAAGGGTTGACTTTGAAGTTTTAAAAAGATACAGGCTTTTTTCAGCAAATTGGATTGTATAATGCTTCTCTGGTTTCATCAGTTTCCATTTTGTTGGGCTGAGGGGAGAATAAGGTTGAGGAGAAAGAGATCTTAAAATAGGATCTACCTCTTAGTTTTGGTCTTGTTAAGGATTAAGAGAATCTTTGGCATGTTTGTGTGGGATCAACTTCTTTGCTTGTGTACGGTTTGGTGTGATATTCAGATCTTGCAATTTTGATCAAAGTTCATGATTCTTTGTCTGTGTAGAGTGAGATCGTTTTTTTGTAGCCATAGAGATCGTTTTTTTGTAGCCATACTTAGCCCTTTTTTGTTCTTTTCCTTAGAATAGTTGGTTCTTCTAGCCAACTTGGTACTTGCCATTCTCCTAATACGATCTTTCCTTGTCTAATACAATGCTTTAAGTTGTGGAGAATTCATCTCTTGCTTGATTAGTAGTAGCCAGGGCTAGAGGTGAACTAAGTGGAGCAAATGATTAAAGTCGTTCTGTCAATTTTGACATGGACAACACCATATGCACAACTTTTGATGATCATGGTGAAAAGTGGACTTCAAAATTTGGCTTTATTATGTTGGAAAGCAATCCTTTTGCAAGCATTTGTGAATGGTTCTGCTGTGCTCCAGTCCGTTTAAAGATGAACACTTTTGTTATCTCTTGTTTTTACTCGGCAAATCCACATTCTGGCAGGTTAAAATCGTTTGAATTTGCAACTATTCGCATCACTCTTCCAGAAATTGATTGTCCTTGAGTAGGTGAAATGCCAAGATCAGGGTAAATTTCTCACAGTATATGCTCTCGTCTTTCTTTCTTTCTGTTGCAGTGTTTTCATTTCTTCATTTTGACCCAATGGTTTTGTTTGGTGTAGCGGACCAGAAATCCCTCAAAGAAGGTCTCCTAGAGGCCCTTCTCAACTCAGAACATCTAGTTCTGATTCGGATCCATTGCATTATCGTCCAACAACTGACAGAAGTCCCAAGGTAGGAGGAGATCGTCGATCTCCGAGAGGTCCTCAATCTGATCCTATGAATCAAAAGAAACTTGGCACTCGAATTGCAGACTTGGAATCTCAGCTTGGACAAGCTCAGGAGGAGCTGAAATGTCTAAAGGAGCAGTTAGCCTCCGCTGAGGCAGCAAAGAAAGCAGCTCAAGAACAGCTTGAGAAAAAAACCAAGAAACCGATTGCTCCTGAGCCTGTGGAAATCCAAGAGAAGCAGTTCTCGCAAAGACAAAAGAGCCAAGAACTGAAAAGGGAAAACAGCAGTGCTGCATTTGAAATCTCTGAGGAAAACCAGAAAGAAACCGATGTTTTTGAAGTTCCAGTCGAGAAGGTGACTGTGGAACGTCAGCCTACACCTGAACTTAACCAGGCTACCAGTGAAGACGAGCATAAAACCAAATCAGTTAACCTAAAAATTGAGCCACCGGCCATTTTGGAGCCTGAGAAGCCCTCGTTTGATGAGTTGGCTCTGAAAAATGGTGAAATCAACTCATTGAAAGCCAAGTTAGAAGAGAAGGAAAAGGAGCTAGGTGCATTGTGTCAAGAAAACGAGAGCCTCAAGACTCGGCTAAATGCAAAAAGCTCTAAGATATTAGCAGCTCAATCCAAGGAAGAGGAGACGACCTCAAGGTTGAATCAAGTTACCAAGGAACTAGAAGAGAGCAAGAACAATGTTATTCAGATTAATGAGAGGCTAGAAGCTTCAGAAAAGGCAAAAGAGGAGTTAGAAGCAGAAATGAAAAAGCTGAGAGTACAAACGGAGCAATGGAGGAAAGCAGCAGATGCAGCAGCAGCAGTACTAGCTGGAGGTGTGGAAATGAATGGGAGAAGGATATCTGAGAGGTGTGGATCAATGGATAAACACTTCGGCAGTGTTTTCGAAACGCCAGGCAGTGGCTATCATGGTTACCTAGGATCTCCAGGCTTGGCCGATGATACTGATGATGTTTTTGGTAGTGGGAAAAGGAAAGGTTCTGGTATAAGAATGTTTGGAGACCTCTGGAAAAAGAAGGGCCAGAAATGAGGCTTCTTGAGAGAAGCTGGTTATAAATTTGCCTGAATATGACGTATTGGCTTGCAAAATGGTTGCTTATCAATTTGCATCTGGCCAACCATATGTATGAGAGTCCTTTGTAATGCACTTGGGCATCGTGTTGGAAGTGCCCCGTAATGCCTCCTCTTGGAAATGTTGGTTCATGTGAATTTTAAATCGCCCTCATCGAATCGGTTTATCATTTGCACCATCCTCTCGTGCTTTTTCTTCAATTCTTTGATAAATTTAAATTTGAATTAAACTTGTGAAACTTGGCTATGATCGATTGGATTGAACATACTTCTTCCCGTCCTAAATAAGACCTGAATTAATGAAACAAAAGAGCTAAATTTTCCTTCTTTTAAAATAAAAAATAAATTTATTGTTATTGCTTACTCGAGTATAATATATATAATAAAAATATACTTATAAATAATAATAATAAATATCTTTTTAATATTCCAAAATGATAAATATATTTTTTTTAAATTTCTAAAACAATACTCATTCAAGCCTCTCCCCCCAGGAAAAAAATCCTTCGTTCTGTAAATGCACCCATCCACTAGAAAATTTATTTTCAAAAAATTTTCAAAAAAAGTTTGAAACCACAAATGCTAGAAATTGCTGTTACTGGATGCAGCACAAAAAGCAGTATATATCTGATCTGCTCACTAGAATGTTGCAGCTAATCCTTTGCTTCTGTAAATGCACTCATCCATTGTTGCAAATATTTTCACAACGAATAAGGTAATAGCACAGGAAATGGAAAATGCAATTTCCATGAAATTACATTACTGTTAATAGGAAATTGCAGATTAATCATCATCCTCATCGCTGCCATATTGACACAATGATTGCAAAGCATAACCATTGCCTTCAGACTCTGATACCTTCTGTCCCCCGCCTGTTGATTTACTAGTGATTGAAGTTGTTCTCTTGTTAACGGAGATTATAACAGATCCAGACTTGAAAGTGAGATTACCATCTTTATCTGTCCATACATAGCAGAACCCAGTCAGATAAAATCAGCTAGTACATGCAAGTTGAACCAGCATAAAAAATAAGGTTAAACAAAGGTTAAAATGAGGTTCCGGAGCACTACACCCACATTCGCATGCCATTTACGATTTGATGCAATGAATTGCCAAACAGAATAATCAAATCATCAAACAGAAGTTCTGTTTCCACTACTGAATATGGACGAGGAAAGAAAGTCGAAGAAAGGAAAGAAGAACAAAGACAAAGCCAGCATTCCCCTCCTCTCCCCACACACAAAAAAAGGGGGAGAGAGAGAGGAAAAAAAAAAGGGAAAAGTGTAAATGTCAACCCACCATCTCAGAAGAAGCACCACAGATCACTCCCACTCCACCCCTGCCCCCAACAAAACAAAAAAGGGACTATATCCAGAGACACAGAGAAGTACAGGGAGAAAAAGGAGATATTGGGTGTAGATTTCTAAATCCAGCTAATTATAGGCAAATAGTAGTTATACATGGTACACCACGATAGCTTCCAGCAATAATAAAAGTAAGTCAAGAAGTAATAGAATCAACAGTTTACACTGAAGAAAGAGTTTAGATTAACCAACCTCGACCATGAACATTGGCTTTCGCTAATGTATCTGTTGGTTTACTTGGTTGCTGTTGATCTAACTTTTGCTTCTGCATCCAAGGAGATGAAATTAAGCCCAATTCAGCATATACACAGACTTCACAAAGCATCCACTGTATTCAAATTTCAATTACAGCTAGAAAATATCGTTCATATCTCCATAGCAACACCAAAAAACTGTGACCTCTCAGATTCTTTTTTCTTCAGAAGGAGAAATCAAAAGCAGTAAGACATATAATTTGCAAAGACAGAATTTAAGTGCTTCACTACTCGACAAGGATAGCATAACATAGCTAAAATTCGTAGAACCAAGTCAACTTAAGTCACATACCTATGGTTTCAAACATCAATAATTACTCACCTGAGATTGCTAAGACTTCTATTTTAACTTCTGTTTAAAGTTTTCCCGTTTACAGGTTAACAAACCCTTATTTAGTTTTCTTCTTATTGTGATCACAAACATACTGTCCTGTTTATTTTTTTACTGAGAATCACTTGTTTCTCCGCAATTTAAAACAAGTTAGGAAATCCTGAAAGCCCCAGAATGCCCCATGGACTAATGCAAGAGACATACAGGGAATTCATGTTCTCATCCTAGTCATTATGTTTTGAATAGAGGAGAAGGCAGAACTAACACAAGAAAATTTTGGGACATAAAGATCAGTAACTTCTTAATCGAGTATAAGGAACTACTTTCTAAGAAGCTCTTTTTCCTTAGGCATTGTGTCATCTTCATCTCACTCGCTCTTAATTCAAGCGGATCCATCATTGTTGCATATAGAACAACCAATGCATCTATAGTACATAACAAAGGCATATTCAAATAACAATGGAACAACAAGAAGTTTATAGGATCATTAGGACTGTTTTACCTTAGGACTTGAGGTTTGTCCATCAACACGATCTTCTAAATCATCATCGTCGTCATCAAGATCTTCGTCATCAATCCTTCGAAGATACCTTTCCCTTGTTCCCTGAGATAAAAATTTCCCATTGTCATGATATACTCAAAACTATCTCCATAAATTCAACGAAGACATAAAAGAACAACGGTATAAATTGCATACTCACATTGAATATAGATCTTACAAGAGCTTCATCCTCTTCATTCAATTTCCTTTCCTGTCATTAAACCAACAATGTTATAATCAACACTCAGCGGAATGAAAAGCAATCTTCTTTATAAATACAACACTTTCATGCAACTCAATCAAGAAATGCAGAGCCCATTGCCTGTTCGAAACTTCAAATGAGGAGCCTTAAAATTTTTTTTTTTTTTCTTCTTACATGCCAACTTTGTATTATTTCCCCCCCTCTCTGTAAGTGAATTTTGTCTATGGTAGACAGAGTTGCTTGCAGTTAGAAACAAAAGATTCTTAGATACACCTCCAAAGCAAATGATTTGGAAATCCAGGTTTACCTGCCACAGACAGCTTCATGACAACTCATAGTCTTCTTTACAACATTAATTTCAAGCTGTCAATCACATAAAGGATGTGTTGTTTTTCCTCAATCAGTGGTCCAGTTAAAAGCTCTACTCTGAGCAAGATAGTTAGCCTGGAATACGACAAATTTAATATAGCTACCCGTTCAACCACAAGGCTTGTAAAATCAACTTTTAAACTTGCAATGCAGAAATATTCAGCAAACCAAATGTAAAAGCACAAAATTCAGTGATCAAACAGAACAAACTTCTCACAGGCAATAGAGTTGTCTTTTAGATATCTTCAATTAGAATCTAATGAAAGAATGTTTGCGTGCTTACTCCCCCCCCCCCTCTCTCGGTCCAATGTTTGCATGTTTACTTATTGAAGGCTGTTTAAGCAGTCTAAATTTGTACCATTCAAATAAAAGCATAAGTAGCATAAGAAAAAATATGAAATCCATGATAACTTCATCACCAGAGGAACCAAATACAATGAACACATGCAACACCTCAGTAAAGTAGCAATAACATCTTACCTTCTCCTCCTTTGCCCGCTGCAAAACTTCAAGCATTGCGTCAATGCTCACAGTTGCTTGTCTTGACTGCAAATAAATATTCCAAAGGATAAATTTAGTATCTAACATGCCCTACGTATAGTAATATTCCTTCATAGCAAATCAATGGTTAAGGAAATAAGCAATCACCTTCATAGATTTCATTTCATCCAAAGCAGCAAGAATATCCATCTCTTGTTTAGAGTCCACCGTTCTATTCTCCAGTGACTTCATTGCATCACCCATTTCTTCAGCATCCCTCTTGCGTTTCACTTCCTCATTTTCCTGTAAACAGAAACAAACAACAGTTTTATCAGCCACCAAAACATGCGTAGTCCTACCATCTAATGTTTCATTCTCTTTCAAGAAGCAAATAGGAGGGGAAAAAACAAATGTTCACCTCATCCTCCGCACGCCAGGGTTCAAAATTTCGTGTTGCGCCAGACTCAACAACATAGTCAGAGTTCTTTGGATCTGTCTTATAAGTAATCTCCGCTGAACACCTTGTGCACTTAAAATAGAACCTAAATATTTGAATTCCCAAGTAGGTCTGCAAAAAGTTTAAACATGAAGTCAGATCCAACATCACACCTTAACCTAGTTTTTTTTTTTTTTTTCAATAATTATTATAAAGCATATAAGTAATCAACTTCAGAAGACAAGGACGTGTCTCAATCAACTGGAGAATTGCAATGTGATATCCACTCTACAATCTCAATACTAATTGCAATGTAATACATAGACACATACCTCCCCTATAACATCTTCTTTGCGAGAATTGAACTTAGTCCCTTTGTAAATATAGTTTCCGCAAGTATTGCAGCGGATACTCATCGGAAGCATCATTCGCACCTTAATTTGCTGGTTCTTGGGCTGCCTCCGCCTTGGAATCTTGGAGGGGTCGAAGTCAGGCGGATAGTACTTATTCAAAACTTTTCTTTCTCCCATCTTGTTTTCTCCTTCTTCGCTTCCTCAAACGGGTCAAAATCCTAGAGACCTACCAAATTTTTTTGAAATTTAGGATAAAAATATAAACTTTACAATAAATCATCCTAAAATAACAATGAAGACAATGTCTTCATAAAGTTACCAATTCATCCACAATCACAATCATTAAGTATAGGTGACACTAAATTAGCAATCAAAAGAGCAGAATGGGTGCCCTAAGCATCGAATAAATCAGCAAAGCATATACTAAATTTATCTAGAACGCAGTAAATTAAACGCTCTGAAAAAAAAAAGACCTAATAGAAAAAACCCTAACATATAATAATAAAACGGAAAAATTAATACGCAGCAAATAGTAATGGGGATTAGAAATATACCTGTCTTTATCCAATTACTGAAAAAGCAAAGTCCACTTAACTTGAGATCGACGGAAAGAAACCGCCGGAAACGTGAATAACACCTTCCCCTTGATAGCGTTGTCTGTTGTCTCTCGATCTCCGATAGACGGAGAACCTCCAATAATCCGCCCCCGTTTCCTCGGACTGACATCTTTTTGGCGGTTTTGTTATATATAATGGTCAAGTCCCTCAAAGAAAAGGAAAAAAAAAAAAGGGAAACTATTATGAATTATTGGAATCTTTATTAATTAGTGGAGGCTTCACTAATTATGGATTTATGTGAATTATTAGAAGATTTTTATGGATGTCCACCATTTAGTGGAGACACCACTAATTAAGATTAGTGGAAGATGATGTATGTCATGATGTAATCCACTAATTAGAGCTCTATAAATAGAGTTATTCTCTAAGCTTGTAATACACCATTATTTAGTGAAAGAAAGATTAGAGAAAATTGTGAGAGAAAAGAAATAGAGAAATTCTTGTGCAAAATAGTTAGAGTTTTATTAGTGTGTAGTGTGAAGATTTTATTCTAACACTACCCTAATTTTATAACACGTTATCAGCACGAATTTCTGTCGTTATTAAAGCCAGAAGACAGGTACGCATTTATTGATCTCGCTAAATTCGAATTTGTAACCCTTGATATTTCTGAAAAAAAAAATTTATATTTCATACAAAAATGCATCTAAATGCTAAAAAAAAAGGAGATCCATATGTCATGTGGATAAAAAGAAAGATTTGACTAAGGGTGGCAATCGTGTCGTGTTCGGGTTGGCGGGTCGTGTCAACTTGAGATAATTACACTCGACAGGCCAACCCGAACACGACCCGTTTAATAAACGTGTCGTGTCGTGTCAACCCGTTTATTCTCGTGTCGTGTTCGTGTATAAAACGGGTTGACACGATTAGACACAAAAATTAAATAGATAATTATTAAATCCGTCAATCAGAATACTTATTAAACCCACCAATCTGTGCACCATTACACAAAAAATTTTACAAAATTAAATCAAATCATATAAAATTAAAAAAAACTAATAAAACAACCCATAAAGTCATAAAAACCCAATAAAATAACAAACTATCCCACTCAATATTTAGAGATCTTAATAAATTCATAAGATTTAATCTTAAAAATCTGAACAAATGTAGTTTTGCAATAAAATTGGATTGTTCAAAAAATTATTTTCTCTAACTAAAAGTCATTGTAATAATATTATTATTATAAACACTAAATAATAATTAATTAAGAATGATTCATTTACTATATATAAAGTAAATAGCTGCATTAACATCATTTATTTTTCTTAAGAGGTCTCATATAATTAAATAAAATAGACACACAAACAATACAATTAATTCATATAATAAAATTTAATTTAATTTAATTAATTCATGTAAAAATTAAATTATCTAATTTTTTTATAGTGAAATTTGTAGGGTATTACAAAAAGTATTAAATATAAATATTAAAAAAAGTTAAACGGGTTCGCGGGTTGAAACGGGTTAAAACGGGTTGAACCCGTTTATGACATGTACACATTTAAAGTTAAACGGGTCGACCTGTTTCGACCCGAACCCGCGAAACCCCAACCCTAACCCGCTATAACCGTGTCGTTTTCGTGTCGTGTTGGCGTGTCGTGTTCAATATTGCCGCCCCTAGATTTGACCACCTGAAGATGGTCGTACTACCCACTGCACGGTATGAATGGTTGCACCTGAAGTTGCAAGATTGTAAAACCGTGAACTCCGTGATGTATAAAACTACATCTTAGTTAAAAATTTTACGGAGAAAAAGTTACTGATGAAGTTATATTCGAGAAGACATTCTCCATTTTTCATGTTCTACAGTAATAATATCGAGAAAAAGGGTATCCAAAATTGACAGCTTTAACATGAGTTATTATTGAGAAATCATGAAGCCAGATGAACTGGCTCAACAACACTCCCAAGAAGTGAATGCTGTTGGCTCCAGTAGAAGCCATCGTTATAGTCTAGTTGTGGCAGTGGCCGTGGTTATGGTCATAGACACACTCGATATTTCCCTTATCACAGAGAAATACTGGCCACCTAAAGTGGAACAGAAAAGATAATAAGGGAAAAAGATATTTCCATTAATAATAAGTATCACATCTTTTATTCATAGCACTAGTGTTCATATGAACTTGATGATACATGCTTATAGTTGCTCTTTTGTAATTGAGCTGACAAATGTAAGATGAAGGTTTGTAATTGTTCTTTTTCAATATTTACATTAGAGGACGACAAACAATTAGTAATTATGGACTTCAACTCCTCTTTTTCGACATCCTCCTCATTTTCTTTCCCTTTTGAGCCAGCATCGAGACTAGCAGCAGAAGTAGCCGTAAAATTACTGCGAAATGAGTCTTGAGATTTTATGATCTCCTTAAGTTTATTATATTTCTTATTATATTTGGCCTTGAAGCATGCTTGTCTCAATTTCTGTGTTTGGTCCTCTAACTGCGTATTAGGACTTTCTTCCACCAACTGTTTTTCACATTCCAATATCGCAATGGCTTATTGTAATTTCTTCTCAGCCATATGTCCTCCTTCTTCTTTATTTTGCATATCCTGTAAATCGAAGTGATATCATCGGTTATTTACTTATAAATCTTTCATAGTTTTATACTTACACATTATAAGTATGTATGAGAAAGAACCTGAACATTCTTGATTATGGTCTCCAAGCTCACCAATTTCCTGTGAGGCCATCGACGAATTCCTAACTCCCTACATCTTTTCTTGAGACGGGTTATGCCAATATTCAGTTTTTTGGCTGCGCTCATGATTGGTAGGTAAAAGTACTTGCGAAATTGTTTCTCTTGATAGTATTTGAGAGTTATTGCCCTTCTTCTCTCTCTCGCCTCTTAATCATCTTCTTCTCCCCAGGAATTTTGTCTGCAATAATATCTTGAACTTCGATATTATGCATTTCATGAGTACTTACTCCGACTTCGTCGCCAAGACCACTCATTATTTCTCCTAGAAAAAGAAAATAATATCGATAAAGGTAATACCATTCAAAATCCATGTTTAAATGTATAATAACCTGGAAACATATTCTCGCTTTGTTCAAAATCCATTAGAGAGTAGAAAGGATCATGCACAAGCATATCCTCATTCAAATGAATAGTATCAAGAGGAACAGTATCAAAAGCAGTCTCTTGTAGGAGCAGATCAACTTGGTCCAAAGCAAGTATGTTCAAAACTTCCACTGATTTACATAAAAAAACAAACCAAAAGAGAGTTTAATTTCATTATCAAGCTCACTAAAAACAAATGGAAGCCATCAAAGGTATCTCACCTGAAATTAGGAGGAAGTGGTTGGTTTGGAAAAGAAAACATATCAAAATCTTCTGCGTTCGAATTAGACAGAAGCGGTTGATTTGAAAAGGAAAACATATCAAAATCTTCTGCGTTCGAATTAGGCAGAAACGGTTGGTTTGGAAAGCAAAACATATCAAAATCTTCTGTGTTCGAATTAGGCATAAGCAGTTGGTTTGGAAATGAAAATACATCAACATCTGCTGCAGAAACTAAGTCAAAATTTGACCATGTCTCAAATGAATTACGAGTCTCCATATCTCGCTTTGTGATTTTTGTTTTTGATGTTTACTAATGATCGATAACCGATATATATATCGATACATATATATATATATATATATATATCTGTATGAGGAAGAAGAAGAGGTAGATGGTAGGTAGAGGGTCGGAGGAGAAGAAAAGACAAGAGAGGAAGAGGAAAAGTCGGGTACGGGAAGAGTGAAAAAAAAAGGGAGATATTTTTCTTGTCATTTCCTACTTGTCATCATTTTCTTATATTTCTTTTCTTATTCTCTTGTGAAATCATTATTCCCTAAATTAGGGGGAGAATAGAAACAGTACAAGAAAGATCGTGATTGGACAACATCATTAAATTATCTTGATCCACATACAAGCGCGTGTGAACTTGAAGTTCAAAAGATAATTCATTTGTAAATCATTGCAAATCAAATGCCAGACACTTTTGTTGACTCTAGAAGAGTAACAAAATCGCATATGCTAGATATAAATGCTCCTATTCTAATTGAAGTTCCAACAGAACAAAAGATTTTACATATAGCTGCTGAGCCAAAAGCATGCCGAAGCATGGCCGACCTCTTGGTTCTAAAGATAAAAATCCTCGAAAGAAAAGAGGATTAAATGATCCGTAAGATCATATTGAAGAAAAGAATGATAAAGACCAAGAGAGAACCGATGACAAAGAACCGTAAGTTAATGAAAGTAACATCGAAATTTCTATCAATTATACCACTTCCAGTAGAAGTTGGAATCGGATAGAAACCGTTATTGATAATATATTTGCATACAATATATCTCTTGATGTTACACAGGATAATGATGATCCCGAACCAATATCGATTGATGAATGTCAGCATAGAAAAGATTGGTCGCAATGGAAAGATGCGATTCAATCGGAGTTAAATGCACCGGCAAAACGTGAAGTCTTCGGACTGCGATCCGAATACCGTAAGGTATAAAACCCGTTGGCTACAAATGGATATTTGTGCGAAAGCGCAATGAAAAGAGTGAAATCGTTCAATATAAAGCGCGATTAGTAGCCCAAGGTTTTTCACAAAGACCAGGTATTGATTATGATGAAACTTATTCTCCTGTTGTTGATGCTATTACACTCCGATATCTTATCGATTTGGCAAGTACATGAAAAGATAGATATGCGTCTATTAGATGTTGTCACTCGCTTACTTGTATGGAAATTTAGAAAATGATGTTTACATGAAAATCCCCGAATGATTTCATATGCCCGAAGCATATAAACATTATCCTCGTGAAAATTACTCCATCAAGTTGCAGAAATCATTATATGGCCTGAAGCAATCTGGGCGCATGTGGTTTACACGTCTTAGTGAATATTTATTGAAAGCGGGATTTAAAAATGACCAGGTATGTCCATGCGTTTTTATTAAGAAATCTGGTTCTAAATTTGTGATATTAGCTATATATGTTGATGATATTAATTTTATTGGAACTCCTGAAGAGCTCCAAGAAACAATTGATTATTTAAAAAGAGAATTCGAAATCAAGAATTTTGGTAAAACCAAATTTTGCCTTGGTTTACAAATTGAACATTTGGAGAGTGGAACATTTATTTATCAATCAACATATACAGCAAAAGTGCTAAAAAGATTTTACATGGAAAAAGCACATCCATTGAGTATTCCAATGATCGTGCGATCATTAAATGTGGATAAAGATCCTTTCCGACCTCAAGAAAATGATGAAGAATTCCTTGGTCCTGAAATACCATATTTCAGTGCAATTGGTGCATTGATGTATCTTGCTAATAATACACGACCTGATATTGTTTTTGCTGTCAATTTATTAGCAAGATTTAGTTCTTCACCAACACGACGACATTGGAATGGAGTTAAACAAGTCCTTCGATATCTCCAAGGTACAATTGATCTCGGATTATTTTATTCAAATAAAACCAGTCCAACATTGATAGGTTATCCAGATGCTGGTTATTTATCTGATCCACATAAAGCACGTTCTCAAACGGGCTATCTATTTACATGTGGAAATATCGCTATATCATGGCGTTCTACGAAACAATCTATAGCAATGCTACTTCTTCAAATCATGCTGAAATTATAGCCATTCATGAAGCAAGTCGAGAATGTGTATGGCTAAGATCCATGATTCATTATATCCGAGAAAGTTGTGGATTATCATCAATCAAAGGTATTCCAACTCCTCTTTATGAAGACAATGCGACTTGCATAGCTCAATTACGAAGAGGATATATTAAAGGAGATCGGACAAAACATATTTCACCAAAATTCTTCTTTACTCATGAACTCCAGAAGAAAGGTGAAATTGATGTGCTACAAATTCGGTCATGTGATAACCTCGCAGATATTTTCACGAAGACTTTACCGATCGCAACATTTGAAAAGTTGAGATATAAAATCGGTATGCGTCGGTTTAAAGATTTAAAGGAATCATCTCATCGAGTGGAGTAATAAATGGACATATAGAATAGTGTACTCTTTTTCCTTCACTAGATTTTTTTTCCCACTGGGTTTTTATCTAGTAAGGTTTTAACGAGGCATATTCTTTATGTAATGGATGGACATCCAAGGGGGAGTATTATGAATTATTGGAATCTTATTAATTAGTGGAGGCTCCACTAATTATGGATTTATGTGAATTATTAGAAGATTTTTATGGATGTCCACCATTTAGTGGAGACACCCCTAATTAAGATTAGTGAAAGATGATGTATGCCATGATGTAATCCACTAATTAGAGCTCTATAAATAGAGCTATTCTCTAAGCTTGTAATACTCCATTATTTAGTGAAAGAAAGATTAGAGAAAATTGTGAGAGAAAAGAAAGAGAGAAATTCTTGTGCAAAATAGTTAGAGTTTTATTAGTGTGTAGTGTGAAGATTTTATTCTAACACTACCCTAATTTTATAACAGAAACAAAAAATTGTCCAATTTGTTAAGCCGCCGAAAAAGACAATTTTGGAAAAACACAAAAATTCCGTTGCCGGGACTCGAACCCGGGTCTCTCGGGTGAGAGCCGAGTATCCTAACCATCTAGACTACAACGGATTATTAATCAGAAGAGTTTAACCATTAATCAAATAAATTAAATTTTTTATTTTCTGAAGACATAACATGCCGAATACATGCCCCGAATCGTTATTTTTGAGGCACAAAGAGCAATTCCAACCCCAATTACCTCTTCCTCCTAGTCTTCGTTTTACTATGACCATTTGAAAAGAATTTTTTCACTTCCAACAATATCTATCACAGAGTTCCATCTAAGCTTAGGTCACCATCAAAGAACAAAGCAACAATATCATTTAGGCGAGATAAGCTTCATAAGAAGCCACGAATTTTTGGTTCAATATCAATAAATAGAGCTTTGGTAAATTAAAACAATAGGACACTTCTTTGGGCAAGAATAAGGAAAACCATAACAATTAAAAGAGACTCCCGCCTTCCAAATCACGCCATAAGGAACAACTTATACCAATTCAAAATCAACACCTTGGAACATAAAAATATGCTTTGCAATTTCACAAGGATCGGTGGGACTTGCAATTGAAACATCTGAGATACTAGTATTTGATTCAGACATACTAATATTATTAAGGATCCTAAATTAAATAAACCTCTGTAAAATACTACGTTTGATATCCCACAAGTATGTATGGGTAAGAAAGACATTCAATATCAGAAGTTAATTACGAAATCTATAGCCAAAAAATGCAATTGTATTTAAGAAGGCTTCTGACAGCCCATCTGAAGGCAACTGCGAGATCCAGTGTGCTATGCATGTTCTTCTCCATTCCACCTTTATCTGGTTACCTTGAAACCCTGCAGGATCCATAAAGGTATAAATCAATATGCAATAGAAAGAAACTGAGGATATAAAACAGGACGAGCAATTATGTATCCATGTCCAGAAAATGCAACAGTTTGCAGATGCAAGGCTAAATCTGATTTTACCAAAGTGATGATTGGTAATAAACACCCTGCCATTCTAATTCAACGGGAAACCTTGATAAAATTCGAGTCCAAATACCTTGACTCTTTTCAGGAGATCCTTAGCATGGGCATCTTCCTTAAAGTGGTCACGAACAGGCTGCAAAGCATTTGAGAAAATTACAGTCAGATTAAGAGAAGATGCAACGAGAGAAGACACTTGAGAAAAGCAGAAAATCTTCACCACTAAGACCTCCCTGGTCTCAACAAATCTTTGTCCAGCCAAGCAATGTTTTCAAAATAATTCTTTCCTTGATTGGTTCAGTGGAGTGAGGACAACAGTGTTTTCCATTTACCTTTTTTTCCTACTATTTAAAAAAAAGCTAGTCCACAAAGCAAAGTTATGATGTACCTTCAAAATCTGGTTGAGCGCTTTTGATAAAGCAGGTTTAAGATCAGCTGGATGCAGTAAACCACTTTCATACTCTGCAGATAAGTCTTCAAAATTGTGGTAGGTCCTGCATACAAAGAGAGACAAAAATAGATCGGTACATGTAAACACATTGGAAAATAGAGCAAAGATTCTCTTGACTATATCTATAATTCTAAAAGGTGACTCAGAAGATTGAACCTGGACATCCTAACAAATTCAAAAGAGTTCAAACATATTGAAAGAAAGGGAGAGAAGAAGGGAAAAAACGAACAACAAAACCTCATTGAAATCAATAAACTCACTTTTCACCACCATTTTCAGCACTTCGCTCAACCTTGAACTCTTTCAGCCAAGGTAAAACAATGTACTTGATGTACTCAAGACATGGATTATCTTTTACAACATTTGGAGGGCAGTAAGCTTTCTTTATTTTGACATTCACATCTGCCTGTCATCATGAAAATCAGCAATATCAGTAAAACTAGTCATTAAGAGATTGTTCATAAGCACCTGCTGAGATTACAAAAGTTGAATACCAAATGCCTCTCAACATCTCACTTACAAAAGAAAACCAAACAATGCATCAAATATCTAATGCTGCTATGGTAAACAAACACAATTAAGCACATAATACCTCTTCATCCTCCATAAAGATGGCAGAAGATGGATCACTTTTTGACATCTTCTCTTGCCCTTGCTGCAATCCAGGGAGCATATCTATATGGCAAAATGGGGAAAGTTGCTTGGAATATCGTACAGAGAATTTATAATTGGGGATTTGATTCTAAAGAGAGAAAGAGGAAGTATACGATGAGACAAGATGATAGGCTTGTTTTTCCTCTTGATATCATCACAGTACTCTCTTGCAAGAACATTCACTTTTCGCTGGTCCATGCCCAATTGGCAAATGTCTGCCTGAAAGATTGAATATCAAGAACATGATTCCCATTCCCCAATTATTTTATTTGCTGATAAATCACTCATATCCACCTAGACATGGGAAATAAGTACAGTTTCATAGAATAGTTAACTTAAAAAGAGTAGTAATATGATATCTAGCCACAGAGACATTATATTTGCAATCCACTTAGCAAACATCTATGCTTACAAAAGGTTGAAAGGTACATTATGCATGAGCCAGGAGACATTAAATTTTAGCTTTCAATTCTCTCACACAAACTGAATGGGCTACTGGTGCATAATCAAACTCGCAGAGTCCAAACAGACAATAGATCAACAAAAGAAGATAAGAGCAATCATAAGGGAAGACTCCTCATGTGTGACTAACAGACCACATTAAGCACATACAACAGGTGATTGGGGGAGCAGCAAAAATATACCTCTCATCTAACATTCAAATTCCTTGAGACTGCAGCATACGAAGTCATTGAAGTAATCATTTCATTCTAAATTCAAACCAATATATTTAGCCAAAAAGATCTTCCTTTAGGAAATGGGAAAAATATAACAAACAGCTACACAAAATAATATAAACCATAGGAGCATTAGCATTTAGGAGAAAATGTCATGCAAGCATTTATAGATCACATGGTTAGCATGCACTGAACTCCTATTAACTGGATGTAGATAACATCTCAAGATGAATGAGTTAGGTTAAAGGCATAACTGCCAGCATGCTGATGAATGCTAAGAATTACTGATTACTAGCTACTAGAATGATACAAAAGCTGGATCTCCTAAACTCTCAAAGTCAATTAAAATTGTTCAGCAAATCAACAAGACAGTGCAAGTTATAGAGATAATATAATATTTATGCACTTTCACATACACATTACCTTCAGGAAGAAAATATCCGCACATTGCATACATGGGTAAAAGATCTGAGCTGCTGTCAACTCATCTTGTTCAGAACGACCCATAATTTGACAGCACCTAACAAATTGAAACACAGAATTAAAAGATACAGAGTATTACAACTTTAGTTTAAACCAAGAAATCAACCATTGAAATAGAATATGCAATTTATAAACCTTTACCTCAATATCCTCGGAAGCTTGTTCCTCCTTGCTATGTCCATCACAAGAGGCCAGTACTCATGAGCTTTGGAGTTAATCTCTTCAGAAGACCACAGAAATTCAACACCTTCCATTTTCATGCCAACAGATTTCCATATCTCAATCATATATTCCCCAATAACTCGGATTTTCTTCAAATCACCACCCATCTTGTTGTTTAGCTGAGCAAACCAATCTGCAATCCATATTTTCACATGGCACCCAGCAGAAGTAAGCTTATTCACATTGATTGCCTTCATGACACCCTGTTTACCAGTAAAAATGAATTAAACAGGTGCAGCATTAAAAGTAATCTAAAAGCATGCACTAATTCAAATGGACACAGGACCCTCCCTCCCTCCTTTGGTAATGTTTTTTCTCTTTCTCTGATGTGCAGAATTTTAGGCAAAAGATGTAGCGAGTATTGACCATCCAAGAGCTAGTTATAACATTTCTAAGATAAAATAGATAGGTAAAAACATTCGTAAGTAATTGATTACCAAGCCAAGACCAATCCTTGTAAATTAAGATGGTTTTCTGTTTGGGAATAAAATAAAGGATAGGAGAGAAATAAAATCCAATAATCGAAGTACGTAATACAAGCACCCTAAAGGAGATTAAAGGAGCTGCTTAAATACAATGTATGAATAAGCAAATTCCTAGAAAGAAATTTTGGGGAGAGTTTCTGGAGTTGATGAAACCAGATAAAGCACAGTGCAGATTGTCAAAGTTCAATGCATAACAAACATCTAAGAACGGTGATAATGTTATTGGTTCATTGCAATACTAACCACAAAATCCAAATTAACTTCATATTTGACAAAAACATTTTATTTGGTAAAAGAATGTAAACTCCAATAATGCTTTCTGAAGCGGAACTAATCTTTGAAAGATAATCTTTCTTAAAATGCAAGCAACCCACCTAAAAAGCAGAAAAGAAACCGACTTTCCCATTCTAAATGATGCTAGCCAAATGTAATAACAGAAAGCACTTCATCACAGCCATCAAATTCAATCTGCAGTATATAATTTTTTTATTTTTTTTCAAAAGGAATATACAGAAACTGGATCCACATTACAGACCTGCGCAATGTGCATTCTTCCTGAGGGCTCAAAACCATCATAGCAGATGGGTAGGGACTTCTTTGCCAAAAGATTCATTAACTCATCCTCTTGTATGCACTCCTCCCCTAAACTCCTCACAATCCTGAATTTCTCCTCTACGCTCATCCTAAATTCCCAACAAATTTCCAAAATCATCAAACGGAATTCACCAAATATACAAACTTTATAAGAATTAAACTCAAAAACAAACTAAATAACAGCATAAATAATCGTCTAATCTCTTGTACAGTACATACAGAAAGACAGAAATTACCCTGAGGTAGAAGTATCAGCATCGCTGGCGGATGAAGCCTGTGGCTCAGATGAAATCGAAAGGGATTCAACGGACTTAGACGGAGGTGCGTTTTCATCCATGTCGACTGGTAATCCTTCTCAGGTCTGACGGGTGAAAAGCAGGGTAGCAACGGACTTAGACGGAGGTCCATTAGGGTTTTAGGTATGACAGGGGTGAAATTGGAAATAGCCAATAGCTGAATAAAAATAAATTATAATTTCGTAGAAGAAATGTTGACTTGATCATGTGCGACAAGTAAGGCGTAGGCAGTTAGTTACATCTCGGCACGTTTTTTTTTTTTTTAAAGGGCTCAAATGGCATTACGCAGCACGCTCGGAAATTCCTCATAATTGCAGAATAACCCTTTTATTATTTTTGTAATTAAAATAACCCCAAATAATAAAAGAAAAAGACTATTTTGATTTGAGAAATCGGAATTCTAAATAATAAAAACACAATAAACGAGAATAATTATTGGTTTTTTCGCCAATACCAAGCGCTATAACAATTATAAAAAGGTAGTTTGTGCATTTCTTGAATTATAATGGTAAGGAATAGTAAGAGGATATTGTTTCAAAATGAGTGTTAGTTCTAAATATGTTTATTATTAATTTATAAAATGACATTGTCTAAAGAATGTTTTGAAGGTTCATTTAAATTATTCTATTACATCTTTTACATATATATATATATATATATATATATATGTGTGTGTGTGTGTGTGTGTAAATTAAACTTAATATTTAAGTCATTCAAGTATTTTTAGTAGGTAGAATTAGTACTTATTGGATATGCTTATTATGAATACTTTTTATTAAAAAATAAATAAATTATTTTTATAACTTTTTAATTATTATAAAATTTAATTTTTATTTTTTAATTAAAAATATATAAAATAATTTTTCGAATTTTTTAACGGTTCAGATATTATCTTTTCATGATGATCAACAGATAATTTTATTAATTTTTAAAAATATTTTAATAATTTTATATTTTTAATTAAAAATGTATTATTTTTATTTATTTTTGTTATGAATTATTGGAATCTTTATTAATTAGTGGAGGCTCCACTAATTATGGATTTATGTGAATTATTATAGAAGATTTTTATGGATGTCCACCATTTAGTGGAAACACCACTAATTAAGATTAGTGGAAGATGATGTATGCCATGATGTAATCCACTAATTAGAGCTCTATAAATAGAGCTATTCTCTAAGCTTGTAATACACCATTATTTTGTGAAAGAAAGATTAGAGAAATAATTGTGAGAGAAAGAAAAAGAGAAGATTGAAGAGAAATTCTTGTGCAAAGAATAGTTAGAGTTTTATTAGTGTGTAGTGTGTAGTTTTTATTCTAACACTACCCTAATTTTATAATACGTTATCAGCACGAGTCTCTGCCGTTATTAAAGCCAGAAGACAGGTACGCATTTATTGATCTCGCTAAATTCAAATTTGTAGCCCTTGATATTTCTGAAAAAAAAAATTTATATGTCATACAGAAATGCATTTAAATGCTAAAAAAGGAGATCCATATGTCATGTGGATAAAAAGAAAGATTTGACCACCTGAAGATGGTCGTACTACCCACTGCACGGTATGAATGGTTGCACCTGAAGTTGCAAGATTGTAAAACCGTAAACTCCGTGATGTATAAAACTACATCTTAGTTAAAAATTTTACGGAGAAAAAGTTACTGATGAAGTTATATTGGAGAAGACATTCTCCACTTTTCATATCCTACAGTAACAATATCGAGAAAAATGGTATCCAAAATTGACAGCTTTAACATGAGTTATTATTGAGAAATCATGAAGCCAGATGAACTGGCTCAACAGCACTCCCAAAAGTAAATGTTGTTGGCTCCAGCAGAAGCCATCGTTATAGTCGTAGTTGTGGCAGTGGCCGTGGTTATGGTCATGGACACACTCGATATTTCCCTTATCACAGAGAAATACTGGCCACCTGAAGTGGAATAGAAAATATAATAAGGGAAAAATATATTTCCATTAATAATAAGCATCACATCTTTCTTCATATCACTAGTGTTCATATGAACTTGAGGATACATGCTTATAGCTGCTCTTTTGTAATTGAGCTGACAAATGTAAGATGAAGGTTTGTAATTGTTCTTTTTCAATATTTACATTAGAGGAAGACAAGCAATTAGTAATTATGGACTTCAACTCCTCTTTTTCGACATCCTCCACCTTTTCTTTCCCCTTTGAGCCAGTATCGAGACTAGCAGCAAAATTAGCCGTAAAATTACTGCGAAATGAGTCTTAGGATTTTCTGATCTCCTTAAGTTTATTATAATTAAATTTCTTATTATATTTGGCCTTGAAGCATGCTTGTCTCAATTTCTGTGTTTGGTCCTCTAACTGCGTATTAGGACTTTCTTCTACCAACTGTTTTTCACATTCCAGTATTGCAATGGCTTCTTTCAACTTCTTCTCAGCCATATGTCCTCCTTCTTCTTTATTTTGCATCTCCTGTAAATCGAAGTGATATCATCGGTTATTTACTTATAAATCTTTCATAGTTTTATACTTGTAAATTATAAGTATGTATGAAAGAGAATCTGAACATTCTTGATTATGGTCTCCAAACTCACCAATTTCCTGTGAGGCCATCGACGAATTCCTAACTCCCTACATCTTTTCTTGAGACGAGTTATGTCAATATTCAGTTCTTTGGCTGCGCTCTTGATTGATAGGTAAAAGTACTGCGAAATTGTTTCTCTTGATAGTGTTTGGGAGTTATTGCACTTCTTCTCTCTCTGCCTCTTAATCATCTTCTTCTCCCCAGGAATTTTTTCTGCAATAATATCTTAAACTTCGATATTATGCATTTCATGAGTACTTACTCCGACTTCGTTGCCAAGACCACTCATTATTTCTCCTAGAAAAAAAAAATAATATCAGTAAAGGTAATACCATTCAAAATCCATGTTTAAATGTATAATAACCTGGAAACATATTCTGGCTTTGTTCAAAATCCATTAGAGAGTAGAAAGGATCATGCACAAGCATATCCTCATTCAAAGGAATAGCATCAAGAGGAACAGTACCAAAAGCAGTCTCTTGTAGGGGCAGATCAACTTGGTCTAAAGCAGTATGTTCAAAACTTCCACTGATTTACATCAAAAACAAACCAAAAGAGAGTTTAATTTCATTATCAAGCATACTAAAAACAAATAGAAGCCCTCAAAGGTATCTCACATGAAATTAGGAGGAAGCGGTTGGTTTGGAAATGAAAATATATCAAAATCTTCTGCGTTCGAATTAGGCAGAAGCGGTTGGTTTGGAAAGCAAAACATATCAAAATCTTCTGTGTTCGAATTAGGCAGAAGCGGTTAGTTTGAAAAGGAAAATACATCAACATCTGCTGCAGAAACCGAGTCAAAATTTGACCATGTCTCAAATGAATTACGAGTCTCCATATTTGCTTTGTAATTTTTATTTTTTATATTTACTAATGACTGATAACTGAGATATATATTGATACATATATATATATATATATATATCTGTATGAGGAAGAAGAAGAGGTAGATGGTAGGTAGAGGGTCGGAGGAGAAGAAAAGACAAGAGAGGAAGAGGAAAAATCAGACCGGGAAGAGTGAAAAAAAAAAAGGAGATATTTTTCTTGGCATTTCCTGCTTGTCATCATTTTCTTATATTTATTTTCTTATTCTCTTGTGAAATCATTATTCCCTAAATTAGGGGGAGAACAGAAACAGTACAAGAAAGATCGTGATTGGACAACATCATTAAATTATCTTGATCCGCATACAAGCGCGTGTGAACTTGAAATTCAAAAGATAATTCATTTGTAAAGCATTGCAAATCAAATGCCAGACGCTTTTGTTGACTCTAGAAGAGTAACAAAATCGCATATGCCGCCTATAAATGCTCCTATTCTAATTGAAGTTCCAACAGTAACAAAAGATTTTACATATAGTCGCTGAGCCAAAAGCATGCCGTAAGCATGGCCGACCTCTTGGTTCTAAAGATAAAAATCCTCGAAAGAAGAGAGGATTAATGGTCCGAATGATCATATTAAAGCAAAGAATGATAAAGATCAAGAGAAAACTTATGACAAAGAATCGGACATAAATGAAAGTAACATCGAAATTTCTATCCATTATACCACTTCCTGTAGAAGTTGGAATCTGATAGAAACAATTATTGATCATATGTTTGCATATAATATCTCTTGATGTTATACAGATAATGATGATCCCGAACCAATATCGCTTGATGAATGCTCGGCATAGAAAAGATTGGCCGCAATGGAAAGATGCGATTCAATCGGAGTTAAATGCACCGACAAAACGTGAAGTCTTCTGACTCGCAGTCCGAACACCGTAAGGTGTAAAACCCGTTGGCTACAAATGGATATTTGTGCGAAAGCGCAATGAAAAGAGTGAAATCGTTCGATATAAAGCGCGATTAGTAGCCCAAGGTTTTTCACAAAGACCAGGTATTGATTATGATGAAACTTATTCTCCCGTTGTTGATGCTATTACACTCCGATATCTTATCAGCTTGGCAAGACATGAAAAGATAGATATGCGCCTATTAGATGTTGTCACCGCTTACTTGTATGGAAATTTAGAAAATGATGTTTACATGAAAATCCTCGAAGGATTTCATATGCCTGAAGCATATAAACATTATCCTCGTGAAAATTACTCCACTCAAGTTGCGTAAATCATTATATGGCCTGAAGCAACTGGGCGCATGTGGTTCACACGCCTTAGTGAATATTTATTGAAAGCGGGATTTAAAAATGACCAGGTATGTCCATGTGTTTTTATTAAGAAATCTGGTTCTAAATTTGTGATATTAGCTATATATGTTGATGATATTAATCTTATTGGAACTCCCGAAGAGCTCCAAGAAACAATTGATTATTTAAAAAGAGAATTCAAATCAAGGATTTTGGTAAAACCAAATTTTGCCTTGGTTTACAAATTGAACATCCTGGAGAGTGGAACATTTATTCATCAATCAACATATACAAGAAAAGTGCTAAAAAGATTTTACATGGACAAAGCACATCCATTGAGTATTCCAATGATCGTCCGATCATTAAATGTGGATAAAGATCATTTCCGACCTCAAGAAAATGATGAAGAACTCCTTGGTCCTCAAGTACCATATCTCAAAGGCAATTGGTGCATTGATGTATCTTGCTAATAATACACGACTCGATATTGCTTTTGTCGTCAATTTATTAGCAAGATTTAGTTCTTCACCAACACGACGACATTGGAATGGAATTAAACAAGTCCTTCGATATCTCCAAGGTACAATTGATCTCGGATTATTTTATTCAAATAAAACCAGTCCAACATTGATAGGTTATGCAGATGCTGGTTATTTATCTGATCCACATAAAACACGTTCTCAAACGGGCTATCTATTTACATGTGGAAATACTGCTATATCATGGCGTTCTACAAAACAATCTATAGCAGCTACTTCTTCAAATCCTGCTGAAATTATAGCCATTCATGAAGCAAGTCGAGAATGTGTATGGCTCAGATCTATGATTCATTATATCCGAGAAAGTTGTGGATTATCATCGATCAAAGATATTCCAACTTCTCTTTATGAAGACAATGCAGCTTGCATAGCTCAATTACAAGAAGGATATATTAAAGGAGATCGGACAAAACATATTTCACCAAAATTCTTCTTTACTCATGAACTTCAGAAGAAAGGTGAAATTGATGTACTACAAATTCGGTCATGTGATAACCTCGCAGATATTTTCACGAAGACTTACCGACTACAACATTTGAGAAGTTGAGATATAAAATCGGTATGCATCGGTTTAAAAATTTAAAGGAATCATCTCATTAGGGGGAATAATAAACAGACATATAGAATAGTTTACTCTTTTTCCTTCACTATATTTTTTTTCCCACTGGGTTTTTATCTAGTAAGGTTTTAACGAGATATATTCTTTATGTAATGGATGGACATCCAAGGGGGAGTATTATGAATTATTGAAATCTTTATTAATTAGTGGAGGCTCCACTAATTATGGATTTATGTGAATTATTATAGAAGATTTTTATGGATGTCCACCATTTAGTGGAGACACTACTAATTAAGATTAGTGGAAGATGATGTATGACATGATGTAATCCACTAATTAGAGTTCTATAAATAGAGTTATTCTCTAAGCTTGTAATACACCATTTTTTTGTGAAAGAAAGATTTGTGAAAGAAATATTAGATAAAGAATTGTGAGAGAAAAAAAGAGAGAAGATTGAAGAGAAATTCTTGTGCAAAAAATAGTTAGAGTTTTATTAGTGTGTAGTGTGTAGATTTTATTCTAATACTACCCTAATTTTATAACAATTTTAAAATAATTTCTTTTATCTTTATTTTTTCTTCCCTTCTTCCCGTTTGCTCTTTTTCTTGTTCTTGGTTGCAATAAACCCAATTCTCCAGTCTGCAAAAATTTAATTACTGGATCAATTCTTTTAACCCATTCAGACGCCATTAATGTCATTCGCAAAGAACGAAATCTTGAACCCACCGTCTCCCATCCATTGTTTAATACCGAAATTTCAAATTTGACAAGAAGTTTGTCAAAATTTTACAAAAAATGCGGTGTACGAAAGCGGTGGTACTGGAAGGAATTACCCTCTGGGTCACTTCGTGCTACCCCACTCCATAACCAGAGGCGTGGAATTTGAAGGATATACAATACCCAAAAACGCAACAATGAATTTCATGGTAGCGGAGATGGGGTTGGGACCCAAAGGTGTGGGAGGAGCCTATGGAATTTAAACCAGAGAGATTCTTAGGAGGTGAAGCAGCAATTGACATAGCCGGTAGTAGAGAGATAAAGATGATGCCATTCCGGGCGAAGAGGAGAATATGCCCGGGGCTAGTTTAGCATTGCTGCATTTGGAGTATTTCATTGCGAATTTAGTATGGTATTACAAATGGAAGACTTGGGAAAGGGGCGACGTAGATCTGTAGAAGAAACTATAATTCACCATGGTGATGAAGAAACCCCGTAGCGCATAGATTTATACTAGATTTTGATCAAATCTTAATAGCATTAGCATTGCTAGTAAATAATAATGCTGCATGATGAAGTTGAACAGTGTCAGTGTGTTTTGAGAGATGATGTAGCTGTTCATATCATATCATATGCGACTGAATTGGAGAACTGGGTTTCTATAATTGTAGTGGAAGTGGAATTGCAGCGTCAACCAAGAGCAAGAAGAAGAGGAGATGGGAAGAAAAAAAAAAGAAAGAAAAAAAATAAAAATAAAAATTATTTTAAAATTATTTTAAAATAAAATAAAAGTAAAAAAAATAATATATTTAAATTAAAAAATAAATTTATCACAATGTTTTTAAAATTTAACAAAACAGTTAACGGTCAACTGACGTAAGAATAAAACGTAGACGATTAGAAAATTTGATGAACTATTTTATATTTTTTTTAATCACAAAAATTGAGTTTCGTAATAATTGAAAGATCATTAAAATATTTTATCTAAAAAAAATTATGAATATTTATGATTGTGATTCACTTTATGTTTTTATATATACATATAATATTTCATCAAATAAAAAAATATTTGAAAGAAAAAAAGTAGATATGACAATTTACTCATTTAAACTAAACATGAGATTTCTTAATTTGAGCGAAGATAGGAGTGCGGATGAGAGGTGTGTTTCATGTGTTTCATCTCTCAACCTACAAAATGGGGAGTGTTGGGAAAAAAAATATCTCTTATTACCTTACAAATTATCTTTAATACAAATAACCAAGCAACTACATAAAAAAATAATAAGATAAGAATTTATGTGAAAAATTCTAAAATCGAAAAAAAAAAGAAAAAAAATGCATTATGTGAAAAATTATTACAACCACACAATATCAAATATAATATTTTTTTTCACATTCCAAACTTAAAAAAATATCTAAAGAGTACCCAAAATTTTTTTCCAAACCTTCACAAATTTTCTTCACTCTAAATAAGAGTTTCTTTCGGAATGCTTATGATATTATGTATTCAAGGCATGCCTAAAGACAGCTTCAATCTTCAACCACTCCATCAGACAACCCATGCTTTGTTTGATTCAGCATACAGACAACATATGCTTTGTTTAATTTAGCTTAACAATCTCCACCTGAATTAAACAAAATAAAAAAAATTTCTACTACAAAGACATCGTTTTATACCGATAATAATAAGATTATTATACTCTACTATAAAGAGTATATCCACTTAAAATTAACATCAATTTCAATAATTTTACCTCAGCTCATGTCGACAATTATAGTGCAACTTCCATACTGATTTTCGAGAGTTCATTAGTCATCGACATTCCTTTATTCCACCACACACCTTACATAATCATCAGTCAATACCTGTATACAAATTTGTGAATATACTATCAATCATACGTCCTCTTGTATGGCATCTCCAATTGTAGCAATTATGCCATGAAGACATATATTTGTCTTTAAAACAATTCATCATCTCCCTCTACTAGGAAAATGATATCGGTAACATTATCTTTTTCTTTAGAGTTATTAGCCAAACCAACTCCACCCTTTTTGCAAATTTTTTTTATATGGCCCGTTTGTCTATATCTCGAACATACAATTTTCTTCACATAGTTCTTTTTCCTTCCATACTCACAAATAACAAATATTGAGTTTTCTGAAGGCCTGCTTTCTCCTTTTAATCTTATTTCTTCATAAATTAATTTACTCACGACCTCTGAGTAAATTACAGTTTCATTCTCATACATTAAAATGGGCTGCATGTGTTTATAAGTAGATGGAAAAGCTTCTGAGAGTCTCCAGTTCAGAAAAAAGCCCATTTAGAATACTCAGATGATCTAAAATTTTTGTACCTTCCTCTATTTGTGGTATATAAAATTGCTCATTCAAATAGAGCCCATTTGAAGCACTTTTGATTTGGTATAATTTTTCAAACTTATCCTAGATCTCCTTTGTTGCAGACAATCTAACTACATTAACAAGAATATTCTTTGCTAAATTGAGCCGTATTAGACTGACAACTCGCATATCTAACTCCTCCTAATACTCACCACTCATTGTGGACTTTCTTGAGTCTCCACTGCTATCACCGGATACTTCTGAATCTTTTCTACTGGTCAAAATGATTGGCCCCCTATTCAAGACTTTGTACAATCCCAACTTGATTAACAAATCCTTGACTTGCACTTGACATAAGACAAAATTAATTTTGCCATTAAATTTCTCAACATCAAATTTAGTTGTTGACATTTTTTTTCTATGCTTTTAGTATAAAACACACACTAAAACTCTACCATACTAAAAGTACTTGTAAGTTGAATATAAAGAGTAAATAATAATCTAATTTATTTTCTGATGTGGAGGGTCCATCTTAGTGGCAATCACAAAGCATACTGTAGACGACAAATTTCAAGTCTGCAAATAAGATAAGAAAAATATCAAAATTTACAAAGTATTTAGTAAATATGAGAAGTGATTACAAATCTCCGAAGAAGTCATAAATTGCAGGATGAGTCCTCCGATTCTTCTCTTTTTGAAAAGCGTTGATTCGAGGGTTGAAGAGCTTGATCTCGGATCGAACGGAATTTGATGATGCTGATTTGAGGGCTGAAGAGCTTGATCTCGGATCGAACGGGATTTGATAACGGGATTTGATAACGAACACTTGATTGCCAAGCCTTTGAGACTTGTTTGATGCAGAGCAAGATGAACGCCTTGAAATTTGAAGAAGATTCTGAACCTTGATTTGATGACGATTCTAAACCTTGAATTTGATGAAGCTTCTGAACCTTGAATTTGATGAAGCTTCTGAACCTTGAATTTGATAAAGCTTGAATGCTTGAATTTGCGATGCCTCTTATTTGTTGAAGCTTGAGCTTGAGGATCTTGGGGGCCCTTGAACCATTGAAGGAAGACCCTATTTATAGGCTAAAAATCCCTTGACTTTAGCATAAATAGTCGATGTGGGATTTTGGAAGAGCCTCCCAACAAACCCTAATGGACTTGGGTTTAAGATGACTTGTGCTTAATTTATATTTTGGCCCAACTCATTTAATCCACATTATATTTGGATTATGAGACTTTTTACAAGTCCAATTTTAGGGTCTAGTCCGATTTCATTTAATCCATAATATATTGGATTTAATGTAAAATGGACCCTTAACAATAACCCAATTTTAATTGTCCAATTTCATAATCCATTGGATTTAATGGGCTTTCAATGATAGCTCAATTATATTAATTCAAGAATAATTATATTTATTCATGAATTAATTTTAATTAATCAAGACTAAAATATATAATTTTCTTTTAATCTTGAAAATATATTTTATCCTAAAATTCCTTGTCTACAAATGCCCCCACTTCAAGACTTGAGGGAAAATATTTTTGTTAAAAGAATTTGGAAACAAGGCTTGAAGTATTTAAAATATTAATTTCTCAATTTAATTTCTCAATTTAATTAGAAATTAATATAAAAGCTTTTAATTTCTTTTTTTATTAATTTCTTAATAAAATAGAATTCTTTTTCTATTCCTATAAGAAATTAATGAAAAGATTTGAAATCCAATTTTGGATAGGAATCATATTTTTTGAATCCACCAATCAAAATTCTTGAATTTAAATTTAAATCTCAATTAAAATCTTTTAATTAAGAATTAGAATTCTTATAGGATTTGAAAAATGTGATTTTTGGCCCTTATAAAAAGGCTTCAATCTTCATCAATTTTCCCACACCAATTTGAGGAAATCTTCGTGGTCTCAATTTGAAGATCCCTGCAATCGTTGGGTGCAATTTTTGCCGCAGCAGTAAGCTCTTTTTTTTTTTTTTTTTCAATTTCGGAATTTGCTAGCAAAATTGCGTGCTACAGTAGCCAAATTGCACCGCCGCCAATCTTGACATTTTTTTTTCCTGCAAACTCCCTTTTTTTTCTTTTTTTTTTTGGTCTTATTTTGAAGTTGACTTTTGTTTTCTCAATCTTTTTTCGTAAACCCCATTTTTGTTTGTTTATGCACTTAGATTTTTTTTTTTTTGGACGCAAAAAGCTTTTTTTTTCTAAACTCAAAAACCTTTTTTTTTTTTTTAACTAACTTTTTACTTATTATTATTTTAAGCTAACTTTTTTTTTTTTTTTACTAGGTCCAATTATGGTGTACTTCTCAAATTTGCGATCTTCTTCGGGCCAACAACTGCTAGTCATTCACGACCACGAAAATAATTCAACTAAAGCAGGGACGACTTTGACGGTTTATGAGGCAAAGTCAGGCAAGTATGCGGGGCCTCTTCCAAAGGCGACACTCCAACGACTTGTGAAGGAATGGTTAACGGAAGTCAACTTCAAAGGCACTCGTTCCCCAAAAGCATGGATTCTTCTTTCTTCAAATCATCAACCTCGAACTCATCCCAGTGTGTTACCTTCACTTGGACGTCGAATGATTCAAAAGGAAACCCAATGGACCTCGCCACTCAACTTCATTGGCGTGTTTCGCTTTAGGGAGAGATATTGGGAGTGGGCACACGACGTTCTAAGTCGTTGCGAAGGACACTTAAGATTTGCGAAGATCTATGAGGCTGTCTATGCATCGATTTTTATGTACGATTGCAACCCCAACGTTCTCAAAGCCTTTTGTGAATCTTGGTGTCCTCTCACCAACACGCTCTTAACTTCAGCTGGCGAGGTGTCCATTTCACTTTGGGACTTGTACGAACTTGGAGGCTTACCAATACTTGGAATACACTATGATGAAGTTGTTCCTCATGCTGCGGAACTCACCGGCGTGGACCATGATGGCAAGCGATTCCTTCCAAGGAGTTGCGAACATCTTTTCCATGCATACCACTTGATCAAAAAGGACAACAACAACTCTGATGTTTCCATCAATAAGTGGCTCGACTTCTGGTTCAGAAGAGCAATAAAGTATTCAGCACCTCCTCCAAGGGAAGAAATGAGATCACGCCCAAAGTTTACTGATAATCCATGTGGAGTTATCCCACCTCATATTGCATGGACATCTAAAGAAGAAGCTTTGTTTTCAAAGTTGGGCATTAGAAGCCACAACAGAGATCAGACATTTCTTGCAGCATTTTTATCATGCTGGCTTTGCATATTTGTTTTGCCTAATGAAGAAGTAGACATCATTCGTCCAAGTACCTTCAAAATGACAAGTTTGATGGCGTACGGGGAACGAGTTAGTTTGGCTATTCCCATCTTGGCCAGCATTTATAGAGGTTTGAATCGTATTTCCAACTCTCAACATCCTAGTGAGGAGAAATCTATCTTCCCAATTCACTATATATATAGATGGCTTGCACACTACTTCAAAACTCACTATGAAGTCTCTCAAGGCTTAAGCAGCCCTCCAATGGTGAGTTATTCTGGTGAAAACAGCGGAAAGTACTTTAGCGAAGACGAAGCCCGCAAGCGGATTTATAGGGGTGAGATTATTGTTTGGACTACGAACATCCTTACCAAGCATAAAAAACATGACTTTGTTGATAACGAGGCAGCCCCTTTGGAGGAACAACTTTACTTCTTGAGCCTTCGTTCAAGTCTTCTAACCTTGCGGAAGGACAATCACTTCATCATTGAGCCTTATAGCCCACATCGCTTTAGTCGCCAATTTGGATTCCTGCAAGATGTCCCAGGCTACTTTGAGATTTTCACCCATAAGGCCGCCTTAATAGATGGCTTACGTCTTTGGGTAAGATGCACACTTCGTGGAACAATGGCCAAGGTAACATTTCCAGCCACTCATTATAGCATAAAGAAGCACTATACTCCCGAGTATAAAGTATGGTGGGACCAAGTACATGGAACCTTTCTTGAAGATCACATCTCGATATTGAATTCTCAAAAATCTGCATTTAAGAAAGCAGAGAACTCACCTTACCCCGAGAAGAAACTTCATCAAGATACTACCACTCTCAATGCTTCAAAAGGGTTAGAAAATTCTTCAAGACATGACAGACATTCTTCTTCGGATCATGACTTGGTTATAGAGAAATTTTCATCATCTTCAAAATGAAAGGAGTTGAATCGAATCGAAGAAGCCAATTCTAGTAGTAGAGATCGTTGTTGGAAAAGAACAAAGGCAGCAACTACAACTTTAAACTAAGAGCCCAAGGATCAAAAGACCTTCAAGGACAAGGTAAAACTGATTTCTCCTTTTTGTTTTTGTTTTTGTTTTTGTTCCTCTTTTCTTTTCTTTTGACCTAACTTCTTTGTTATTCTTCTTCATTAAGTAGACAATGTTGTAGCCCTTGATGAGGATGCTTATTCTCAAGGCTCCATCAATGATTCTCACTGCTCAAAGCAAGATGGTTGCAAGGACATCTCTTACCCTCAACATGAGGATTTAACATCTAAGGTAGTAGTTCATTAACATTGTTCAGCCATCTCTACCTTCCCGGGAGAGTCCCTACTGTTGAGTTGCAAAAAGAAGTTTGTCATGGAAGTATGGCAGCAATTTTATCAACGAATTCGACAAACGCCTATCGAGTATATCTCTTCACTTGAGGATCAAGCTTGCTATATCCTTAAAGAATTGAGCAAAGATCCTATTGTTGACTTGTCACCATTGGATAATTGCTTGAGTTCTTTCTTTGCTAAAGCGCGTGAATTTGACAATGCTAGATCCACCTCTTCGGAGAAAGCCTCAAAGGAGTCTCATATCAAATTGTTTTCTGCTGCTAGCCAACACTTAAGTGATGTTGAGGCTAAAAATTGTGACCTCACAAGTCAAATTGAAGAAAGTAAGGCCAACTCACAACGAGTTAAAGCCAATATTGCTGCTCTCAAAAGGAAGCTCAAACGCTTAAAGAAAGAGGATAAAAAACATTTAATTGCTATTGAAGAAAAGAACAGGCAGCTTTTAGAAGTAGAGTCCACCCGCTTGTCCCTCAAAGAAGAGCTTGCTTCACTTCAAAACGCCCCTAAAGCAAACGAAGAGAATGAAGCCAACTTGAAGAATATAAGAGAACATTTGGTGGCAATGCAACTAGACTTGGAAAATTTCAAGTTTTTTACTTGATGTCGCATAGCACCTTATATGTTCATTAAGCAGTTGTATTTTTCATTTCTTGTAAAATAAGCTTGCTTCCTTACTAACGTCAATAATATACTTCTTTCATATTTTCTCAACATTTTCTTGCACATATTTGTTTTGTTTACTTATTGCAAACGTCGATTTCACAATAAGTCATCACTTGAGAAAAATAGAGAATGATGAAAGGATGTGACTGAATTTAGAAATTTCTTCTAAGCTGCCTACGTATCTTAAGAATAACTTAAGAATCAAGTCAAACGTAGTTCAAAATGGATGGATATGATTTGGGGGGGGGGGGGGGCATTCACAGTTTTGACTCGTGCGGGCCAGGAGTATCCATTTTTACCAACTTGGACTTAATGGAGTGTTTCAGCAGTTTAACCACGTACTACACTATTGGTGGTTGCCTTTACACAGTTTAAACTCATGCGGGCCAGGAGTAACTTGCAGTTTAAGCTCATGCAATCAAGGAGCAACTTGCAGTTTAAGCTCGTGCAGTCAAGGAGCCTTCATTTATGCATAGTATCGCTTCAAATACTTGCCATTGATCGGTCCAATTCTCAACCCATCTTCAGCAACTATCTTATAAGATCCATTTAAGTAGACCTCTTGAACAACATATGGGCCATCCCATTTTGATGTCAACTTCTTTGGTTTGTGTCCAACGATGATTGGTCTTTTCACAGCAAGCACTAAATCACCAACTTGAAAGGAACGAAGATGCACCTTCTTGTTAAAGGCTTTGGAAACACGAGCTTGGTAGCATTCTAACCTTTGTTGTGCCTCTAACCTCTTTTCATCAAGTGCTTCTAACTCTTCAAGTCTGAGACGGACATTATCTTCATTGGTGAGACCTTCTTGAATAGCGATCCTCAAGGAAGGAATTTGTTGCTCTAGTGGAAGGACAGCTTCGACACCATATACCAACGCATATGGGGTAGCTTGGGTTGGAGTGCGGTAAGTGGTTCTATATGCCCAAAGTGCCTCTCCAATACGAAGGTGCCAATCCCTTTTTGACTTAGTAACCACTTTTTGTAACAAATTGCATAAAGTTTTATTGAAAGCTTCAGCAAGTCCATTAGCCTGGGCATAGTACATAGAAGATTTGTACTGTTTGAATTTAAACTTCTCGCATAATTTGTCCATCAAATTATTGCAGAATGGCTTGCCGTTATCTGTGATAATATATCGAGGAATGTCATATCAATAAATAATGTTTACACATATAAAATTAATAACATTTTCCTTTTTTGCTTCTTTTGGTGCTACAGCTTCTGCCCATTTAGAGAAGTAATCTGTTGCAGCCAAGATATAAAGATGCCCAGCAGAAGACTTTGGTAGTGGTCCAACAACATCCAATCCCCATGCATCAAATGGCCATGAAGCAACTGTCGGGTACAATGGCTCTGGCGGTTGATGTAGATAATTGGCATTGAATTGACATGCTTGACATCTTCTAGCATAAACCAGACAATCTTTCACCATAGTAGGCCAATAATATCCCATCCTTTTAATACGAAAATGAAGTTTCGGACCAGATTGATGGGATCCACATATGCCAGAATGAGCTTCTTCCATTGCTTGCACAGCTTCTTCTTGCCCTAAACATCTCAAGAAGACACCCTCAAACGAACGTCGAAAGAGCGTATCCTTATAGAAAAAGAAGCAGGTGGCACACCAGCGAATATCACTCCGTCTTCGTGGATTATCTGGAAGCTTCCCATCCTTAAGATAATCTATAAAAGGTTATCTCCAATCTTCTTCATTAATTTCGTAAACAAAGACAGAATGGATTTCATGTCCTTCATAATCTTCATCTTCAAAAATAGGCGGTAGGACCCAAGTTTGACATATAGGAATTTGAATTTTTCGATCATGTAGACATAAAGTAGAAGCCAATTTTGCCAACGCATCAGCTTGCTTATTTTTGCTTCTTAATACATGCTCGATCGTCACATCACCCAAATATCCCATAAGTCGTCTCGCATAATTATAATACGGGATCAACTCAGGCTTCTTAACATCATACTCACCAAGTAATTGATTAATAATCAATTGGGAGTCCCCATATACTTCAAGGTGCAGTCGTTTCATATCAACAGCCAACTCTAATCCAAGTATAAGGGCTTGGTATTCAACCACATTATTTGAGCATCGTTTAGTCAAGGTGAAAGAGTACGGTAGTACATCTCCTTCATGGGTAATGAATACTACACCAGCTCCAGCACCTTCACGATGTGCCGCACCGTCAAAGTACATCTTCCATGGTGGGAGAATCTCAATGACAAGAACATCTTCATCAGGCAACTCATCATTTAGTTCCCACTCAGCAGGGATAGGATGATCAGCCAAGAAATCCGCCAGCACTTGTCCTTTAACAGCTTTCTGTTGGACGAAGACAATATCAAATTGTTGGAGTTGAATGTACCACCTTGCTAAACGATCAGATAGCACAGGCTTTGTCATGACATACTTTATGGGATTAGCCTTGGAAATAAGGCATACAATATGTGCTTGAAAATAATGTTTCAATTTTTGAATTGCAAATATCAAGGCTAGGCAAAGCTTCTCAATTGGTGAATAATTTAACTCATACGGTGTCATCATCCGACTTAAGTAATATAGTGCATTTTCTTTGCCGTTGTCATTTTCTTGAGCAAGCAATGCCCGCACTGAGCGTTCTTGCGCAGCAATGTACAAAATCAATGGCTTATCTGGGATAGGTACAGCAAGCACAGGAGGCTTCATCAAGTAAGATTTGATGCATTTGAAAGCATTTTGGCACGCTTCATCCCATTCAAATGGTACACCCTTTTTCATTAGACGACTGAACGGTTGACAACGTCTGGTAAGATTTGAGATGAACCTTTGGAGGTAGGCCAACTTTCCTTGTAAACTTTTTAATTCATGAATATTTCTCGGTTCAGGCATCCTCATAATCGCATTGATCTTTGATTGATCTATTTCGATACCTCGATGACGAACGATGAAACCCAAAAATTTTTCAGAGGTGACACCAAAAGCACATTTAAGAGGATTCATCTTCAATTGATATTTTCGAAGTCGCTCGAAAGTCTTTCTCAAATCTTGAAGATGATTAGCTCGTTTACGTGACTTGACCACCAAATCATCCACATAATATTCCGCGATCTTGTGTAGCATGTCATCAAAGATCTTTTGCATTACTCTTTGATATGTGGCTCCAGCATTCTTTAGACCAAAAGGCATTACTGTGTAGCAATAGATTCCTTTTGGAGTACGAAAGGCAGTAAGCTCCTCATATTCGGGTGCCATTTTGATTTGGTTATACCCAGAGGATCCATCCATGAAAGATAGAATTTCATGACAAGTGGTTGCATCTACCATCAGTTCAGGAATGGGCAACGGAAAATCATCTTTTGGACAGGCATCATTTAGATTCCTAAAATCCACACAAATTCGAATTTGTCCATTTTTCTTCCTTACAGGGACAATATTCGCAACCCAAGTTGGATACTTGACCTCTCGAATAAATTTGGCTTCGATCAGCTTGTTCACTTCTACTTCAATTAATGGAACTAACTCAGGTCGAAAACGCCGTTGGGCTTACTTTATTGGTGTTACCCCATCCTTTACAGCTAAATGGTGGACAGCAATTTTGATGTCTAAGCCCGGTATTTCTTTATATGTCCAAGCAAAGACGTCTCTGAATTCCTTCAACAGGTCGACATAGGCCTTTTCTTCTTCAGGCGATAAGAGTGCATTTATGTAAATTGGGCGAGGATATTCAATAGTACCCAAGTTTACTTCTTTAAGTTCATCAACTGTGGCTTTTACGCCTTCTTCAAGTTCTGCTGGAGCATGCTTAGCATCCTCTTCTTCGACACACTCTTCATCATAGATGGTAATGTGATTATAAGAGGCTATACTTTCTTCATCACAAGGCACATCAGACGTCACTTGTGTTATTATTTTTAAGATTCCATTGCAATTCACCACCGTTCTTGCCTTTGAGGAGACTTTGCTGGAATGTCTTGCCTTTGAAGTGATTGTGACACCAAGCCTCTTGAAAACAGATTTTCTTCTTTTCTTTGAGCCTAATCTAGTGAAGACAGATGGACGTGAATTTGTATCCCCTATCCCACCAAAAACAAATCGCGGTTTTGATGTCATCTCATCTTCTACAGTAATATACTGTACGTTGGCCCTTTTAATCTTGAGTCTGATGGGAGATGCTTGTTTGTAACCCAGGCCAGCACGCTCTTTTCCTGTTGGCATGCTTTGGATAGATCCCGAGCTTTGACCCTTTTCTTTGTTGATATCAGCAGGAAGCTTTCCCAACAAATATTGACTTTGCGAGTTATATCCAGCCTTTGCTAGGAGCTTATAAGTATTTGGGTCAAATCCTTCCTCCGTACGTGAGGTCGGTAATTCATCATGCTCTACTTTTGCTTCTTTCTTCGGTCGAACAAATCCTTTTATAGGAGTATTTGATGACTTGACAGGATCAACCTTTGTAAGAGGCAAAGTGAGCCCTCCTAGTTGCTTATTGCATGCAGGTTGCTTGGTAGAGCTCTCTACACGTACTGTAGCTTTAACATCTTTGGAGAAGGTAATTTTTTTATCTTCCTTCCCCCCCGATAAATCGATCTTAGTTGATTCGCCATCCTTTTTAAGGTAATACTTAGCATCAGCAATATGCGCCTCAACTTCAGTGAATGGTTTATCATCCGCATCTATTTTCTTCACCACGCCATTTCGACGGAATTTGAAACATTGATGCAGGGTTGATGGCACTACACCATTGTCATTGAGCCATGGCCTTCCTAGCAGAATATTGTAGGAGGTCTTGGCATCAATAACATGGAAAAGAGCAATTGAGAGCATATCTTCAATCAATATATCCAATCGAAGAGTACTACTAGCTCGTTACCCCCCTTGATTGAAGCCTTGTATCATAAGGCGACTTTGAGACAACTCATCCATAGGAATGCCCAACTCTCTTAACGTTCGCAGATGTAAGATTTTTAGTGCCGATCCTCCGTCTAACAGTATCCTATTCACCCTTTGTTCTTGCACGTAGCCAGCCACAAATAACGGTCGGTTGTGAGGCGTTGAGCCAAGCAGCAAGTCATCATCAGTAAATGTGATCTCAGCCATATAACTACTAAGGTCTGCTGAAGCTTCAATTCTCTCCAGGTCTCCTTCATTTATACATTCATCATTGTCTTCTTTGCTTTCCTCATCATGTATGGCATAGCATGAAACAATGTTGAACTTTTCAGCAAGTTCCCTTGGTATGAAATATTTTAGTGTGAGAGGCGCCGAAGATCTTTTCCAGAAAGAATCATCTACTGTTGATGCAGATTTGGTCTTCTTACGTTTGACCTTCTTCACATTTTTCTTTGTGAATCTGCTTTTGACTAGTGAAGCTCCACCTCTTGAGGCTTTGGTGCGTTTCTTCCTTCTTGTCACAAGCGTCCAGCCTTCATCTTTGCCATGGACAGAATGTTCTTCAACTTCTTGTTGATATGCTTTGGTAGGAAGGACTTGTCTGTCAACTTCAACCTTGACAGGAGCAAAACTTCCAAATTTAACCTCCAAAATATCGAGTTCAACGGGAGGGACGCCAATAGTTGTCAAATTTGCGGATGCTTTGTCTTCTTCAAGGACTACATGTCCTTCACGGACCAACTGCATGATCTTGTCCTTAAATACAAAGCATTTCTCAATTGGATGACCAATTAGCCGATGGTACTTACAGTAGTTAGGATCTTTTATTCGTCCAACTTCATTCGGACGCTTTGCCTCCGGCAACTCTATAGCTTTAGCAGCTAATAACTCATCGAACATTGAAGAAACATCAGAGTCGAGAAAAGGATATTCCTTAGACTGCCTTTCTTCCAAGGTCACCTTTTTCCTTTCTTGTGGAGGATCTATCTTCTTGGTCACCTTTTGAGTCACCTCCGAAGAAATTTTTATTGGAGCCGCGACTGTGGCCATGGACTCCTTTGCTTCAATTTTAGAAAAAGGTTTGCTCCCTTTTCTAAAATCTTGTTTTTCCTTGCCTTTGATGGGGTCTTGGACAGGTGCCTTACCCCCATGTGCGACGATACTCAATTCCATATCATGAGCGCGAGTCGCCAATTCTTCAAAAGTCTTTGGCATGATCCCTTTAAGGATATACTGGAGTCCCCAGTGCATGCGTTGAATGCACATCTCAATTGCCGATGATTCACTTAGACGATCTCTACAATTGAGGTTCAAATTCCTCCATCTGTTGATATAGTCCACCACTGGTTCGTCTTTCCATTGACGATCTCTACAATTGAGGTTCAAATTCCTCCATCTGTTGATATAGTCCACCACTGGTTCGTCTTTCCATTAACGAGAGTTGGTGAGCTCTACCATACTGACGATTCTGCATGTACTGTAGAATCTGTTGAGAAATTCTTGTTCAAGTTGCTCCCAACTGTTGATGGAACCAGGTGCCAGTTCAGTGTACCAGTCAAACGCATTCCCTTTGAGGGATCGTACAAACTGCTTCACTAGTAGATCCCCATAAGTTCCAGCATTGTTGCACGTCTTGATGAAGTGAGCCACGTACTGCTTGGAATTTCCTTTACCATCAAATTGTTGGAACTTTGGTGGCTGATATCCAGCTGGCATTCTCAGGTCATCAATTCTTTGCGAATAAGGCTTTACATATGTGAAGGTGGATTTGCTACCTCCTTCATACTTGTCCTTAATCATGCCCATGATGAAGTCTTTGAGCTGGTCCACAGGAATCATACCTTCGGAGGATATTTGAATATCCTGTGATTTCTTAGAAGTTTCCACTTCCTCTTGCACTTCAGATCTCTTTAAAGGAGCTTGACTTGTTTCGCCAGTCTTCTCAAAGCGATTGATGAGATGCGTGATGGTAAGATCTTGCTCTTGGGAGCGTTTGGCGAGTCCCTCTACCAACTTCATGAGGTGCACGAGTTGTTCTTCCAAATTTTGTGTGCCCGTCATCATAACCGGTGCCACAGAAGAAGCAGTGGAATCTTCATTTGATGAAGCTTTGGATTTGAAGTACCCATGAGGGGATTGAGGCGTAGAGCTAGTACTTGAACTTTGGTCAGCTTGTTTAGAGGTATTGGTCTTCTTCAATGAAGGTGACATCTTGCGCATTGTAAAAGCAGCATCTTGCTTCAACTTTGCGGTTGCAGGCGATGAGACAATGCTGAAGTTTTGAGCTTTGCTTTGTGAAAGAGCTCGAACCTTACTTCTTGTCAGCATGCCTTGGCTTGAAGCTTGTGGAGCCTTGCCAACAGTTGCAACAGCCTCCATAATATCAGCAGCCTTTGAACGAGCAGATACAGTTGTGCTGTTCTTTGGGGCCATTGAGTTGATTTGTACTTGTACTTGAACTTGGTGTTGATTTGAAGAGAAGAGATGGGAGGCAGAGATAGTCCCACTGGGCGTGCCAGAAATTTGTAGACGATAAATTTCAAATATGCAAATAAGACAAGAAAATTATCAAAATTTACAAAGTATTTAGTAAATATGAGAAGTAGTTACAAATCTCCGAAGAAGTCCTAAATTGCAGGATGAGTCCTCCGATTCTTTTCTTTTTGAAAAGCGTTGATTCGAGGGCTGAAGAGCTTGATCTCGGATCGAACGGAATTTGATGATGCTGATTTGAGGGTTGAAGAGCTTGATCTCGGATCGAACGGGATTTGATAACGAACACTTGATTGCCAAACCTTCGAGACTTGTTTGATGCAGAGCAAGATGAACGCCTTGAAATTTGAAGAAGATTCTGAACCTTGATTTGATGACGATTCTAAACCTTGAATTTGATGAAGCTTCTGAACCTTGAATTTGATGAAGCTTGAATGCTTGAATTTGCGATGCCTCTTATTTGTTGAAGCTTGAGCTTGAGGATCTTGGGGCCCCTTGAACCATTGAAGGAAGACCCTATTTATAGGCTAAAAATCCCTTGACTTTAGCATAAATAGTCGATGTGGGATTTTGGAAGAGCCTCCCAACAAACCCTAATGGACTTGGGTTTAAGATGACCTGTGCTTAATTTATATTTTGGCCCAATCTCATTTAATCCACATTATATTTGGATTATGAGACTTTTTACAAGTCCAATTTTAGGGCCTAGTCCGATTCCATTTAATCCATAATATATTGGATTTAATGTAAAATGGACCATTAACAATAACCCAATTTTAATTGTCTAATTTCATAATCCATTGGATTTAATGGGCTTTCAATGATAGCCCAATTATATTAATTCAAGAATAATTATATTTATTCATGAATTAATTTTAATTAATCAAGACTAAAATATATAATTTTCTTTTAATCTTGAAAATATATTTTATCCCAAAATTCCTTGTCTACACATACGATAAGTAGATATTAATATTCCAATAAGACTTTGATACCAATTGTTGAGAAAAAAATATCTTCTCTTACTCCACAGATTACCTTTAATACAAATAACTAAGTAATTATAGAGAAAAATAATAAGACAATGATTTACATGAAAAACTTCAAAATTAGAAAAAAATCACCACCGTTGTCAAAAGATAATCAAGAAAAATATTTACTATGTGAAAAATTATTACAACCACACAATATTTTTTTCACACCCTAAACAAAAAAAAAAAAAAAAATACCTAGAGAGTACTTAGAAAATTTTCTCAAACCCTTCTAGTTTTTCTTCACTCTAAACAAGACTTCTATGAGATGCTTATGATATTATGTATACACAGTAGGCATGCCAAAGACAGCTTCAATCAATACAAGTGGAATGATTGTCCAACCACTCCAATAGACAACCCACGCTTTGTTTGATTCACAGACAGTTCATGCTTTATTTGATTTAGCCTAACATAGAGTCTGAATAGAAATTGAATCATACAAATTGAATCATACCGATAAAAATTCTCATATTATGGACACTTATATTTATATATATAATATATTCTTAATATATATATATATATATTATGTATAAATTTTATAGAAATTTCTCTATAAAAATTTCTTTATTTTTTTAATATTAGGTCCGATTGAAATTTTTTAAATTTGCTGAGCCGTTGCTTCTCTGGCGGGCTAGGGGCACAGGCATCGGCAAGGCAGGACGCGTATGGGATTTTTAAGGCCCATCTGCCTTTGATTGCGATCCTCAAAAAAGTTAAGATAATAATTCACTGAAAACTCTCATGCTAAACTTCATATTTTTTCTTGTATAAGTGTGTATATATATATATATATATATATATTTGAAAGAGGGGAGAACTAAAAGTCAAACTTTAAGATAGGATTATGGTACTCATATAGTAGACATTAGTCTTTTTTTTTTTTTTTTCCTTGGAAGGAGGTAGACAGGAAAGAAAGAGAAGAACAAAAAGGCAAATTTTAAGATAAATTTTCCTTTTTCACTGTCAATAATTTATCCTCCCTTCTTCATAACAAATGTGAATTCAATCCCATTAAATGGAGGTTTCGAAACAGATGTGAAAGGAATAGGGGACCATGTCTACCTAGAGTACTGGTACTAATTCTGCTTTTTTTTTATTACTTATATTTATATATGTATGTTGTATATATGTGTGTGGCAATAATTATTCATTTAGGCTTGGTTTGGTTTGTGAAGGGGAGGGGGAGAGGAAAGAAGAAGAAGAAGAAGAATGATACATTTTACTTTCATTAGGAGAAATTAATATATTTACTCTTATTCCGTTTGGTTAGAATGAAAATAGGAAGGGAATGAAAAAAAAGAATAGAGAGAATAATCAATTTAATTTATTATTTTATCCCTCATTATCTATTTTATTAAAATTTTTAATATTAAAAATGTGATCAATATTGTTATTATTCTTTTACTTTATTTTCTTTCTCTCAATCCCTCCAAATTGGGAGAGAAAAAAATACTGATGTGGGGAGAAAGTGTATCCCCTCTTAATTTAGTTTCTCTTTATATCTATATCTAATTAAACGAGATAAATATCTCATTTACCTCAACATTTACTTTCTCTTCATTTACTTCTAAAAAAGTAATTCAACCAAGCTTCCAGCCTCAGCTCGAACTATATGTGACATTCAAAACGCTATCTTTTTCAACTGGTGGCAGTTCTTTCTGCCATCCATAACCCCTTTCTAGTGACTGAGACACAACACACGTTGAACTAGAAACTCAATGGGCTCCAGAAATATCTTGAACTGATAGTACACTGATTTCTCTGTTAACTCCATAATTTTGAGGTAGATAGCAAAGAACCAAGAATCCACACCATTCTATATTCTGCTGATTATGACCTAAACTTATCTCATACTTTAAATTTTGATACAAACAGGGCTGCAAGGAGATAATGCAGCTTGGTCATTCCATCAGCAAGTAAACTGTGTTATCTTTGTGAGGAGGTAAATTATATTATCGCACGAGCATTTTTACCACTCTTCTCCTGGACGTGTGAGGAGGTAAACTGTATTATCTTTCTTTTCACCTGATCTGACAGTATCTCTATCTTAATCTTTGATGCATTGTTTGGTGAGATAGACGTTTGATGTAATCAAGGGTTGGTTTTGGTGTCCCAATATCTGTTTCCTGCCATCCCAACACATGCTTGATCTCTTAACCATAGGATGGAAGATATAGGTTCGTACCTCTCCAGGTCCAGACTGGTAACAAGCCCGGCACTCGTTGCAGTCTGTACTTTGAGAAGAGTACACCCCAAGAAGAAGAAGAAGAACTAGTGTGTGGATTTGCTTAATCGTTTATGACCCTAGTCTAGTTAGAACCAACAGTAGGTCTTTCGAGGATGGACGGACATTGACAAGGAAAACAACACTCATCTAATCCTGTCCTCTTCTCCTTCACTTCACCACCAAACAACGAGCCAATGTCAAGCATTTATCATCAGAAGTAACTGGTATTTTCCTTGATAAATCAATGTGCAATGACAAGCCTGTTGGCCCATTGGTCCACCACCTTCGAGGTCCCTGACTCAAGACTAGAGCCTTCATAGCCAGTTCAGATTTCAGAGAGCAAAAATGACACTGAGATTTAACCCTTGTACAGGCTGAATATGACCACTGACAATTATTTACTACTACTACATGGCTCGTTTTCCATTTCACGTGATTCTATGTTCATTGGGTTTGGTTTCAGCTCATCGGTTGTATCACCCTTTCTTTATCTTTTGGGAAGAATTCGCAGGTGGATGAGCACATTGTATATTGAAACCTTAAGCTACCGAAAGTTCAAAGAAATATTGTTGGCAGCTAAAACTAAGTGCTATGTTTCTGAGCATTCACCAAGGAAATCATTGTTCTGCTTACTATTCCAATTTCCAGCTAGGATTGTCCATTTGATGAACCACTAACTCTGTCTTTTGTTTTACCTTTTGACAATTCATATGTTTTGGCAAGTGTAAACAATCTCTTTTTGCACCAAATCAGAGTGTACGTTGAAATACTACGTTTCTATCTAGACAAGATTATCCCTAAAAGTAGTCGCATTGTCATAATAATCAAAAGATATTCCTCCATATAACCAATGTTACAACTTCTACAAGAATAAGAATACGAGATGATATTGTTTTCAAGATTAAAATTGTTAGTCATGTAAAAATTATCAAGATTTAAAAATGCAGACAACAAAATGACAGAACCAAAAACCAAGGTTACAAATTGAAACTTTGTCCATGTACCCTATTAATCTCAAAACCAAGGAAATTAATGTTGAAGAGCTTCAAAGCAGGAATAATGAAAGGAACCCAGAGGATATTCCTCCTATGTCATTGGAGTACTCGGGCCAAGGTTGCAACCAGTTTAGCAGCTATCTTTACTTACTGGCCAGTTATAGCTAATCAACACCTGAAATCTTCATTCTTGTGAGACTGACCATAATTTCATGATCTCCATCTCCCTTTTTTAATTACATAACATTAAAGATTTTTAATGTCTGCAATCTGGATTCTTGGTCCCATGATGTTTCTACACCAAAGACTTCGTTTGTTGCCTTGACATCTCGTGTCTTTCAATGAATTATTGTGTTGCTTATTCTATGTAATTGTCAGCAGTGACAGTAAATAGACAGACAGAGAGTGAAAGGAAGATGGTATTCAACATTTTATATTTAAGAAATGGTGGATAGTTACACTGGGGGTGCAAGGAAAAGAAATGACAAAGAAAGGGAAAGAGAAATACAAAGTTTGCCAACAATGGGAAGTTTTAACCAAACTATCCTAAAGCCTATATATGAGCATTGATTTGATTTACCCATTTTCCTAACAAAGGTGGGACTCAGGAAAGGAAACATTATGAGGCTGCAATTTTCTCGAACAGGCCCAGTCTGTTATCAGCTAGTCTTGACTTGTATGCAGACCTTTTGTACTCAAACCATGTAAACTCTTTGTACAAGCTGTCTTCTCCTTCCATAAGTGATGGCAATGGAGCGATCTTCTCACTCAATGGTGGTCCTCCAAAATAAATCATTGAAAGCCTTGATTTCATACTGTTTGCCAAAACCCTATGCTTCACACTTTTAAACCTTCCATTTGTCAAAACCTGCAAAATCACAGAAATCCCGTTAAGATTATTGATTCAGAGGAAGGACTAAGAGAAAACTTGCTACGCATTAGAAGTGTCCAAGAAAATGAAAGTTTGATGCTCTTGGTAGAAAGGGGTAGCCCTTCCCATACCCCTTACCCCCGCACACCCGCCCCCCCCACCCCAACCATCACGAAAACAACCCACCTCAGAGGAACAACTCGTGAATAAAGTATACCACTCAGTTAAATGGTTAAAAGCTGACCGTTTCCAAAATGAACTTGGGGATTTGCTTATCCCGTACGAAGCATTTAGGTGACAGTGACAAACTAATCATTTCTTTTCGAACTTCATGTCAAAGAAGTCCAAAGAAAGAATCATACGCAAAGAGGAAGACTGGTACAGAAGGGTAGCAAAATCGAATTTCAATTGTTCATCCATAAAAATCTCTCCATTTTAGAACCTTTTTTCATTTTTTGTATTAAAAAATCAGAGTGGAAAATATTGGAAAACCAATTTCTTACATGGCTTGTCCATGTAGACAGAAATATATATATTTTTTTCTCTCTTTTATTCTTGAGTCAGAAGGTTAAACTCTGGACGTTCTGGGTTACGAGGAGGCATCAGACACAGAAATTTATAGCAGTGTTTACCTGCATTGAGTCACCAACATTGATAAAGAATGAACTCTGATCAGGTGGAACGGACATCCAACTTCCATCTTTCAATTCTATTTGAAGGCCAGAAGTGTTGTTTGATCTCAGCACAGATATGATTTGTGGGTCAGTGTGTTCTCCAAATCCAATCAAATTCCTCCCATGCAATTCTTGAAGATCAGGGTATGGAGGGTAGTGATTAACTCTGAAAACAGAGTCACTCTGTTCATCCATCACGAGCTTGCTGAACGCATTCTTTGGCTGAATTTTCAGACCCTCTGCCATTAATTCAAGTATATCACAAGCCATTTTCTTCACTGAGGATACGTAGTCATTAACAGCAGAACTGTAACAAGAATTGCAGAAAACAAACGGATGAGGTCATCAGAAGTTGCAGGAAAAATGCTATATTTGTTATTGAATCTTGTTTCTCTTTAACCACTTACCGAAGTTTTTCTGGGGTCATGCCAAAAATTGATTCGAATTTTTGGTAAGTGAATTCGGAATTGGTGGTTACAAGGATGTATTCGAGCCATCCGATATCACCATTAACCCCAATCTTCTTGTTACCATAGCCAAAGGGGTTAGGAGGCCCTGCTTTTTCCTTCTCAGAAAGGGGTAAAGAGAAGAACTTGATAGCTTCAGACTCAAGTTTGGTAATGAATTCAGTAGGAACGCGATGATTAATGACTTTGAAGAATCCAAATTCTTCACAGGCCTTCACAAGGAGGTGTTTCGAGTCGGGCTTTGAAAGGTCTATCAATGGAACACCAGGGAATAATGTGGGAGCTTTGCAGTTCTTGACTAAGCAGAACTGTTCCATTGCTGGTTTGGACAGGACCACCATCTTTCTTTGGTGTTGTTGATATTTATAAAGGAGAAGAGGAAGAAGATGAAGAACCAGTCTGAATTAGGAAACTAGAGATTGGCTTTGGGGATGATATGATCAATGAGGGTGTCTTTGTTGTCGGGGAAGAACCAAGGGATGAGCTGTGTGTTGTATGAGCTGAGTATCAACCGAGGCAATTGAACACATGGCTTCTGGCTTCTGCTTGCTTATTTATAGGGGTTGTTTCGACTTTTGGGTCTTCCGTAGACAGAGAAAACCAGAGATTTTAGACGGAAAATAATGCAACCTCCTCAACGGATTCCCACCCCCTTCCTAAAGCTATAACAAGATCAAAATCTTCAAGTAAAATATCTAGAATATGAAATTATTATTATATATAGTATTATTAAATTATTTCATATAAAATAATATTATAAATACGATGAATAAATATATTAAAAGATTCATAATTCGTAAATTATTAATAAATTATAAATTGCACATTACTTAGAGATAAGGTTTATATTCCTTCCATATATTATTTTAATAAATAGATAAAAGTATATTAAACTCTCCACTAGTGGTGATATTTTAAAAATAAAAGTATAACTGAAAATTTTTTAAATATCGATATGAAACGTCATTTTCACATTGCCACCAAATCCCTTTTATTCTAAAAATTGACTTAATAGATTATGAGGTAAAAATTTTTACACTTCCAGAAAATAAGCGTACAATATGTGACCACAATATTGAGAGGAAAAAAAAGGATATTTATAATAAAAATTGTACATATAAAACTAGCATTTTCTATCTAAGTCGATGCAAATAATCAAGTTCCATGAACACAAAATCACAGCTATTGAATCATATTGCAAAGACTAAATCTATGAACAAAACAATACATATTGCAAAACGTTTTCAAGTTGTAGTAAAAGGATGTGATACATTTTGCCATATATAAGTAGTGGAAAACGTGACATGCCAAGGCTAGATTTGGTAAGATCACAACAGCATAAAATGCTTTATCTAGAAGTCTTTTGCTTGGATAACAAAATGAATCTTCTAAAGGGAGCAAGAAAAATATACAATAATTTACTTTGGCATAAGGAATTTGTTGATTGGATTTGAAGTGATCCTCTCTATATCACAAAAATGATTCTTAATCTCATCCTCAAGATATCATAAAACGTTACAAAGTATGAGATTCACTTACCTTTCTATATGGTTCTTGATTTTGTCTAGCAAAATGTACGAAGACTGGTATAAAATTTATAGTCAAATATTCGAATAAAAAATATTTTTATTAATTTACTAAAATATTAAATAAATACCATATAATGTTACAAATTTATAATAGTTATTTTTTACTGGATTAATAAAATATAATGACTATTGATTTGAAATCTATAGATTGATAATAAATGTTTTTACATAATAAATACAAATTTAACACGATTAACACGAATACTTGTGCAAGGGAGAACTAAATTCTCTTGAAAATCTTTCAAAATCCAATCAATTACGTGACCAAATCATCAAGCTAATTATTTTTTTATTTACATAGATAGTGGCTGTCTTGCCTAGTCATTTGATGTCTTCACGGTTAAAAATTTCTCAAGTTTTAGTAAGCGGTCATGTGGTGTGGGGCTTCTTCTCTATTGCAAAATTATTAATATTGCATATAGATGACTCCAAAAAAAAATGAACTTTTGCAATAATACTACTGTATAAATATTTATAGTTTCTCAAAATTTACTCTCTAATACATAGTATCACAGAATTTTAATTAATTTATCAAAAATTTTACTCAAAATTGTAAATCCGTTCCTATCTAATGCATTAGAACATCATTGTTACTGAATAATAATTTAATACTCGATTAATAAATTTATAGTATCTCTATCAGTTATGAAACATTCTTACTAATAAATTTTTTGATTCAATTTTGTATTCATATATTGAAAATCTAGTGATAGCCCATTAAAAATAATTATTAAAAAAAATTCAAATTCTTTGTTCAAACAAGGCACTTAGGGGATTTTGACTATGATGAAAAACACATAACGTGAATTGACAAAGCATATCAACTTGTCAACAATTGAAAATTTGACTTGGGAAATCAAACATATATAGGAATAGTTTATAATAGTCAATGAAGTAGTATGGAAGAGAAGGTTGATAAGGATGGCTGATAAAATCACTACAAAGACCAAAAAGATTCCATTCTCCTCCCTTCTCCAACTCTACTACTGCCTCGTCTTCCCACCGCCCCCACCCCCAGCCCACTTTACCTCCGCCTGTATCAGCGGCGGCCCCCACCTAATAAACTCTTCTTCACGGGGTGAGGTGTCTTTCTTTGACGACATCTAGGATGATGAGAAAATCTCATTCATTACATATTCAATGTAGTCAATTTTGAGCCCATTGGAAATCATATCAAGAATTTAACCATTTTAGTCACCTCCCAATGAACCCGTGCAAAGCCATTCATTTCTTGAAAAAGAAAAACAGAAAGGAAAGAGTTACTCTTCCATGAGGTTCTAATTTTTAAATGATAAAACACTAAGCCAATTCAAACATTTCAATTTTGTTAATGTAGTACTTTCTCCGTCTATAAATACGGAATTTATATTTAGAAAGTGAACAATTATTTTTAAATAAATTAAAATAAAAATTGAGTCATTTATTTATAAATGGAATAAGTATATTCTTTTACTAATATATAATAATTTCAACTTTAATATAACATTGTATGTAACTCAAATCGATATATATATATATATATATATATATATATATATATATATATATTTGAACTCGAATGTAATATTAAGATTCGAGCTTGGTTCACTATGAATATTTTAAGTTTGAGAGTTTGATTTAAAATTGAATTGATTGACAAATCTAAACTTTTAAAGTTAGTATCGAATTTAAATTATTAAAATAATCTAAAAATAAATATTTTAGTCAAATATTTATTATAATAGAAATTTAAATATACATAATTAAAATATTACAACCTTTCAAACGGAATATTTAAATATATTTTGATTAAAAATATTAGTATAATACTAATATTTAAATTTAAATTTGAGTTAAAAATATCAAATTCAAATTAAATTAGAATAATTCGATAAAAATTTTTGACTAGTGTATAATTAAAAAAAAAGATATATTTTTATATAATAATATTTTTTATTTTAAAATATTTATTCGTAAAAAAATATTTATTTGGAGACAGCCATACTGAAAATCAGGAATTGTCTAAATCATGGCTGACTAGACAGTCAGTCAGCACACCTTTGTGGCCATGGTATTGCCATTGGGGCCCGCTCTACAACCCATGTTTTTCGAGCCTCCTGCTTACTAATAAAATAATATTCTCCTCTTCAATCTTTTTTCTATTATTCTATTATTTAAAAATTTAAATACTTTAAGGTACTGATGCTGCCAACACACGTGTTGAAAAGCTAGCCTCCACTTGTGAAGTAAAATTTTGACACGTAGACGATTCGGCACACCATAGTCCTTATCCAAGACGTGGCGTCTTTTCATTCGTAGGTTCTCTTTATACTGAAAAATCAGATACAAAGTTAGCATTATTGTTTATCCAGGGTCCATATTCTTGCAGTTTATTATTATTATTTTTTAAATTCTTTGAAATAAATAAATTTTAGTATAAATATGCCTCTTTCCCTAATGAGAAATTTAAGAAAAAAAAAAAAAGAAAAAAAAGAAGAGGTGGTGTCCATTCATACTCATTCTTGAAAACGATTGATGGTTAATGTTAGGAGTCACTTTTTGGTCCCCAATCGAGATAGGATCAATTATTGGGTTTTTTCGCCATGCAATGTTCCTACATTTTAGGGGAGGAATGTGCCCATGAACAGTGATTCATAGTATTGAAAGCAAATTTTCAAGTGCCCCCAACTAAGCCCTAGATGGTGCAATTCAATTAGGGAGTCCCATATCAACCTAACTTCTAGATTGCCTACAACAACCTTTAATCATTACATTGCCATGGATGGCAATAGGGAAAGAAATTATGAAGATTTCTCGAGTTCGCATAACATTTTTTAATTTATATAATTAATTAAATCTGTTCTTTTTATTAATTTCACGTTTAAAAATTATCGTATTAAGAATTTAATAATTTAATTATTAGGATTCTTTCTTTATCTTTAAGGGCAAGATTTGAGATCAAGATTTTAGAAATTTAGTTAAGGAATACCACCTTTAATCACTTTTCATTTCTCCATTATTGACAGCAAAAGGGTATGAAATTGGAAAGATTTTTTTTTTTTTAAGATCATGGAACATTTTGCAATTCATACAACTAGCCAACTTTGTGTCCAAGAACTAACTAATTGAGAATTTAGTGGTTCAATTACTGGGATTCTTTATTTCTTTTCTAGTAAAAGAAATGAGATTAAAATTTGATACTGCGTATTTAGAATGTTAATTACTTTTGATTTTCTACTAACAATAAAAGGGTACGAAATTGGAAAATTTTTTCAAGTTCTTGGAACATTTTGCAATTCACACCGCTAGTAGAATTTTACATCCAACTAATTGGGAATTTAATGGTTCAATTATTGAGGTTACTTTTTTTTTTTCCTCTTCTAGGTGAGAATTGAGATTTAAAAAAATGAAAATTTAGTTAAGATACTGCCTATCAAGAACTTTAAGCACTTTTGATTTTGCATTCATAGCAAAAGGGTAAGAAATTGGGAATTTTTTGGGTTCTTTCAACATTTTGCTATTTATACAATTAGCAGAATTGCACTTTTTCCAATTTTGTATTGACGGATTAATTAATTGGGAATTTAATGGTTCAATTATTGATGTTCTTTCTCTTCTAGAATGAGAATTAATATCAAGTTTTTGAAATTTAGTTAGATACCACCTTTTGAGAACTTCCATTGATAACAAAAGGGTATGGAATTAGGAAGATTTTTCAAGTTCTTGGAACATTTTGCAATTCACACAACTAGCGGAATATGTACTCTTACCAATTTCACGGCTAATAATTAATTAATTGGGAACCTAATGGTTCAATTATTGGGGGCTCTTTCTATATCTTCTGAGGTGAGAATCAGTATCAAGATTTTGAAAAATTAGCTAAGGTACTGCCTAACAAGAGCCTTGATCCCTTTCGATTTTCCATTGATAGCAAAACCGTAAGAAATTGGGAAGACCTTGAGTTCTTGGAACATTATCCATGCATACAATTAGCAAACCAATACTTTTACCAAATTTATATGCAAGGACTTGCTAATTGGGAATTCAATGCATACGAGTTCTTGAAACATTTTGCAATCCATACTAGCAGCAGGAGAACTAGCATTCTTCCCAAATTTGGGTTTAAGGACTCAATAATGGTCATTTCTTTCTGTTTTCTTCTTGGTGGGGAGAATCAAGATCAAAATTTTGAAACCTTTTGTTAGGATTTCTCACAATGGATGTGACAACATTACTAGGGTTTCTTGCATGCTCAATCGAACAATGTCTAGAAGCAATTAATATGAACATCCACTTGAGAGAAAGTTGAAAACCCTTCTTCTTATTGGCAATGCCACTTGTGAATAATAGCATGACTGGCCCCTAAGAAATCTCATTCGTAGTGTGGCACCATGGAACATATCTTCTAGTGAATAAATCAATAATAAGAATTATTCTAATTCTATAATATGTACCTTAACGGCTAATGTCGGAAAACACATTATTATAAAGAATTTTTGATAATCTATCTTTTCCTCATCACATATGTAGTTTGAAAATGACTAAAGACATTTTAACATGTCAAATCTTCTTAATTTGACTCTCAAGCCACGCATTTATTCAAGAAAATAACCCCTACAAACATTGGTTTCCCATTTTTCTTCTTTGGTATTTGACTACTCATCGCCATCTTATCCAAAAACCTGTTCATCTTTTTGCATACTGTCTTCATATATTTGTATTGTTTGATGTGCATACCATCTTTGTGTATTGTGCTGTTGGACAACAAACTCGTAATTTTATGAATTATTCAAAAATTCAAATTATACGTAAATATAATCAAATTAATGCAAGTTTATATAATCAACTATGCGATCATATTAAATAATCTCTATATTCTTTATTTGAAAAGTAATTTGCTTACACACTACTCTTAAAATATCTCACTTCAACGTATCCCTATCTTACAAATTTTGGCCTGCCAGCAGCCTAGGTGGCATATTCCATTCCTCAATCATATTTTATCTTTAGGCAGAGCACTAGACCCCCCATTAGTCTTTGCAGGGAAGTTTCCTAAAACCAGAGATTCAAAGAACTTTGCAGGCTCAAGAAATTCCTTTATCAGTTATCTGTCTAAATCTTTTGAACATTGCCTCAACTAGTTGAGTAGATAATCATTTGAATTCTCTAATTCTTGAAATGACTTGAAAAGCATCAAGAAAAGCTTGGACTACAATGGACGCACAGTATTGTTATATGATCAGTCGTTTACTGGCGCACGTGGAATTGTATGGTGCTGAAATGTTGTTGACAAAGATAGGTATGCAATAAGAAGATCTTTGAATTTTGGGCGTGGGGGTGGGGGTTGGGGTGGGCGGGGGCAGGGTGGCGGGGCTGGTGTTAGAGACTGGACCACTTCCTGCAAATTTCTATGGTCTTCTTCTCTGCAATTTCGTCAAAATTGGACTCCCCTCATTCGTTTTCTACATGTCAATTTCTGTGTTTCTAGTTGGGATTTCTCCATTTCTTCACCATTACTTTCGGGCAGAAACATTATGTCCCCAAAAGAAATTTCAACATCACAATGGCACCATCTCCATACTCTACCTATTTCTTTTGTTCAGGAGAGGAAAGAGTCATTAATTGTTGCAATAATATAAAAAATCGTGAATTATTAAGTATTACATAAAAGTCAAAAGTGTTAAAATCGATCATTTTCTATTATATCATATTTTTATTATTTTTTAATTAAATAAAGATCTAAGTATATCTATTTTTTTAAAAATGAATAAGTACTATTCTTTTGATGTCTAATAAAAGAAGGCATTATTGAATGTCACAAGGGCACCGTCTTCTCTCTATCTTAATTTACTACCAAGTCTTGGATTTTATCAATGGCACCTATTGGGAGAGGTAAGCAGGTAAGCGTCCGAGAGGTTCTGAGACCTATGAGTTCATGTTTCTAAATCAAACTTTACAACTTCACACCAAAATAAAATACTAGTATTTTCAATCCTTAAAACATGACCAATATTTAAATATTCATGCTCTTTTGATGTCTAAGGAACAAGAAGAAATGATTATTAAATCAAGACCAAAACAACTTTATGCATCTCTGCCGCAAGTTGAATGCAAACTCATCAATCAGATAATGCCTAATGGGCTCCTGCTGGCTGCCGGGGTAAGTGATAAAGGGATAATAGTAGGTAGCATTTAGTAGTTTTCTTAAGTGCCAATAAAGAGTGCGGGCAACCACGCATGCAGAGAAGCAGTAATTAAAAAGACAGCAGTGGTCGGGTGTAAAGGGAGCTGAAGATTCTAGGAAGGAAGCCAAGAAGGCAAAGAAGAACGGAAATGTTTAGTTGACGGCCGAATTGTTTGCCAGAAAGGAGGTTCATGGCCGCATAGGCCGACATGAGTCAGTCAAAAATGTTTGAGACAACTGCTGCCATGCCCACCGTCTTGCATGCTTCATATATTTTTCTTGTTGGAATCATGTTAATCTTATCCCAACATACTCAACTATTTAACTCCCTGCTCCTTCATTCTTTTCTTTCTTTTTTCCTTTTTTATATTCTTTTTCAGGTGCTCATCAAAGAATCCAACAATTTCATCAAGTCGAGTAGAGTGGAGTCAAGTGTTTAGATTAGTTGTTTAAACTCTAAATATGAACAAAAATCTAAAATTCATAATAACATAGTAAATATTTAACTTATTTAATGTCAATTATACAAGTTTCGTTATTAAATTTCTCGTTATCAATTTTCAAACAATTAGGAGAGAAAATGTGTCTCTTCACAGTCTTATGCGAACAATCTTCAATAATGTAAATTGTATTTCAATATTATCACGAACATCTTAATATTAAAATTTATATCAAAATATTTCAATCTATTTCAACTCTCCACACAAACATAGTTCTAAGTCAAAAAAGTTGCATTTGAAATTGCTTTTTCAACAAGTGAGAAAGTCCCACATGCCGACTTCGGCATAAATAGTAAACTGCAATTGAATAAAAATCGGCGGAGTGTCTATGAAGAGGGAACGTCGTAGACTTCCATGGATGATATATCTCTATCTGCGCTCATGTTCACATCGCATGCAGCGCACTACCGTCATTCACTGATTATTTTGCAGGTCAATTCGAGTCTATTCAAATGATCCTTATGACCAAAAGAATATTATAAACAATGACTTTGGGGAAAATTTTTATTACTTCTGTTTTACAATATTTTTCATTTTAAATATAATTTTTTTAAATATAAATCGTTTTATAAAATTTATATTATTTTTTTTAATTCTACTCCTCTCTACAATTTCTCTTTTTCTATTAATTATGACTCAATTCTCTCTAATTATCAAGGGTGTTTTTATAAATTTAGTTTTAAAATTATATGAAATTTAGAATTCTTAATTCTTGTGCACAAATATGAAACGATTTATATTGTAGAATGAAGATAATAGTATTTTTATTTTATTGCATTTTGTGTTTAAAAATGAGTAATTTAAACAAATTATAAAAATTTATCATTTAAGTTGAACTCAAAATGTCTCATTAAAGAAAAAAAAATTCAATTGATTATGTTATTATTTTATTACCCTCGTTATATTTCATGGTATAAAATGAATCCCCCTTAAAATATCGGAGAAATCGGCTTTTTGGGGAACGTAGCTACTGTTCTCTTTCCACGTTTCTTAGAACAAGATGAAAAGGTTTAAAGGATAAGAACCATATCTCATCTGCAGTCCTTGGATTTAAACCTTCAAAAGTTGGATTTCTCTTCCTCTATTTCTTCCTTTTATCATCCTTTGGTCATCACTATATGCCTCTTCTTATCTACCCAGATTTGGGGATTTACTCAGAAAGTGAAAAGCTATGGGAATTTGGACTTCAAACCAAAAAGTACACCACAATGACATAGATTTGATGTCGAGTTCATGAGAGGGTTATCTTCTATAGGCCTGATAATCAAGTTTTGGGATGGAGCTCACATCATTGGTCACCATTGAGTAAGACATGATATGGGGCCTCATTACCATTTTAACAATGAGGCATCTTGTATTGCATAAAATTATTAATCACTGAAAATATAGTCATTATCACTATATTATTATGAATTATTGAAATATTTATTAATTAGTGGAGGCTCTACTAATTATGGATTTATGTGAATTATTAGAAGATTTTTATGGATGTCCACCATTTAGTGGAGACACCACTAATTAAGATTAGTGGAAGATGATGTATGCCATGATGTAATCCACTAATTAGAGCTCTATAAATAGAGCTATTCTCTAAGCTTGTAATACACCATTATTTTGTGAAAGAAAGATTAGTGAAAGAAAGATTAGAGAAAATTGTGAGAGAAAAGAAAGAGAGAAATTCTTGTGCAAAATAGTTAGAGTTTTATTAGTGTGTAGTGTGAAGATTTTATTCTAACACTACCCTAATTTTATAACACGTTATCAGCACGAGTCTCTACCGGTACAAAAGTTAGAAGACTAAGCACGAGTTTCTGCCGTTACCAAAGCCAGAAGACGGGTACGCATTTATTGATCTCTATGGCTAACATCGCGAAACTCGAATTTGTAGCCCTTGATATTTCGGAAAAAATTATATGTCATGGGTTCTCGATGCGAAATGCATCTAAATGTCGAAGGCCTTAGTGAAACTATTCAAGCAAATAATAGTGCATCCGCACAACACAAGGCTAAAGCTTTGATTTTTATTCGTCGTCATCTCGATGAAAATTTGAAAATGGAATATCTTACCGAAAAAGATCCATATGGCCTATGGGTAAATTTAAAAGAAAGATTTGACTACTCGAAGATGGTCGTACTACCTACTCGCACGGTATGAATGGTTGCACTCGAGGTTGCAAGATTTTAAAATCGTGAATGAATATAGCTCCGCAATGTATAAAATTACATCTCAATTAAAATTATGCGGAGAAAAAGTGATCGATGAAGATATGTTGGAGAAGACATTCTCCACCTTTCATGCCTCAAATATTGTCCTGCGACAACAATATCGAGAAAAGGGGTATACAAAATTTACTGATTTAATTCATCGCCCTCCTCATTGCGAGAGAAAAATAATGAGTTATTATTGAGAAATCATGAAGCCGGACCAAGCTGGCTCTACGAGCACTCCCGAAGTGAATGCTTGTTGGCTCCAGCAGAAGCCATCGTTATAGTCGTGGTCGTGGCCGTGGCCGTGACCGTGGTCGTGGTTATGGTCGTAGACACGCTCGATATTTCCCTTATCACAATTATAATCAAAGCTGTGAGAAATACGGCCACCGAAGTGGAACGAGAAAAGATCAAAAGGGAAAAGAAAAAGAAATTGAAGAAAAGCATGAGGATATATGTTATAGATGTGGCATGAAAGGTCATTGGTCACGAAGCTGTCAGTACGGCTAAGCATTTAGTTGAATTGTATCAAGCTTCATTGAAAAATAAAAATGTGGAAGCAAATTTTTCTCAACATCCAATAAATAATGCTTGAGGATGACGATAGTGATCCTGAAGATCTTAATATCAATATTACCCATATGGATGTATCGGATTTTTTGAACACCCATACGGTAGGATAGACCATTTAATTGGTGATGGCGGTGTCCAAAAGAACTAAAGCCTCACCACGATATTTTTATATTTTCATTTTCATTCTATTCTAATAATATTTACGTTTACATATATATATTTGTGTTCGGATGGTCTATTATTAATGATGATGTATGCATTATTGATAGTGGAACTACACACACCATACTAAAAAATGAGAAATATTTTTCTGATCTCAAAATGGGAGAAATAAATATTTATACGATAAACGGTAGCGCAAATGTAATTGAGGGCTCCGGAAGAGCTAGTATATTGTTGCCTAAAGGAACAACAATTATTATTGATAAGGCACTATTTTCCGCAAAATCCAGAAGAAATTTATTGAGTAGATATCCGCAGAAATGGGTATCATGTTGAAACAAATGAGGAAAATGGGATTGAGCATCTTTTTATTACTCAAATGCATTTGGGTAAGAAATCGGTATTAGAAAAACTGCCGTCTTTTTCTGCTGGTCTATATTTTGTAAAAATACGTACAATTGAAATTTATCATCTAGTAAACCAGAAGTTTACTGATCCTATTACTTTTAGCATTTGGCATGACCGGTTGGGTCATCCGGGATCTACCATGATGAGAAGAATAATTGAGAATACACATGGTCATCCTTTAAAAAATAAAAGGATATTAACATCAGAAAAATTCGCATGTCTTGCATGTTCCCTAGGAAAATTAATTGTTAAACCATCACCGGTAAAAGTAGGAGGCTGAAAGTCCTACATTTCTCGAAACAGATTCACGGAGATATTTGTGGACCTATTGATCCACCATGTGGACCGTTCAAATATTTTATGGTCTTAATTGATGCATCATCCCGATGGTCACATGTATGTTTATTATCTACTCGCAACCTGGCGTTTGCGAGATATCTTGCTCAAATAATTAAATTACGAGCACAATTTCTGGACCATCACATTAAAAATATCCGTTTGGATAATGCTGGTGAATTTTCATCACATGCTTTTGATGCATATTGCATGTCAATTGGGATTAATGTTGAACATCCTGTAGCTCATGTTCACACACAGAATGGTCTTGCTGAATCTTTGATTAAACGATTACAATTAATTGCTAGACCATTATTAATGAAAACAAATCTCTCAACATCTGCTCGGGGACATGCTATTCTACATGCTTGCAACACTTGTACGTATAAGACCAACTAGTTATCATAAATTCTCTCCTTTGCAATTGGCTTTTGGGTCGAGAACCAAATATTGCTCATTTAAGAATTTTTGGGTGTCTTGTATATATTCCAATTGCACCAAACCAACGTACAAAGATGGGTCCTCAAAGAAGAAAGGGGATATACATTGGATATGATTCTCCCTCTATTATCGGGTATGTTGAACCCACGACAGGAGATGTATTCACAACAAGATTTGCTTGATTGTCATTTTGATGAATCATTATTCCCTAAATTAGGGGAGAACCAAAACGACATAAAAAGAATCTTGCTTGGATAACATCATTAAATTATCTTGATCCGCGCACAAGCGCATGTGAACTTGAAGTTCAAAAGATAATTCATTTGCAAAGCATTGCAAATCAAATGCCAGACGCTTTTGTTGACTCCGAGAAGAGTTACAAAATCGCATATTCCAGACTATAAATGCTCCTATTCGAATTGAAGTTCCAGTGAGAACAAAATATTATACCTATAGTCTGCTGAGTCAAAAACACGCCGAAGCGTGGCCGATCTCTTGGTTCTAAAGATAAAAATCCTCGAAAGAAAAGAGGATTAACTGATCCGAGAAGATCATATTGAAGAAAAGAATGATAAAGACCAAGAGATAAGCGATGACAAAGAACCAGAAGTTGATGAAAGTAACATCGAAATTTTTATCAATTATACCACTTAGGTAGAAGTTGGAATCGGATAGAAAGCTGTTATTGATAATATATTTGCATACAATATATCTCTTGATGTTACACAGGATAATGATGATCTCGAACCAATATCGGTTGATGAATGTCGACATAGAAAAGATTGGCTGCAATGGAAAGATGCGATTCAATCGGAGTTAAATGCAGCGATAAAACATGAAGTCTTCGGACTGCAGTCCGAACACCGGAAGGTGTAAAACCTGTTGGCTACAAATGGATATTTGTGTGAAAGCGCAATGAAAAGAGTGAAATCGTTCGATATAAAGCGCGATTAGTAGCCCAAGGTTTTTCACAAAGACCAGGTATTGATTATGATGAAACTTATTCTCTGTTGTTGATGCTATTACACTTCGATATCTTATCGGTTTGGCGAGTACATGAAAAGATAGATATGCGCCTATTAGATGTTGTCATCTGCTTACTTGTATGGAAATTTAGAAAATGATGTTTACATGAAAATCCCGAAGGATTTCATATGCTCGAAGCATATAAACATTATCCTCGTGAAAATTACTTTATCAAGTTGCGAAATCATTATTTGGCTCTGAAGCAATCGGGCGCATGTGGTTCACACGTCTTAGTGAATATTTATTGAAAGCGGGATTTAAAAATGACCAGGTATGTCCGTGTGTTTTTATTAAGAAATTTGGTTTTAAATTTGTGATATTAACTATATATGTTGATGATATTAATCTTATTGGAACTCCTGAAGAGCTCCAAGAAACAATTGATTATTTAAAAAGAGAATTCGAAAGCAATGATTTTGGTAAAACTAAATTTTGCCTTGGTTTACAAATTGAACATCTGGAGAGTGGAACATTTATTCATCAATCAACATATACAGCAAAAGTGCTAAAAAGATTTTACATGGACAAAGCACATCCATTGAGTATTCCAATGATCGTCCGATCATTAAATGTGGATAAAGATCCTTTCCAACCTCAAGAAAATGATGAAGAACTCCTTGGTCCTAAAGTACCATATCTCAGTGCAATTGGTGTATTGATGTATCTTGCTAATAATACACGACCTGATATTACTTTTGCTGTCAATTTATTAGCAAGATTTAGTTCTTCACCAACACGACGACATTGGAATGGAATTAAACAAGTCATTCGATATCTCCAAGGTACAATTGATCTCGGATTATTTTATTCAAATAAAACCAATCCAACATTGATAGGTTATGCGAGATCTTTGGTTATTTATCCGATCCACATAAAGCACGTTCTCAAACGGGCTATCTATTTACATGTGGAAATACTTGCTATATCATGGCGTTCTACGAAACAATCTATAGCGACTACTTCTTCAAATCATGCTTGAAATTATAGCCATTCATGAAGCAAGTCGAGAATGTGTATGGCTAAGATCCATGATTCATTATATCCGAGAAAGTTGTGGATTATCATCAATCAAAGGTATTCCAACTCCTCTTTATGAAGACAATGCAGCTTGCATAGCTCAATTACGAGGAGGATATATTAAAGGAGATCGGACAAAACATATTTCACCAAAATTCTTCTTTACTCATGAACTCCAGAAGAAAGGTGAAATTGATGTGCTACAAATTCGGTCATGTGATAACCTCGCGAGATATTTTCACGAAGACTTTACCGATCGCAACATTTGAAAAATTGAGATATAAAATCAGTATGCGTCGGTTTAAAGATTTAAAGGAATCATCTCATCAGGGGGAGTAATAAATAGACATATAGAATAGTGTACTATTTTTCCTTCACTAGATTTTTTTTTCCACTGGGTTTTTATCTAGTAAGGTTTTAACGAGACATATTCTTTATGTAATGGATGGACATCCAAGGGGGAGTATTATGAATTATTGGAATATTTATTAATTAGTGGAGGCTCCACTAATTATGGATTTATGTGAATTATTAGAAGATTTTTATGGATGCCCACCATTTAGTGGAGACACCACTAATTAAGATTAGTGGAAGATGATGTATGCCATGATGTAATCCACTAATTAGAGCTCTATAAATAGAGCTATTCTCTAAACTTGTAATACACCATTATTTAGTGAAAGAAAGATTAGAGAAAGAATTGTGAGAGAAAGAAATAGAGAAGTTTGAAGAGAAATTTTTGTGCAAAGAATAGTTAGAATTTTCTTAGTGTGTAGTGTGTAGATTTTATTCTAACACTACCCTAATTTTATAACAGGATTATATATGAAAGATTAATTTTGAATAATACATCACCATTCAAAAAAATATTCTAAAAAAATACATATGATCATTTTTATAAATGTGTATATCAAAATTTAAAGATTTGTACAACAAATTTATGTTATAAAATTAGGGTAGTGTTAGAATAAAATCTTCACACTACACACTAATAAAACTCTAACTATTTTGCACAAGAATTTCTCTCTTTCTTTTCTCTCACAATTTTCTCTAATCTTTATTTCACTAATCTTTCTTTCACAAAATAATGGTGTATTACAAGTTTAGAGAATAGCTCTATTTATAGAGCTCTAATTAGTGGATTACATCATGGCATACATCATCTTCAACTAATCTCAATTAATGGTGTCTCCACTAAATGGTGGACATCCATAAAAATCTTCTAATAATTCACATAAATCCATAATTAGTGGAGCCTCCACTAATTAATGGAGATTCCAATAATTCATAACACTCCCCCTTGGATGTCCATCCATTACATAAAGAATATGCCTCGTTAAAACCTTACTAGATAAAAACCCGAGTGGAAAAAAATCTAGTGAAGGAAAAAGAGTACACTATTCTATATGTCTATTTATTACTCCCCCGATGAGATGATTCATTTAAATCTTTAAACCGACGCATACCGATTTTATATCTCAACTTTTCAAATGTTGCGATCGGTAAAGTCTTCGTGAAAATATCTCGCGAGGTTATCACATGACCGAATTTGTAGCACATCAATTTCACCTTTCTTTTGGAGTTCATGAGTAAAGAAGAATTTTGGTGAAATATGTTTTGTCCGATCTCCTTTAATATATCCTCCTCGTAATTGAGCTATGCAAGCTGCATTGTCTTCATAAAGAGGAGTTGGAATACCTTTGATTGATGATAATCTACAACTTTCTCGGATATAATGAATCATGGATCTTAGCCATACACATTCTCGACTTGCTTCATGAATGGCTATAATTTCAGCAGGATTTGAAGAAGTAGCTGCTATAGATTGTTTCGTAGAACGCCATGATATAGCAGTATTTCCACATGTAAATAGATAGCCCGTTTGAGAACGTGCTTTATGTGGATCAGATAAATAACCAACATCTGCATAACCTATCAATGTTGGACTGGTTTTATTTGAATAAAATAATCCAAGATCAATTGTACCTTGGAGATATCGAAGGACTTGTTTAATTCCATTCCAATGTCGTCGTGTTGGTGAAGAACTAAATCTTGCTAATTAATTGACAGCAAAAGCAATATCAGGTCGTGTATTATTAGCAAGATACATCAATACACCAATTGCACTGAGATATGGTACTTCGAGACCAAGGAGTTCTTCATCATTTTCTTGAGGTCGGAAAGGATCTTTATCCACATTTAATGATCGGACGATCATTGGAATACTCAATGGATGTGCTTTGTCCATGTAAAATCTTTTTAGCACTTTTGCTGTATATATTGATTGATGAATAAATGTTCCACTCTCCAGATGTTCAATTTGTAAACCAAGGCAAAATTTAGTTTTACCAAAATCCTTGCTTTCGAATTCTCTTTTTAAATAATCAATTGTTTCTTGGAGCTCTTCAGGAGTTCCAATAAGATTAATATCATCAACATATATAGCTAATATCACAAATTTAAAACCAAATTTCTTAATAAAAACACACGGACATACCTGGTCATTTTTAAATCCCGCTTTCAATAAATATTCACTAAGACGTGTGAACCACATGCGCCCAGATTGCTTCAGGCCAAATAATGATTTCTGCAACTTGATAAAGTAATTTTCACGAGGATAATGTTTATATGCTTCAGGCATATGAAATCCTTCGGGGATTTTCATGTAAACATCATTTTCTAAATTTCCATACAAGTAAGCAGTGACAACATCTAATAGGCGCATATCTATCTTTTCATGTAATGCCAAACTGATAAGATATCGAAGTGTAATAGCATCAACAACAGGAGAATAAGTTTTATCATAATCAATACCTGGTCTTTGTGAAAAATCTTGGGCTACTAATCGCGCTTTATATCGAACGATTTCACTCTTTTCATTGCGCTTTCCCACAAATATCCATTTGTAGCCAACAGGTTTTACACCTTCTGGTGTTCGGACTGCAGGTCCGAAGACTTCATGTTTTATCAGTGCATTTAACTCCGATTGAATCGCATCTTTCCATTGCAGCCAATCTTTTCTATGCCGACATTCATCAACTGATATTGGTTCAGGATCATTATTATCCTATGTAACATCAAGAGATATATTGTATGCAAATATATTATCAATAACAGTTTCTATCCGATTCCAACTTCTACCGGAAGTGGTATAATTGATAGAAATTTCAGTGTTACTTTCATCAACTTCGGTTCTTTGTCATCGCTTATCTCTTGGTCTTTATCATTCTTTTCTTCAATATGATCTTCTCGGATCGCTTAATCCTCTTTTCTTTCGAGGATTTTTATCTTTAGAACCAAGAGGTCGGCCACGCTTCGGCGTGTTTTTGACTCAGCAGCTATAGGTATAATATTTTGTTCTCACTGGAACTTCAATTCGAATAGGAGCATTTATAGCTGGAATATGCGATTTTGTAATTCTTCCGGAGTCAACAAAAGCGTCCGGCATTTGATTTGCAATGCTTTGCAAATGAATTATCTTTTGAACTTCAAGTTCACATGCGCTTGTGCGCGGATCAAGATAATTTAATGATGTTGTCCAAGCAAGATCCTTTTTATGTTGTTTTGGTTCTCCCCTAATTTAGGGAATAATGATTCATCAAAATGACAATCAGCAAATCTTGTTGTGAATACATCTCCGTCGTGGGTTCGACATACCCGATAATAGAGGGAGAATCATATCCAACATAGATCCCCTTTCTTCTTTGAGGACCCATCTTTGTACGTTGGTTTGGTGCAATTGGAACATATACAAGACACCCAAAAATTCTTAAATGAGCTATATTTGGCTCCTAACCAAAAGCCAATTGTAAGGTAGAAAATTTGTGATAACTTGTTGGCCTTAGGCGTACAAGTGTCTGCAGCATGCAAAATAGCATGTCCCTGCCAGCTTGTCGGGAGATTTGTTCTCATTAATAACGGTCTAGCAATTAATTGTAACCGTTTAATGAATGATTCAACTAGACCATTCCGAGTATGAACATGAGCTACTCGGATGTTCAATAGTAATGCCAATTGACGAGCAATAAGCATCAAAAGCTTGGGAGGAATATTCTCCAAGCATTATTTAGACGGTCCTTTTGATCGGATAATCTGGAAATTGCGCTCTTAAGCGAATTATTTGGGCAAGCAATCTCGCGAACGCCAGGTTGCGAGTTGATAATAAACTAACATGCGACCATCGGGTCGATGCATCAATTAAAATCATAAAGTATCTGAATTGCCCACATGGTGGATTAATTGGTCCACATATATCACCATGAATTCTTTCTAAAAACACTTGAGACTCAAACTCCACTTTTGTTGGAGATAGTTTAATAATCAATTTCCCTTGAGAACATGCAACACATGAAAATTTATCAGATATCAAAATCTTTTGACTTTTCAAAGGATGACCATGTGTATTTTCAATTATTCTTCGCATCATAATAGCTCCTGGATGACCCAAACGGTCATGCCAAATGATAAATGTAACAGGATCAGTAAATTTCTGATTTACTGAATGATGCATTTCAATTGCATGAATTTTTGTGCTATATAGACCAGAAGAAAGAGATGGTAGCTTTTCTAATAAAAATTTCTTGCCCGACATTATTTGAGTAATATAGAGATACTCAAAACTATTTTCTTCCATTGTTTTAATGTGATATCCATTTCGGCGAATATCTTTAAAGCTTAATAAATTTTTTCGAGATTTTGAAGAAAATAACGCTTTAGGAATAACAACATTTGTTCCTCCGGGTAATACAATATTAGCTCTTCCAGAGCCTTCAATCAACTTTACACTACCACCTATAGTATTAACATTTGTTTCTCCCATCTGCAGGTAAGAGAAATATTTTTTATCTTTCAATATGGTGTGTGTTGTACCACTATCAATTAGGCATATATCTTCAATGCTATTTGTGTATGCGGTAAGCGGAATAATAGTCATCTGGGCATAACAAAATATTTATAAATGTAAATACTCAAACAATAAAAATCTTAAACGATAAGTACTATTACAATGCCAAAAATATAAAATATAAAAGAAACATATTAAAAGTAAACTTTTAATTATTTTAAACACTTCCATCACCAATCAAATGCTCAATTACAAAAGAGCAACTATAAACATGTATCCTCAAGTTCATATGAACATTAGTGATATGAGTAAAAGATATGATGTTTATTATTAATAGAAATATCTTTTTCCCTTATTATCTTTTCTGTTCCACTTCAGGTGGCCAGTATTTCTCTGTGATAAGGGAAATATCGAGTGTGTCCATGATCATAACCACGGCCACTGCCACAACTACGACTATAACGATGGCTTCTGCTGGAGCCAACAGCATTCACTTCTGGGAGTGCTGTTGAGCCAGTTCATCTGGCTTCATGATTTCTCAATAATAACTCATGTTAAAGCTGTCAATTTTGGATACCCTTTTTCTCGATATTGTTACTGCAGGACAATATTCGAGGTATGAAAAGTGGAGAATGTCTTCTCCAATATAACTTCATCAGTAACTTTTTCTCCGCAAATTTTTTAACTAAGATGTAATTTTATACATCACGAAGTTCACGATTTTACAATCTTGCAACTTCAGGTGCAACCATTCATACCGTGCAGTGGGTAGTACGACCATCTTCAGGTGGTCAAATCTTTCTTTTTATCCACATGACATATGGATCTCATTTTTTTAGCATTTAGATGCATTTTTGTATGACATATAAATTTTTTTTTTCAGAAATATCAAGGGTTACAAATTCGAATTTAGCGAGATCAATAAATGCATACCTGTCTTTTGGCTTTAATAACGGCAGAGACTCGTGCTGATAACGTGTTATAAAATTAGGGTAGTGTTAGAATAAAATCTACACACTACACACTAAGAAAATTCTAATTATTCTTTGCACAAAAATTTCTCTTCAAACTTCTCTCTTTCTTTCTCTCACAATTCTTTCTCTAATCTTTCTTTCACTAATCTTTCTTTCACAAAATAATGGTGTATTACAAGTTTAGAGAATAGCTCTATTTATAGAGCTCTAATTAGTGGAATACATCATGGCATACATCATCTTCAACTAATCTCAATTAATGGTGTCTCCACTAAATGGTGGATATCCATAAAAATCTTCTAATAATTCACATAAATCCATAATTAGTGGAGCCTCCACTAATTAATGAAGATTCCAATAATTCATAACAAATCCATCATTGTTCCACAATTATTAGATTGTCAAATTTATAGAATAAGAATACCATTTTAGGAAGATACATATCACTTGGGGCTGCTTCAAACCGGCTCAAAGGTCCAAAATCAACCGCTCACATATAATCCGTAATCGTTATATCTTCATTAAATAGATTGGTAAACTTATAAGATTCTATTTTAGGAGATGCACAAGGCTTAGGAGGCTACTTTAAACCGGCTCGAAGGCTAGTCCATTGTTTCCATTGTTCAAATAAAAAATGTTCTTCCACAAGAATAATCCAAAACAAGAAAGAAAGAAAGATTTGGCTTTTCATAAAAAATCGATCTTTGGATACTTATCTGCTTTTTTATTCTTAAAAGAACTCATTGGAGACTCGTGTTTATCAAAATTTTAGAGGAAAAACAGAACTTCTGTTTGCCTTTTTGCTGTTTTTCCAACAGTTTTTCCTATGCCAGTAAATTAGACATTTACCAAACTGGAATACTAGTAAAGAGAATCTATTTTGTACATTCAGCCTAAATCTTATCCATATGATCTCGGCTGCCAGAGGTTTCTATGCCCATCCCCCTTCCCCTCCCCCTCCCCCACCTTTATTTTTCTGTGTATAAACTTCTTTTTAGGCCCTCAATCTGACTGTGTTCTGCAACATCTCACGGAGTCGATATCAAGAATCTTCTAAATTCCATCCCCACAAAGGAGCTTTCACAGAATGGTCCCTGCTAAAGGTTTAAAGGTGAAAACTTCTAAATCAATCCAAGATCTTCCAATGCCAAAAATGTGACCGTAGGTATATGCCAGTGTAACAATTACCTGTGTGCTAAGAAATAAACGGAGTCATCAATCTGAAATGCCAAAACAGTCTTTATCCACATTCGCTGTTACCTTACTGGCCCTGCAGTCTGCACCCCTCAAAGGCACCTTCAAATATAACAGAAGGGAGGTGAGGTAGCTGTCATTCAGAAAATAAGTTGCCAGTCCTTTCCAATTCCAGAGGAAAAGATAATGAAATGTTCATCTGGGGTGAAACTTTTCGCCTTACAATAATGTGGAAGGACCAGAAAAAGGAGGTCCCTGAGTATCATCAATTCTGGCTGACATCTCTTCAGAATGAAGCACGATAAAGTAGCTCTACAACTGTAGTTCAACGGATCAATGGACTTTGAGCCCTGTTCAATACATAGTTTTATCCATTAGCCCCAAGTTTCACGGCACAAAACTGTTGGCGCACCATTTCACCATCTGTATGTCTAAGTCCCAACAATGAACATACCACCAAAAACCCCAGAATCAGAATAATAAATTGCATTGAGACTATCGAGAACAAATAGAAGTCAATACTCTACATCTCATAATCATCAAGGTCACAAATTCATCTAATGAATTGAGCATTCTCTCTTTAAATACTTTCCCATTTGTAATTGAATACTCACATTTGCATATGGAGAAAAAATGAATAAAAAGTGAGAAGAAACTTATATAATCTTCAAATACTACATATTCTCTGAATGTGTTTGTGTTTGCCGATTCTGAATTTTGCAAAGAAAAGAAGTGTAGGAATGGTAATAGCCATCCTTAGATGACTCTGAATACTTGAGCAGCAAGACCCCAGCTAGCTAAATGAAGAGCTTGGGCCTTCACTAGGAAAGATTGGTTGTGCTCCCACTGGATGGGCTGAGGAAAAACATGATTCCCCCTAGGGCTTAGCAGCCTCAAGCAACATTGTATGGCCATCAGATAAGGGTAATAGAGCTGCTCCATTTCATTTGCTCCCACTAGTTAGTCACTTAACTGTGAAAGTCCAGGGACTAATGAAGTTCACAATTCAGTGACTATTGACTAACAGCCCGCTCATTGCTTTCCTGTTTGTGAGCCTATTTACAGAATACTCACAACTGAAGGCTCATCATGGTTACGCACACAACATTTTCTATGCTATAACTCACTAAATAAAATAAGAACTCAACATTCCAAGCTATTCAATTCTATCTCATTCACAATAATTTCAACAAGATCCAGATGTCCTAACTCCTGACTTCAAATAAACAAATTCAAAAACATATAGAAGCTAACAACACATTTCAAGCACTGCTTCTAACAATGAAAAATAAAACATTGCTGCAAAGTACGACAAGAAATTTTGAAATCAACCTGAGGATCAAATGAAGACCAGACTACTTATCGTGGTCAAGAAAGATCTGGTCTGCAATGAGAAGGTGAAACAACATGACCCTATGCACTTTAGCAAGCTAACAAGCTTTTGATTCAGATGTGGTGACAGTCAGTCTCTCATCCTCCAAAACAAGAGTTAATTCATACCATGTCAGCACCATTCAAACTTTAGAGAGAAGGTGCAAAATGCTATCACATAATTCTTTTATAAAAAGTTCCAATCAGTCAGTGAGGTAAAATAGGGGTCTCATCTAAACTGTCCCAAATGTTTGTGACAGGTACATGAGCAATGTATTAACCAAGAACAGGATACAAAGAAGAAGATATGTTTTCGAGGGATTTAAATAACAAATTCATTTGAATTTGGCCCAGTAAAATGAATATATATTACTCTAAACTGCTGCATCTTAAGGTAAATCTGACAATCAGAAAATAAAGAATTTTAGACTACTTGCCGGCGTATCAAGCACCCCAATTGGAGTAAGTTCATAAGGTCAGGAAAAGGAGGACAAGGAGATCATTTTATACCTTCACTCTAAAATTTAAGATCCTTTTGCAAAGAAGAAATAAAGGCTCAAGTGGTAGGGAATATCATCTTTCTCATCATTATTTACAATTAGGTTAAAAACGTTCCACAACTGAACATACAGATTCAACTTAGATTCCTAGAGTTCATCACAAAAAAATACCAATGCACGGAGAATGTTGATCCTTGATATGATTCAAAAATATAAGCAGGAATCAAAACACTAAAATAGAATAGTTTGATTTCATTAAGATTGTTTATAACAAAGTAAAGATATCTGCATTAGACAAATAAAATTGTATTGTACTATTGATCATGAACTTTGAAACCTCTTGCACAAAATGTTCTTCTATGCTGCATTTCTAATTACATCTAAACCAATTAAATTTTGAAATCCATATCTCTTCTACCTTCAACTACTTGCGGTGGAAGAAGATTTCTTATTAATTGAGTACAAAATCACATTCTTAATCTTGTACAACTTCAGTAAACAAATCCAATATCCCCTCACGCTTCACTTATCAGACAATAAAATAAGCGATCCTACAAAAGTTAGATTGAATACAAAATCTCAGTCTTTTTATCATGAGCAATTTCAGTAACAAAAATCCAATATCCCTTCAAATCTCACAGAGCATACAATAGAGTAAGCAATTTACTGTGAATATTAGATAAAGGAGATGCTTGTATTTAAGCATGTAAACAGTACATTTGAATGCTATGCACTAAGAAGTGCATTTACCAATAAGTGTATAATGAATGAAACACTGAGATGCTTTTGACCTAAGGAAGAAATTATAGACATGCTTGGATGCACGCCTCAATCCTAAGCACTGAAACTGCAATTATCTATCCAAACTATAAAGTTCCTTTGATATCACCTTTTCCCTCCTCAACTTTCAATTCTGGTAGGCCTTGATGAGACATATCATAAGTTGCATGCACACCAACTAATAGATAGTAAACTAGCATTACAGCACTGCATATGAGGAATCGCCAGAAAGCCACAGCACCAAGAGATCCTATCAGGAAGAGGTTCATCAGTATTGAAAGTGATGGCAACCATGGAACTAGTGGAACACCCCAAACTTTAGGAAACCTCTGTTTTGGAATCAATGCCAATCCTAAGGTACCTATAAACCACAGCACAGCAGACATGGCATACCCAATCCATCCTTCCTTGTTGGAACCCCAAAGGGCTGTTATCCCAATAGATGAACCAACTATGACAAGTAGACAGACTAGGAATTTGATAAAATCATATTTTGGCGTCACATCCTTCACATAGTATCGCCTAACGAGCAATGCAACAGCCATAAGCATAAAAATGAAGAGTGTACTAAACGATAACACACTTGACAAGACATCCAAGCTTGAGAAGAAGGCAACAATGCAACTAATTATAGTCACCAAAAGTGTGGCATAAATTGGTGTTCCAGTTTTTGGATGAACAAGAGCAAACCAAGGAGGAATCATATGTGCTCTTGCAATCTGAGTTGTATAACGAGACTGCCCCATGGAACCAACAAGTAAACTTGTAGTCATTCCCTTAAGAGCACAAATACCAACCAAATACTTGGCCCATTTCATCCCAATCCTCTCAAATGCAACTGAATATGCAGCATTAACATCCACCTGAGTGTACTTCACCATCATTGCCAATGACAATGCCATTAAACAATAGATGACAGTAATTATAGACATTGAACCAACCAACCCCACTGGTATATCCCTGGAGGGCTTTTTTGTTTCTTCAGCCATTGTTGCAACCATGTCAAACCCCGTGTAAGACCAATAAACAACTGCAGCAGCTGTGAACATTCCCTTTGCTCCGAATGGGAAGAAAGGTACCATATTTGAACTTTCGGAATGAATGAACCCAACAATTATGATAAAAATTATCACCGCAATACTTATTATAGAACTAACCCAAGTCAAAATAGAAGTTCTTCTTGACCCTGTCATTGCTATGCCACTGCAGATAGCTAAAATTGCAACAGCAAGAGGGTCTAATAAATTAAAACCTTCTGCAAAAGAACTGACCTTTATTCTTAAGAGATCAGGATTGTTACTGATAATGGCAGTAAAATAAGATGACCATGAACGACCTAAGCCAGCAGCACCAACAATGGCCTCTAAAAGAATATTTCCAGCAGCAATAAAAGCAAGAAAATCACCCAACTCAATACGAAGATAAGAAAATGACCCGCCAGCAGTGGGGATTTCCACAGCAAACTCAGTATAGCAAAAGACTGAAAGAAGGGCTGATAGACCTGAAATTGCATAAGACATCACAATAGAAGGCCCTGCATTATTGTGAATTTCTTGGCCAGTGATGCTGAAAATGCCTGAGCCAACAACAGAGCCAAATCCAAGCCATATCAGATCCCACCAAGTGAGGCATTGGTGCATGGAATTTTCTGATTCTTTCTTGAGTTCAACAAGCTCAGTTGTATCATTAGAACGGCCCAAAAGACGATCCTTGAGACGGTGTGGGGTCTGGGAAACAGCAGAAAGATAGGTATTGAAGTTCTTGAATGTGGGTTCTGGGAAAAAATCTTGTTTGCTAAACCGCCAGTATGATCTCGGCGGGGAATCCATGGTGGTGGCGGAGGATACTAGCGGGGGAGAGTATTCTCGTGGCGCCGAGGATTTGGAATCCAACAAAGGCGAGCAAAATTCTTGAGGGAACTTCCCGTGGGAGGAGGGAGATTTCATCCTGCGGAGAGGAAGGAGGAAGGTGGAACTCCGGGACTTACGTGGCGGGTATGGGTAGGCGTTTACCTTTTCTGCATTGCTAGGTATTCAGGTTATATTCAAAATCTTGGTCAATGGCACGTGCTACTAAATTTGGAACATGTGTTCGTGTCATATGATTTTTCTTTTTTTTTCTAATAACGTTACCATTGAAATACTAGAATAGTCACGCCCTGTCGCCCCAATATGATCATATCATTACTCCTAGTAGCCAAACTGCGAACTCAAAAGCATGCTCCCTCTTGTGACTTATCCGAATGACACTATTTATCGACACTAATTGACAATTATCTTGCTAAGACTATATTTTAAATTATTAATAGATACTAATTTATACTCAAATATAATTTATTATTATTATTATTATTATTATTATCATCATCATCATATTTACTTGTCCTAATATTTTTAAACTCGACAGAGAGATAAAGTTTAATCTCAATCCAAACGGAATAAAATTCAAAATTAGTAATTAAGTTGTACTTAGATAATGATTGGATTTAGATGAGTTTATTTAAATTTAATAAAATATTATTAAATATAAGATAAATGTAGAGTGCAATTATTAATATGAGATAGCAAGTATATAACAGATATCGAAAAATGAAAATTATTTAAATTAATATTATTTTAAGTTGAAATTTTGGTTTGAATTAGAATATTTTTCCTATATACAATCTAAGTAAGACTTTTGAAGTAACTCTTATTATATACCGTATAATACTTATTCATATATTTCTTGTTGATTAACTTATACTTCTAATTAGTTAATCGTTTTATTACTAATGGTCATGTCTCATACCTTTAGACCTAAAAACCTAACTCATGGACACACAATTTGGCACTTAAGTGATGTACTTCTAACTAATTAGCTATTCTAATACTCCATTCATCTACAAAAAATTGATCTAATTTTTTTTATTTATTAAAAATAATTGTCCACTTTTTAAATGTATGTTGTAGTTAATTATTTTTTTCTAATTTTACCCTTAGCACAATTTTTTATTAATTAATTAGTATTACAATTACACAATACTGAAGTTATTTTAACTAACAATAAAATCACGTTATCTTATAAAAATAGTCAAAAGTATAATTTAATAAGGTGACATGGATGGAAAGAAGAATTATTAGAGTAGTGTAATTAAAGAAGTTGTGAGATTCAAATTAATTAGGTGAGAAAGATAATAAAAATACTCTAAAGGATATAATGAATATTTTAATTATTTTTATTATAGAATTTCATAATTCTTTAATATTTACAATTAAATTAGTTATTTATGAATGGAGGAAGTACCAATCATCATTTCGTACTTTTAGATCCGAATAGGCTTAATAATATTATTACACCTGAAACAATATTACTGATTTATAATTAATCCTTTTTAATTTAATAATATTATTTAATGTAAAACAATATAATTAAAATATTAAATAATGTACACAAATATTTATAACTCAATTGAAATATCACGTGACTATTTGACATCGTCCTAGTAACTTGCTTTTGCTTTCTTCCACTAAGGCTTTGATTTGCTAAATGACAAATAAAATATTGGACCATCTGACTATTGCCTTTCATATATATAAATGGCCATATTGGATTAATGGCCGCTTTTGGCCAATAGGGATGGTGATAAAGGGAATGTGTAGTTGTCCCAATTTTTAATTGGATAAACTATTCTAGTGATTATTTAATTATTAATTTGTTTAACTTTTATTTTTTAATTTAAAAAAATATAAAATAATTTTTTAAAATTTTTAATCATTCAAATTTTACTTTTTCATTAATTTACTAATAAGTAATCATTTCATCCGTAAAAAAATAAAAGATAAAATTATTTTTTACTGTTCATCTAGTTATTCTCAAATCTTATCTTAATTTTATTCATTTTATTTTATCTTCTTCCCAAATCTTATCTTTTTCTTCTTAGATTTTATTCTTTATATATTATCTTAACTTCGTCTTTTATCTTGTTATCTCATCTTTATCTTTTTTTTCTGCCTCTTTTCTAATTTTATCTTAGTACCACCATTGGTAGTCACAGTGATGTTTCGTGTGGCTGGATGGCATTGTCAAGATTGATTGATTCCCAAGGTTAATACTTTCATTGCTAGCGTTTCTGTTCAGGATTCTTGGGTTTTTTTTTCAGATTTTAAACAAATTGCAGAAATAGAATAAGACATTAAAAGATAAAAAATTTTCAGTAGCAACTCAATATCCCGAATTAACTGAGTTAGAGTTGGTTCCTAAAGTTGATAAGTTGGTTCTCAAACCTAAGATTGTGGAGCACATAGTCAAAGGGAAAAGACTAGTTTTGGGTTAAAGGGAAAAGATTAGTTTTGGGTTATGTTACCACAATTCACAATTTGAATAGTAATGCGATTAAGGCATGTGTGGGGAAGGAAGAAGAAGACGTGAAAGAAAAAGATAGAAATAAAGATAAAAAATGAATAAAAAAAGATAATATTTGGAAAGAAAAAGATAAGCAGTAAAAAATAAATTTACTTTTCATTTTTTGATAAATGAGAGAGTTGACATATGTGCTTGGAGTATTACAATGTACATTTAAACAATCTATACTCCTTTTTTGTGACAATAAAGGGGTAATACACATCACAAAAACACCATTTTCTATGAGAAGATTACGAGAAGACTAAGTATCTTGAAATAGACTGTCATTATATTAGAGAGAAATATATAACAAGTCTGATCAAACCACTTCCAATCCATATTATATTAGAGAGAAATATGTAACAAATCTGATCAAACCACTTCCAATCTATTCATCAGCTCCACTTGCAGACATATTCAATTCACTATAGCTTTGCCACCAGCTCAATTCATGCACAACTTGTATGCACTATATGTTATCAATCTTTATACTAATTCTTTTGCACGTCCTAAATTTGGGGGGGGGGGTTGAAATTGCCACAGCACTGTCCCAATCAGTAACCACGTCAAAATCCACATCAGTTGGAGATTGCTGAGAATTTAAGGCACCTGGATGACAGCTCACAGCTCAAACATCATGAATATTTTACATCAGAGATGCAGCAATGAAGCTTTGCTTATCACAACTTCCATGCCACAATTCTTTTGTAAATTCTCTTTTTTGTTTTTTGATTAAATTTGTATAGGAATCCCTGAGATCCAAGTTAGTTACGTGAACATGTGGGTGTATGTGTGTGTCTATATATATATATATATATATACTTCTTTTGTATTTATTTTTATCTTGAATGAAACAGTGGTTAAGTTTCTTCCACAAACTCCCTTTCTGCAATTTCATCGTCTTTTCTTCCTCCAAATTTCTTCACTCAGATTGTGAATGTTTTGCTAAAAAGGCCCAGTAAAACCCACCTCATTAGGATCAACCCAAAAATTTAGGATTAGGGCTCAAATAAGTGTGGGTTGGCTGGCCAGTGGGCTTAAATTCAGAAATGAGGAATAGAAAAATAGACATATATATTACAAAAAATAACAACTTATAGTTTTTTTTTTAAATTTTTTGCTAGATAACAAATTATAGTCTAGCAACTGAGAATTTATTATTTTAAAAGATATAGGCACATGTTATAGATTAAAGTAGAAGGGAAAAAAAACAGAGGCTTGATAGTTATGTCCTTCTTGACCTTCAATTTCCTAGAAAAGGAAGAATCATAGTTTATTTATGAATAAAATTAACATTTTTCTTAAATATCGAGTAGAATATTTTCACACTTGAAGGTTTTTTTTCCCCATCACTAACTTAAAAACTAGGATAGTTACATGTGGAGTATTCAAAATAAAAATAGGTTCACCCAAAGAAAAGAAAAAGAAAAGTGAGAGAGTATCAAGTAACAATTCTTATCACACGTGATGATGAAGTAAGATGGTCAAAAGAAATAAATATATAAAACTCACACTCCTTCCCTCCTCAGAAAATTAATCTTTAGTTTGAATAAAAATTCATATTTTCATCCCTTTGCGTACGCGTGCATATATATATATATATATATATATATATATATATATATATATATATATATATATGGGTGGGTGTGTTAAGTTGACTAATGAAATTAAGGGTTGTATTTGAGTTGCTTCAAGTCAAATCTTGACCTAATTGAACCATGTTCAATAATTTTTAGATAAAGTTTGAATTCGAAGTGAATTTGATTCAAGTATTAAATCAAAACTCCAACTTAATATGATAAGGGTATTTTAAAACTTGAATTTGATTTAAAATTTAATCTATGAATAAATTCGACGGATCAAAATCATGCTATAATTTAATTTGTTTAAAAATAATTATCTGTACAAAAGAATATTTTCTATAAATATTTTTATAGTATATGCAAAAAATAATTAATTTATATAAAAATATATACCATCAAACATAAATATATTTATGATCTTTTGAACTGAATACATAAATATTTAAACTAATTTGATTAAAAATTCGAATTTACTATTAATATTTAAATTCATGCTAGAACTTAATAAAAAAAATTGACTTGTGGATTATTATTTACTTGGTGACTTAAGCAAAAACATCTTCTAAAAACACAAGGAAAAAAAAAAAAAAAAAAGGTAAGTGGAGCCATCTTATAAACACACCGACTTCTGACTTTGCTATTTATAGATAGGTACTCAATTACTGTCTCGCCTGACAAACAACCCTTATTCCTTATATTTATAATGCAAACGATTAGCCGCCTAACTAATCAGATTTATACTTAAAAAAAGCCTAATATTACTTAAAAGTACGTGTTTGGTTCTTTTTTTTTTTTGGTGGGGAATGAAGCTTGGTATGGTGTTTCAGTAGTTAATCCAAAGTACAATTAATTTAAGACAAGGAATAATTTTACAAGATACCTAAGGCCTCCTTTAACGATGGTCCCCATCATTTTAAACTAAATGGAAACAACGATCCCCCCATCGTCTAATATGGCAATAAGTGCTACTCACTATTATTGAAACTTGCTTCGTGTTCTTGATATAGATAGTACTTCGTCCGTTTTAAAAAGGATATTAATCTAGTAAATAATATACATATTAAGAAATTATTAAAATTTATATAATTATAATGAAAAAGAATTATTATATTTTTGAATAAAAGTAAATCTTCATTAATTAGATTTAGAATATACATATTTAGTAATTGAAGGAGAGATAAATAAAAAATATACGAAATAAATATATTTTTTATTTATAAAATTAATAAATATTTTAGTATAACAAAAATAGAAATTTTTGATACTCTTTTTTGGACGAAATGAATATATTATTTATAAATATCTTTCACAAATTTTTAATACAATATATACAAAAAAAAAACAACTTTTTTTAAAAAAAAAAGAAAATTAGTCATTTGATAAATATTTAAAAAAATTATCATTTAAATAATAGTAATTTTGGTAGTCGAGTGTATCATTTGCAGTTTAAAAATAATGTATTTTGTATATTATTATAAAATATTTAATTTGAATCCTAACTATTTGAAGGCCGGATTTTAACCGGGATTAGGAGGGCAACCTCAGGAACGCCAAGAGCATCTTATTGGGAATAGTCCCGGAAGAAAACATACTCTGCAGTCCTGTTATCTGCTGTCTGCATACCATGCTCCGCTTGTGCAGCTCACGTGCTCTCACTGTACACGTCACTGGTCAAAGAGAAACCTCAACTAGTCTTCCTTTCCATTTCAAATCAAGTGATCATTTAACTACAAAAATCATGCATTTTTATTACCTAATCATACCCGTACACGTGGCTTCCTCTTGAATTATTGGAAATCCCAAACATCTGATGGGCCCCATTTTCAGAAGTCTTACATTTGCATATTACAATATCATGGTACCTTTATGTTATGATGGGTTGATTAAATTATTTTTTTGGCTTCTCCCGCATGCAGATCTGACGGCTGAGGATCGTTCGTGTCCTAGTGCGGCCACTGGTTCGGGTTTGTAACGAATACGGTATCGACACGTCTGATGAGGATTTGTCAGATTGGGTATGAGTGCATGGAGAGAAATATTTCCTTGCCTTAAAAGTTGAACGAGGGTCTCTGAGCGTGAAGCTATGAGAGTGTAGCCAAGGCTAGCTAGAGAGAGAGAGAGAGAGAGAGAGAGGGGGAGAGAGGCCGAGGGGTAACTGTTTTCTTACCATCTGAGTTATCAAAGAATCTTTTTGGTGGTATTAAGAAGGGAAAAGCGGAATAGGAGCAAGTGTTGCTGAGGTTTTTATTGGATTTCTTGGTTCTTGAATAGAAAAAGGGAAAAAAGGTAAGCTTGGAGTGGCCAGCAAATATTTTTATTTTTGGTTTTTAGTTTTTTTTTATTTGATTTATATGCACAAATGTATGTATCTATACATGTATATTTCTTGCTTGTTAATCGCGAGCTTGGGTGTGTGGTTTCATCTGGGTTTTGATTATTTTGTATAATTCTGCAAAGATTGGAATTTTGAGGCTGTGGTGGACATTTTTGACGCTTTGTTGGGGGAAAAGTGTAGTGCTATGCTTTGGTTCCTGTCTTTTTAATTTTTTTTTTATTTGGGCCCTTGAAATTGATGGGGGGTGGTTTATTTTGGGCTGGGGACGTTATGGAAACGGACGTAAATATGTGAAAGCATACATCTTTTTTGTTCACTGGCCTTCTCATTCTTAATTAGGCAGTTAGGGCTGGAGTGATTTTTAAGGTTAAGTATTCTTGCTTATTTCCGATTCAGTGGTCTGCAGCTAGTGTTTACATTGGGGGAATATCAGTTTCTGATACTGAAACGCAGCTACTTGGAAGTTGTTTTTTTGCAATTTTGATTGAATTTAATCGTAATATAAAGGCATTTGAAGTAAAATTTTGGGATATTGTCCTCAAGTTGTGCCCTTAGGAGTTAGGGAAAATGTACTATGTTTGGCAGTTAACTCCTGCGGATTACGGATTAGTTGATCTTATGCAATACTGTAGCGAGTGACCTGCACAGACAGATAAGAGAGTGACGACTGTTGTTTAGTGAACTGGGAACTGAATGGGTTGCTCAAGAACTGTAAAAGACAAAGTAGCTATGGCTGAAATTGGAAGATCTCATTTAATCAAAAATCCAATTGGTGAACTTGTTTTCTATTTAGACAGTAATGGTTTTGCAAGGGCTCATCTCAATGTGGAGTGGTGCTGCAAGGAGTGATAGAGCTCTTTGAGATGCAACTGCTGGGAAAGGGGAGGAAGGTCGTAGATTTGTGTAGTGCCATGTGAAAGATGGAAGAATGACAATGGGGAGCTTTGGAGAACCCACAAAGGACGTGCAGATAGCAATTTCAGAAAATTAGATATGGACATGTCGAAATAGCCAAAATTATTACTTAATGTTGAGTGAATCTTCTATATACTTCTGGAAACCTCAATGATTATCAATCACTAAAATAATTACATCTGACATTCAGTAAATAAAGTAAGCATGATTCTTATTTTCTTTCTGTTACTGGAAAGAGGGGATAAATTACTAAAGAAAAGAATATGACACATCTTATCATGCGAAGTCCAATAGAAACTTTGTATGAGTTAGCTTTGCCATTAAATATTGTTCAATCTTCAAAATGTATCCTAATTTGGTTCATCACATACAATGGGGCATGAAGTATAGGAAGCGTTTGCATCATATGCTTCACACATAGTGCAGGATAATTTTTGCTTAATTTATAACAAGTTAGGAGGGTTCACTTGTTTGAGAATGCTTTGAGAAGGGTATCATAACTGGACGTTGCTTTCTTTGAAACTCTAGGCTCATCAGGTTGTGAACTTTGCCAAAGCATTTTATGAAGACATCTAATTGATATTCGTAATTTTGTGGCAAATGTCTTATTTGCCCATAAAAAGTTCAAATATTTGTCCAATCTCAACTTTGGGATGAATGTCTCGCTAGATCAAAATAATGGTGAGAGCCTGTTGAGTTTGTCTTTGGGTTGTTATTTCCTTGTAGGGACAGCTATTAGGGGCCCATTTGTAGTTTTAGAGCTGGGGGGTTTATCACTTGACATAGTCTGAGAAGAAGGCTGGTTAACCTTTGTCTCTGCAAAAATATAGCCTAAGCTATGTATATGGAATAGCTTCTTGAATTTACTAAAATTTGGCTTTATAAATAGTGCATCATCCTTTAATTGGTAATTGGGTGATGGTGCTAAATTTGGCAATGTAAGTGCGAAAAACATGTTAGCCAACTATATCTCTACAAACCGTTTGATTGCTTAATTGCTTATTTGTTGCTTTGCATTGGTTTTAGTATGGTTCAGATGTCTGGAGTAATCTTAATGATGTCAATTGGTCTACAAAACATATTCTCTCTAAGCAAAGAAATATTCTCTAATAACTTAATAGTCCAGATTTTACTGATCTTTCTTTGATGTAAAATTCTAACAAAAATCTGATTATTAGACGTTCTGCTGCTCCATTTTATACCCATCATGTGTTCTCTTGTATCTAATTGAGAAAGAAAGGCTCTAGCATTGATTAGGGTTGATTTATTCTGTTTAAATTTTGAGATATCGTTGAATGATTTTATAGATGATATATTTATTTTTGTACAAATCATTTTATTGTTTGTCCGATTAAAGTTATCATATACTGATATGTACTTTGTTTAGTCTAGTGCAGCAGACATTCTTGTGGCTTGAATAATGAAGTTAATCATCCATTTTCACCTGGTAGATCTTCATACTAATTCAATTGGGCTTATGTAGTTAAAGGGTCAACCTTTCTGAAGAGGTCTGAGAAGGAATTGGACATGAATATTCTGCAGAGGACATGCTTCAGCCAAGGGAAACCGATATACCAGTCCTGTTTCTGGTCTTTGTTGTGCTTCCCCTGTTTACATATATCTTACTAGGAAAATGGACTGAGACTTCAAAAAAGAAAGAGAGGATAAGTTTACTTGCTCAGAAGGCTGCTGAAGAAGCAATCAGAGTGGAAACAATGGCAACAGCCAGTGTTGTCCCTCTTTTGCCATTGCCAAACAATGCAACTCATCAGTGTGCAAAATGCTATGCTCCAGCTACTACTCGCTGTTCTCAGTGCAAGTCTGTTTGGTATTGGTATGATTAGATATTGATTTTGATGCACAGCTTGCATAAGTAATCAAGTGTAGAATTGAAAATTTCTTTTCTTTTCATGTCAACTTTTGCTTCCCATCAATATTCTCTATATTATATTGGCAACTAATCAATAGTCAAGAATTAACAAGTATCAGATAAAATGCTTCATGTTCCTGTGTCCTGTAACCACATATTAGTCCCTGACATTCATTCCAGCCTTGCATCACACTTGAATGATTGAAAAGTGCTCTTAAACTGAATCTTAGAGAAGGATTTTCATTTATGTTTGTGTCTTTTTGATTTTCTTTCTCTCTGTTTTGCTTTGTTTCCCTTGCTTGTGCTATTGAACCAATGTCTTTCCTTTTGTGGAATTTTTTTTTCCTTTTTTTTTACCCTCCAAATCTTCACTTCGTAAGGTTAACCTGTAAGTACAAAAGTGATTTCAAATGTTGTATTGTTTGTTGGGGGGACGTTTGAAGCCTGTACAGTAATTGTGGACTTGACTTTCTAATCTAATTTATCAAGTTTAATATGTTTGCAGTTCTGGAAGGTGTCAGATTATTCACTGGAGAGAAGTTCACAAGCATGAGTGTCAGCAGCTGGGTAACAGTTGTGGCAACTCATCTCCCAAACCTGTTATGATGGAAGGAGTTCACGGGAAAGTCTTCTTTGATGGCGACCAGCCTATGACTGAAAACATTCCTCCAGAGAATATAAATCGTCCTCTTGTAGGCTCACTTCCCTCAGAAACTGCAGATTGCATAACAGATAGCTCTGGTGTCCCTATGTTGGAGAGAAGATCTATAGACAGGAGGCCTTCTCGTAAAGGCACATTACGTAGAGGGGATGGGCTTCTGTCAGAATGCTCTGGTCAAGCTTCTGATAGTGGGGTTACTTCTTCCCGCTCATCTTGTGATGCACCATTAAAGGAAGCTTCTATGAGACATAAGGTTCTTACCCTGATCAACTTGGGTGTATAGAGGTTTTATGTTGTTTCTTATTTCCTGAAATTTTACTTTGCTATTGGTTGCAGTTACAAGAAAGTCATACTTTGCCCTCAAATCGTGAAATCAACATTTCTGTTGGGGTTAATGGTGAACATGCTAATTCTAGATGTACATTGCATGAAAGCCACATGCTGCAAAGGCAAAGCAAGCATGCTTTTGATTTGAGAAATGATTGTGTCACCTCAAACTCCTCAAATGCAGGAAATAGTGGGATGAATTGGTGTAATATGCAAGCAGATTCAATTGATGGAGAAAACTTGCACCGGAAGGAAGTTACTTCTCGTGATGAATTAGCAAATATACATGCTTCCACTGAAAGGGCTTTCATGAAAAGGAGCAATAAAGCTAAAAATGCATCACATTCTCAGGGAACCAAGCTCCATAAATCACCAAAATCAATGGGCAATGCTTCAAGAGAACAGTCATGTCCAGATTTGGATCTAAAGGGCATGACTGTTAATGAATCAAGTATGTTAGAATAGAAGAATCTTGTTTAGGGTTGTAGGTGTGCTTTTGTTTTATTTACTTACAAATTCTTTGTAATGCAGAAATCACTAGGGCAAAAGATGCTGTTCCTTCACAGGGAAGGGATGTTGTCAGTGGCATGGGAATCATGAAGATGATTGGTCTAGTTAAACCATCAAAAGTTGACAGACAAGAGAATAAAGAAGTAAATGCTAACCGACATAAGAAAGTGAAGGTCAGAATTTTGAAGCATTGTATGTGCATCGCAAATAGTTCTTTAGAGAGGAAATAAAGTAATGGAATTGTTTCAACATTTAGAATCAAACTATGTGATTGTGTTGAAGCTGCTTGATTGATAAATAAAGTTGTTTTTTCGGCCTAGACATTGGGCGGTAGTTCTCTTTATAAACTTTCTAGCGTAATGCACAGATGCTATTTCCTTATGAGGAATTTGTGAAGTTCTTCCAATATGATGGTTTCAGCATGTCTCCAAGAGGTCTATTAAACTGTGGGAACAGGTACTTAGACTATTTTCTATTTTCATTCTTCCTTAACATATTATTTGGGGAGACTTTTCTTAAGGTTGAGATGGAAAAGCTCTGATTAGAAAGCTGCATCTGTAATTAATATAATTTCAGTATTTATAAATTCTTTCTTTATCTTGATCATTTTGCAGCTGTTACGCTAATGCTGTGTTACAGTGTCTGAGCTGCACAAAGCCTCTCATTAACTTTCTGCTCCACAGATCACATTCTAGAGCTTGTAATTGATCATCCTGACTCTCTTCTTTCTGAGACTATCCATCTTTTCATCTATCTATCTATTCATCTATCTGTTTATAAATAGGTCCAAAATCTGCCTTGCTTATCTGTTACATCATTTCAGGTTGTGTAAGGGATTGGTGCCTCATGTGTGAACTTGAGCAACATGTACTGATGTTAAGAGAAAGCGGGGGTCCACTGTCTCCCAGCAGAATTCTGTCACACATGCGTAGTATTAATTGCCAGATTGGTGATGGAAGCCAGGAAGATGCGCACGAATTTTTAAGGTCCGTTAGAATTCGCGAATGATCTTTACTGCATATTCTTCTCTAAGGATGGATTTGTTTGAGTGAAGATATATAATTATGTTCCATGCTGGTTGTACTTTCATATTTACCCAGTTGTTTTTAAGCCAGGCTTCTTGTTGCGTCGATGCAATCTATTTGCTTAGAAAGTTTTGGTGGGGAGAATGCGGTTGATCCAAGATTGCAGGAAACAACCTTCATACAACATACCTTTGGAGGGCGCCTCAGATCAAAGGTCTTTCATTCATTTCTAAATCCTATTAACCCTTTTGGTATTTGGATTTTTTAGTACCTTTGTTGCCCTTTGTTATGTTTGCAGAATCAGCAATTATTTACTAGTTTTAGCCTTACTACCTCCAGGTTAAATGTTTAAGGTGTCATCATGAGTCACAGAGATCAGAGAACATAATGGATCTGACACTGGAGATATTCGGTTGGGTTGAATCACTGGAAGATGCACTGACACAATTCACGAGTCCTGAAGATCTTGATGGAGAAAACATGTATCGTTGTGGCAGGTGTGCTTTCAAGGCATTAGTGCCTCAAATTCTAGTTGAAAGGTTTCTGGTTGTTATTCTGCAATTTATACTGAAATTCTGGTGTTTTGATCTGCTTAAATAAATAGGTGTGCTACCTATGTTCGAGCACGGAAACAATTGAGCATACAGGAAGCTCCAAATATCTTGACTATTGTCTTGAAGAGATTCCAGGTATGCTTCACTAATGTCTTATTCTAAGAAGGTAAAAGCACATATGTGTTTTTCCCAAGATATAATCTCTGTTGTTTATTTTGAATTCAAGGTTATTCCTATATGAATTTTCAAGTAGTATAGTTTAAAGGTGACAAAAAACTCTTCTCAGTTCCTATAGCATAGGGTGTTGGTCAAGATTCTGAAGCTCTCTTGGTTCAACTTTATTTGTGTGTGGAGGACTAAAATTATGTTGGTATTCAGTCTGGAAGTTGTGGAACTTAATGTTGTTGAGCTTATGATGCTTGACAGTAAGAATTTATTATTCTTATTATTTTTCGTAATATAAATAAAATTATATTTATTTTATTGTTGTTATTAGTTTAAAGGACAATCCTGGGAATATTCTTCCAGATATGTACTTGATTCTGCTGTCATCTAATTACTATCTGTTAACTGGACTTTTGTTTTTTTTTTTTGAGTGCTAATTAAGATAATTCATTAATAAAAACATAAAACAAGTTACACAAGTGGGCTAAATACCCATGGTAACAGAGAAAATACCGTTCCACAACTTGGTTTCTGGACTTACATTGGTCAATTTTTTTGCTTTAAATGCTAGGAGGGAAGTTATGGCAAGATAAATAAGTGCATCTCTTTCCCTGAAATGTTGGATATGGTCCCATTTATGACTGGGACAGATGATGTACCTCCACTTTACATGCTCTATGGGGTGGTCGTACACCTGGACACTCTGAATCAATCTTTTTCTGGACATTATATCTCGTACGTTAAAGACATGCGAGGAAATTGGTTCAGGATTGATGACACCGAGGTAGGTCCTCATATACATCTTACCATAGTAGTGCACTACTTCTGAGTTCCCCCCACTCCAGTTTTTCTGGTGGAAATTCGGTGAAACTGTACAATCCCACTTCACTTTCCTTAGAAAAGAACTTTAATTAATTTTTGTGACTGTTGCATACACACCATAAGTTGAGGCACCTCAAAGCTTAAGTTTTGTATGGGTTGATGTAATTTTGTGTGCCTTAGTGGGATGATCTTGTGAAAATCAAAGCCCTGCTCACTTGTCTCCAGATGTCAGCCCTAGCTTTGAAGATCTAGTCCTTCATTGAACCCTATAGTGGTCATGACTTGTGTATTTGTTTTCCTTTGGCATTCCATCATATTCCAGCCGTTTTCCTGACCCTTTTTCTAATTTTGGAAGAACTTCCCTCCTTGATCAATGAAATCATCCTTCTGAATTCCACCCAACCCACTCCCGGGGTTGTAAGAGACCGAACATTTTTTAGCACTGTGCATATTGAAGTCATAGGATCATTCCTGGTCTCTCAAGATCCAAATTGTGCTTTCCTCACAGGTCCAGCCTGTAGAAACGAGCCAGGTGATGTCAGAAGGAGCATATATCTTATTCTACATGCGGTAAGCATTAAATCTTAATCTATAATCTTGAAGCTTCTTTGGCCACTTCGGCTAATTTTTGCATGTTATCCAGCAGTCCCTTCTATTTTTGTTTCGGTTGCAGCCGAAAATTGTTCGACTCATTATCATGCATGAGTAGATACAGTAAAGATGCCAATCTTGCATTTGTTTTTAACTGCAATTACCTTACTGTAAAGATACCAATTCATTAGGAAGCCATTTTGGGCTTGACAAATGTTCTTGCCTAAGTGTTCTTGAGAAGATTTTATTGAACTTTTGTAAATTCTGGCTTATTTCTTTTGGAAAGGTCATCCCCCCGTCCATCTAGGGATTGTATCTGGAAAACAAGCTCCCAACAAGCTTCTGGAATTCCAAAACAATGGCCTTCGAGAAGTCAGAAGCATTCAAGACAAGAAGAAAGCAGATCAAACCACTATTTTGTTGAGCGTGAGCCTCCTCCAGATCATAAATGGGGTCTGAGCTTTGCAAACTACTCGTCCAGTGGAAGTCTTTGGAGCGCAAATGGCAGCAGACCACCAATTACTGATGCTCGTGCTCAGGCAATGAATGAGTTTTCAGATGCTACATCAAGTGATTGGTCCCTTTTTACCAGCTCTGATGAAGCATCCTTTACAACAGAGAGTACTAGAGACTCTTTTAGTACTGTGGACCATGCCGATGCCAGCAGTATGGATCCATTCTCTTCAATCTTTAGCAGCTTGTATGTTTCAGACTATCCCCCTCAAAAAACCATTGCTTGTAGTATGTTCTCAACCAGTAAACCCCAAACAAGATATTTTTCCAAAAACATGGGCTCTGTCTGGGAATGCTATGTGCCTCAGGTTAGTTTTTCGTCTGCAGAAGCTTTCGATACTGATACCGCATGTAGACTAGATGTAACATATGGGAGTGACACCAGAACCTGTCCTCCCCAAAATTCTGTATATTGTAATATATAATTTCTTCGAATATGAACCCCGGCGAATTAGCTAGGTACATTCTGTGCCTCCCATTTTTGGCTTTCAATACTTCATTGGATGAGGCACATCATAGTTTAAGAACTCTCAAGGAAATGAAAGTTCTTGTTCTTATTAAGTTCTTTTACAGCTGAATGATGAGATTTTTCTTCTTTGTATACAACAGGTTTTATGCTTCTTATACGGGTTCTTTGCTTTCATTTGAGGTAAAGATTTGTTCTCCTTCAGATGGTCGCTATTTTCCCTACAAGGACTAAACCTCCAGACTCAGCATTTTTTTAATGGTTATTTTCCCATCAAAAGAAAAGGAAAAGGCCATTGGCAGGGGGCTTGAGGGTCAAGAAACAAAATGCCCATAACCCCTGAATATTATGGTTAGAACTCTATAGTTCTTGTAGCAGAAAGTCATACAAAACGACCATTGCCAACTTCTATAGGCTTAGAGCTCTTTATCAAACTTTAAGATATCACAGTAGGGAAAAAATGAAGGCCGCCTTACTTCTAGTTAAGTAGAATCCTTGAGTGGGCTATAGTTGCAGCAGCAGGCAGTGGCAGCCAAGAGCATTCCGTTTTGGGAAATTTTTACGTGTGAATCAGGTATACTACATATAAGAATTCTTAACAACTTGAAAGTGATGTTTTAGCAACTTGAAAGTGATGTAAACCTAAGAGATGTAAACTTAAGTGTACCAGATGCATATAAGAATTTTTAACAACTTGAAAGCGATGTAAACCTACGTAAACCTACGAGGTATTTTCTTTCAAACTTGCAGTCCTCATCACGTCAATGGCCATTTTTTTTTCTAGAAACTTTGAATTGCTCAACGAGCACTATGTGTGTGATTGGGTAAGAATTTAAATAATTTAAATTTTTTAAAAATTATTATATACTCACAATATATCATATTTTTATTACCTTCGATTTAATCTTACAACATATCATATTCTTATTAACTTCGACTTAGTCTTCACACTGGGTCTTCACACGATGAGACGTTACTTAAGGACATAAAAAAAAGAATTGAGTTAACAGCCATTTTTGTCTGAAAACTTTCAATTACTCGATGAGCATTAATTGAGATTTCTATCACCTTTGATGTAGCCTTTCATGATAAGTCATGATTAGGTGATCTTGTAATTACATTTGGTTTTATGTTGAAATTTTTGCATGGATAATAGTTCTGTGGACTAGATGCATTGAGAAGTTATACCGTATAATTTTTACTATATAAAATATAATTCTTCAATGCATATAGTCCATGTGAATAAGTTCATGTTAAAATTTTCGCAAATGATGAGGTGTGTTCTAAGTAATGTGTGGTTAAACAATCATACACATCCATCGTTTTTTAATTATTAAAAAAGTTTTTTATTTTTTTAAAATGAAAGTCATAAAGGTACAGCTAATAAACTATTGTCTTATTGATGAAAACATGGCCATAATTTTCAACTTTGGATTCATATTGGTTTGTTCTTTTTGCAGACCTTTCATTTTTATTTAGCTTCTGGAGTGGGTGGCACCGCTAAAGAACTTCACCAGTGGGTGATCTGAATTTATCCCATTCAAAAGGATGAATCCAATGGGCTAAGGCGGTATTCGATCTATAAAATTCTCAAAAACCTTTTATTTGTTTTAACAAAATTGATTGTTTTAATAAAAATTTATAAAGTAAACTTTTCGACTCTTTAAAACTTTTCACAATTCATAATATTATCTGCTATTATATTTCTTTTATTATCCAACAGGAGGTTTTGGCTCGGCTCTTGCAAAGGGAATATACAAATGAGGATGATCGAAATCCACACCGGCTCTGGTGGTGCTTCGGCTTTCTTATCCCTTTGGTGCTAACAGAAACAGAACAATCCAAATCCAAGTTGTAGAGGGTGGGTAGCATCTACTAGATGCTTCAAGTTCCAAATTCATAAGCCACTTATCATTACCAGTACTTAAACCAGAAAGAAGCAAAGATAACAACTCATGAGCCATTCAAATGATATGTGGTATTTTCTCAAATAAATAACTATCTTCCAGTCCATGAACAGGAGAAGATAACAGTACTAATGAACAAGTGATACTACGAGGCCTGAGAGATGAGCTGCAACTGGGGGATATGCAAGGAGAACGAAATGTGTTAGCTCAGGGGTTGGCCAGGGCGGGGCGGAAGAGCTCGAGAGATTCACCAGTTGGGGACTTGGTGAAGGTTCGGAGCCTTCTGTATTCTTCAAAATCAAATGGAATGTAGAGTCGAGGCTGGTCGGAATCCACCATTTCTGGTGGCGCTTCCACCCTTTTGTCCTGTGGTGCTAGCACAAACAGTGCCAATGAGATGCGAACCTTTGGTTCATAGCATTGCACCCTATGCTTCACGTTGCAAAATCTTCCATTTGTCCATACCTGTTGTTTGAAATTATAATCAAGTAAGGTTAAGCTTCATATATCTAAAATTACGAATCGAATATTGAACTGTAAATCTAATGCTAAACTAGTAAATTAATAAGATTTGACACATGACCTTAGCAACGTCTCCAACATTAACGACAAGAGTACCAGGGACAGGGTTTACTGAGACCAACTCTCCTGTGTACTTGTTCACAACCTCCAAGCCATTAACTATTTCATCATCCTGTAAAATGGTGAGAAATCCAGGGTCTGAATGCATCACAGCACCAGTTAATCCCACAGTTTCAGGACTGTAATTGTATTTGTTCATTTTTATTTGGCAAGACCAGCCCTTGAAAATGTCGTCGGCGGGCAGCCTCAAACCTTCCATTAGCTTCCGACCAACATCAAGCGCAAGATCATGAAGGGCAACGGTGTACTTGGATATAATCTCCCTGCAACAAAAAAGGAAGATTAAGAGGATGTAAAACTTAAGGGGGTTTCAAAGCTAAGTATAAGATTCATCACCTTTGATGGGGAGACGCATCAATCTGAGCACAAAAATCATCGATGGCTCCTGAAGAAGGAATGTCATAGATGCCCAAGCTCTCAAAATATGCACTGGCAAGGTTGGGTGGGGTGTATCCCTTGCCAAACTGTGGATGTGAAGTTTTGTTTCTTTCTTTCACTTCCATTGGAAGGTCTAGGAGAGATCGGGAAACCGTCTTCATCTCAGACATGAGTGTCCATGGAACTCCATGGTTGACAAGCCTGAAGCAGCCCCATTCTTCGCATGCTTTCACTAGTTTCTCAGCCAAACCGGAGTGGTCTTGCATGTCAATAACTGGGACACCGGTGGCCATTGCTTCTGTACTGCCCTTATGAAACCACCCTCTTTGATTCTCTTCCTATACCTGATTTGATTCTATTGAGTTTGTGTTGTATGTTTTTCCCTCAATGCCATACTCCTTTTATAGGTGCTTTGACTACCATCAGTCCGGCAGTCCTTGTCCCAAGTGTTTGAAAACTTGTCTCCTCCTCATCTACCACGTTGTTGTTATAATTTTTTCTTTCCCTTTTCATATGTTTGTAAGAAAGGACAACATTTTGAAATATATATATATATATATATATATATATATATATATATATATGTCCATTTTTAACCTTAGCCATGCATATCCTTAATGATACCAAAGGGAAGAATAATATTATGGATATGTGGTTACAGATGAGACGGAATGTGATAAAGGTTACTAAAGTAAAATATGAGTTTTCATTTATAGGTTTTTTCTCTTTATTTTTCGGTGTTAATTTAGAAATGTTTGGTTGAATCCAAATATTCTCAAAACTTGTGATATGTCTTATACTTTCTCGAACAACTAACATTATTTTCTCAGGTACTCCTAAAGTTACCTCTATTTTATGCCTTCTTTGTCTTTCCCTCTCTCTTTATCAAAATAAATATTTATGAAATTTTTTATTTTATTTTAAAATAAATATTTATATACTAATGATTAATTTTTTTCCCATATTACCTTTATTTACTCTAAGCAACTACACAACTTCACAAAACTCTTTTTTCTTTTTACGTCTTAAGAATTTTCACACATCAATAACTATTATATATTTAATAAGAGTAGAATATAAACTTTATTTGAATTATAGTATTATTTTCAATACTTTTAATATGTGTGCAAAGAATTTCATGAATATTTAGTTTGAAACGGAGAGAGTATTTTTTAATTAAAATTTAATATTCAATAATTATGTATTTAATGCATAATGTTACTGACATTTAATTTAAAACCATTATCTTTCTCAATGTCCCTTATTTTCTCAGCATTCAGATCAATAAAGTTGAAAGTCCTTATTTTTCTCAACATCCCTTATTTTGCAACAATCATCTTTTTTCATTTGCTGTCATCAATAGTTGTAAACCATACTTCTATAGTTTTATATTTGGTTGATTTAGTAAATATTTGTGATTCTAATATACTTATCAAATTTTAATCATCCAAATAAAGATGTAATTTACACTATCTTACTAATTCTCTCCTTCCATTTTTTTTAAAAATAGAACAGATTGTTTTTCCGTTCATCAAAATTCCACATAAGGTTAAACAAGTTGGACAATAGCACGGTTTAGAGTAGGGATGTCAATTGTTCCATTTAAACTAGAGGCTCGGCCCGACCCAACCCAGTTGAATTGGGGATTTCCCGATTTAAGTGGGGATGGGGATTGGGGGCGAGTTTAATTCCTCGACCTGTCAATTGGGCCGGGGGTAGACTGGAGACGGGGATTGCATGATCCCCGCCCCCGACCCAGTCCGGCCTCCGCCCCACATCATATATAAATATATATTATACATGTATCATACATATTCTATCATATATATATATATATATATATATATATATATATAAATTGTATATGTATATATAAGTAGATTATATATATATATATATATATATATATATATATATATATAAGATTAATTGGATTCTATCTTGTAATATTAAGTTATTACAAATAATTTATCTTATAATATTAATTATTATAGACCAATGCAACTAAGTATTACTAAAACATTTGAAAGCTAATTTGAAATAAATATGTGGATATGAATAAACATATTAAGTTGTGCAATATGTTTAGTTAATTATGTCCATCATGATATTAAAAAAAAAAATTCAATTCTTATATACTATCTATCTAAATAACTCATAATTGAATATAGCTTTTATGTAGTTTTTATTTCATTTATTAATAATGCTTTCTTATCAATCTAGTTTATTTTCCTTATTATGAGAAGTAAATTTTGTAATCATTAGAATAGTTTATAACATTATTCAAACTAATAATAATGAATAAAGATTCACATCAAGATTATTGTAGAGTATAATAATTGTCAGATGATATAATTATTTTAAATAGAATAAAACTTTTAACTTTCAAAATTTAGTAAAATTTCACTTGATAATTGACTTTAGATTTTGCTATTGAACTAAGAAAATCACATTAATCTAATCTAATCTAATCTAAAGACTCAAACATATCATTTTTGTAATTATTAAAATTTACAACATATACAAAATTTTATGCAATATATATAATAAGAAAGCTTTTAGAGGGTGTTAAAAATATTTGAATAAAAATATATCGGAGGTAAAAAAATTTAAAATATTCTCGGGTTGCCAGACCCAACCGAGCCCCCGCTTCTCCATTGCCACTAGGTTGAGACTGAGGACTATTTTGTCCTTGGCGGGTTGGGGGCAAGGATCCCGGCATTTTCCCATGTCTGGGATGGATTGAAGACAGAGGAGATGAGGGATATGTGGGGGTGGAGTTGGGATTTCTAATCACCGACCTGATCCGACCCTGTTCTCATCCCTAATTCAGAGACGGAGATAGGAGGAACTTTTAAACATTTTATTTTTACCTTAGCAAAAAATCAAAATTTTTTAGAACAGTATATTTAAATTTTACCTTTTGTCTTCAATTTATAAAATTATTCTTTAATATTTTTTTTTAATATAATTTATCCCCTAAATTTCTGATTCCATCCATAACATGGTTGATGACTATTTGTTTATTGAATTATTATACCATATGCCATGAAGTAATTTATTGAATGCTACATAATACCAATTGGTTAAGTGGGATGTCTATATTCTTTAATACCCTTTTGGTTAAATGTGGCAAAATATTGATATCTAAATATTTTAATTTTTTTTGTATTTAATTAAGTATTCTTGAACATTTAGTTGAAATAAACACATTATAATCAGTATGAATTGTAACACTTTTATTCTCTTGGAAAAATGGAATATTGCAGCTTTTCTTTCGGGAAAATATTTTACATAAATCCATCCTTATAAACACATATATTATATTTCTAAAAAAAAAAAAAATCATTCTTAAGACGTAAGCAATAAAAATTTTTACTATACAGAATTAAAAAAAGTCAAACTTATATAAATATTTTCATTTTTTCATTAATTGATACAGAAGCAAAAGGAGGAATAACTGTAAGAGTTGATTACCAAATACCAACTTTAACTGTCCCTTCTAGATGAATAATGCCGCGTTACTTATTTTCCAAGCTTACGGGTTTGACAATAGGTGTATGGTTGCGTAGGAAAAAGAAAGGTTTTGAAAAAAAAAAAAAAAAAAAATCCTTAAGGAGGAGTAGCAATTTGGGAAGGTGGTTCTGTTGTAACTGAATTCTGTTTCTTGATCTGGTGACTGGTGGTTTTGCGTTTTCTAGAAGTCGAAGAGAAATACTAACGTGTCACCAATAATGCGTATTTTTGTAATTTAGTTTATATAATATTTTCTATATTTATAATTAAATATTTTAAATAAAATAAAAATTTTGTCTGTTCACACATATATATATATATATATATATATATATATATATAGCATCTAACCCACCCTCTAAAATTCTTAAAAAGTTTATTTTTACTTTAAAAAATTAAAAATATTTAGAAATATTTCTTTGAATTTAATTTATTTATTTCGAAATTTATTCTTTATTCCTAAATATATTTTTATTTTTTTAAAAAATGAAAACTTATATTAATGAATATATGTCAAAACCACGCGGAATACATTGTTCCCAAACAGTTACATTGCACTAATACATGTGCCGGGTAGCTTCCCATGCGGCGTGGAAATGATATATTGTATGAGAAAATTCATCATTCCAGAGGAAGACCAGCAGTGTGGACCCGTTTCTGACAAATTCAGTTCTTTTGACCAAAGTTTATTTATAAATATTTATAATAATAAATTATTTATATAAATTAATTATAATTAATTAATCTTTGCATTTTAAAATTCAATATAAAGAGTTTAGTTTTTAAATTTTAAAATTTAAACTTTAATTTTATTAAACATGTATTTTTTACAATAAATGTTTTATTTATTTAGATTTTTCGCCACTAATTTTTTATATTAGATAGTATAACTTTTGTTAATTTGCAAGTCTATTATTAATTTTTAGTTAATAAAAATAACAAAATTAATTTATAATTTTAAAAATTTTATATTAAACAAAATATTTAAATCTTAACTGGGGAAGGAGTTATTTATGTCAATGAGTTGTGTTTACAAAGTCGTAGAATCGAAGTCCTACCTTCCTCGTTAGCCACCTGACGGCTCTGTCTTTTTTGTAAAGCGGCGCACGAATTTGTTTTGCCAACACACGAAAATTGAATCAAACGCAAAGCCTTCGGTTCCACATTTTTGCACAACGTCGCTGACCTTATGGTCAGCCGGCCCTCTTTTTGTTTTTTCCTTTAAAAATAAAATTTGACCTTAGCGAATTTAATTAACCGTCATCCGACTATCTAGAAGCGACTGTAAATTCAAGAGCGGACTCAGGACTAAATCATTAGACATCAATTAATGCTTTCCTTGTTGAATTTTTTTAATATATATTATCAAATAATCTGATTTTATCGTCTTTCTTCTTACCTTGAAACTTAATTTTTACAATATTTATAATTAAAAAAATTTATTTTGTAGTAACTATAGAAACTGAAAAAGTACGAATAAAAATTACTTCACGATATATACATATAAATTCTAAACTTTCTTATCTTGTTTATCCATCGATACAATTCAAATATACTAGATAATTTTTTAAAATCAAGAATTTATATTACATGATGTAAATAATCAAATTACATTCTTAATCGTATCATTTCACCTTCAATAAAATCTCACATTTAATAAATTTTTTTACTATTATATTTTTTAATAATATTTATGTAAAACTAATTTTTTTGAAGGGTTAATTTATTTTAAATTCTAAAAATATATTATACATATATACATATATATGTATATATAATTTTTTAAAAATTCTTGCTTGTTGGGGGGGGGGGGGAGGAATCCCAGCAATACCTGTAGGTCTGCCCCTGTGTAAATCAGTAAATGTATATAGAGTTAAAACCTTGAACTTGAAAGCAAAGTCATTAAAAAAAAAAAATAGTGTTATAAATTTAAAAATTTTTGTAGAGTTGAAGGTAAAATTATTTTTATAAACAATTTTGATAAATTTTTAATTTTTTCGAAGGAAATGTTGTTTTTTAAAAGTTTTAGGTTTTCGCTGTAAAGTGTAATAAGCCAATGACAGATCCTCTACACAGTGACGGAGATAGGAATAGATTTTACTTTTTACAATTTAAAATATCTTAAAAACATTATAATATTATTATCCAATATATCTTTTTATATAATTTACACTTTTAATTCCAGTTTTGTCCCAACCTCTACACTAAAAATTGGCAATTTATGTTAAACCCAAGTATAGAAGCCATAATGGAATCATATTTTACCCCCACGTGCATACCTACTTGTTGTAGAAGAACAATTTACCTTAATTGAATATTAAATAAATATATATATTTCTAATAAATAGAAAAAAATTAAAAATATTTTCCGCTAAAAAATAACAGCAGGGGAAGCTACTATTATTTTCTAGCAAATGCTAAACAGAAGGTGTTGTTTTTCCACTCCCCATTCATAAATTTTTCCAGATTGGACAACAACATGGTTGGTGGTTTGTTGTTTTTTAAACGCTATATATAGTATATTTTCTCCCACTCTCCTCCCATAGGTTTAGGCCAAAATCCCAGGTTGGACAACAATACCATTGGTGGTTCTATAAATTATTTTATAAATGGGACCAAATATATTAATTTTTCTTTTTTTTTGACGGATTATGGCATGTTGTATAATTGTTTGTGATTATTAATTCATTGCTAGGTCACATTTAAATAGTAAATAATGTGACTCTTGATCCGAAGCAGTGCTAGGGAATATTTTAATCGATGAATTTATTGTTCATGCGATAAAATTGATATATTTAATCGATTTATGACTATTAGAAGTTAAAATTCTTTATAAGTGATAATTAAAACTAATAAGTCTTTATAAACGTCAAATATTATAGTAATAACGATATTTTATCTATTTAAATTTACATATTTCATATGAAAATTAAAAAAAGTTTTTTTTTACTATATGTAAATTATTATACTATTTTTTTTAGTAACGAGAGAAATGCAATAACAATGATACTTTATCTGTTTAAATTTGAATATTTCATGTAAAAATCTATTTTTTTTTACTATAAATAAATAATTATTATTTTTATTAATGAGAGGAATTAATAGAACTTATATCAAACAGAAGAGATTTTGATAGCTCATGATACCTTTCGTTCAATATTTTTTCATGAGCAACAACGTTAGCCATTGAATGACAGCCCCCTCTCTAGAAGGGAGTGGAAAAAAGAGGGGGTAAAAAAAAAAGACTAGGGATGAGAAAGGGGTCCAAGATTTTTGACATTTCTTATGAATTACAGGTCCTTGCCTTTGGCAATTGTTGAGATATGGTGGATGTTATAGTTGGAAGACACAGAACTTTTACTTGCCTTGGCAGAAGAATTTCTTCAAAGAAAACCGAAATCAGATGCAATTATTCATTCAGCAGTTCAATTCAACCAGCTTGGAACAAAGATGGATTTGGTCTGGCACAAGCATCCTTTACACTATCCACAGTCTTGAGTACAAGAAAGTTTGAGCACAGCCTTCTTGCAAAGCCCTTGGCCAGTCATCACATGATGTGTTAACAGAGAATGGGAAACTTCTAGGTGCATATACAGTTCACCATCCTTAATTGTACCTGCTTATAGAACTACATTCTCAAATTTGAGGTGCTATTTCTAGATCAAATGAAAGCCATACCTCATTTACTCGGTTGTCAAACTCAAATGGAGAATTGTATTGTGCAACAGCGTACAGAGTTTTGCTCTCTCCTGCATGGCTTTTGTTAATAGCATCGGACCAAACAGTTCCGGCAAGACTCTCGTACAAGTTTGAAGCTTCTTGTCCGACGTCTGAATCAGCCACAAATCCACCAAATTGCCTCACAGCTACATATGTTTTTCCCCATTTTTGCACATCAAGGCCCTTAGCAGGTGGTGGATTTGCCTGGTTCTTCTTTGGGATATAAAAGCTCACCACAAATGCTGATGTACAGAACGGTCCATCACTTGGTTGAACTTGCGTGATCACTGGAGCTGTCATTTCTATTTGCTGGTTATATTCATTCTTGCCCTGAATGTAGTCAAACAGCCTGCAGAATTCAAAGGTTGAGCAAAACTAAGGATTACTGGGAAGCGAAGTATCCTGTAAAGTCACTAATACAAAATCCCATTTAGGATGAAACCATATGGGATTGCAAATATTTATCATAAATAATTTTTGTATATCCATCATGTAAGTTTTAGAAGATTGGCATTCATTTACCCCCACAGGTTGCCAATTATGTTAGCAAAGATTGAAAAGAGAACGTTTTTCTCACAAGAAAACCAGGTAAGTAACATATTGGCCAACAAAGCCGTGTAGAATACACACTCAAGACGTGTAGGTTCACTCTGTCGGCTTAGTACGGGAAGGATCAATAGCAAATTCATTTTCATTATTCACCACATAAATAGAAAAATTTCAGACAAGTCCTTTGCTCCAATTCAAGCGTTTTCCTAGGGCACTTCATGCTTTCATCTTGGAACATATTGTTGGGAGATTATGATTGCCCTTTTTCAAATTATGACCATAATCAGCCAGCCACTAGGGCTGTTCAGGAAAATTAAAACCCGAACCAACCCGACCGACCCAACCCAACCTAACCCAAAATTTGATTTTTTAGATTGGTTTGGGTTGGGTTGAGTTAAGAAAATTAGGAACCGATAATTTGGTTCGGATTTTTTAAATTATATAACCCAACCCAACCCAACCCGAACTAATATAATTAATTAAATTTATTTAATTTTTAAAAATATATTAAAACATTAAAAAATAAAATCAGACAAACACTAAAATCTAAATATCCTTTTAGACAAAATCACTTCAAGGTTACAGGCCTCTCTCCCTTGTTCGGTCGTTTCTGTTGTTCTACTACTGCGCCGCTGATCTGAGATCTCCAAGTCCATTATCTTCTTGCTCTACTACGATGTTGTCTATGTAAAGAAACTCTCCTTCAAAACTAATTCAAGTCCATCTCCAAAGCTCATCAGTCCTTACTTCTTATTCCTGGTATATAGGATAAATGTGTAATTGTATGAGTCATCATTTTTGTCCAAGAAATGTGTTTGACTTGTATTTTTTGTACTTGTCATACAAAAATTGAGTTTTCAAGGACTATCAATTCAAGATACCTAAAGGGGCACTCAAAATTTTTCTTGACGGAGAGTATCAAAGTAAGAAGAGGCTTTGAGATCACAGTAAGAACAATTGCTTCCAAGAACATTGAAGTTGAAGTTGACAAGCCACTGGGTTTGACTTTGGGCCTAAAGGCAGGAGGTGGTGTGGTCATCACACTGAGTTTCTTAATACCTATCTTGGTAATTTGATCGAGCATTGCATTTCTGATTTTGGTGGTAATTAGTTGGGAAATCGCTAATCGCTAATCATATTGTTTTTGTAATGCTTTGTAGTATTGTTAAGTTTGGGATTTTTACAATTGAAAATGAATTAGTATCAGATGGATGATGATATTCTTATTGGTATTATTTAATGTTGTTTTTTTTGTCTGTTTATGAGCTTTTACAAAGAGCTCTATTTGGTTTACAGATAGTTAATAAAGTATTGAGATTAATTTGTATCATTCTTTTTTAATTGCGATACTTGACTATATTTATTTATTGTAGAATTTTCAAACTCTTCATACACTAAAGTAGCTAAGGCATTTGGAGAAACAACTCCAGTTGTTGGTGATTGAAATTTACCTTTCATATCCAGGCTAATCATATCAGCAGTCCAAATAAATGCCTAGGAGGGATTTTCAGTATTCATCATTTTTTGATACCTTTGTTAATAGACTAATTTGATACTATGTGGTCATGCACTCATATGCTTGATGCTTTTCATATTACCTTTTGTTAGTATGTTTCAAATACATATTTTGTTTATAAAATTAGAAGTATGTTCTAAGTGGGAGATTAAGACCTTACTTAATAAATTATGTTCAAACCGATCAAACCAAACCAACCCAAATCGAACACAACCCAAATCGACGGTTTGAAATTTTAAATAGTTTGATTTGTGTTTAAAATTTTAAAATTGAAATATTTGAATTGGGTTAAAAAATTAAAAAAACCAACCCAACCCAACCCATAAACAGCCCTATCAGCCACTATGATAAAAGGACAATTTTGTAGCCAGTAAGTCATGTAAGCCATACAATGTCTGAGAAGGCATGCAGAGTAGTAACTAAGAGATGTAGGCTCATTCTGTTGGCTTGGTACCAGATACTTGAACAGTGTGTTGGTCCTCGATTATTGTTAATAATTGTCTATGCAGTAGCAAATGATCGTGATCGAAACAATTATTATTGTTTTTTTTTTCAGAGTTAGCACATGTTTATTCTCTATAAATCAAATAGAAAAAGTTCAGACAAGTATATTGCAGATCTGATTCAACACTTCCCAGCGGCGATTCAAGTTTTCAGACAGCGACAGATTGTTGGGAGATTATACTTGCTCTTTCTCAAAATCTGACCATAATCAGCTGCTACAATTCTCTTCTATCTCCTGAATTATTTGGAGTGACATTTCTCAAAGTGTGTATTTGGAAATTGGGTCACAATTTTAAATTGACAAATCCCTTAGTTCTCATCAATATTTTGAGGGAGTGTCATTAACTCCTAAATATTGCAATGAGACCACCTCCTTTTTCCAATAATTTAAGCATAAGAATCATAACATTCCCCTATCCACCAGCTTCACGTTCTTTAATTCCCTCACTATCTGATGCTTTATCTCATTACTTAAATCTGAGGTTTTATGTACACCAGATATTCACAAGGCAAAGGTTACCTTTGAAAAACAATGGAAAATCTAATGAATTCCCCTATCACTTTTAAAAAATTGAGAATAATCCTTCAACTCCAAAATTGACACAAGTTCTTGCTTATGTTCTTTCAATTATGCAGGAGATGATCGTGTAAATGCCAATCATTTGTAACCTCTTTCAACCTCCATCCTCTAGCCCCAACTACAAAACACCAAAGACCTCCACGAACAAAAGCAAACAAAGTTTCCTTAATCTCTATAAGACAGAATAGTGTCTACTTCAGTCCTTTCTAGTAAAGGGCAAACAATGAACTGAGCTCATACCCAAATCAAATAAAATTTTGCTTATGTAACTTTACTATGAGAAAACATTCGTGGGAGTAGAGAATTGAAGAAGAATCTTACTTCAAGAAACCAGTTCTTGTGGCCTCAACAAACGAGATATCATCAATGGGGGAAGTCGACATCCACTCTGCAGAATTATAAAGCCGAATTTCGAACCCATTTCCAGTCTGAATCACATCGTAGCTCGGACACTCAATGCGATTACATGTAGGAGGAAATACACCAACATGACCACTGGGATTTGCTGGAGATATCCCAGTGTTCATTCCACGGGAGAAGAGAGTCAACAAAAATGAGAGCTTGAAGAGATTGAAATCCACCATCTTCGATACAAATTGCTGAAAATTTTTAGCCCCAAAAGATGAGGTGAGAAATTATCTGCTTTTGATCAAGAACTGAGTGTCACTTCTGAATTCAGACCACAAATTTTTATATGGAGGACGACAACACAGATATTTCTATATTTCTCATTTAGATTGAAGAAGCCAATTTCAGACACAAGATTACAACCAAGAACCAACGCAGGACCATGCGAAATTGCAAGGTCAAGAGATAAAGGAATTTGTCTTTGGCAAAGCATTCAAAGGTCCGTATATTGCCGCGTGTTGCAACTTCATGCGGTAACTTGTATCTTTTTACAGCTGCCTGTGTACTGCTTTTAGCAGATTGGTAAATAAATGAATTCGGGCTATTCCACTTATGAACCCTCTGGCGAGAGATAAGAGGACGAGTAGCAATGGCAAGTGGGCTGGTTCAGCTCGCTCGGTCGGGCTTGTGCAGCCGAATTATTTACTGTGCATTGGTTTGGACCAAGGGCTAGGCCTAGGTCCCGGGCCGGTCCAGGCCAGGGGTTTTACCCATGGCCCGTCTGGAGAGAGCCATTGTCAACGGCTCTCCAATTTTTGTTTATTACATTTCAACTCCCCTAACGGTTGAAATATATATATATATATATATATATATATATATATATATATATATTTGTTTTGGTCCATTACGGTTATATTTTCTTTTTTAACTCCCAAAACTCTATAAATACCCCCCAATTCAACCCAAAACTTGTCAAACACTCTCCAATTTTTTCAAACTCTCTCCAATTCTCTCAAACTCTCTCCAATTCTCCATTTTCTCTACAAAAAGTATTAGAATAGAATTTATTTTTTTGTTATATTTTTTCAATTCTTCAAGAAAGTCTTCATATTTGGGAAGATTTTTGAGCAGCGGAATAGTGGATACAAGAAGTAAAAAGCTCCACAAAGTATTGTTATTCTTGAATCTTGGTCATCAACGAGTTGGTATTTCTTAATTTTACATTCTTATATTTTAGCTTTATTAATTGCTTATTTATTTTAGTTATTTGTTTAATTTTTAAGTTAATTTATTTTTTATAATTTTCAATTCTCTTATTTCATTATTTGTTAATACTTTATTTTTTTGAACTTTTATTTGAATTTTGATTGCTTATTTTTTTAAAAGAAATAATGGATCCAAATCAATATCATCTTTTTTCTTCATCCCAATCATTTGCACATTTTGATTTTAATATAGATCCAGTTTTGAATTTAATAAATAATGAAATAGGTAATGAAGATGAAGGTTCTAGTAGGCCTAGTGTTAGTGTTTCACAATCACAACTAACTCCAACAATTAATCCTGATGAATCTAATATAGGTGAGGATGATGTTGAAACAACGGATGTTATAACTAAAGCAAAAACATCTATAGTTTGGAATCTTTTTGAAAAAAATAATGATAATGATTGGGCAATATCACTACAAGAAAACAGAGAATTAGCGAGGGACATTTCCCTCGCTAATCCGTCGCTAAATCAAATTAGTGAGGGAAAATTCCCCCGCTAATTTCCTCCTCGCAGAGGCAAAAATTTGCGACGGATTCAAAAACCCGTCGCAAATAGCGACGGATTAGCGAGGTATTTTTCAAGTAGTCAACGACTTCAGCAATGGATTTTTGAAATGGATCTGTGAGGGATTTTTATTTTCCGTCGGTAATCCCTTTCTATTTAGAAAGGGATCAGCGATGAAATATTTTACTAATTAATAAAAAGTTGGAAATTTCCGTCGCTAATGCCAAGCTAATTTGCGAGGGATTAGCGACGGATATTTTCTTTTTATTGTTTTGATTAAATTGTCCATCGCTAATCCCAAGCTAATTTGCGAGGGATTAGCGACAGAATATTTTCTATTTAATGTCCCGATTTAAGTTTTCCGTCGCTAATCCCCCGCTAATTTGCGAGGGATTAGCGACGGAATATTTCTTTCCTATTACGTTTTAAGTGATCCGTCGCTAATCCCAAGGTAATTTGCGAGGGATTAGCGACAGATCCTCAATTTAATTTCCTTAGCCCCGCGCTAATCCCTCACTAGTAATGTATAATTTTAAATTATTTTTTATAAATGTTTAAAAAATGCCCTGTAATTAAAAAATGCCCTGTAATTGAAGAAAATTCATTTTACCTAATGCAAAATTTAATTAGATTAAAAAAAACCACCAAATAGTCATTATTAATAGATATAATAATGACAAATGTGAATAATACATAAAAATGTTGTCTAAAAATCCTAAATAAATATAATGATGAAAACATATGAATAATACATAAAAATGTAGTGTATATATCCTAACTACGAAGCAGGAATCGGTGTGGATGCTGGAGCCGACGGAGGGGGGTGGGGGTGGATCGGAAGGGCCTGGCTGATGATTTGGATGTGAATCTGGAGGACTGATGACGAAGTCCTCCTCATCCTCAGCATCGTCCTCCTGAACAGCTGGCATCGGCGGTGGCGGAAGAAGATTCAAATTCTGAGACATAAGCATCAGGTACTCAGTCAAGCTCTGGCTGTGGCTCCGATATACCTGTAACTGATGCTCAACTCTCTCCCGCCTCCTCCTCTCAGTGTGTAACTCTCTCTGTAGCTGGCTCACATCCAACGAGGTAGAAGAAGTCGATGACTCAGATGAAGCTGGCTGCTGTAACCTCCGCCTCACCCTCGCAGACTCGGAGCCCAATCCATATACGCGTCCCTTCTTGGACGCTTTGTCATCAACCTCGACGAACAGCGCCTTCTCGTCGGGCACCCAAGTCGGTGCGACCGTGCTCGTAGAATCAGTCGCGGAACCCGACTGCGCGTGACGCTCAATAATAGCAGTGACACTATCCTGTTGAATTTGGGGCAAGGAAACACGCATAAAATATTTAAAATTAGCGATCAAAATATGAATAATATTAAACTTAAAAACGTTTAAGATTGTGTATTCTTACCAGCGTGTGGCGCGATTGATCACTGACATATTAGCCCTTCCTCGGCCCGTCCTGGAACGTATGGGTGCGTTTGAAGAGGTCGACGTAGCTAAAGTCAGGACCTAACTATCTCCGCTATCATTGTAACAAGAAATGACTAGATGTTAGCTTTTATGAATTAAATATGAAATAGCGGATATACCGAACAGTAAAAAATTTTATACTTACCATCCGCTCCTCATGCTCAGTAAAAGAAATAGATCCTCCTGTGTGGGACGCCTGACCAGTAGATCTGTTTCGCTTAGCAGCGGAAGAGATACGTTGCCACCTACCGGACCCCCAATGCTCCGATAGAGTAGCCCAATGGTCTGGGAAAATCCACTTGGGGCAGCTACCCCCATACTTCTTCCGAGCCTTGGACAATGCATCCGAAAGTCTAGCCTTACACTTCTTCTCCCAATTAGCCCGGATCTGTGCGGCATGCTTGGGGCGCCAATAAAAGAAAGCCTGCAAAATCAAAGTAGCTGTTACAAGTAATTACAAATAAGAAAACATATTAAAAATAATAAAAAGACTACAAGTAATAATTACAAATCGAACTTACACTCCAAAGATCGAACCACATGTTCCAAACATCAATCGGAACCTGTGAGAAGGTAGCATAGGCTCCAGTGTAGTGTCGCCTAAAAATCTCAACAATCTCCCTCACACATCGAACCGAATGTGTGAACCTGTTCCAAGAAAATAGATCTTGTAATATTAGACAAGTTATAATTTTGAAAATTTAGAAAAACTTATAATAAGTAATTATGTAGCTGACTTACGAGTCACCAATTGGCTCAATCAACAGTCGCGTGTTGTCAGTAGATGGAGCACCAACTGTGGACCCTAAAAGAACCTAGGATCGGGGTAGGGGCCTGCTCTGATCGGGCCTCTTCCGGAGGCAATGGCTATGGAGTAGGTATACGTGGGGCGATGCTCGGGGACGGTGTCTCATCCGCCCTCGACGACTCACGAGTCGCTGACCGATCGTCGGGTGAGGTATCGGAAGCCATATGTATCTGGAATTATTTAAATACATAAAAATTGTCATATCTTGGGAGAAGAAAAAGATAATAAATTTAAAAGTATAAAGCAAAGTAAAATGCTTGTAATGTAACGATAGCAGAACTACTAATTTGTATCTATACTTTAGTTAAACTTGAACCTAGTCTATGGACTTCCGTCATCATCGGATGAGTAGCCTTCCACATCGTCGTCTGTAGAGGATCCTGTCTCCCATTCTTCTTTCTCGGCATCATTTTCATTGTTCGGTTGTGCTTCATCTATCATTAAACCCGAATCTATAAAATCGATTGTATCTCCAATACCAGACTCATCTGCTAATCTTCCAAAGTTGTCATCCTCAACACGTACATTGATTGCCTGCGCATCATCTACTTCCTCCTGATATGGTGCCTCGACAACGGGTGCATCAATAACATGCCGAGCTTTCATTTTACAAACAGCTACCCAATCAGATTTTGGTCTTTTGCTCCCCGGGTAGGATAGGAAATACACTTGAGTTGCTTGTTGAGCTAACACAAAGGGGTCATATTTTGGGTAATTCCTCTTGCAGTTGATATCAACAAGTTTGTAGTGAGGATGAATTTTAACCCCCTGATTTAGCGTTGGATCAAACCAATCACACTTGAATAGGACAACTTTTAAACAAGGAGTTCCAGGGAACTAAAGTTCGACAATCTCCTTCAACACTCCATAATAATCTAAAGCACTATCTCCGTCGCCTTTAACACAAACTCCGCTGTTAATTGTTTTTTTTCCGACTGACCGATCATGTGTATGGAACCTAAAACCATTTATGAAGTAGCCATGGAAGAATTTCACTTGTCTCGAAGGTCCCCAGGCCAAGCTTTTTAAGTGTTGTTCAGTCACTTGATTATGTGGATCATGAACCTAGCAAAGAACAAAGCGTTAATGCACCTTCGATATCAATGTAATTTATTACTAAGTCTCATTTTGTATGTGTTCAACTCACATAAGTCTTAAACCATCCTGCAAATTCCGACTCTATTCTCCTATCCACTTCATGATCTGTTATACTCGGCTCATACAACTGCAAGTCATTTTTGAATTTCCTAAAACGACCAAAACAAACACATAATTAAGGATACTCATTCAAAGTATTGCCGTATAAAATCTAGCAATGTAAGGCAATGGCAGTATACTTACGTAATGTATGGTTGAACTTCTTCACAGTTTAGGTATATGTAATTTGTGGCAGCCTTAAATTCATCTAGGGTAAGATACCTATTGTGAATACTTCCCAAAACCCTCCCTGGAACGACGCATATAGAACACACAGTGTCACTTGAGTTTGTATCATGAACGCCCTCATCATTCCTAGCCGTAGCAGTATGTTGAGTCTGCACACGCGGCTCAAAATAATAGGAGAAGAATGTAGATGCCTCTTCAACTAAGTAAGCATTGCAAATTGATCCCTCCACTCTCGCCTTATTTTTAAATTTGGTCTTCAAACGATATAAGAACCTAATGCATTTTTTACAGTTAGAACTGATTCACATAGTAGATGTATATATAGATATAATAATACACAATATTTTACCGCTCGAATGGATACATCCATCTATATTGAACAGGGCCACCAACCCTGGCCTCATATGGAAGGTGGACCATAAGGTGCTCCATCACGTCAAAGAAGTTGGGTGGGAAGATCTTCTCCAACTTACACATGAGTAGGACAATATTATCTTCCAGTTGCTTCATATGGGTTGTGAAAAGTTTAGGCGAACATAAGTCACGATAAAAGAGACTGACTTCTGCTAAAACATTCCAAATTGACACCGGGAGTAATTCTTTAAATGCAGTTGGAAGCAATCTTTCCATAAACACATGGCAGTCATGGCTTTTCGTACCCGACATTTTCAGCTCATTCAAATCAACACACCTGCTTAAATTTGAAGCATATCCATTCGGAAGTCATAAATCACTAACCCACTCTAGTAGAAGGCTCTTTTGTTCGAGTGTAATAGAGTATTTAGCCTTTGGCATTAATGTCCTCCCGTCACCCAAGCCAATCACGTGTAATTCAGGTCTATCATAATATAACAACAGATCACGTCGCGCCTTCACATTATCCTTTGTTTTTCCCTTTACATTCATGACTGTGTTGAAGACATTATCGAACACATTTTTTTCATTATGCATCACATCTATGTTATGACGGATTAAGTGTGTTCTCCAATACGGCAAATCCCAAAAGATACTCCTTTTGGCCCAATTATGGTAGATGCCTCTGCCATCATCCATACCAAGCTCCACAGTTGTCTCGGTTATTTTTGGTAAATGGCACACTCTATCCCACATACCATCTCCGAAGCGCGTTGTACAGGGTGTGCTGTCTCGCGACCTTTATCCTTCCTGAAAGACCTAGCATCTTTCCTGTATGGATGATCTAAAGGCAAGAAGCGCCGATGGCAGTCAAACCAAGAATGTTTACCTCCATTTTGCAAGTGAAATGATTTTGTCTGCTCCATGCAATACGGACATGCTAATCTACCAGCTGTGCTCCAACCACTTAGCATCCCATATGCCGGAAAGTCGTTTATTGTCCAAAGAAGTGCTGCTCATAGACAGAAGTTTTGTTTCTTTGAAATATCATATGTAGAGACTCCACTAATCCACATCATCCTTAATTCATCTACCAAAGGTTGTAGATAGACATCAATTTTATACTTCGGATTCCTAGGGCCCGGGACAATGACGGTAAAAAACATAAATAGATCCCTCATGCACATCGACGGAGGTAAATTATATGGAGTAACAATAACAGGCCAACAAGAGTATTGTTTACCCGATATTTCAAATGGTGAAAATCCATCTGTACATAACCCAAGACGCACATTACGAACTTCAGTTGCAAATTCAGGATGACTACAGTCGAAGTGTTTCCAAGCTTCACCATCGCGTTGATGGCTCATAACGTCCTCTTCCGGTTGACTCTCTGCATGCCATCTCATGTGCTCCGCTATTGTGGAGGATGCAAATAGTCTCTGCAGTCTGGGTGTTAATGGGAAGTAATACATTTTCTTGAAAGGAACGTCTTTCTATTGTTTGTCCTTTCCTACTTTTCTTTTCGCCAGATATCTGCCATGGCCACAGAATTTGCAGTCCCTCCTAGCACGTCGTCCTTCCAGTAGAGCATGCATCCATTTGGGCAGACATCTATCTTCTGAACAGGGTAGCCCTAGACCAGATACCAACTTCTTTGTTTGATAGAAGTCATCCGGGAGCTTATTACTACTTGGTAAAACCTCCTTTATCAATTGCATCATCTGATTAAAGCATTTCTCCTACACGTTGTTTTCCGATTTAATATTCAAAAGCCGAGAAATAACTGATAACGTACTATGATTCTTGCATCCATCCCATATCGGAGTTTCTGAAGCTCCCATCATGTCATAAAATTTCTGTGCATCCGGGTTTGGTGGTTCCTCAATATTCTCCGATGATGAAGGTCCAATTGGAAATTGATGTCCAATTGCATCAATCACCATATCTCGATACGGATTGTTAGAGCTTGACTCGACTGCAGTCGTACAAGTGCCGATTATTGATGTAGATGGCGACGGATTAATACCCTCACCATGACTAGTCCATCTTCAGTAATTAGCAACAAACCAAAATCTGTACAAGTGCAGCTCCACTTCATCTGGGGAAAGGTACACCTTGTTTTTACACTTTCCACACGGACACCTTATAACTGAGGTTGGACCAGTTGACAAACAATATGCGATGAATCGCTTGACCCCTTGTTCAAACTCAGATGTAATTCCTTTAATCCCCTGTACGTGTCTTCTATACATCCAATCACGATCATCCATCTACATTTAGGCCATAACCATGTAGCTTATTAGCACGTGTATAATTCGAATGAAGAACAATGGTAGATTGTGATGGTCGAGGACCCTAGTATACTCGCTACGAATTATGGAAGAAAGATTGAATAATGATACATAAGAAATACTATCAGCCTATCGATTTGTGCATTCTAAATCCTTTAAAAAAAATCTGGCATAGTTTCCCCTATAACTTGAAGATTTTCCAGGCACAAAGCCACCTCAATTCACCCAACATTCATTGTAAAAAACACACAATCCCAGAGTCATTAATCAATAAAATAAAATGTTCTACACAAGAAAGCTAATCCAAGCAAAATAGTTCTCTTTATCAAGTAGAGTAATATACATCAAAATGTGGCTCACCATGCATAGACCAACTTCACAATGAAAAGAACATATGGAAATACACTAGGTAAGAATCAATAAGATTATCTTGGCATGCCACCTCAATTTAAAAAAAAAGAAAAATTGACAGAATTTCCCCTATAAGTTGAACGTTTTCCAGGCGCAAGGCCACCACAATTCACACAACATTCATTGTAAAAAATTCAAGAAAATAAAGTATTCTACACAAGACCACAAAGAAAATAAAGTATTCTACACAAGACCACAACTTCATAGTTAGCCGACATTTCTTATGCACCTAAGAGGAAAATTAAGCTTCTAGTTTCTAGAGCTAAAACATTCGATCTCTTCAAGGAGGTAATAGGCTTTGCATGAGATTGCCTTACTTGGTCATAAGCTTTGCATAGGGTAGATTTTGACCAACCTATAGGAACATCAATACATTACTTGTGTTATGTAATCATGTGTTGAATGTTAATTTTTATTGCTGACTAGGTTAACATGCTTGATGGAGTTCTACCTATTATATGTTATAAGAATCTCTAGGACTTGAATATTTGAGTTTGGTGCTAAATTTTGTTAAGGAAACTTATAAAATGTTAACACAATAGTATATGGTGATTTTTAAGTGGATTTTATGAGCACGAAACAAAGTTTTTTATCTCTAAAATTTTACTTACTCACATATTTGGAAAACACTGATTTTTGCTATGTATGATGTTAAACTTCAGTAGGCTACCTGTGCTATTTTGCTCATAATTTTTAGAGTGAATATTAAGTGATTTTATATTAGTTTGTTGCTCTAAAGGGCTCGAAAAGTTTGGGAAAATTTGAGCTGAGATTTTGTTAGAAAGTTTCCTAATTGACACGATTTTGAGCAGCAAGATATCTGAAAATTTTTTGTTGCTCCTAAGGTTTTATTTGCTGTAATTTTTGGAATTGTTTAGTCCTACATAGGTTAAACTTTATGTCAGAAAAATTTAGAGGCATTTGGGTATGAATACATATGTGTTTTACCCTAGAGAATTTGAACTATGTTTGCTGGAAATTAGTAGATAACATGAATCCTTAAGTGAGAAATTACTATTCTCGATTTCTTTGGGTAAGTTATGACGTGAGTGAATTGTCTACATACATTAGAATATTAGAAGGTCATTAAGACTAAATGTTGGACATGTGTTTCCTGTACAAATTTCATTGTTTTGATATAAAGACCACAAAGTTGAGTTTGCTTCATTTAATTCATGCAAAATTTACACCACAATAATCTTAACACCTTATACAATTCTCAAGGACTCAAGATTAATCAAGTCATCAACAAACACTCAACTCAAAATCAAGACCCAATTCAGCTCCAACACAAAACCAACATTCCTCTACTTTTATCCCCATCAAACAAACTCCTCAACAATTATTGGTTGGTCAACAATTATCATTCATTAGATTGTCAGGAGAAGAAGGTATAGTTCTCTTTATCAAGTAGAGTAGTATACTTACAAAATGTGGCTTACCATGCATAGACCAACTTCACAGTGAAAAGAACATATGGAAATACACTAGGTAAGAATCAATAAGAATATCTTGGCATGCCACCTCAATTTTTTTTAAAAAAAATTAACAGAGTTTCCCCTATCAGTTGAACGTTTTCCAGGCACAAGGCCACCACAATTCACACAACATTCATTGAAAAAAATTGACAGAGTTTCCCTTCATTGTAAAATATTCACAAAACACAAATAGCCTCAAATCATTTAATATACAATACTAAATTTAGGGGTAATCACCCATTACCCATAGGGAGTGATCACCCATCACTCACTGGGAATGATCACCCATCACTCACGGGATTCTAAAGATGCCTACCAATTGTTTTCTTACCTATGAAAAGCTCGTCCGTCTAGGCAAATCAATGAAGAACTAAAGGTTTAACCTGTGAGTAACAATAGCATAAGGTTACTATAGTACAAATTATAAGTGTAACATAGTTTTTGAAACATATGGTTACTATAGTACAAATTATAAATCATGAGCAATGCCAAGGCCAAATAGCCTAAAATAATTTATACCAGAGTATCTAATAGCTTGACAATACTCCATTATTTCTACAACAATACTCTTTACCATTTTGTAAGAGAACACCTGATATGAAAATCAAATTAAGCTAGTAATGGCACATCCTTGTACACTTTGAATTTCATAATAGTTTTTTGCATTTTCTTTTCGAAAGATCAACCAAGAAGCTAGTGTTTTGACACATCAAAATAGAGTACGTATAATGGAGGCCAATCCATGAAATTTTATTCCAGTTTTTATTCCATGAAATGCCATTACAAATGCACTACCACATATTCATGTCTTTTCATGCTTTGGAACATCATCTATGTAATGACATCATAGATTTTATCAGAAAACCCATATTTTCTTTGGGAAAACCAAATTGTTCAATGTTCATTTTGTCATAACAATTGCACACAAGCATTTTTGTTATTTGAGACATCGAATGACTCACATTTTCCTAGGGAATCTTAACAAGATTAGCAGCATATTAAATACACGAAACCTAAAGTTTTATTAGGAAGACCAAAGGCATTTGTTATGCATAAGATAAGGGACTCTCCTCGAAAATGCTATCACTCGAGCTTGAAAACATCCAACAATTGTCATGTTTGTAATCAAATGCCTAGAATTAAGATAAATCCTAATGCGCTTAAGTATGCATTTCATGAACCAACAATATTCATGTAAAACTATAACAAGGAATTTAATCATTCCTTTAATAATTCTTTACTTCTTGAAATGAAGTAAACTATTAGGAATACTATTATTCCAAATTATCCATTTCTTGTTCTTTTCTCAAACATAATTTCCAACATTTCAATCCATGCTCTTTAATTCCATCAATCAAATGAAATTCACCCAAGAATGTATACTATCTCAAAATTTCCAACTTTTTTCTCATTAAACCACATCTCACTAATTAATTCATATATTTTAATACATATTCCAAATTTGCTCCAAAATGTTCCTATTTTACTTAGCAATCATTTTATGGCCTGATTTCACGGCAACAACAGAATTCCAGCTTGTTTTCTGCGCATTTTCAAGGCAGAAATTCTGCATTTTCTTTCATTTTTCACCAAAATCTTATTCCATCTTGTTAATTATTTTATCTAACACCTAACTCTAATTAATTCCTCCATTTTCCATCAAGTTTTCTTCCTCAACACTCACTGTTTCCTCAGTATTTTCCTGCAAAAAATGACACACACACACACACACAACAGCAAAATCCGGCAGCCATTAAACCATTTTCCATGCTTACATGATTTCAACTAACATTAAATTTATTCCTTTACTTTATTTAATCTTTTCTTCATTAACTTCATCAACTTTCAGCCATCAAAATCTTTTCAAACATCATCAAAACTGCACTATAGCATAACAAATCCTTGCTAAATGCTTTTCTATGCAATCGGCTACACAAGAGAGCAAAAATAGCAATATAGCTACAACGACCACGATGAACAGAATCAACAACTGTCTATAATCCCACTCTCACATAGCTGCATTATGAAACTACCAATGAGGAGGTAAGCTAAAAAGAAACAAAAAGGGAATTCACTGTGCATACGGGAATTCACTCTCACGCAGCAAGAATCACGCAATTACTCCACTGTGCATACGAGAATTCAACTTAGCATATATGCAACTTAACATATATGCAAGAAGGTTAAAATGGTAAAGATATCATTTTTTCCTCCACCTTAGAATTCATTTCAACACCAATCTATTCAAGTTAATCTCATGTACACTCGTATATTAAGCTAGACATAACCAAGAACATCAAAACCAAATTAAACAAGTTTACGCCAATTTAATGTGATTCACTCTACTTTTCTAATTAAGAATTCAAATAACGTGATTAACATAAGATAGGATTAACCAACTCACTCAAGTCTCATGGCTTAACCCAAGTACATATATAAGTGTGCATAAACCCAACTTTCTTAGAAAAGTCTTAAGTAGAATTCCAGAATATAAGCCTATAGGTTAATAGGATTAACCAACTCACTTAAGTCTCATGGCTTAACCCAAGTACATATATAAGTGTGCATAAACCCAACTTTCTTAGAAAAGTCTTAAGTGAGAATCCAGAATATAAGCCTATAGGTTAATAGATGAATTCTGACATTAACATCTAACTTTAATATGGAGAAACCTTATCAAATGATTCTAGCTCAATGTTAAAATAAGAAACATCTGGCAAAAAATTCCATCTTGTAAGATTGCAGTATTCACACATAAACAAACTTTTAAACCACATCTCTGAATATCTACCATCTGGCATAGCACTTCTTTTTGCTAAGAAACATCTTCAGGGAGCATTATAGTACTACAAATCCAATCCCAAGACATACTTCAGTAATATACACACTTCAATTGTGCTTTCTCTGTTTCTTCTAGCATTTAACTACTGAAAAAAAAAAAAACCCAAATAGTCCATGTACTTTAACAGAAATGCATGTCCAGGATTTGAATAAAAAATTACTTACATTATGAACTAAAAATAACTTCAAATAATCCAAGGTTTCCAATCATCTGCAAATAAAAGATGAAATACACACACTTTTCCTGATCTATTCAATCATCACAGGTGAGTGTAAAGGACCAGCCACAAAACGATAACGATTACTAAAACACTACAATAGAAGACTTTGCTCTTTAATAAAATGGGCATGTTTTTTCCCAACCAAAATAACTCATTTTTTTATTTTTAATCCAACAGTAAGAGTTCAGCAACATATTTGCTTTACCAAGGCAAGGAATAGAAATGACATCCAATACGCTAAAAAGGAGCAAAGCAAAGCGAAAAAACGAAAAAAAAAGGGAACAGAGAGAAATCAATAACAAGGCAGATCTTAAAATAAATAGCGGTATTCTGATATAATGTTGCGTTACCTATGCAGTCCACAGCTTGCTGAAGTCCACAGCTTCCTCTGTCACCGGCGGCAGTCGTCCAAGAGGCGCGGGCGGCAGTCGACTACGGCGTTGTTCGATGGTGTGGGGGAAATGCTGCTCTCGTCCGGTGAGTCTTTCGGTGGTAGGAAAGGCAGTGAGAAGGTAAGGTCGCCGGCGGGATAGGAAGGAATTAGAGAGGGAATACACTTGAAGAAGACAGAAAATGGGGAAGAGCACAACTACAGGGAAGACGAAAATGGGGTGTTATAGTCGTTGGCCTTTGCGAGGGAAATTCCCTCACTAATCCCTCTCTATTAGTGAGGGATTTGCGACGGTTTAAAAAATAAATAAATACAATCCCTCTCTAATCACTCGCAAATTAGCATGCGATTTGCGACGGACATTTCAACGACGGATTAGCGAGGGACATTCTCAATATTTTTAGTTCCTTTCTGATTCCTCACTAATTGCGTTTATTTATAAAGGGATTAGCGACGGATTTTTTGAATTTTAGATTCCACTCAAAATTTTTGCAGTTATAAGTTTTGTATCCCTTGCTAATGCATCTCTAATCCCTCGCTGTTATCTTCCGTCGCTAATCCGTCGCTAAATAGCGACGGATTAGCGACGGATATAAGATTTTCCTCACTTTTTTCAATATTCTACTGGGAAAACATATTTATTTCTATCAACACTTAGCTACGGATTAAGCGTATGAAATATGAAATATTTCACCAGTGAAGAATTCTAAATAATCATCATGGTATTTGTTTAAGTTTAATTAATCGATCATGTTACGCTTACTAATATATGAAAAGTTACATTAGTATTGACGTGTTTTCATATCTCAAAATTGTATTTATTACCCTAATCAAATGTAATAAAACGTAATATATAGAACTTCAATTATACACGTAAACTAGATATAGTAATTAAATGTGTGTTCATATTTGCATAATTATACATCGACCATATGATTGATGCATCAAATATATATATATATATATATATATATATATAGTATATATCCATATAAAGTGATAAATGTATTATATATATACTACGCACGACGAATTTGTGCAGAGGTATAATGTATGCATATCATTTAATTATAATTTATACTTCGTAACTTGCCAATGGTAAGTACACACACACACACACACACACACACATTGAATGCAAATACAATAGTTATAATTCAACAAATAATAAAGAATTAAGTATTTGTAAGGATAGTACATAAAAAATTTACCACACACAAAAGTATTGTGAGGAAAAAGTTTGAAAATTCACAAAATGGGGAATCTCTCGCAAATCCCTTGGAAATTAGTGAGGGATTAGTGATGGAATTTTCAACGACAGATTAGCGAGGGATTAATAAATCATTCGTCAATACAACTCTAATCCGTCGCAAATTAGGCAACCAATTGCGACGAATATTTCGGTTGCTATTCCCTCGCAAATTAGCGTCGGATTAGCTTGAGACTCGTCGCAAATCCGAAGCTAAAAATTTACAACCAACATTAAGTAAAAATAAAATTTTTGTCGCAAATCCCTATCAAATTAGTGAGGGATTAGAATGGGATTTCTTATCCCTCGCTAATTTGAAAGGGTTTATGTTTAACGCTGATCCGTCGCTAAATCAACTAGGGATTGGCAACGGAAAGTCAATCCGTCTACTGAACTCATTATTCCCTCGCTAATCCCTCGCAGATTTAGCGAGGGATTATTCCCTCGCTAATACCGGCCTTTCTTGTAGTGTGTAAAATTTGTAGGGTGGTATATGCACATAAGAAGGGAGGAGGGACGAGAACATTAGTTAGACATATGAAAAGGTTACATAATGATTGATTAGAAAACATACTTAAACAACAACAAATACGTACTACAAGAGGTCAAATTGTTGGTAATTTTCAATATGATCATAAAAAAAATAGAAGTGCATTTGTTAAAATGATTGTTCAAACTAAATTACCTTTTAATTTTGCAGAAAATCCACATTATAAACAATATATGCAAAATAATTGTCAACCAGCATGAGAAAGAATTCCTAGAACAATATTAAAAAATGCTATAATAAAGATATATAAAGAAATGAAAGAGTATTTAATTGCTATGTTTGATTCTTGTAATTGAAAATTTGCTCTTACTTGTGATGGTTGGACTACAATTACTAATGAATTTTATTTGTGCATTACATGTCATTGGATAGATCATGATTAGTTAGTACAAAAAAGAACTATTTGTTTTAAATTATTTGAATATCCTTATGTAGGTAGTAGTATAGCTAGAATGATTACTCAAACATGTCGTGAATATAGGATTTTAAATAAAATTATTTCTATTTCTTTAGATAATGCTTCAAATAATGATTCTACCATAACAATTTTAAAAAATATTATGAATATTATGTTAGATAATATTTTATTTCATACTAGGTGTGCTTGTCGTATACTTAATTTGTGTGTTAAAGAAGAATATAAATATATTGATGATATTGTTAATATAATTAGAAATGTTGTTTTATTTATTAAAACCTCCCCCACTAGGCAACAAAATTTGAAGGCATTATGTCGAGAACAAGGTGTATCTTTTAAAAAATTTAGATTAGATTGTAAAATTAGATGGAATTTAATTTTAGATATGTTTGAAAGTCTTATACCTTTTCAAAACCAACTTATTGAATTTTGTAATAGTAATAATTTTCAACTTCCACTAACTGAAACTCATTTTGAAAATTGTACTGCACTTTCAACATTTTTATTTACTTTCAAAAAAGTTACTAAACTTTTATCGGGATCTTATTATCCCACTACTCATCATATTCTTCCAACATTTGCTAAGGTAACACATATTTTTGGTGAATATATTTATCATCCCCAATATGATTTTTTTATGAGAAGTATGTTTGAAAACTATAAAAAATATTATGAATATATTCCTATTTTATATTGTATGGCATTGTGTATGGATCCTAGAGTAAAGACGCTTGGTTTTCATAGTATTATTGAATATTTATATGAAACATTAGATTTTGATGAATCACAAACACTTAAACAATGTATGATAAAAGAAATAAAAGATAAAACAGCTAAAGCTTTATTTGACATGTATAATTTGTATGAGTTTGAGTCTTCTTGTTCTAGTTCTCCTAGTTTAAGTAGGCAAGCTTCATCATCTAGTAGTCACTTTCAACCTCCGCGAAAATCTACCTCTTCAATTTCATCAGTATTTAATCCATGGGGTATTATGAAACGTAAAAAAAGATCGACTACCACCTACAACGAGATGACAATTTATGAGATGCAGCCCTTGATAGAAAATGAAGATCAACATTTTGATATTTGTGGTTGGTGGAAGGCTTATGTAAGTCAATACCCCATTGTATCTAAAATGGCACGTGATCTTTTGACACCACCAGTCTCTACAGTGCCATCGGAAAGCATTTTCAGTGAGAGCGCTCGAACAATTGATGAAAGAAGATCTCGATTGGATTATCAAACTTTGGAGATGTTAATGTGTTGTAGTAGTTGGTTTACAGCCGAAGATAGGACGGCTAATTCGTGGATGATTGATGATGACTCAGATGATGAATGGGGGTGAACCAAGTAGTTAGTTTAGTGTTTTTGTAATTAGGAATTTAGGATAAGTAATATTATGTATTTAATTTTATTTTTAGGATATTTATTATATTTTTAAATTTTAATCATTGCAATATTTTTAAGAGGTTTAGGCATTAAGTCCCCCTCTTATGTAATCTTTATTTTATTAATTAATAAAATAGGTAGGGGTCCAAGCCAAACCCCCCACCACTTTAAAGTGACTTTTTTATAATTTAAAAAAATTGTGTTAAGTAGGAGAAAAAAAAGAAAAAGAAGAATAAGCCTGTGGGCCTCATGGGCCAAGGGCCCGGGCCGTGCCGGTCCCAGGGCCTCTGGCCCAGGGACCGGCCCGCACTCCACACGGGCCGGTCTTCAAGCCCGGCCCAAAATCGTGCGGGCCAGCCCATTAGTCATTGCTAAGCACGGGGAATTATCAAATTGTGGATGATTAAATTTTGGCCAAATTTAATGGTTAAGATTGGATTTGATTTGGTGTTCAACTTGCCTCCTAAGCTTCGGTTCAAATTTTATTTGCATCTCACCCATTTTTCTTTTTTTTTAAAAAATTTTTGTACATAATTTTGTCAATTTTATATATAATTTTATATTTTGTTATACATCAAACTGTAAAATATTTTGCATTGTATAAATTGTGCAGCTCCAAATTCTAATCATGAGAGGATAATAATAATTTTGGTTCTCAATCATACCTTCTTTTGTTAGATAATACGTAGTAGCCAATTCTTGAGTTAAATTAAATTTTAATTTAAAATAAATAACTTGAACGTTACATTTCTTATAGAAAAGTTGAATTTGAGCTTAAATCAAAGCTTGACCTTAGTTTGATAAATATATCTTAAAACTCGTAATTAATTTGAAGTTTTATTAATAATCAAATTCGAGAGTTTGAAATTAAATTCAAATTTGAATTGTTTAAAAGACACTAAGAAAATATGTGAAGCATTTTATATAAATATTTTATTATGTATATAAAAATATGATAGTAGTTATTAGCTAATATAAATATATAATCAAATATATTAAAATTTAATATTTAAATATTTGAACTCAATTCAATTTAAAATTATTAAGTAATAATATCTTATTAAAAAAAAATCAGCTTGTATTATTAAGTTATAGCATCTGCTCTAATGGCATACCTATGAGGCTATTCCTCCATCCAAACTTTGAGGTCTAATTTTCTCTTTTCTTTTTAAAAACAATATAGTGATCACTAAAAGCTGGAGGGTAAACAAACATATTTTAACCAATTCACAGAATCAAGGCCTATGTGGTGTAAATTTCCTTTTCTGAAATTTCCATTGACACCCCTGCATTTAATCCATATTGATAAAACGACTCCAATTTAGAAGAGCTGAAACTGATGCGGGCAAACCCGACGAATCCCTTTAATTCAAAAGAGGGATTCGACCGTGCAATTTGATGGCATCAATTGTAAATTAAATTATTTCTAATCATCACAAAAACATGTACAAAGAATTCAACGTTTAAAGCGTTATCATTTTGCAAAAAAATTTGCCATTAAGCATGGTGCACTTTACATTATTAAATTGTCTCATCTTTTAATACTAATCGTTAAATTAATTACAATTTGTTTTGAAAAGTGAACTCAATTATTTATTTACTTTTTAAATACTTAAAAAATATGAATTGAACATAGGGCCTTTATTCTAATAAAGAATGCTCTCAACTGTTTAAGTTATTGTATTGTCACTTTTATATCAAATCAAATATGTAAAAAGGTTAATTACCAAAAATATACTTTAGGGCAATTCTTAATTTGCTCTCGTAAAAAAAAATTGTTCCAATGCCACATCTCCTTTCTAACCTTGTGAATAATTTAACTGTTAATTAAAAACTAAATCTTTAATAATTTATACGAAATACATAGTTACCTTAAACTTCACCTTCCCAACACCAAAAACCCGAGAATCATCTTTTCCCCTATCTTCTCGTCGTCAACCTCTTCCCATCTCCTTTCTTCTTCTTCTTCCACCTCCATTCTCTTCTTCTACTTCTTTTCTTCTTCTTCTTTTCTCTCTTCCTTGCAACCATGTCCCTTATTGCCGGCCCCATCTCTTCTTCATTGCTTACCACTTTCTTAGCTCTTTTTCCTGCATATGGAAGTAAGTATAATTTAAAAAAAAAAAATGGATATTTACAACGGCTCTAATACTGCCTAAATAATCCAAGAGCCGTCGTAAAAAGTATATATGATGGCCCTACGACGGTTTTAGGACCATTGCAAATAGCAACGTCATTTAAATTATATACGGCAGTGAAAGAACCGTTGTTTATACTATTTATGATGGTTTAAATGGTGGTTTACTAGAATTGTAGTTTAAAAACCTCAAAAAGTGTAGTAAATAAACAAAAACTTGATATGTTTGGATTTGGGTATAAAAATCACATAAAAATAAACACATTTCCAATCAAGTTTAAATTAAAATGTTAACCCCAAATTACACATATGAGTAAGCGTACTCATCATTAACATAACATAGGGTTGAAACGAGTGTCGATCCTCCAAGAACAAGTATGCATTAATCCATTTTCTTTCATTATTTAACCGATTCGATAAAGTGAAAAAGAAATAAAAAGAAAAATAAAATAAAAGAATTATACATGTCAATGATGGAGAAGTATGTAATTCAAACAATTGTTTAGACAAACATGATCTTAAAGTACCTAACCGTTATCATAACTAATCATTCCCGTGGCATCATGAAGGATTAAGATAGACTCACTTTTTTTTCAATTCATGAAATCACTATCTCCTAGATAAATTAGCATAACATATTCTGTCTTAACTAATTCACTCAAAAGATGCATTAAACAAAATCCTTGATTAAATCTCCATATTCTGGAAAACTTAAAACATAAAATTAACCAATGAATTCATATTCTGGCGGATATCAATCAACCTTTAATTACTTCGTTCTTAGCGATTAATCTATTTTTCAAGCAAGTTAATAAACAACAAATATGAAACTAATGAATTGAAATTACCATCAACCCCTTTTTTCAAGCAAGTTAACGGAAAGAAACAACCAAATAATCTCGTAATAAGCACAAATAATTAAATACCAAGAATAACAATCAATTAATCAAAAGATCAAATAACTCTAAAAATCATGAGTATCTAAAACAATGTCAAATTACAATAGAACAATTAATACATCATTGTTCAAGAAAAAGAAAACAAAGTAAAAGAAAGCACTCATACACAAGCCTCCTTCTTTTTCATTTGAAGACCTTCTTGCACAACCCTCATTAAATTGAAGAATTCCTCATTTGATTGAGTGATTTTCCGTGATACTCAATGAATTCTCTCATTTTCCCTTGTGTTTTCCATCTATTTATAGGCTTGGGAAGTGCCTAAACTCGTTGGTGTAAGGTTCTTGACTGAGTAGAAGTAGGAAGATACTAAAAGTCTGCAGATTACCAAAAATCACGTAGAAAAATCAAGATCCCGCCTGATCCTCAGGACACAGCTGGCGCCGCCTAGGCTTCTGGAGCCGGCCCCGGTTGTGCTTTGTTCCTCCACTCGTTCACCGATTTTTTCTTGATTTGAACACAATGTTGTCCAGAGTGAAGCCGGCGCCGTCTTGGCTACTAGAGCCGGCGCCGGTTCGGTTCTGTCCTGGTCCTGTTTTGACATTTTTTTATCGTCTCGAAGTTCATGTCAACAGTACATGGCTAGCGCCGGTTCCACTGCCCTGTCCGGCGCCGCCTCTTTTCTGTTTTGCGACGTTTTTGCTTCGTTTTGCCCCAAAAATCTGAAATAATAAACAAAATACCTTTCCAAGGGTAAAATCTCAAATATGAAGGAATATGACTAGTTATTAAACAAAATGTTTCACAAAAGTGCCTTAAACAATTAGAAAAAATATGACTAATTTAGTCCCTATCATAAATAAAAAAATATTTACGACGTTAATATGACTACCGTTTATAATTAATATTAGACCGTCATATATAATATGCCATATACGATAGTCCAAGGACTGCCATTTATCAAGTATAAATAACCATCTTGGGCTGCCATATATAATTTTATACAATAGTTTGAAGGCCATTGTAAATAATTTTATATGATGACTTCTTTACATTTGTAAATAGTGCAAATACATAAGATGACCTTCGAACTATCTTATATAATACAGCTATATAAAAAGCTTTTGAACCATCATGAAACACTAATAATTTACCCATCATATTTTATTTTAATTTACCTTTAATATAGCCGTTGTATTTAATTTTTTTTTTCATAAGGGTTGAGTGACCATTGTATTTAAACTAGTGTGTAAATATTGACAAATGTAACTTTTTCTGATTGATTTGCTTCATTATTATTTAGATGTACAAAATCAATTGAATAAATCAATAATCAAAATGAGAAAACTAATTATCCAAAATATATCATTAATGGTACCAAAAAAAAAAAAAAAAAAAACCTTGCATAGTTGCATTGCAACATTATGAATCCAAAAATTAAAACAATGAGTATTAAGTTATCAACATTGGTCCATCATATATTGTAAATAAAACCTAATTAAAGCCTTCAACAAAAAAGATTTGACCTTCAAAAAATTGAAAGACATAAAAGTTGATAGAAATATACATATAATCCGAATAGGCAACTTTCCACTTGAAGTAACTTTTGCATGTGTGCAAAACAAAAAAGAAGTTAACTAACACCACAACAATAACACCACAACAAAAATGGTCTGCAACCATCTAATCATAAGCAGAAACTGAACCCAACAGAACAAAACATTATATAGATTGCCAACTTTTAATAACATATATCCACTTTCAAGTAAAGAGGTAAATGTAAAAATACTTTTAACATTAACAAAAAGATTCATGTTAGGATCAATGCTACTAAAACTTTAACAAGGATTTTTGATAATCTGATGATGTGTTCAGTTTGTTTAGGAAACAACAATATTGGCACAGTTTGATGCGGAATAAGTTTGTAGACAATTTGGAAATCAATATTCTGAAGATCTCTAGCAAATCTATTGAAGATCTTATATTGAGGAAGATAAATTCAAGAAGGAAAGGAATTGCAATATCTTTAGGAAATCTGAGAAGATAACACTGATTTGGTAATCTCCTAATTCAATAAGATCACAATACCTTTGTCACATCTTTATAAAGGTCGACTTTGAAGCAAAGCTTTGAGATGAATTCTGAGAGCATTCTTTGAGAAAGTCGAGCGAAATACAGAAGGTGAGATTCAAACTTATATTTTGAGAAGGTCTGATGCAAACACCATAAGCGAGGGTTTTCGTGGTTCATTGTTAAATGTCTGCATTAGTGATTTAAGTTTATTTGTCTCTACACTGCTTATTCTCTAGATGGAGCTTGGATGAAAAAAATCCTTTGAAGTGATTTTCTTTTTGGAGGAAAGGATATTTTGAAGTCAAATGAGGACCCTTCAAGTTGTTGCAACGATAGTTGATCGAGCTCAATCATGATGGTTGTGAGTTAGACAGAAAGAGTACTATATTGTGTTATGTTAGAGTCCACTAGGAGAACTTGGTGATTTGAAATACGTGTTACACTTGTAACTTTTGTTAAAGTTTAGTGAATCATTTTTACTGGTCGAGGACTCGCAGACATAAGCATGTCAATAGTCGAGTTACATTACCAATTTGTTGTATTTGTTGGACTCCTTACTTTACTATTTGTCAAATTAATGTAACTTTAACAGAAGGTTTAACAAAATTATAAAAAGTTGACAATCAAATCCCACAACAAGTACCAGAGCGGTTCATCATATTGGAGTTGTATTAACATAGTAGGTGAGATCTTGGGAAGTTGGTTTGAAAAGAGATGTTTGGACCAATAAACGAAAGAGCCTATGTCACTCGACCACTTTTACTGAAAAGTACCAACTATGTATATTGAAAAACCACGATGGAATGGAAATTTTCATAAAAAATCTTGATGTTGCTACTTGAAAATTTGTTCTAAAAGGATGGAAACCTCTTATGAAGGTAGGTAGAAGTTCTGGCCAAGTGGAATTGAAACCAATTGAAGAATGGACAGAAGAAGAATGTCGTCTTGACAATGCCAATGATAAATTATTAAATACAATCTTTGTTGCTATTGGACAAGAAGAATTTAAGTTAATTTCAATTTGTCATGCTACCAAAGAGGCTTGGGATAAATTGCAAACAATATTTGAAGGAACAAGTACTATTCAAATGTCAAAGTGACAGATGTTGACAACTCAATTTGAGGAACTGAAGATGCATAAACATGAGATACTTGCTGTATTTGGTAAAAAGCTGAGAGATATTGCTAATCGAGCTTATCAACTTGGAAAAGAATACTCAGAAAAAATATTGATCTGGAAAACACTGAGGTCTTTGCCATCAAGGTTTCAAGCTAAAGTTACTGCCATTGGAGAATGCAGAGATATGTTAATAGTGTGAGTAGAAGAACTAATGGGTTCCTTGCGCAAACTTATGAGACGAATCATAAATCTAAGTCAAAATCTAAAGAAAAAGGCATTGCATTGAAAGCTATAAAAGAATCTGATGAAAACAAAGATTTAGATGAAGAAATTGGCTTGCTGATGAGAAGGTTCAACAAAATATTGAATAAGCGTAAACAGACGAATAAACACTTTAGCAGACCATTCAATAGAAAAATTGAAGTATAACAAAAGACCAACACGAAGCTTTAACCCTCAAATAGTAAGAATGCACTAAAAGGATCAAAACATCATGAATGTTGTAGAACTGGTCATATTCAAATTGGTTGTGGAAACTTGAAGAAAAAGTCGAAAATCAAGTCGTATAATATCACATTAAATGATAATAATATACAAGATATGTTGTAGAGCTTAGTTCTAACAAAAGAGATGATTTTGGTCATTTAATGCAGTAATCGAGAAGGATATAATCCCAAAAATAGAAACATCAGGAGATGCAGTCAAAGGTAATGCGAATGAATCTGACAATGATGATGAGGAAATGTTGCTAGAAATACTTATAGAAGAATATGAATTGTTATACTAAAAATGGCATGAAGGTGTGGAGTAGATAAAAAATGTTAAAGAAATAAGTTGAAGGACTTTAATAATTACTTAGTGTTCAACAACAAACAATTAGGTTTTATGGAAAGTAAGTTGAATAGAAAGAAAAGGAATTGAAAATCTGTAACTAACGAATGTAGAAATTAGGTCAAATGTTAATGGATGCTGTATTATGCATTAGAAGACTAAATACAAGAAAGACAAAGTTGGATGAAGTTATTTCTTTTAGAAAATCTTCATTTGACAAAATTGGTTTGGGTTATAATGGGTCTAACAAGACTGTTGTTGTAGATATGATAAATCGACGATTATAGAAAAGAAAGGTCAACTAAGAAAGTTTAGACAGAAGCCTAAGAAGCTCCCTAATTATTGTGATTACTATTCTTTTGCTGGTCATTTAAGGAAGAACTATTTGAAAAGATTTAAAGATCTTCAATATGGCCGAAAAGTTGTTAAACTTAAGTTTAACAAGAGTAAGAAATCTCCGAAGGTTAAGCACATATGGATTAAGAAGGCTAAAATCAAATCACATATTGTTTACATATTTTTAAAGGTTGCCGTGGAGGATGTATGGTACCTTGACAGTAATTGTTCAAAACATATGATAGGAAAGAAAGACTTTCTTGAAAATTATAAGTGCAAAAGTGGTGGATAAGTCACATTTAGTGATGATTAAAGAATAAGGTCATTGGAATAGATATACTAAACATTGAAGGTATGCTAAAACTCAAACTTAAAACTTTACATGTTGATGGTTTAAAAGTAAATTTGATAAGCATTAGTCAATTGTGTGATGACAATATGTTGGTAAATTTTGAAAAAGCTAAGTGTCTTATTGTTGACAAAATTAGGAATTGTGTGATTTTTGGAAATAAGATATCTGACAATTGTTATTAGATATGCATGTTAAATTCCCAAATCTACATGTTATCTAAATCTAATGAAGTAGAAGTATGTTATTAGAAATTAGGGCATGTTAATCACAAGTAGTTGGAAACAGAAGTAGTTTGCGGATTGCCTAAGATAGGTAAGTCTACTAAAATAATTTGTGTTGCATGTCAAAGTGGTACACAGATCAAATCCTCATACAAGAGAGTTTAACAATTGTCACATCATCAACTCTTGAACTTATTCACATGGATCCATTTAGACCAATTTAGACAAAAAGTGTTGGTGGAAAAATGTATGTTATGGTATGTGTTGATGATTATTTCAAAATCACTTAGATAAGTTTTTTGAGTTAAAAGTCCGATGTATTTAAAGCTTTTTAGAAGTTATGTCTAAATTTGCAAAATTAGAAAGGTGTAAAGATGAAAAGATTAAGAAATGATCATAGAAGAGAGTTTGACAACAAATTGTTCAATGGTTTCTGTGTTGAGAATAAGATTCAACAGAAAATTTCAGCACCTAAATCACCTCAGCAAAATGGTGTTACTGAAAGAAAGAACAAAACTACATAAGAAATAGCAAAAGTCATGTTGAATGCCAAAAAGATATCACATAGATGGTAGGCAGAAGTAGTGAATACTGTAACACACATTATTAATCGAATATACTTCAGACCACACATCAACAAGACAGTTTATAAGATTTAGAATGGTTGAAAGCCTCAGTTAAATTATTTTCATGTATTTAGAAGTAGGTACTACATTCTAAATGCCAGAAAATAATTAGGAAAATTTGATAAAGGAAGTAATGAAGGAATCTTTCTTGAGTATTCCAACAATAGTAGAGTATTTCTAGTGTTCAACAAAATAAGTCAAATGGTCATAAAATCTATCAATGTAGTTGTTGAAGACATTCCATTAGAAAATGGAAGGAAAAAGGTAACCCATGGGGATAGATTGTTCAAGCCGATAATAGGACAGAAACTTTAGAAGTAGTTAATCCAAGGAATGGAGAAGATTTTGACAAAGAATAGGAAGATGCTCAACAAAAAGTATCAGTATTCAGAATCAAGAAGAATTATCCATCTGAATTAATTATTGGAAGTCTTGATGAGTTTAGAAAGATTAAAGAGAAACCAAAGGTTGACTACAAGAAAATGGTTAAATATGCTTGTTATACTTCAACATTGGAGCTAAAGAATGTCAAAGAAGCCTTGATGGATGAGCATTGGATTGTTGCAATATAGAAAGAATTGTAGTAGTTTGAAAGAAATAATGTATAAGAGCTTGCGCTTAGTCCAAAGGATATTAATGTAATAATACCAAGTGGGTATTTCAAAACAAAATGTATGTACCATTATAAGAAACAAGGCAAGATTAGTTCTACATGGTTACACACAAGTCGAGGGCATTAACTTTGATGAAACATTTGCTTCAGTAGTAAGGTTGGAGTCCGTCAGACTATTACTTGTATTTGTTTGTGCCAAAAGTTTTACACTTCAAAAAATGGATGTGAAAAGTGCTTTCTTGAATGGGTTGTTATAGGAAAAAGTGTATGTTGAGCAACTTAAAGGTTTTGTTAATCCTGAGTTTCCATTTCATGTATATAGTTTAAAGAAATCTCTTTGTGGTTTAAAGTAAGCATCAAGAGCCTGATATAAAAGTTTGACATATAAGCAAAGGGGAGCCAACAAAATAATATTTGTTAAGAAATTGGGCGCAGACTTTATTGCACAAACATATGTTAATGACATTATGTTTGGTACAACATTAATGCATATATTACAAGACTTTGTTGAACTCATGCAAACAAAATTTGAAATGAGCATGGTTGGTGATAAAAAATTCTTTCTTCGGTTACAGATTAAACATATGAAGGATGGGATATTTATATCTCAAACTAACACATTGGTTAAGAAGTTTTACATAGAAGGCTTAAATTCTATCAGGACACTTATCAGTGTTTCTCATAAGCTATCATGGGATGAAAAAAGATAAGAGATAGATCAATACTTGTACAGACACATGATTGGAGGATTGCTATACCTTATTGCAAGCCGTCTTGATATCATTTATAGTGTTGGAGTCTGTACAAGATATCAAGCTAGTCCTAAGGAGTCATACTTGAAAGCTGTTAAAAGAATCCTTAAATATATCTACCATACTTTTGAATATGCTATTTATTTTAGCAAGGATTTCGGTATACATTTATTTGGATATAGTGATGCTGATTTAGTAAGAAATCATGATGATTGTAAGAGTATTCCAGAGGTTATTTTTTGTCTAGAAAATAACTTTGTGTCATGGTACAACAAGAAACATAATTGTATATCATTATCAACTGCAGATGTTGAATATATTGCAGTAGGAAGTTGTTGTACTCAATTGTTATGGATGGAATAGATATTGAAAGATTATGGTACTAGACAACAAAAGTTAATTGTTTATTATGACAACATAAGTGCCATTGATATTTTAAAAAATCCAGCTCAACATAGTAGGATAAAACACACTAACATAAGGAATCATTTCATCAGGGAGCTTGTTGAACAAAGAATTGTAAAGATTAAATATGTTCTAACTCAGAAGTAACTTGCAGGCATCTTCACAAAACTTTTAATGTTACGTGATTTAAAGAATTGTGGAAAGTATTAGGACTTTAGTTACTTTTGACATAGTACACTTTATGTCAAACTTTGTATATAACAGATCTATTTTATTGTTTATTTTGTTTATTTGTTTAAGATAGAAAGACATAAAAAGAGAGGACTACTCAGGATATGTTTAAAGACATGTTACATACATGCAGAAGTCTTGACATGACTTGATCTCTGCAAAAAGTCAGGACGAATGAACTTGCACCAATCGTATATCACAGAAAATTATGCCTTATTCAATCCAACAAGTGAAACTTAAGGTGGTTCTCAAAAGATTAAAGGTTGTGAAGTTTCAAAATAAGTCAAAACTTTTCAACAAAAGTCGTGACTTGCTTTTTCAGCTCTCTATAAAATCTTGCTTATTCTACACCGTTTTATCAAATTTTCAGTGATTTTGATATTCTAGTCATGGTTGAGAAACTACAATGGAGATTGCAACGTGCATTGGCTAACGATGATTTCATGGAACCTCAGTTACCTTATCAAGACGTATTGACATCGAACATCACTGCCACTATAGATTTTGGTACTGTTACTCCAACTTTGAACACTGTTGTTGACTCTCATATTCCTGTTAATGACTGTCATAAAATTTCAATTTCTATTGGGGATATTATTGGATACTGTGTATTTTATGATAACATTAAAATCTATATGGAGCATAAGTTCTCTATTCCAGAAACTCTTGTCAATCTATATGAAAAAGGAAAATATGTAGAGACTAGTGGGGCTTTAAGAACACCTGAGGCCTCATTAAATGATGTCCATTCTACCGACCTTATAATTGTTCATGTCTTGAAATTTTGTTTGCTACCTGATCAAATTGAAAGAATATTGGAAGCTAGACAAAAATTGTTTATTAGTGTGGGAGCCTATGAAATTGTATATGGTGATATTGACACTTCTGTGCCAAAACCTTCTATGGATGTTCTTGAAGGACAAATAAAGTACATGGAGTCTGATATGGTAGAAAAGAAAAGTCCCAAAAAATAGGATACAGTTGAAGAAATTGTTAGAAAAGACAAAGGAAAAAAGATTCTTGATGTAAACATGCCTGAGATTGATAAATATGTGGACCGGGAAAGTTGAAGTCAGGCCAACAATTAAAAAGAGGAAGACAAGAGCTTCTAGCAAAAGCAAAGAAGGAAATATGCCTATTAAGAAAACCAAGGTGCAAACTGCTGATCTTGAAGTGCATATGTTTTGTGATGATACTAGTCAACCTAATATGGATAATTAGGGCTAACAATGGGTCAGGAAAATCCCGACCTGACCCGACTTGAAACTGTGTAGCTTATATAATTGGGTTCGGGTATGGAACTATAATATTCATGCATGTTTACTCTATTAA